>CM050172.1:93332089-93964589 GCA_027410445.1 Discoglossus pictus
AATGTATCATTTTATAGAACATGGGGAGAAAATATAAGAAAATTAAGTGTTTTATGTGGTGATAATGTGTAAAATGACCGCACTTTTACAGTCCATGTTGTTTTACAAATATCAGTTGGAATCAATTGGACCCAATGTATTAATCCTCAGAAGCCGTTAAGTGTAACAATATTTAAATGAAAATCCATACAGAGCAATTACTTCCCACTGACGATGTTGTTAATCTTTACTAATAGTGATTTAAACATGAGCAGATTAGGAATACTTCACTTAGCTGGAATGTTTTATATCACATGGCGGAGATAGTACAACAAAAATCAAAGATTCACCAACCATCATGACCTAGCTTGAGATGAATCAGAAATCCCCCAATTTGACTCGGAAGATACCAGACAGGAAATCCAACATGGTGCGAGAACAAACATGACTACAAATTAACAAGGAAAGTTGGAAAATATGTCACTGCAAATGAGAAAAAATGCCTCAACATGAGATCTAACATGACATATATCAAAAGTTACTGTAGCTGAACAAGGGAAATGTTCCAACATAGCACCCAACATGAGATGATTTAGATGTCATTTGAATTTAATGAAGGTAAATGTACCAACATGAGAGGTACCATGAGATGAGATAACAAATGACTGCAACCCAACAGAGAAATGAGACCTAACAATAATGGTATTGGGTGTCAGTGTTAATTCCCAACATAATGTAAAAACTAAAATGATGGTTTATATGTCAAAATGAGGCCTAAGACAAGTTACTTGTCTCTGAAAGTCAGAGAAAGTGTTCCAAGATATGACTCAATGTTGGATACTTTGACTGTAAACTATACTAGGATATGTTTTTGCTAATGACACAAAGTTGTGGAAGGTAATTAAATAAGATAATGATGTACTTTCCCTCCAAAGGGATTTGCATAAATTAGAGGAATGGGCATCTAAGTGGCAGATTAGATTTAATACAAATAAATGTAAGGTTGTGCATCTGGGAAGGAAAAATAGCCATGCAATTTATAATCTTAATGGAGCAAATCTAGGTGTATCAGACATAGAAAGGGATTTGGGAGTGCTTGTGGACAACCACCTAGTTAACAGTGCTCAATGCCAAGCAGCAGCTGCAAAGGCAAATAAAATATTAGCATGTATTAAGAAGGGTATAGAAGCAAGGGAAGCAAATATAATTCTGCCACTATACAAATCTCTAGTACGCTCTCATTTCGAATATGGAGTACAATTTTGGGCACCACTTCATAGAAAGGAAATTTTAGAGCTGGAAAAGGTACAAATGAGGGCAACAAAACTAATAAGGGGAATGGAGGGGCTAAGATATGAAGAAAGACTAACCAAATTAAACTTATTTACTCTAGAAAAAAAGCGTCTAAGATTAGATATGATTACCTTATATAAATACATCCAGGGTCAATACAAGGATTTGTCAAAGGGAACTTTTTGGACCGAGAGGTTTTAAACTGACAAGAGGACATCCCTTGAGATTAGAAGTAAAAATCTTACACCTTAAAGAAAGAAAAGGGTTCTTCACAGTAAGGGTGGTTAATCTGTGGAATTCTCTACCAAGGGAGGTGGTGAGAGTGGATTTGATAGATAACTTTACAAAGGGAATGGATATATTTTTTAATAAAAAGGGCATCCAGGATAATTAGAAAGGGCGTATTGATCCAGGTAGAAGTCTGATAGCCAGTGTCTGGGGTCAGGAAGGAATTTTATATATTTTTTCCTGTTGAGACCATTGGCAAAGTTTCACAGTTTTTTTTTTCTGTTTACCTTCCTCTGGATCAATTAACAATAAATCTGCATATTGCAGATCGGAGGAGATCTAAAAAGGTTGAACTTGATGGACTAAAGTTTTTTTTTTAACCTAAATTACTATGTAATTATGTAACATTATGAGATCAAATTTAGCTACAACTCAACTGATTAAAATGTCCCATAAAAGAAAAATGGTCCCATTGAGCCGTAGAAGGGTGAAGTAGAGAAGTCTTTTAGATGTAAAAAACTAGAAAACACGCCCCATGATATGACAGAGGAATGGAAAGGTTCTCTGAGAGCTGTGGAATGATCACCCATCACATATATAGTTGTGAGCGTACGGGTCGTTGCTCACGCTTGCGGGCTCGCGTAGCGAGCCTGCAAGAACTGCGTCCCTCGCGAAGCGAGGGACGCAGTTCCCCGCAAAATGCGGGTCCTCGCGAAGCGAGAGCCCGCATTTTGCGGTGGTGGAGGCTCAACGTCGGCTGTGTTAACACACACATACACACACACGCCTTTTTAACAGAATAAACCCAACCGCCCAGCCAACAAAAACCCAACAACGTCCCCGCAAATGCGGATCCTCGCGAAGCGAGGGTCCGCATTTGCGGTGGTGGGAGCATCCCAACATCGGCTGTGTTAACACACACATACACACACAACTTCATAACAACAAAAAACTCAAAGTCGCCTCACACCCGCTTACACCCAGACACACAGACGCAAGACTTAACAAAAAAACAGTAAAAAAGGCCCTTCACACGCTCTTAACACACATACGCACGACTTAGAAACAAATACACTGCGTCGTACACGTAAAAGCTAACTGCGTATATCGCAAAAAAATACGGCAACATCGCAACAAAATACGGCCGCATCGGAAAAAAATACGGCCGCGAAAGACCCATTCCAACCGCCGCGCATCAAAACATCACAAACACAAGAAATAAACACAACAAACACATAAAAAGCTTACTTACAGCACGGGGGGGCATCCGGCACCTCCAAAAGTTCATTTACACGTCCATTTAAGTCAAAACAAAGAGTTTAAACGAACGAAAATCGGCTAAGCGAGAGAAAAAATGGCCGCCAAACAAAACGAAAACGAGGCTCCAGACGTAACTACACTACACTTACTCGCAATAATGAAACACATACTATGCGGAACGGATCACACTCATATTAAACACCATTTTAACCACTACTACGCACAAAATGGCGGATGGAACGCAAATTGTAAGCTGGAACGCAATTAGCGCATGCGTATTACGTTCTAACGGTCTAACTTTCCAGAATGTTCTACAAGTTGATAAATACTGTCTATTTGACAGAGAAAAATACATTTCTCCTCAGGTGATGAACACAGTGACTTCTGAGATAACTGCTGCTAAAACTTGAGAAGATAATTCTTTCCTAATTTACTACTTTACATTGTGCAAATTACAACTGAGAGGTAAGCTATAATATATTACTTATTTTCAAGACAGGACATCAAAAAAAATAATTAAACAAGACAAAGAGGTTTATGTATACTGACAAGTGACACGCACATATATGCGTATAATGTATAGTGACAAGTGACACGCACATATATGCGTATAATGTATACTGACATGTGACACGCACATATATGCGTATAATGTATACTGACATGTGACACGCACATATATGCGTATAATGTATACTGACATGTGACACGCACATATATGCGTATAATGTATACTGACAAGTGACACGCACATTTATGCGTATAATGTATAGTGACAAGTGACACGCACATTTATGCGTATAATGTATACTGACATGTGACACGCACATTTATGCGTATAATGTATACTGACAAGTGACACGCACATTTATGCGTATAATGTATAGTGACATGTGACACGCACATTTATGCGTATAATGTATAGTGACATGTGACACGCACATATATGCGTATAATGTATACTGACAAGTGACACGCACATTTATGCGTATAATGTATAGTGACAAGTGACACGCACATTTATGCGTATAATGTATACTGACATGTGACACGCACATTTATGCGTATAATGTATACTGACAAGTGACACGCACATTTATGCGTATAATGTATAGTGACATGTGACACGCACATTTATGCGTATAATGTATAGTGACATGTGACACGCACATATATGCGTATAATGTATACTGACATGTGACACGCACATTTATGCGTATAATGTATAGTGACATGTGACACGCACATTTATGCGTATAATGTATAGTGACATGTGACACGCACATTTATGTGTATTGCCCCTGCAACAAACTAATTAAACAACTACATTTAAATTACATTAAAAAAAATAAGTTGGGACTATTAAAATACTATTAAAATATGAGTCATGTATACTGATATGTGACACGCACATATATGTGTATCATCTATAGTCACATGTCACACACACATTTATGTATGTTGGCCAAAAATAAAAATAAGGCTAATTTAACAATTAAAATATGATTCATGTATACTGATATGTCACACTCACACAAAAAAATTACTTTCAACTATGGAAATGTGCTTCATGTATGTGACATATGTGTGTAGCACCCACCAAAAAATAATGTTAATTCAAATTAATTACAGAAGTATAATTCAATGAAATTAATTTACTGCAATTTAATAGATCACCTAAAACTCAATCTTTCTACTTTTTTAAATATTCAAACAGACTCTGCATCAACAGCGTCTCTCAACAATTTGCACTGTGCACTGTGAAGCACAATCCCTTTTAAAGAACACCAACAAAGAAGAAGAGGTAAGATACAAAAATACTTTAAATGCTGAAAAGGCCATGGTTTGTTAAATACAAATAAAAAATTCTATAATTCACTATTTCACTTTATTTTTCAAACAGACACTACAAGAAGACCGGCGGATTAAGATTGGCAGGAGGGGACCCTCTGTCATTCCACACTTCATTCAAGGTAAAGTATTTAAGTATAAAAAAGAACCGAACCATGAGCCTTATTCAATTGTGAGTTGGCTAATTGAATAGGGCTTTATATAAGCACATAATAGGTCTTCACTAACTAAAAACTTCTGTCAAAAAATATTTTATGTGCTTATATAGAGCCCTATTCAATTGGTCAAAACGCAATTGATTCAGGACCTAAATATGTTTAATGGCCGAGGGCCTCATTCAAATGTGATTGTTTAACAATGTATAACCATTAGAAAAAACACTACATAAGTATAACAAAAGTGGTGCCCATCAAACAGGATTGTACGAAAACTCACACAAACACATAACAAACTACATTTACATTCTTATTTTAATGTTTAACAACCTATAAGCCTTAGAAAGAAGCCTAAATAAGCATACCAACATTGGTGCCCACCAAACAGGATTGTATGAAAACTCACACAAACACATAACAAACTACATTTACATTCTTATTTTATGTTTAACAACCTATTAGCATTACAAAACTACATTAATAAGCATACCAACAGTGGTGCGCATCAAACAGGATTGTATGAAAACTCACACAAACACATAGCAAACTACATTTAGATTCTTATTTAATGTTTAACAACCTATAAGCCTTAGAAAGAAGCCTAAATAAGCATACCAACATTGGTGCCCACCAAACAGGATTGTATGAAAACTCACACAAACACATAGCAAACTACATTTACATTCTTATTTAATGTTTAACAACCTATAAGCCTTAGAAAGAAGCCTAAATAAGCATACCAACATTGGTGCCCACCAAACAGGATTGTATGAAAACTCACACAAACACATAGCAAACTACATTTACATTCTTATTTTATGTTTAACAACCTATAAGCCTTAGAAAGAAGCCTAAATAAGTATACCAACAGTGGTGCGCACCAAACAGGATTGTATGAAAACTCACACAAACACATAGCAAACTACATTTACATTCTTATTTTATGTTTAACAACCTATAAGCCGTAGAAAGAAGCCTAAATAAGCATACCAACATTGGTGCCCACCAAACAGAATTGTATGAAAACTCACACAAACACATAGCAAACTACATTTAGATTCTTATTTAATGTTTAACAACCTATAAGCCTTAGAAAGAAGTCTAAATAAGTATACCAACAGTGGTGCGCACCAAACAGGATAGTATGAAAACTCACACAAACACATAGCAAACTACATTTAGATTCTTATTTAATGTTTAACAACCTATAAGCCGTAGAAAGAAGCCTAAATAAGCATACCAACATTGGTGCCCACCAAACAGAATTGTATGAAAACTCACACAAACACATAGCAAACTACATTTACATTCTTATTTTATGTTTAACAACCTATAAGCCTTAGAAAGAAGCCTAAATAAGCATACCAACAGTGGTGCGCACCAAACAGGATTGTATGAAAACTCACACAAACACATAGCAAACTACATTTAGATTCTTATTTAATGTTTAACAACCTATAAGCCTTAGAAAGAAGCCTAAATAAGCATACCAACAGTGGTGCGCACCAAACAGGATTGTATGAAAACTCACACAAACACATAGCAAACTACATTTACATTCTTATTTTATGTTTAACAACCTATAAGCTTTAGAAAGAAGCCTAAATAAGCATACCAACAGTGCTGCGCACCAAACAGGATTGTATGAAAACTCACACAAACACATAGCAAACTACATTTAGATTCTTATTTAATGTCTAACAACCTATAAGCCTTAGAAAGAAGCCTAAATAAGCATACCAACAGTGGTGCGCACCAAACAGGATTGTATGAAAACTCACACAAACACATAGCAAACTACATTTAGATTCCTTTTTAATGTTTAACAACCTATAAGCCTTAGAAAGAAGCCTAAATAAGTATACCAACAGTGGTGCGCACCAAACAGGATTGTATGAAAACTCACACAAACACATAGCAAACTACATTTACATTCTTATTTTATGTTTAACAACCTATAAGCCTTAGAAAGAAGCCTAAATAAGCATACCAACAGTGCTGCGCACCAAACAGGATAGTATGAAAACTCACACAAACACATACCAAAGTACATTTACATACTTATTTTATGTTTAACAATCTATAAGCCTTAGAAAAAGGCCTAAATAAGCATACCAAAAGTGGTGGACACCAAACGGGATTGTAGAAAAACAAAGAAATAATGTCATTTTTTAGTTCATACAAATACATTAAAATAATATTACATTTTCATTTTTATTTTATATCAGATACTGCGTCAAGAACATCGGAACAGGAGTTTCAACTGAGGACCACACCAGCGGACGAGGACTTTCAACAGAGGACCAGACCATTGGACGAGGACTTTCAACAGAGGACTACACCATCGGACGAGGACTTTCAACAGAGGACCAGACGATTGGACGAGGACTTTCAACACAGGACCAGACCATCAGACGAAGGCTTTCAACACAGGACGAACAAAGATTCTGCTTCAAATCAAACTTCAACCAAGGTACAGTATAACAAGTAAAAAAAGAGAAAAATTAATTAATATTCTTCTTTAATGTTTAACCACCTATAAGCCTTAGAAAATAGTCTACAGAAGCATACCAAAATTGTGGCGCACCAAAAAGGATTGTAGAAAAACACAGAAATAATGCAATTTTTTCATTAATACAAAGACATTCAAATAACATAACATTTTCATTTTTATTTTATAACAGATACTGCGTCAAGAACATCGGAACAGGAGTTGGAACTGAGGACCACACCAGAGGACGAGGACTTTCAACAGAGGACTACACCATCGGACGAGGACTTTCAACACAGTACCAGACCATCGGACGAAGGCTTTCAACACAGGACCAACAAAGAATTTTGCTTGAAATCAAACTTCAACCAAGGTACAGTATAAAAAGTAATATCTATCATCTATCTCTTATTTGTCTTTTAGGGCCAATAATCTTTAACAATAAATACAAACTTCAATGTAAACTTAAAAAATAAATTGGCATAGTCCAAAAAAGTCTAAAAACACAGAATCTATACAATTTGTCATTGTAACATTCCAGTCCTAAACCCTAATTTAATTGCCATTTGACAAATTGAATAGTGCTGTAAATAAGGACATAACATCTTTTTTAAAATACCTTTTTAGTTACTGAAACACTTGCTTTTGGATACATGTTTAATAAATAAAAATGTCTTTAAATAATTATCTCATGCCCTTATTTAAACTTTTATTCAATTGAACGCATTGAAATTGATTAACTATAAAATGTTAACACACTATTGATAACTATATGTCATGAAAAACAACTTAACATCTCAAAATAAACTAACGGTACATTATTTTATTTTTACAGATTAACATGGCTGATAATGAGAGTAAACAAGAAAAGAAAAGACGCCAAGCTAGAGAACGACGACAGAGAGCAGACAGCCAGCAGACACCGGAGAAGAAGGAAATTCGACGAGAAAAAGAACGCAAAAGAATTGCAAGCAAAAGACTGTCACTTGCAGAAATTAAAGATATGTCAAAAAAAACTACAAAGAAAATAAAGCAGTTACAACCTGTTGCTCAAACATCAGATGACATTTTACCAGAAAAAAGACAAGAGATACCAAAAAAAGCAACAAAGAAAACAAAGCATTTAGAACCGTTTCATGAAACATTAGATGACATTTTACCTCAAACAATACAACATATACCAAGAAAAGCAACGAAAAAAACAAAACATTTAGAACCTGTTGTTGAAACATTATATGACATTTCACCTGATGAATATGAAAGGCAAAATCCTATATGCTTTGCAAATTGTCCTCTACTCAAGTCTTTAGCAGTAGAGGTTCATAGTTGTGGGGACATGACTACTCAATGTCAGTTTTGTGAGGCTTATTATTTTAAACAGGAGAGACCCAGAGATGGACAATTTATTAGTTGTTGTCAAAAAGGCAAGTTCAAACTTCCAGAAAGGAAAGAATTTCCAATTTATTTACAAAATATTATGACTGAACCTACTTTTCCAAACTACAAAAATTTTAAGACAAACATAAGATCCTACAATAGTGCCATATCCTTTGCATCCATGGGGGCAACATTAGCTGCTAATGTACCAGGACATGGTCCTTACTGTTTTAAAGTCCAAGGACAAATTTATCATCGCACTTCCCATTTACATCCAGAGGAAGGAAATAAAAGAAAATTCGCTCAACTATATGTCCTAGATACAATGGAAGCTGTTGACCAACGTATGCAGATGGAAGAAAATAAAAAATGCTTACCCACTGTTTTCATAGAGCTAAATAACATTATGGACAACAATCCCTACAGTAAAGCTTATAAAAAATTGGCAGAAGTAGAAAATGAACAACTACTTCATTCACAAACACATCAATTACCAATGCCGAAGGTTAATATGGTGCTTAAAAGAGACAGACATACTGATAAACGTCGTTATAACTTGCCAACAACAAATGAGGTTGCAATGGTGTTTCAGAATGATGAAGGAGAACCACCATTTCAAAGAGACATACGAATATATCCTAGAAATGAGGACCAACCGTTTATTAATATGAGTATCTTAAGTCCAAATTTAGATCCAATGACATATCCCATCTTTTTCCCACACGGAGAAGCAGGTTGGCAACCAAAATTAACTCTTCCCAGTTACCCAAATGCTAAAGCCAGAATCCGAAATAATGTTTCTATGCTTGAATTTAAAGTAGCTCAAATTGCCATTCGCAATGTATTTAATCCAATTTTATGTGGTGGGAAACTAACACAACAATGGATTATTGATTCATATTTGCAAGTTGAGGCAAATAATTTAAACTTTATCAAATATCAACAAGATAAACTCTGTGTAGAACAATATTCTGGACTCATGGACTATGTTGCTGACGTGGCTACAAGCAGAGACATGACAGCTGGCAAAGCCATCATTTTACCATCTTCCTTTCAAGGATCTCCTCGGAATATGAGAGAAAGATACAATGATGCTATGGCTATTGTGACAAAATTTGGCAAACCCGATTTATTTGTGACATTTACATGTAATCCACAATGGCCAGAAATTACACTAAATCTACTTCTTGGACAAACTGCTTCAGATAGACCAGATTTAGTAGCCAGAGTTTTTAAGATTAAATTAAATGAATTAATACGTGACTTCACTATAAATCAGTTATTTGGCAAATGTCTTGCTTATGTATATACCATTGAATTTCAAAAAAGAGGCCTTCCACATACACATCTTCTAATAATACTTCAAGAAAAAGATAAATTAGATACTTCAGACAAAGTGGATGCAGTCATTGTTGCTGAACTACCAGATCCAGAACTATATGGTAGACTATATGAGATTGTTACTCATTGCATGATTCATGGACCCTGTGGTGACCTTAATCCACAATCACCATGTATGGAAAATAATAAATGTTCCAAAGAATTTCCAAAAGATTATAGAGACAAAACCTATGCCAATTGTGATGGATATCCACTTTATAAAAGAAGAGAAGGAGATAGTGCCATTATTCGTGGGAAAAAAGTGGACAATAGATATGTAGTACCCTACAATCCACATTTACTCATGAAGTACAACGCCCACATCAACGTAGAAGCCTGCACTTCCATCAAATCCATTAAATATGTCTACAAATATATTTACAAAGGTTACGATGCAGCTACTGTAGTCGTCAAAAGTGCAGACAACCCTGAAAGTAGTGAGTTAGTACATGATGAACTTGCATCTCATGTAGATGCTCGCTATGTCAGTGCGCCAGAAGCTATGTGGCGGCTTTTAAAATTTGAAATGCATGATAGATCACATGCGGTATATAGGTTAGCAGTACATTTGTTACAACGACATTTAGTCTATTTCCATGCTGGAAATGAAATGAATGCATTGGCCCAAAGTGAAGATCGTCACACTACACTAACTGCATGGTTTGCATTAAATTCCACTGATGCTGAAGCAACACAATACTTATATATTGAAATTCCATATCACTATGTTTTTGTGAATGGATTATGGAGACCAAGAAAAACCAGAGGCAATAAAATTATTCCAAGAATTTACACAGTCAGTCCAAGAGATGTTGAACGTTTTTGCTTACGGATATTACTTTTAAATGTTCCTGGAGCACAAAGTTTTGAACACTTAAGAACTGTTAATGACATTGTATATGAATCCTTCCATTTAGCTGCAAGACATAGAAACTTACTCGCTGATGATACAGAGTGGGAAAGATGCTTAGAAGAAGCAGCACAATGTCAAATGCCACGACAGATGAGAGAACAATTTGCTTTTATTTGTATCTTCTCAAATGCTCCAAATGCATTAGCTTTGTGGGAGACTTTTAAAAGTAATATGGCTGAAGACTTTATGCGACGATACAATGAACCCATTGCACACTTAAAAGCGTTAATGGAAATCCAAGAAGTCTTTTTAACTCATGGATTAAGTTGTGCAAGTTTTAATTTGCCTGATCCAGGTCTTATAGATGACATTAACTTTGAAGACTATGACATTCAACTACAAGCAGAAAGAACAGAAGAAAGACTTGCAACTTTAAATACACTACAATTGCAAGCATTTCATGCCATTAAAAATGCTATAGATGATGACATGGTGACAGAGCGTTATTTCTATCTTGATGGACCTGGCGGATCAGGAAAAACATATTTGTACAATTTATTAATGAGTTCAGTACGAGCACAAGGAAAAATAGCAATGGCGTTTGCCACTACTGGAATTGCTGCACTTTTATTAGAAGGTGGAAGAACTGTTCATAGTGGATTTAAACTGCCAGTGCCTATTTTAGAAAATTCTGTGTCAGATATTCGCATGACATCCTTACAAGCAAAGAAATTGAAGAAATGTAAATTAATTATAATAGATGAGGCCACAATGATGTCATGCTATGCCCTCCAATGTATTGACCGTTTGCTTCGTGAAGTCATGGATAATATTTTTCCATTTGGTGGAAAGGTAATTTTGTTGGGTGGCGATTTTAGACAAACATTACCTGTCGTTGTACATGGAAATCGAACTGACATTATCGAAACATGTATAAAGTCAAGTACAGTATGGAAACATTTTACCCATCTTCAACTGCAACAAAATATGAGATCAGAAGGCCAAACTGATTTCAATGATTGGCTTATTAAAATTGGAGAAGGCAGAACAGAAAAAATACTACATTTACCTGACGACACTGTAGAGATCCCACCTCATATGATTTGTCAACAAGATATTATATCGGCTATATTTGAAGGGAGCATAAATAACGAAGAATATTCCGAGCTTGCCAACCAAGTCATACTGACGTGTAAAAATAAAGATGCATTAATCCTCAATAATAAAATCTTAAAAAAAATTTATGCACCACAAAGAAATTATCACAGTGCTGATTCTGTACTTGCTGATGACAATGAAAGTCAGGCTAACTTTTCGACTGAATTCATAAACTCTTTAACTCCTTCTGGAATGCCACCACATATTTTGCAGCTAAAGAAAGGTGCAATTATCATGTTACTGCGAAATATGAATCCCAAAAAAGGCCTATGCAATGGCACAAGATTAATTGTTCAACAATTAAAGGACCATTTTATAGATGCTGAAATTTTAACTGGGACCCATAGAGGAGAGAGAGTTTTCATACCAAGAATAGATTTAGCACCAAGTGAAAGTAGTCTCCCCTTTATACTTCAAAGAAGACAATTTCCCATTATTATGGCATTTGCCATGACCATTAATAAATCACAAGGTCAAACTTTCAAATCTGTGGGTATTTTCTTGGAAGAACCAGTTTTTGCACATGGTCAATTGTACGTTGCGTTGTCAAGGTGCAAAAATCCACAGGCTATTAAAGTTTACATTGAAAACAATGAAAGTCAAGGTGATTTATTAGAAGATGGACGTATTTTTACTAAAAACATTGTCTACTATGAAGTACTATAACTTTGAAGGATACTAATTAAAGATGCCAAGATTTTTTAAAAGCATTGCAAAATACATAACAATTGGTTGTTTAATTCAGTCATAATTAATGGAAGTCATGTTTATGAATGATTCGCCTCACAAAATACTTGCCTTGCATTGTTAGTAAAAATTATGTTAAAATGTTAAGTCACTATGTTAATGTTTCTAATGTTACAAGTTTAAAAAATATATTTTCAAGTTATTTCATTCAACATATTACAAAGTGGATGTTAAGAGGTCAAGCACCTTTTAAGTCACAATGTAAATATTGTCTGTTATCTTAAGATTACTACCTACATTAATGTTTATCGCCAATTTATGTGCTCAGTAATAAATTAGTTTAATTACGTACGTTTTAAGAAGAGTTTGACTGTATGCCTTCCTCTACATTCAATGTA
The DNA here is from genome assembly GCA_027410445.1 of Discoglossus pictus. Lineage (NCBI taxonomy): Eukaryota > Metazoa > Chordata > Amphibia > Anura > Alytidae > Discoglossus > Discoglossus pictus. The sequence goes on from CM050172.1 coordinate 93,345,200, forward strand.
TATTCAAGTTAACAATTATTGTGATAGAAATTGAATTTTAATACTGATTAATTTAAATGTCAATTGTTTTTACATTCAAATGTTAATACTTTTAATAAAAAATTACTTTACAAAATGTATTCACTATATTCCTGTTTATAATGTTCAAAATTATACCAATGTTTTGTCAACTTCTAAACTTACATAAAAAATAAAGTTCAAGTTTAAAAATATATACTTTGATGGTTATTGCTTACATATATTTTAAACTTCATGTTAAAATTTGCAACATTTAAAAAAGGCTTTTACTTTTGGCTTTCCTATTCATTCAATGTATATTCAAGTTAACAATTCTTCAGATACTAATTACATTTTAAAAAACCATTACATCAACATTTTACAAAAATACACGTTCATATTAAAATACTTACAAGTGTCAAAAATATATGTTAATAACTAAACAACTTGACAAACATATACATAACATTGCCGTCATTTTTTGACGGGCAAATCGCTAGTTAGTATATATAGCCCATTGCCTGAGATTTATCCTTATCACCAAGCTAACAATAATTGAAGAGGACACTAATTATCTTATTGCAAGATGTAATCTACAGCAGACAGAATCATTACAATCAAGTCAGTGTAGTATCTGTAGCATTTGATGAAAATTATCCAGTTTGTGCCATCTCATCTAAAGCTCTTGTTTTTACAATACATAATAAAATAAGTAAAACATATGCTCTCATTTGCAATTAGATATATGTTGCTATAAATTCCAGGCAGAACATAAAACAGCGCTGGACACAAAATAAGTTATATAAACTGCTTAGCTGAAATAATTAACTTATTTGTAGAAATGAACTGAAACAGCAGAATCACTAGCTCGGGTAATATAATGAAATATGGAAATTTGTCCTCATCTGTAGAACTTAGGAATCCTAGATATATAATTATATATATACAAAATACACAAATACATTACCCAGTAGAGTGACCACAAGAAAAAGAGCAGCACAGTTAGTAAAACATGCACAGATAGATAGATAGATAGATGGATAGATGGATAGATAGATAGATAGAAAGCTAGATAGATGCTTTAAAGTTGGATAATAAAGAAGGCATATGCCATGTTTAGAATGGCATTGGTTTAAAGCGTGAAACCTTTTTCTGCCCTCATTTGCATGTCCCTGCCCAGGTTCCCAGAATGCAATGCGATAGAAGTAAATAACTATAATTCTCAGAATTCTGAGTAGGAAATATGTTTTTTTAACTTATTTTAGACATTCAAATGTGGACACAAAGTTTATTTTCAATTTATATATATTGTGATGATCCGTGAGTTGGGGCTATACCAGCCCAGAACCACCTGCTATAGACTACAGGTTAACTGCACACAAGGACCGTTGGGTTCTTTGAAACTCGGCACCAGCACCCTGATATCTGGCTTCTGTGTCTCTCCATCAGGAATCAGCATTTCCAGGAGTCCCAGTAACCTTCCTGTGGTAGTGACCATAACAGGTTACTTATAGGGTGGAGATATGTTCAGTATTGCAGCCATCCAGGAGAACTGGATCATCTCTCCTCAGATGGGATTAACTTTATTTGTTAACAATGGACCAGAACAGATAACAGCACAATAGAGGTGTCTGATCAATGCAGACTCAGCACACCCTGTTTTAATCCCATTATGATCACTCAGTCATAGTTTAAACATAACACAGGATAAACTAATATTAAATGGGGAAATACATACAGTATACAGGATAATGAAGACATGTGCCATAAGACCACATTAAGCATGGTGGTATACTATAGCACTATGTCTTGGGACCATTCACACCACCACCCACCTGTCCACATTTCCCATGTGTGCCAATATAGTTCTTCTACCCATTTTCCAATAGGACAGTCTGTCCTCTATGGTGGCTCAATGCACCAGGATCCAGGCCCTGGCATATATATGTAATATAAATATATATATATATATATATATATATATATATATATATATATATATATATATATATATTGTAATAAAGTGTAGCAGGAATCCCTGATAACCTGCAACACAGTACATCAGGGAAGATATATAAGCCGCAGATGGAGCAAAGCCATATACCCTGGACTGACATAGAAAAGGTTAATCCAAAATCTTCAGCCTAATTAAGCCAACACCTGACCCTGCTCAAGAGCAGTTAAAAAGGCTGCTCAGTGAAGTTTGCAGTCTCTGCCTAGCAGTCTGAGGAGGAGGGTGTCACTGAGAGACTTTCCTAATGGAGAGAGTGGCCCGCTTCTGTTCAGGAGAAATCAAGCTCAGTAAGGAGCCATCCAAAAGCCCCCCCCCCCCCCCCCCATTCCTGATAAACCGGATACAACTTAGAGGATAAAAGGTTGGTGCCAAATACATATTATTTTCATCATACCCTGAAAAAGGATTACAAATGCCCCATGGAGAAGAGAGTATTAAGAAAGAGTAATCATCCCTCATCACAAGAGGGTAACAAGGGTCCCTGGGTTGAAGCATAAGGGAGAGAAGGGTGGGCCCTATGCTTCACCCGCTATTGACAGAGAGAGAAGAGGAAAAAGGTCCTCAAGAGACCCAAGAAAGAAGCAGAGAGCTTACACTGTGGACTGTATAATTTTACCTGCAGGCCGAGAAGCGGTCTCAGGGCGAGTCAGGGTGTTCCAGGTTATAGTAAGCCCATTTATGTAGAATTTTATTTCGTTGCTGAGGATAAGCACTATTTTTCTTTCTGTTTGTACTGACAAAATAAAACCGCAGTAAAACAAAGCTTCTCACAAACCTGCTGTGTTTTCCTCCATAAATAAGTTAAAGAGCAAGGAGGACAGGACGCAACCCCCCCCCCCCCCCGTCAGAATGGGGCACTCTGTTACAATATATATATATATATATATATATATATATATTTATATGTGTGTGTGTGCTTATTTCCTCTAGTGCTCACCACTTCTCTCCATGCAGAGACAGCTCTCACATCAGCTTACTCATTCTTGTAATTCACCAGTTCCAGGCATTTGCCTGCCCCCCACTCAAAAACAAGTCCGTGAACTGCAATATTCAAATTTTTTTAAGCCAAGGAACATTTTGAAGTGTGAAATGAGAAGTGTAGCTGCCAAGTTGGCCTAATGAGAAATCTGCCCATGGATGTAGACCTCCTTCTTTGTTGCATTACCAACTTAGCAACTCAGATCTGGTGGAAAGCTTTGTATATCAAGCTGCCAACGGTAAATACTCATAGACCATCTGCATGGGGATAATAGTTTATACCAGTATTGTACATCCTTACAAATTATCAGTAATTGTGATTTTTTTATTGTGTGTTCCTAAATTAATAAACTGAGTTATAAAAAAAATAATAGACATTATTTATATCCTTTTATAAGCTATAAGGTATAAAGTAGTGTGATCTCAGGACTACATTAGATGAATATCTACATAGAGCATCATTAAATAAATATTTGCTAATCACTTAATAACTACTTTTCATGACCATTACCCTACACCAACAAAAATAACATACCAAAATAATGGCTAGTACAAAGTATGGCAAATTTTATTAAACTTCAAACTTATTTCAGACTATTCTATTCTCTTATTATATTATCTGAATTAGTTTGAGCTAGTATATTTACAGACAAATGCTTAAACTGGTGCCTTATCTGATTGTACAATAATTAGACATTTGAGGGAAAACATATTAATTCTTTATCATCATGTTAATTAACAATATCTGATCTATAGTAATTATGTCTTTAACTGTTCTCCAAGCAGCTTCTGTTGATAACACTGTTTATCTGGTCTGAATATTTAGTGCCTTGGATTTGTCTTCACCCATTTCACTTTTCTGCATTGTGTGGTATTACAATATGAAATTACAATTTATTTATTTTTTACCATTTCATTTACGCAGTATAGTTAACATTTTGAAGGGCGTGACTGGAAATGAGTAGTGCAGACGAGTGAGACATCTACGGGGTGTGGGGGAGAATAAGCTGCCTAAGGAATATCAAGGTGAAACTATGCCTGACCTTAGATGACTTTTTTTAACCTTATTTGGATTTCCTTGGGCTGATAAATCTTAGCTAACCGGACTTACCCACGGAGCCACTGAATCCGACGCCGTACTCCTGTGTGCATAGTCTGGAGATGAGAGCTCCATTGGAGCAGGCAGACACTGATAGACTGTGAATAGCCGACCTGGTATAACTATTTGGACGGTCAAGTGGACTTTCTGTTTACAGGATACAAGGGTACTATATATTAGATCGTTAGTTGATCAACATTTTTAAATTCCTTAACAGTAAACAGGATGTAAAGAGGACCTGCATGCAAGTGAACACTTGGAAGCCATTGAATACAATTGAATTAAATTTGAGAGAGACTTTATAAAGGTTTTATTAAATAGAGGCTCACAGAGACAGAGCTACTCTGCCCCTGATACAGGAGCAACATAGGAGCAATTAAAGATGAAGTAATAAGACAACCTACCCCAGTATTTGATACAGACTCATCGTGTCAGCTGGCTCCTGATTCAGGTGCAATATAGGAGTAACTAATGCTGAAGCTATAAGATAAACTATCTCTATATTGAATATAAATTCACAGAATTAAAACCATCTAATCACAGATATTGGAACAATATAGCAGTGATCAACGCCAGAGTAATAAGATAGCTACTCCAATATTAAATACAGAGACAGTCTCAGCTGGCCCTGGATACAGGAGCAATATAAGAGTAATTAAGGCCGAAGTAAGGTTAAAAAGATTACAACCCAGATGTCTGCAACCGTTTTTGCCCCTAAATCCAACAATGTAAATAAATCCCTCTCAGAAAATCCTCCCGTGGAAGGATAAAGTACAGTATATACTCAAGTATAAGCCAACCCGAGTATAAGCTGAGGCACCTTTTTTACCACAAAATACTGGGAAAACTTAGTGACTCGAGGGTGGGAAATGTGCTACCCCCTGTGTCCCTCTTGTGCCCTCTGTGTCCCTATCTTGTGTGCCCTCTGTGCCCTTTTCTTGTGTCCCCCCTCTCTCTCCCCTGTGTCTCTACCCCCCTCTCCCTCCTCTGTGTCTCTCCCCCCCTCTCCCTCCCCTGTGTCTCTTCCCCTGCCTCCACCGGGGCTCTTCCCCCCTCTCCCTTCCCTCCTCAACAGCCTCCTCATCCTCCATTCTCATCCTCTCTCTTCAACCCCCCTTCTCATCCTCCCTCCTTAACCCCCCTCCTCAGCCCCCTCCTCATCCTCAACCCCCCTCCTCAACCCACCTTCCCATCCTCCCCCCTCAACCACCCTCCTCAAATCCCCTCCCCATCCTAAACCCCCCTCCTCAACCTCCATCCTCATCCTCAACCTCTCTCCGCAACCTTTCTCCTCAACCCCTCTCCACATCTTCCCTCCTCAACCCTCCCTCAACCTCCCTCCTTAACCTCCCTCCTCAACACCCCACCTCAACTTTCCTCCTTAACCCCCCTCCTCATCCTCCTGACCCCTACAACCTCCCCATCCTCCCTCCTCAACCCCCCCTCAACCCCCCTCCTCATCCTCAACCCCCCCCCTCAACCCCCTCCTCATCCTTCCTCCTGAACCCCCCTCCTCATCCTCAACCCCTCTCCTCAACCTCCCTCCTCAACTTCTCTCCTCAACCTCCTCCTCATCCTCCCTCCTCAACCACCCTCCTCAACACACCTCCTGATCCACCCTCCTCAACCACCCTCCTCAACGCCTCTCCCCATCCTCAACTCCCCTCCTCAACCCCCCTCATCAACCTCCCTCCTCATCCTCAACCTCTCTCCTCAACCTCTCGCATCAACCCCCTGCACACCCTCCCTCGTCAGCCCCCTTCCCCACCCTCATCCTCAACCACCCTCCTCAACCCCCTCCTGATCCTCAACCCCCCTCCTCATCCTCTCTCCTCAACCACCCTCCTCATCCTCCTTCCTCAACCACCCTCCTCAATGCCTGTCCCCATCCTCAACCCCCCTCCTCAACCCCCCTCATCAACCTCCCTCCTCATCCTCAACCTCTCTCCTCAACCTCTCTCCTCAACCCCCCTCCACAACCTCCGTCCTCAAACCCCCTCCGAACCCCCCATCATCCTCAACCCCCCTCCTCAACCTCTCTCCTCAACCCCCTCCACATCCTCCCTCCTCAAACCCCCTCCTCAACCTCCCTCCTCAACCTCCCTCCTCAACCCCCAACCTTCCTCCTCAACGCCCCTCCACATCCTCCCTCCTCAAACCCCCTCCCCATCCTCCCTCCTCAACCCTCCCTCAACCCCCCTCCTCATCCTCAACCCTCATCCTCCACCCCCCTCCTGAACCTTAATCCTCTATCCCCCTCCTCAACCCCCTCCTCATCCTTCCTCCTGAACCCCCCTCCTAAACCCCCCTCCTGATCCTCAACCCCCCTCCTCAACCCCCCTCCTCATCCTCTCTCCTCAACCCCCCTCCTCATCCTCCCTCCTCAACCACCCTCCTCAATGCCCCTCCCCCTCCTCAACCCCCTCCCCTCCTCAACCCCCCTCATCAACCCCCCTCCTCAACCCACCCCTCATCCTCAACCCCCCTCCTTAACCTCCCGCCTCATCCTACCTCCTCAGCCCCCCTCCTCAGCCCCCCTTCTTATCCCCTTTCCTCAACTTCCCTCCTCATCCCCCTCCAAACCCTCCTCCTCATCCTCAACCCTCATCCTCAACCCCCTTCCTCAACTCCCCTTTTCATCCTCCCTCCTCAACCACCCTCCTCAACCCCCCTCCCCATCCTCAACCCCCCTCCTCAACCTCCCTCCTCAACCTCCCTCCTTAACCTCCCTCCTCAACCACCCTCCTCATTCTACCTCCTTAACCCCCTCCTCATCCTCCCTCCTCAACCCCTCTCAACCCCCCTCCTCATCCTCAACCCTCATCCTCATCCCCCCTCCTCAACTCCCCTTTTCATCCTCCCTCCTCAACCACCCTCCTCAACCCCCCTCCCCATCCTCAACCCCCCTCCTCATCCACCCTCCTCAACCCCCCTCCTCAACCTTCCTCCTTAACCCACCTCATCAACTTCTCTCCTCAACCCCCTCCATATCCTGCCTCCTCAACCTGCATCCTCAACCCCTCTCCTCATCCTCACCCCCCTCCTCAACCCACTCCTTAACCCCCTCCTCAACCTCTCTATACAACCCCCACATCATCCTCCCTCCTCAACCCACTCCTCAACCCCCTCCTCAACCTCTCTCCTCAAACCCCTCCTCATCTTCCCTCCTCAACCCACCTCCTAATCCTCAACCCCCCTCCTCAACCTCCCTCCTCAATCCCCCTCCTCATCCCCCCTCCTCAACCCCCCTCTTCATCCTCTCTCCTCAACCCCCTTCCACAACCCCCTCCTCATCCTCAAACCCCCTCCTCAACCCCCCTCCTCAACCTCCCTCCTTAACCCCCTCCATCATACTTAACCCCCCTCCTCAACCTCCCTCCTCATCCTCCCTCCTCAACCCCCTACCTCATCCTCCCTCCTCAACCCCCCTCCTCATCCACAACCCTCATCCTCAACCCCTCCTCAACCCTCATCCTCAACCCCCTCCTCAACCCCCCTCCTCATCCTCCCTCCTCAACACCCCGCCTCAACCTCCCTCCTCAATCTCCCTCCTCAACCCCCCTCCTCATCCCCTCTTCTCAAACCACCTCTTCATCCTCCCTCCTCAATCCCCTTCCTCAACTCCCCTCCTCATCCTCAACCCTCATCCTCAACCTCCCTCCTAAACCCTCATCCTCAAACCCCTCTTCATCCTCCCTCCTCAACCCCCCTCCTCACTTTACCCCTCTCTAACTACCTCTCCCTTTCTCCTCACTTACCTTCCATCAGCAGCTACTCCTCCGCTCCTCTGGGCGTCTTCCGGCTGCATTAAGACTCGGACAGTGCTAATGATGTGAAGCGCATGTGACGTCACGTCATTAGCATATGCCTGGCCCCCGACTCAGCCAGAAGACGCGCAGAGGAGCAGAGGAGCAGCTGCTGATGGAAGGTAAGTGAGGGGAAATGAACAGATAATTAGACAGTGGTAAAGTGAGGAGGGGGGTTGAGGAGGGAGAATGATATCGCTTTATATACTTCCCTAAATGATACTAGCGGTAACTATATATATCTGCATGATTCACTAATTATGTTATTTCTCCGCTATTTCTGTAAAGTATTGTATGAATGGAATTGTTTGTGATGATTTTTTATATATAAACTACAATAAAAAAGATTTAAAATGAAAAGAAAAAAAACGTTTTGAAGGTGTAAATTTTTTTTTTTTTGTGACAGAAAAGTTAATTAATCAAAAAAAGTCAACACTTGATAGAGCCACCATTGGCTGCAGATACAACTGTGAGTCTTTTGGGGTAAGTCTCTACCAGCTTTGCACATCTGGATTCTACAAGCTGTGGACATTCTTCTTAGCAAATTGTCCAAGCTCTATCTGGTTGGATTGGAACAGTTGATGAATAGCAATATTCAAGTCTTGAAACAAATTCTCAACCATACTTTGATCAGGGCTTTGGGACATTCTGAACCATTAGGCCCTTGGTTTCAAACCACAACAGTGTAGCTTTGGCTATCTGTTTCATTTCATTGTATTGATGGAAGGGGGCCACCATCCAAGCCTCCAGATTAAAATATGGTATCTTTTAGACTCTCCCTGAATTTGACTTCATCCATCTTGCCATCAATCCTGACCAATTCTCAGTCCCTGCCAATGAAAAGCAATGACAGCATGATGACAACACCACCTGCTTCTCCTTGTGAATGGTGTTCTCAGACCCTGGCATAGGAACTGAGGGGGATGAGGGGGACATATCCACACCCTAGATTTTGTGATATATGTATGTATATGTAGAGAAGCTGTTGTGTGTTTTTGTATACAATGAGCTGTATCCCCCTCAGAAATATGTTGGTTCCTACACCCATGTCTCAGGTTAAAGATCTGTGTATGTTTTGGGCCATTTTTGAGACCTCTAAAGCATCTATAAGACACCTATATTAATTGATAGAGACTGCTTTTGTAATTCCCTAACACCAGCCTACTGGTTTCTGTTTGAGCCATGATATGATGCAAGCTTCCAACAAACTGCTTGTTACACTTCAACGTTGCACAACTGAATTTGACAAATAAATTCATAAATCTGTTCTTCAACCAGAAACAATTTCCACTTCTACATTTTCACAACAGTGATTAGATACTTCACAATATATGCCAAGTGAAACATGTCAGACTGCATTGCAATGTGATTATCGCAGACAAACAGACTGATAAAGACATGTTTCTTGTTTTCATTCAATGGAACATATGTCTGGATGATTTTTTAAGCATTGCAGAGATCTATGCACTTCTCAGGTTCCCCGGTGGTCCAGTGGTTAGGATTTGGTACTTTCACCTCTATGAACTGGGTTGCATCCCAGTCAGGGAACCAAGAGGTCACACCATCTGAAGCCATGCCAGGTTGGGACTGGTGAGTACTTGGATGGGAAACCACCTAGGAATATAAGGAGCTGTATTCTGTTGCTCACTGGCGAAGGAACTGGCAACCCAATCCAGTATCTCTGCCATGAAAACCAAGTGGACTAGCATGAATATGGACATAAAGATGTGCGTGGTATGTTACGGTCCATGAAGTCACGTAGAGTCGGACACAACAGAACAACAAAACAACAACAAGAACAATGTGCTTCTCAGTTCTTTGATCCGCTGTTACCTATGAGAAAAATGGCCTTTGCCGCTATGATATCTTAGTAAATATTCACAGCCCCTATGATATCTTAGTAAATATTGCATGTTTTTCTTATGTGGCTTCCAAAATTAGATGTCTGACAAAATGTATAGAACATTACTTAAAGAAATAATACAAATATAGAAACAAGTAGTACAGAAATCCCTTTAAATTGCCTCCACATAAAAATACAAGTTAGCTCAAACTCCAGCATTAGATTCTTTTGATCACTGTTCTGTCCGCATCAGTATGGATATGATGTTAGGAGGCTGAAGAGGATTGTGTGGTTTGATGTAATTAGTAAGCAAGTGATATTAGAAGGCAAGAGGGGGCTGACTGATGTGAAAAGAAGAGGCAGTAAAGTTAAAGGCATTTCTAAGATTCCTGGATTATGAATGCATCTGATAGAGGATAATCAGTAGTGTATGCAAACATTTTTCGCATGCAAAAATACCAAAGTAAACATTTACAAAATCACTCTGATGTTTGCTAAATCTTTCCAGCTTCCAAGCTGCCACTTTTGTTATTTGAAACTCCCTACTAAAATTAGCATAATATTCATAATTTGTTTGGGCCAATCAGGCGAGGTTAGCTGAAACATTTGTATCAAACTCTGGGGTTTCTGTGTTGCAAAGCAGCCTGGGATATGTTGTCTCTCTCTCTCTCTCTTTGTGTTTTGATTCAGCTAGTAGTTCAGATCCCACCCATCCATTTGATTCCATCCTGCAGCAAGTAATTCCTATGTGCTATACCAGAAAGGTCCAACTCTGTATCTGGCTGCCTCTCCTCTGTTTACTTGGTTATGTAAGCTCTCTGTGGGTGTGCAAAGCTTGATTTTACTTTCCTGCATTTAACTTTGTAAGTACATTGAACTTTTCTTCGATTTCTGATAATCACTGCCTGTTTCTTACCAAACATTTGAAACCTAGGAAATGTATATATACCGTTTAGTGAGGATAGAAGATAATGATGTGAGGGATTTCAGAGGGATACAGGTTGACTTATGCTACAATGGGTGTGATGTTAGATGGAGAGGAGGTTAGAACGCAACAGGGGAGTATTGTTAGATAGAGTTATGGGGGCAAAGTATAGAGAGGTTGTAATAGACAAGGAAGTCAGAAGCATGGGTGTTGGAATTGTGGGGGGGGGGTTGGGGGGGACAACCCCCCCCCCCCCAGATTTTTCTATGTTTGTATGTATGTATATATAAGCTATTTTACGGCCTATATATACAATGAACTGTATACCCCCCAGAATTATTCTGGCTCCTACACCCCCGAGTATGAACCTAGAGAGAGTTAAGAGTGCGAGTTAAAGGGGATTATGTAGGATGAAGTCAGAGAGAGTTATGGGAGTGAGTTTAAGAAGGGTTTTGAGGCCATCAGGTTACAAGGAGGTAGGGATTTATGGATATATTACGTTAGACAGTTTAGAAAGATGTGAGGTCACATTGAATCAAATAGTGTGAGGATAGAAGAGTACGTTTTGGAAGGATGAAGTGCCGCCTGTATGATCGTAACTGTATTTTTACAAGAAATATTGATTTTTAGTTTGTCTGCATCAAGTGAACACTATTTACCAGTCACTTGATAGATCATAGTGGTTAACTGCCATGAGACTTTCTTTGTAACTCTGAATCTTAAGTTCAGTAAAGGGGGCCATGTAAAAACTGCTCGTTTGATTTTGCTTCATATAAAGAAAAGCTTAAACATAAATGATAGGACAAAAAGTAGCTACAGAATTTATCAGTTGAATAAAGTACCCAGGGGGGCTGTGAGGCACAAAAATAAGTGCCGAATTCTGGTGAAAGGACAATGAAATGTATAAAACCTTCTTATAATCAGCCTATCAATCAGGTTAGGGGCTGGCCCAGGAGATTACTGCGCACAGTGTGAATTTAGCAATCAGCCTCGGCCGACATTTCATAATTATACCCGGCTATTGTAGAGAGCGACACTGCTTGTGGGGACTAATCCTTTGCTAAAAATTGCTAATCTTTCACTACCTATTCATCATTGTTCTCAAAAACACTCAAAATACTGATTCAGACTTTAAATATGACTTTTTATGGGTTTTTTTGGTGTAACAAATTAAGATTTTTGTTCAGTCCTGAGTTTTGTCTTCATAGGTACAATTTAAGTTTCTGCTAAAGAACTCTCTAAGGAATCCATTTGTACTTAATATACAAATGATTTATCATTCTGTTTATATGCGGCCTTGTGTTCTTTATAGAGGAACTAATGCTCGCTCACATTCTATCAGTTTTCAAGACTATAACATTTTCTATCTATCCCTCATGAAACATCACCAGTGAATAATTTTCAGTACTAAATCATTCAATGTAAGCAGTGTCTGAATACAAATGGTATATTAAGATGTAATGCCGATAAGAAAAACCCAAAGCAAAATATAGGTACAGAAAGTCTCCAGTTAGGAAAGTTGGTATACTTCTCCTTTTGTGTTTGCATGACTGTATTTCTCATCTCCAATTCCATGATGCATAATGAGAAAATTGTGCATTATATTCAAACAAAATACATTCTGCCTGGAGTGGTATAATTAATGCCACTTTCACAGATGTGACAGAGCAGTGGCGGAGCAAGAGAATGGAGGGCCCTGGTGCAAATAAACTTTGGGGGCCCACCATTGGGGGTTGTACATTTTTTTATGCCAAATCAATCAGTGCTCCTCCCCCAGACCCATTGCCATAACTGTTCCCCTCCAGAAGACCCCTTCTGATAACAGGAAATCTTCATAAGACCCTTACCTATTGCTGCTCCACTCCAAGACCCCTTTCCAATATATATATAAGCATCATCTCCACAAAGCACCCACCCCTCCTTGTCACAAACCATCCCATATCAACATCCATCCCGCACAGCACCCAACCCATCTCAAACCCTATCCCTATCTCCTCTCTCCCTCCCTCACAAAATCTACCCCCCCTTCCTTTGCTTCCACTTTGTAGCCCTTTCTCTCTTACCTTCTTCCCTGATATACATACCCAACATGCTGAACTGCTCCACACTGCCACCTCTTGGAGCTTCAGTAGTAATGCTCTTATTTAATCAGGCACATACAGTACCAATTTCAGACAGAGGGAGGGGTGTGCAGTCAAGTAGGCACAGCTGAGCCTAGGGCGGGAAGGGGGGTTGTGGTGGGATGGGCCAGGGTTGAAAGCCCCAGGGGGCCCCTATATTACAGAAAAAAAAATGACACAGCACTGTGCCCCCCAGAGGAGGGCCCTGGTGCACAGCACCACCTCCTCTTCATGACAAAGTCATTCTAAAAGCATGTGACAAAGCTGAACTACCAAAACAACTTGGAGGCAGTACAATAAATAGTACCACTGTGTTACAATATGTGGGTAAACTCTCTGCCAGGGGTTACTTCTCCTGGAGCAGACAACAGAATTTCAATAGCCTTTCATCAGATCAAACAACCACAAAAGGAGCGAGCATCTAGGGAAAGAACATAGTTCTACCATCTATGTCTTAAATCTATCTAATTTTCTCTGTTTTTACCTTTCTCTAATCTAACATGCTGTTTATAACACACATTACAAGGAGTTATTATATACACACACAGATTTATTTTATATAAAAATAACTTGTTTTCCACACCCCCAGAGCAGCCTACATAGGCACAGTGAACCTTCCAATAAAAACACTGAATTTGGGTACATATTTTAACCCTTTACTAACCTTCAAGTTACTAGCAGCTCAATGCAGGGATCTCACAGAGCAGAGTTTGAATCATCCTGTTTCCTACACATCCCATGGCTGCTATCACAGATTGCTACAATTTATTGAAATGTATTGAAATGTATTCGCTGCCTGTGATTGGCCAAAATGGATGTTGAATGTTATGCTAATTTTTGCAGGGATCTCTAGGGGCCTCATTCAATTGCGATTTGGCCAATTGAATAGGGCTCTATATAAGAACAGAGCATATTTTTTTATAAAACATTTTAGTTTGTGAACTTCTATCCAAAAGCAAGGTCTTCACTAACTAAAAACTTTTGTAAAATAAATATAGAGCCCTATTCAATTTGCCAAATCGCGAGGGGTGTTGACTCACAAAAGCAACTGCTAGCAAACTCAAGATATTAAGCAAATATCAGGGTTAGTTTGTTAATATTTATTTTGGTACTTTTTCATGCAAAAAAGAAATGTCATGCACTGCTTATTCTCCTCTATCAGATGCATTTGTAATCTAGGACACCTAATTATGCCTTTTACCAGAAGATTCCTTTATTGAACAGGGCACAACAAATGTATAAGGAAATACAATGGTAAGCTAAACACACTAACAAAAAGTAATTCAACAGTGGTGTCATTAAATAATATTACTTGGTAACATAATTAAGATCACTAGACCAGAAGGCATTAATTACTCAGAGCTGTTGCAAAATATATGACTGGCTACTAAGCTGCTTGTCTCCAAAGGAGGCCTTCATTGATAAACTGTCCCATGCGAATCATTGTGTCAGCTCCATAAAGCACCTTTTAAATCTTCCTTTGCATACAATGATTTGATTAGCCTTCATACCGGGTCTCATAGTAAACCTTGAATTACCTAAAATGTTTTATAAAGGAATACATACAAATATCAGGCATGTTTAACATGGATATAATCACTATGTCAAGCTGTTCCACACAAATATAATGCACCCAGTATTATAGCATAGTGAAACAACCACCTATATGGTGAATAATCTGAGAGCTAAACACGGTACCACAAGTACCTAGAAGCCCAGTGCAAATAGAATACCGGTACACGGTGACCCACTGAATCAGCTTGTATAATCTGAAAGAAGAGCTGATGAAGTAATGATCTTAGAGCAAGACATCCAATGATGTGTCAGACCAATGTATAGACATGCCAGGGAGATGTACAAGACATGTTGTGCTTTTTATGTGATATGTCATGATGTCTCAGAGCAATATACTAGACATCCCATATGGCACAAACGCATTGTACAATAAGTGCAATCCTAATCCATGGGAATCGACAAGACATGTTATAGGATACTGCGCCAAACATTTCTTCTTGTGCCAGATCAATGTTCAAGACAAGATGTGCCTTGATGATGTACAAGACACGCCAAGCATTCTAACAGACATGACTTGCTTTGCCAGAGCAGTTAAAAAAAACATATCAGTAGAGATGCTCTTATTTAAACAGACACACACCAATTTAGAGGGAGGGGTGTGCAGCCAAGGAGGCACAGAGGGGCCTCTGGGGGGCAGAGGGGTTGTGGTGGGGTGGGATATACCATGCGGTTCCAGAGCAATGTACAAAACATACCAAGATGCGCCAGAACAATGTACAAGACATGCCAATCTGTACCAGAGCAAATGAACAGATATACTATTTTGTGCCAGAGTAATGTCCAAGACATGCCATGCCATGTCATTTCTAAACAATAAGATTTGGCAAGCAAAGCCAGAACAACAAACATGGTGACCATTTTGTACCAGGACAATGTATAACTGAGTCTCTGTTGTCCGTACTAAGGCATGTTGTGACAGAAGAATGTCCCAGAGCAATTTACATTGACCAAGTCCTGCCTCCATTGGTGGTCATATCCATCACACTACTTGTCATTTTGGAACAATATCAATATTTATTGCTTGTATATTATTCTTCTCAAATTAATATTTGCAGTTGCCTGAATTCTATTGAAATCAAGTATATTCCCTTGGGAAATAAACACAATAAATACAATATGAGAAAGTCTCCAAAGAAAAGGAGTCACTGAGATGAAAAGAAACAACATATGCACGAACAATTATCTCCGACTCCTCTGAACATAACCGAGGGACAAAACTATATGTTCAGTTGCAAAAACAACAATGGAAACCAGAGCATTGGACTTAAATGATTTAAATATTGTTGGTGATAAATTCAAAGTAACATGGATATTTTCTCATTTCTTGAACTATTTGGCCAAATAATCTCTAATTCTTCAAAAGAACATAGTGCAAATATGAAACTTCAGTGTCTTGGTATGGTAGCTGTCCTTGTGGTGTGTTAATGACTTGGACGTCAGGATGTTTTGAACCTAGTCATGATTATATTGTTGGTTTAGTTTCCTCCATGACAGCCCTTGTCGTTTTGTCTGCCCAAACTTGACGAGTCTCACTGAAACTCTGTTGGTTAAAAGATTGTCTGTGAGAACAGATGGCACCAATTTGTGTGATACTTTTAAAAATTCAGGACACATTTAAACTGGCATCAAAAAGGCAATAAAATGCAGCTGAAGCCACCCTGGTGCGGCTGGGGAGGAACGCACATACAGACAAAGTTAATCAAATTGACAGAACAGAAGTCGGTCAAACTACTTCACATAATCTGGGCATTATACAGTCGCTGTGCCGTGGAAAGACATTTATCTAAAACTAAAAGAATGAGCAGAAGGAAGAAATCAATGGCAAACCCATTAATCATCATCTCTTGATCTTTAATCAAGAAAAGAGATGTCGTTTTTTCTAGTTCTTTTAATTAAAAAGCACCATTTGCATTCATACATATGTATAATACTTAACTGTACACACCACAGATGCTTAGCAAATCCACTTAACATCTATATATGCATGTATTGGTGCATGATTTATTCGAAATAATGTTGAGGCAGGAAAATGGTAATGTGTCAAGCGAGACTTGAGATGTTATATCTTCTTCAATGATCTCATCATTGGCCTGGCATAAGTTGTAAAGCCACAAAACACTGGGTTAATTGACAAAACGTGAAGCTGTTCCAATTCCTATTACTTTACAGTTGTCTATGTTATTCTATATAACCTATCCAGCAAAAAGTTGATATGGGTATGTAGAAAATATAATAAAATAGGGAGATATTCTATTTTATTTCAAGATATCTATTAGAGATTGAACCCAATAATGGGCCCCATTCAAGCCTGTAATTACCTACAACACCCCAAAAAATTCTAAACATTTAAACACATTCAATTATTTCTAACTTGCAACTGCCCTCTCACAGCCAGGTTTTCGGGGGGCGTGATCATATGATCTGACAATTTTTAAACAAGCCCATAATTTACTTTTTAGACACAGCCAATAGTAAGTGGGACCATCATCATGACATCAGTAAAACATGGAAGTTAGCTTTAACCTGCAATCATACGCTAAGCATTAAGAAACCCGTTAAGCAGATGTGAGCGACATGATATGTATTATCCCCTTAATTCCTGGGATCAATATAACATGGAAATATAAGTTAAAAATAATTACTTTTTATTGCCAATTGAGAGCTTGAGACTGTAGTGCAATTAATTATAATGCCTTTCCATGCTTCCACAGTATTTTAAAGTACAGTAGAGTATGTTTAACAGCTGATGCAGTTGTCAGAACAAGTGTTTAACCCCCTTGCAAATCCTATCTAGTACTGGTAATAATGTTTTATACATTTTCAAGTTGCGGGTCAGATTTAATTTGCGAGCTACTTGAACTTTTGTAATTGAATATGTGTGTCTTTAGCACTGTTAACTTTTGCAGGCTTGAACAATCAATGGAGGAGATAGGATGGAGTTACGTCTTTGGGCTGCCCGTACTGATGTTAGAGGGTAACTCGCAATTGGATTGCAAGTAGCTAAATGCAGCCAATTGAATATCTGTAACTTTTACAAGTTGCTGTATAAGTTCAAGTAATTGCAATTTGGCCATTTAATGGGGCCCTATGTCTCTCATATTGGCATCTTCGATGACAGGTTGATCAACTGCACCATCGCTATGCAACTCCATCTTTGATATTAGATGTCCTGTATCATCTCTTGGTGATGACTTGGTGAAGGACATCTCGAATGCTTAACTTGAAGTGCACGATCATGATGAGCACTTCTGGAACGATACATAAAATAGCGTCCTTATACAGCAGTAAGGAAGTCTGTAACATTTTTGGTGGGAAGACGTGACTTGACTGCATCCTTTATCTAGTGAGTGTCAACGTTTCTTTCATTTTTTAAATGTAGAACTTCAAATATTGTAGCTTAATTGCAATTAGTTATTTTGATCAATTACTAGAGATAATTTTGAGTCAAATTACAATTTAAATTAAGTGTAAATATTAGAAAAATAATATAATGGAAATTGTCTGCCTCACCAGATAGAACTTGTTAACCAAAGAAACCTGATCCACATGCAACAATGTAACAAACATATGTAAATTTGTTCAATGTAAATCCAGGTCAATCTAGCCATTCAAATTGTTTAATTGATAGTCCCAAATGTCAAAACAAACATGCTGACTGCTACCATAGACTTGAGAATCATGATATGTAGGGCATTTTTGTCCCCACATATGTATTTTCATGTATTTATTTGCATTAATTGCAGCATTTTCTTCTCTATTTTATGAGTTTAAAACATCGTAATATTAGTCAGCAAAAACTATGATTACATTCTGTTTCATTGGTTAAGAGATAATTGCAAAACCTGCAAGAACATCAAGTCTGTTTAATTAATAAACCTCAGGCTTTGAGCAAGCACAAATCTTGGATCAGAGTAGTTATACTGCCCGGGACTCGAATATAATACTTTAAATTAAGAACATGTACTGCTCAAACATGGCTTTCCATGGTATGTGCTGAGATGAATACATCTTCATTATGAACCTTTTTCATTGCACACTATTTGTGATTTTCAGATGCATACTCTTGTTTAAAATGGGGTGCTACAGTAAATTGATTGGTGGAACAGTTTACATTAATTGAATGAAAATACAGGAGTAAATTATTGTTATCTACTAGTGAAAGTAGTTGGTTTGCTGACACAAATTAGCACGGTATGCCACTAGTTAACATAATGTGAAAGAGAGAAAATAGAGTTTTTAGTTTAGAATTACATTTCCAATCTGATCCATGGTAATAAATACCTTTTATATAGAGTGGTATCACAATGCACATGGTAAATCCAGAAAATCAGTGGATAGCTTTAATACGTGAATATGGTAATAACTGAATCTTTATGGGCCAATTACCATGCCACACAATAGATCGCAAATCGCTATTCAATTGCTACAATTCCTCAAGCCGCAAATGTTTTCACACCTGTAAACTGCAAATGTAGAAGAAAATCTTACGGAAATGAACTCACAAGGGGGTTTAACCCATGTTCGTAGCATTGTAAATGCAAATAAAAATCAATACTACACTTTTAAAGATGGGGAAAGCGATGGAAGACATTAGAATTAATTGCACAAGTCTCAAGCTCGCAAACCAGCAATCAAAAATTATTTATTTTTATGTTTAATTTTGGTGTCATATCAATCTCGGAAATCAATGCATATCAGGCCACCCACATGGACTAAAACAGTACCGCCATTCATTTGTATTAGTTTGTATATGAGTCTGATCGCATATTGGACCTCTAAACGCTAAGTGATTGACTTGTAACCTCCATGTTCTACTAACGTAATGGTGACAATCTCACCATTTCTAGTTACGCCCTTGCTTAATTGATCATTTACTTACAATAGCATGGTCTACGGCTTAGGCTTTTGGCAGACATGCGGCCTGTATAACGTAAACTGAGGGCTTGCAATTGAATTGGGGCCAGAGTCTCCTGTGAGCAGGCTGTGAGCACACTTTGAATCTAGCTACAGGCAAAATCCCCAGGGTGCGAGTCAAAAATGTTTATGGGAATCTTATTTGGGAGAGAAAAATAAATCCACCTAAAACAAGTCCTTTGAGGACCCTTAACCCACAATAAGAAGTCTGTTTAATTAAAACAACAGGCATGGTTTGAATCCCTAAATTTCTGCAGTATTCTGGTTTGAGATGAAATGATCAAGATACAGAGGTAGAAAAGTCCCATCAGCGTTGAGTGTAAGCTATAGACCCAATCACATATAATAGTTGTCAAACTACTCCAAAGTCTGCTGCAATTAGCCTAAGGTTCATTGCAGGCCGCAAATGTGGACTTCGTGAAGCGATTGTCCGCATTTGCCGATGTGGAGGCTCTACGACACCTCACTGTTGGTTAAAAACAACCCAGAAAAGCGGGATTTTGAAAAAAAAGAACCATGCCGCGGGACTTAGAAAAAAAACAATAATGCGCAATGAGGAAATACATACTTAGACAAAAAAATACGAATCGCAGAACTTACAAAAATAAAAAATACAAGGTCCCAAAAATATGAAGTTAACGGCCGAAATGCGTACATCAAAAAACAAACAAAACACTTAAAAATAAAAACAAAACATAACAAGAATATCACACACAGCACGGGAGGACAGCCAGGACGTCTGGGTTGGAGGTTGCACGCGAATTAAAGTCGTTTTTAAGGAGTTTCACCACTTGAAAATCGGCTAAGCGAGAAAAAAAATGGCGGCTGAAAAATTTGAAGATGAGGCGACACAACCCTGAAGCGTGGAAAACAATAACAAGGACATACAACTTTTACAAACAACAATTGCGACCTGCAGAACTTAGATAAGAAAAATAGGAGGTTGCACAAATATGAAGTTACCGGTCGAACCGCGCACATACACAAACACCAAAGCCACAACAACAAAAATACCACATAAAACAAACATCACACACAGCACGGGGGGACAGCCAGGACGTCTGGGAGTGAGCTTGCACGCAAATTTAAGTTGCATTAAAGAAGTTTCGTCACTTGAAAATCGGCTAAGCGAGAAGAAAAATGGCAGCCGAAAAAATTAAAATGAGGCTAAAGGACACAGAGCCGCAAAAATCACAGCCAGGCACGTACAAGTAAGCCAGGAACGTAGCACATAGAAAATATACCATTACAACGGACGGAAAATGCTTGCGAGCCATTTTACAACACTTACTTAAAACTCATAATATTACGATTCTAAAATGGTGCTTTACCCACCTAAACAAACGTTTTGGCCTTGCCACATTGCTAACACTTTCATACCAGAGCCCTGCATTCTCTAGCACCACCACTGGCCAGCCCATAAGCCAATTAAACTGCAGCTACTGACGGGCTGGATACCTCCCCAGGCCTCCTGTGGTCGGTAGGAGGGCCACGTGACACGTGCAGGCCCGGGAGTAGGGTAGAGTAGGAGTGGCTAGCGGGGGGGGCAGGGCCACCTATAGGATTGGCGCCAGTTTGGCCAGTATGCCCCCAGCTAGCCAAGAATTCAGATCCCACCCACCCATCCCTTATATTTTTGGAACATAGGTGTTAAGTTATTGAAAACTGTAAAAAAAAAAAAAAAAAAAAGGTATTTATGTATGGAAAATTGGAAAATATGTGTTAAAAAAAAAAAGTGGAAAAGAATCAATACAATAAGTCAAGTATATTACTTTAATCTGTCTACGTTGTTAGCAGTTGTACATGCCTTCATTTTAGGCTGAATTATGATGTGCCTGTATTTTGTTGTTGTCACAGCGGGGCAGTGGTGAGGGGAGTCGTCGGGACAGTGGTGGTGATCCTACCCTACGGGGGTACGGATGCTCCATCACGGTAGGCCCTGGACGAGGGTCAGGGCGCAGAGTGTACTGTCTCGGTTCCCAGGCTCCTCCCCTCTCTTGTTTACGTATATTTAATTAATGGTATTGTTATTATTATGTGAATTTGGGTTTACCAATAATCGCTGTGGCCGGTATTTCCCCAAACAAGTTGTTGTGTCTAATTATTTATTAAGGGTTTAGGAAGTGTTTTGCCTAACAAAATTATTCAGGGAGCAAGTTATGCCCAAATATGTCATGCGGACATACTCGCTGGGCCTTTTACGGGTCAAGTGACTGTTACATTCTTTTTTCTTTACTCACATTGCTAATTTTAATCATATCTATTTAATGTCATATCTGGTGAAGGAACATTTTATCAGAGATTTTCTGAGGTTTCTGGATTTTACTAGGAACATAATACATTTCTATATCTATTTACTTTTATGCAATTAATGTTATTAGGAAGTGTTTATAAGCTCTATTTTAACTACAAACAAATAGTCCCTGTATGGGTCTGCCCACTGCAGTATACGCAGACACAAAGAGCCTCATTCAATTGAGTGAAAGTGATGCTAGGTCTTAGAATTAGTAGCACAACATTCTCCAATACTTTATTTCACGTTCAATTTTCGTGTTATATCAATCACAGCAATCAATGTGAAGTCCTAGCCCATAATCAAACCTCCATATTCCATTGGAGTTCTACAGGCTTGAAAATGATCGCTGATGCAAGGCCGTAACTCGTGGTTCCAGCCTGTAGGACTAGATTTCAAAGTCATACATGCTTGAACCATGAGCTACGGCCTTGCATCCGCGATCATGATCAAGCCCGCAAATGTTGATAGATGGTTTCCGATTTTCGTGACCGGTGCCTAACTTACGGGCCCTGCCAATTGAATAGCATCGCAAAAGTAGATCAACAGGAGAATTCAACTAAATCGCAGGCATTTAGCTGTCTTTGATTGAGTTGCGAGCCACGAATTGAATGAGGCTCAAACTCTGCTGTACTTGCTGAGCTGTGTCTTAAACTAATCAATCAGTGACCATCTCTCAGCAACATGCGCTGAGACATGGGGCCTGATAGGCTAGGACACTACACTGCATATTCAGCCATACAGAGTCTGTGTCTGCATACATTGTAGAGGGCAGACCCATACAGCATCCATAACAGCAAGTGGCTAAGTATGTGTCCTAGCCATATTAGTAGCTCCTAAGAATGATCAAAGTACATCTACCATTTTACTATACTGAACACGTAAATCTATATTAATGAAAAATAGTTTAGGAAAATTAGGCTGATGAAGTACATATTAAATAATTTTAATCTCCATATGTGATGATTGTTTTTTTCCCAAAACATTTTAACCATCAAAAGTGGATATTAAAGAGACTCTGAAATCATGACCACAATTCTACAGCATAGGTAAAGTAGTCAGAATCAAGTAGAGAAGCCGTAAAAAAAATTTAATTTTAATATCATTTCACTGTGTTAGCTTTTAATGCCTTCAAATTGTTTAGTTACTTTGGCTGCGCCTGCCGATATATTGAGTTTATGGGAGCAATGCTCTCAGATCTTGAATAAAACATAAATGAGACATTTGCTCTAAATGTATATATTCTTCATTTTTCCTATGCGGTCAGTGCGTATAAAGACAGCAAAGGAAAAAATATATTATTTTTTGCAGCAGAGTGCATTGTCATTTGCTTGTCATTTATGGTCCTTTTTAAAACTGCAGTGTTAAAACTTTGAAATATGTTGTGATATTAAAATTTTAAAATGGTTGTTTTATTATTGTTTTTTAGTGCTCATTTTCATTATACAGAGCATTCATAGATTCCATAGATCTTTAATGGTTATTAAAGGGTAATTTACCTCGCTGTAAGTACTCTTCATTGTGTGAAAGAGCACAAGATTATATGCTAAAATTATTTATTTTTAAATTATACTAATAACAATTAAAAAAAATTAAATTTGTAAGTCTGTTTACATAACAAAGTATATCCTGCCTACAGCCTCTTGCAAGAGTAATAACAAATAGCCAAGCTGTGAGGTGACTACAGTGATTGATAGCAGTTTTTTTGTCCCTGCACTCAAGATTGCACTGACCAGTTAACCCATAACTGACCTGTTTAAGTAATTCCCATATTCCATGCTGTGCAAATGCATTTATTAAGGATTAACCTTTTGTTTTCTTTTGCTCACCCCATGGTCTGACAGTGGGAAGTCACATGTAAACACAAATTTTATTTTATTGATTTCTCAGTGAAAAATGCACGTATTTAAAAAAATCATGGTCCACTTGAATTAAGTGGCCCTTTAATTTACTGCTCACTTTAAAAATAACTGAATATTAGGGTATATGTTTGATTTCCTAAATAAAATGTATCACTTATGACGCCTAGTTGTTTAAAGTGCATATTGTAAATAAACCCTGATAATGTAATGTTTTATGTAAAACTGCACAGTGTGTGATATAATATGTAGCATTGTAATATGTATGATGTAATAAGTTATGCAGTCGTATATTCATATTCATACATGAAATACAATCATTTTTCTCACAAAAAGCTACCACCTCAAGAAATACATTAAAAGAAAAAAAAATAGGAAGAAAGTGCATCCCCCTTCTAAGCCATTATATTTCTTTATCCGGTTTGAAAATGAGACAAATTAGATAAATGCTGAGTTGTTTATGCTTATATTATTTATTTTTCTTCAAGGTATAAAATGGAATCAAGATGAATAGTTTGAAATGAATAAATGTGAATATGTTTATGTTTTCTCTGGAGAGCAGGGAAAGATTTACAATGAGATCGACTGGCAATCTACACACTGAGCTGTATATACAGTATCTCACAAAAGTGAGTATGTCACAGTATATGTTGGCATTCATGGTTCCCTCAATGAACTGTAGCTCCCCAGTGCTGGCAGCACTCATGCAGGCCCAGAACATGACACTCCCACCACCATGCTTTACTGTAGGCAAGACACACTTGTCTTTGTACTCCTCACCTGGTTGCTGCCACACACGCTTGACACCATCTGAACCAAATAAGTTTATCTTGGTCTCATCGGACCACAGGACATAGTTCCAGTAATCCATGTCCTTAGTCTGCTTGTCTTCAGCAAACTGTTTGCTGGCTTCCTTGTACATCATCATTAGAAGAGGCTTCCTTCTGGTACAACAGCCATGCAGACCAATTTGATGCAGTGTGTGGCATATGGTCTGAACACTGACAGGCTGACCCCTCACCCCTTCAACCGCTGCAGCAATGCTGGCAGCACTCATACGTCTATTTCCCAAAGACAACCACTGGATATGACACTGAGCATGTGCAGTAAACTTCACTTGTCGACCATAGCAAGGCCTGTTCTTATTGGAACCTGTCCTGTGAAACCACTGTATGGTCTTGCCCACCGTGCTGCAGCTCAGTTTCAGGGTCTTGGCAATCTTCTTATAACCTAGGCCATCTTTATGTAGAGCAACAATTCTTTTTTTCAGATCCTCAGCGAGTTCTTTGCCATGAGGTGCCATGTTGAACAAATAGAATGTCAATCTGCTTGAACTTTTCTTTATGATCTTGTTATTGTTGATAAATCATAAGAGAATTTAATCTGATTTTTGTTTTAATGAAAAAAAGAAATCATTTAGTTAGAACAATATTAATTATATTTTATTTTGCTTTATCAAATGTAAATCTTAGACTCCAAAGGCAAATTGTGAAACACGTCTTGAAATAGGATTTTATCCCTAGAGATAGGATACTGTAGTCTAGGAAATAGGTTTGGTAATATAATGAGGATCTCTTTGGTTGGCCAGAACCTTTTATTATATGTAACTAGCAACTTGCCCGTCAAAAAATGATGGCAATAAGATTGTAAGGCAGGTAATGGTGTTTGGTTGCTACATTAATTTAGTTGGTGTTCCGAGATCCTTGTGCGCTCATTGCGAGCCTCGCTTAGAGCAGTAATCATGCCATATGAATCCTACCCTTAGAGCAATGATCATATCTAACGAATCCCACCTTCAGAGCAATTATCAAACAATATAATTCCCTGTTTAAGAGAAGTTATGATACAAAATATATCCCACTCTCAGAACCGATCACACAATCTGACTCCAATCCTTAGTACAGTGATTAGCAACATGTCTTCCACCCCTAGAATAATTTACACTTAAATTAATGACCTCACAGTATTTCCCACCATCAATCCAGTGGCGATATATTCAATATAAAAGTTTTCCAACCTTCAAACCCTCAGAGCACTGACCTCATAATATGACTTCCATCCTCCCACTTCCAATACAACCCGGTATCCCACTCCTTTTTCTGATGCCTGGTAGCATTGTTCACCTACCTTATACAATGATACAATCTAGGGGCACTACACTGGTATATACACAGCTTCAAGAAAACATTTACAGATAAAAAAAATAATAATGTTCCCCGAAATGCAGAACATTTCTGTCCCCATACTTTTTTTGTGTACTGCACTGATATAAAGCGTTTCATATAAAAGCACACCCACAAAGAATAATAACTTGCCTTGGAGCACACACAATACACAAATGGGATCAACCGCTTTACAAAACATAAAAAAACTTAAATTAGGCTAAATATATTGGCATTTAGGTCACAATGCCACAGGAGCTTATACATTAAAACTGCTGAGTTTGGTGTAAAGTATTCCTGTGAAGTGGCAGATTAGATCCGAGCATCCGGAAACAAAGGTTGTGATTAGACCCACTCTTGGGATAGCTAAGTCTTATTGTCCAATTACACAAGAACAGCCACAAGCACCTCGATCCAGCAGGTTTACAAACTGTTACCACAATAATCGTAATGCAGTGTAAATCTATTTATTATGTGAGTGTTTATGAAATAAAATATAAAGAGCTGACTCAGTCAGAGAGATAAAATAATATGCAGGTGGTCCCCGGGTACAAACAGGCCGACTAACAAATAATCCCAACTTAATAAGGGCTCCCAAGCCTTTTTTATAAGTCTTTTTTTTTATTTTCTGTTTGTTTGAATTAAAAGATAGAGCACAATCATTTATCTAACTTATTATTACAGTACAGGGGTATTATTATTATACTGCATTAATATTATTATTATTATTATTATTATTATTATTATTATACTGTATTATCATTACCACGTATGAGCCATTATAGAATTGTTAATATTATTATTATTATTATTATTATTATTATTATTATTATTCAGGGATCCGACTTACATAAAACTCCAACTTAAGAACGTTCTCTGGAACAGATCTCATTCTTAACCCAGGGACCACCTGTACAAAGCATGTCTCTGGTCACAAAGATAGATCATTCTTCTGAACATTTTATGATCAGAAAAACAACACAGAGAACCTACTCTGACCAGAGAGATAAACATTCAATGTTTTGTTAATCTGAATTTTATGAACACAATAGTCTAAGTTGGTGAAGTGAAATAAGAAAAATATATACATAAAACAAATTTTTAGAAATAGAAAACAGAAAATTGGCATGTGCGTATGTATTCACCCCCTTTGTTATGAAGCCCATAAAAAGCTCTGGTGCAACCAATTACCTTCAGAAGTCACATAATTAGTGACATGATGTCCACCTGTGTGCAATCTAACTGTCATATAATCTGTCATTACATATACATACCTTTTTGTAAAGTCACCAGAGGCTGCAACACCTAAGCAAGAGGCACCACTAACCAAAAACTGCCATGAAGGAACTATCCAAACAAGTAAGGGACAATGTTGTTGAGAAGTACAATTCAGAGTTAGGTTATAAAAAAATCCAAATATTTAATGATCCCCAGGAGCACCATCAAATCTATCATAACCAAATGGAAAGAACATGGCACAACAGCAAACCTTCCAAGAGACGGGCGCCCACCAAAACTCACAGACCGCACAAGGAGGGCATTAATCAGAGAGGCAGCACAGAGACCTCAGGTAACCCTGGAGGAGCTGCAGAGTTCCACAGCAGAGACTGGAGTATCTGTACATAGGACGACAATAAGCCGTACGCTCCATAGAGTTGGGCTTTATGGCAGAGTGGCCAGAAGAAAGCCATTACTTTCAGCAAAAAACAAAATGGCACATTTTGAGTTTGCGAAAAGGCATGTGGGAGACTCCCAAAATGTATGGAGGAAGGTGCTCTGGTCTGATGAGACTAAAATTGAACTTTTCGGCCATCAAAGAAAATGCTATGTCTGGCGCAAACCCAACACATCAAATCATCCAAAGAACACCATCCCCACAGTGAAACATGTTTTTCAGCAGCCGAGACATTGGAAAGTGGTAAGACTTGAGGGAAAGATGGATGGTTCTAAATACAGGGATATTCTTGTGCGTGATTTGAGGCTAGGACGGAGGTTCACCTTCCAGCAGGACAATGACCCCAAACACACTGCTAAAGCAACACTTGAGTGGTATAAGGTGAAACATGTAAATGTGTTGGAATGGCCTAGTCAAAGCCCAGACCTCAATCCAATAGAAAATCTGTGGTCAGACTTAAAGATTGCTGTTCACAAGCGCAAACAATCCAACTTGAAGGAGCTGGAGCAGTTTTGCAAGGAAGGATGGGCAAAAATCCCAGTGGTAAGATGTGGCAAGCTCATAGAGACTTATCCAAAGCGAGTTGGAGCTGTGATTGCCACAAAAGGTGGCTCCACAAAGTATGGACTTTAGGGGGGTGAATAGTTATGCACATTGACTTTTTTCTGTTATTTTTTCCTATTTGTTGTTTGCTTCACAATAAAAACAAAAAAAACATCTTCAAAGTTGTGGGCATGTTCTGTAAATTAAATGATGCAAAGCCTCAAACAATCCATGTTAATTCCAGGTTGTGAGGCAACAAAACATGAAAAATACCAAGGGGGTGAATACTTTTGCAAGGCACTGTGTCTGATCACAAACATTGATCATTATTCAGAATCTTTTATGATCAGAGAAACAACACAGAGAACCTTTTCTGATCAGATAGATAAAGCTCCACACAAAGAACCTACCTACTTAGAGAGATATAACACTACATATAGAAACTTCTCTTTAAACCTCCTACGTGTTCTTGGAATCCCAAGACCCCAAAATATTTCCACAGCTTCTATCCATGACTGTAAAACCTATTTGTAGAACCGCATAGCCTCTTCCACAAGCCAAAAGCCCCTTTTCTTATACTATCTTATAGCTGATGTCAAGAGTTAGCGGTAAAAAGTTTGGGGAACGTTTCTTCTGGAACTGAAGGTCACATATAATGGAACCCCAGAAAATCACAGAGCATTTAAAGTATTGGGTTACAGCAAACTTGTCCAATTCTGCCCTTGAGTGCAAGTGTAAGACCAGATTTTTAGGGTGTTCCTGTGTTTGAGTGCCAGTAAGTAAAGCAAAATAATATATCTACTTACTCACTCAAACTCAAGACATTCAGATGATTTCTAGATTGTATACTGTTTGGGATATGAAACTCTATTGCTCTAAATTGTCTGTTAATTATAGTATTATATTTGTATTTCTACTTACCTTATAATTTGTTTGCAATTTAAATTTTCTATGCATTTTACTTGTATCTTTGTAAACAGTGCTGAGGAAAATGTTGGTGCTTTATATATAAAGTATATTAATAATAACAATAATACTACTAATTATTATAATAATAATAATCTGGAGTGGTACAGATCCAGGAGGACTGGAGTTGGACAATCCAGGTCCTAGGCTTTCCATATAGCCCCTTTTGTAAAATACAACACATAACATTAACCCTTAAGTGTAAGGGAATACATCTAACATTCCTGTATCTGTGGCTGCTATTTATATCATAAATATACATTTCCATTTGCAATATTATATCAATATTTTATATCTATATTTTTATTTACTCAACTAGAAACCCATGATGGTTTATGCTTGTTAAATGATATCACGGAATACTAGTCTGTTAACTGTATGTCTTTTGTAAAATAAAGCATTACATATGTGTTTTTAATAATAAGATAAATAATAAAGTTCACTTTCCTCAAATCAGCTGTAATCTATAAAAAAAAGACACTTGGGCTGTCACACAGGATGTTGCTCTCTGGATGATAAGGTCGCTGAATCTGTCAGTAGTAGAGATTGCAGAGACATCACATGATGGACCTGGCTCACCTCCCTCGTGTACTTTTAACAAGAGCCCTCAAGTGACCAAGAACTGTATTGGAGAGATGAAGGAGAGGTGAACATGTTAGATTGTCTTTATCAAGAGATTTGTTTTGATCCATCACAACATATTACTGCCAAGAAAGTGAGCTTCTGTAAGAATGTGGATTATTCACAGGATGCTGTTAAAATAAAAATGTTACTACATACATTTCTACATACAGCTACTACCTCTCCAGCTTTTCCTCTGCTCATGACCCTACAATCTTTCTTACTCTTTCAATATTAAAAAAAATTCTATATGCACCAAACCATTTAGTTTCTAATTGCACTGTACCCATGACTCTCCCACCTGACCTGAACCTATGCATCTCCTGCTGCACCTAACTCTATAACCGCTTTATCATGAGGAGGGATCAACTGGACATTCCAATTAATGGATCCCAATGGTAGGACCTCTCCTCTGCAGTTTTTTTTGTATCATTGCTATGGATTCCTCTGAAAGGAGGGTTTTTATGGATCTATGTAGAGTAGGAATGCAGTTCTGGAACATAGATGCAGGATTCATAAATAGGTGGATTGGATCAAAGTGATTATAAAAGCTCTTTCCATCTGCATCTATGTTCCAGAACAGCATTCCTACTCTCCATAGATCCCGAAAATACTCTCCTTTTAGAGGAATCCCTGGCATTGATACAAAAAAAAAAAACATGCAGAGGAGGGGACCTACTGTTGGGATACATTCATTGGAAGGACTAGTTAGCCCCTCCTCATTACAGAGAGGTTATTGAGTTAGGTGCAGCATAGCGTCAAGGTCAGATGGTAGAGGCATAGGTCAGATGGGAAAGTCATGGGTGAAGTTTCCAGTTGCACTTCACTCATGATTTTCCCATCTGACCTATGCCTCTCCCACATACCTGACCTTATGCATCTCCTGCTGCAACTATATAACTTCCCTGGGAACAACTGGACCAGCCAATGAATGGAACCCACCTGTAGGTCCTCTCCACTGTGAGTTTCTGAAAATTGGTGCTAGGGGTTTCACTGGAAGGAAGGTTGTTTCAGGATATGTGGAGAGTAGGAATGCAGTTCTGGAACATAGATGCAGGACTCCTGAATAGGTGGACTAAAGTAAAGTGATTACAAGTTTTTGTTCACCCCTTAGAAATACAATTAACATGCTTGTATACTTACAAAAGGGGTAATGCACTTGTTTGAAACATACAGACTAGTGATGTCCCAAACAGTTCTCCGGAGAACTATTCGCGGCGATTTTCGCATGTTCGCGACGCCGCGAAAGGCGAACACATGCGCTTTTCAGTTTGCCCCCTATACCTTATCATTGAGGAAACTTTGAACATAATGTATTTTATTTTATAATTTGTTTGGTGTAATCTATGCCTGTCTGCCAGCGTGTGTGTGTGACAGGCTAACACCTAACAGCTTATATTGTGCTTATTTTCACTACTCATACCTGGTGGTGTAACATACATTGAAAACAACCATTTTTTTCCTGTAATCTAATTTCAGTTGCCTGCCTGTATCAGGCTCACAGCTTATATTGTGCTCAGTGACATAAAACAACACTTTTTTGACTGTAATCGATTGAATATCAGTTGCCTGCCTACAGGCGTGTGTGTGAAGCCTATTGCATCTACTCTGCCAACTTTTGCCAGTGCACAGTGACACTCATATCTGGTGTCACAGTAGCTTGCACGCATAGTACCACTAATCGGAAAAAAAATGACAGGCAGAGGCAGGCCACCCCGCAGGGGCCGTCGTGGTTGTGGTGCTGTGATTCCCTTTGGCCGTAGAATAATGCCCAGTTTTCAGAGGCAACGTACCCTGAACTTGAAAAGTTCTGAGGACATGGTTGACTGGCTAACACAGGACACCCAATCTTCTACAGCTTCCGCTCATAACCTAGAGGCACCATCGTCCTCCAGCTTAGCTTCGGGCACCTCTCCAGTTACCACTTGCCCGCATGCCGCCACCACCAACACTAGCACTACAGCCGCTTCACTTGATCCATCAGCAGAGTTATTTACACATCCGTTGGAAGAAATGAATGATGCGCAAACATTAGTGCCAGAGGATGTAGATAACAGGGATATGTCCCAGTCAGGCAGCATTACACACATGTACGTATGGTCTGATGATGATGATGATGATGTTGTACCCGGTGCTGCTTCCTTTGTTGAGTTGTCAGATACAAGTGAAGAGGTTGATGATGATGATGCGTCCGTGGATGTCACGTGGGTGCCAGCTATAAGAGAAGAAGAACAGGAGGAAAGTTCAGAGGGGGAGACAGAGAGGAGCAGGAGACGAGTTGGAAGCAGGGGGAGGTCGTCGCAAGTAGCTAGTGGCACAGTCAGACAGCATGCATCGTCACCCGGGGTCAGCCAGACAGCACGCCAGTCAACACATGCTGTTGCCACCACCAGAATGCCGTCATTGCAGAGCTCAGCAGTGTGGCAATTTTTTCGTGTGTCTGCCTGTGACAACAGCGATGCCATTTGCAACCTGTGCAAAAAGAAACTGAGTGGTGGGAAGTCCAACACCCACCTAGGTACAACTTCTTTGCGAAGGCACATGATGTCACATCACAAACGCCTATGGGATCAACACATGAGTACAAGCAGCACACAAAGTCAAAGCCGCCATCCTCCTCCTGGTCCAGCATCTTCAGCCACGTCAACCACTGCTGCCCTGCTTGCCCCCGGCGGCTTGTTGTCACCTTTCGGGGACCCTTGGTGGCTGGGTGGAGGAAGAGACCTTCAATGACATCAGTGAGGACAAGGAACGGGACATGGCTAGCTTGGTATTCAACCTTGTGCAAATGGGGAGTTTAAGGTTGTGCAAAGGGACTGTTTGCGGTTGTTTGCGGTGCATTAAACGGGGATATTGGTCTGTTACTGTGAAGCGGGTGTAACCCTTACACTACCTGATCGATACAACATCATACCTAATGTTTTAAAGCATGTTATTCCAAACAATTTAGGAATGTTAGGTGATTTATGCCCTTTATGGCTTAAAACCAGACTCTGCATCAACTATGTAATTTTCCGTGGGAGTTTTGCCATGGATCCCCCTCTGGCATGCCACAGTCCAGGTGTTAGTCCCCTTAAAACAACTTTCCCATCACTATTGTGGGTTTTGAAATTCACCTGCCCATTGAAGTCTATGGCGGTTCGCCGGGTTCGCCCGTTCGCGAACATTTGATGGAAGTTCGCGTCCGCTGTTCGCGAACCGAAAATTTGATGTTCGCGCCATCACTAATACAGACACTTATATATATGGGAGAAGAAATCAATTCAATTAGTCTGGGTGCAGAGTAACAAAAGGTAACATCATTTAGATAATTTAATCATTCCTTAGGATGTCTTCAATGACGAACGCCCCCATTGTGTCAGCTTCACAATTCGCCTCCGAGACCTGTCCACGCAGATAATAACTGAATCACAGTATAGGAATTACAACAATACACATCAAACAGTAGATACCAGCATCAGGCATGCATATAATTGGTGAGAACACACTATTGCCTCAATCTTTATTAAAACCAGGGGACTCATGTGCCCGCCAAACTGTTCAGAAAAGTGGGAAAGCATGTGCGCTTTGCAGACTATATGTTCTTGCACCAAATCTCACTTCTCTCCTCTCTGTTGCTTTCTAAACACTTATCTATCTACTTATTTCTCTTTCTTTTACATAATGAATTATACTTATATAATGATATAATTATACTATATTAAGCCATTGGAAGGGTTAACTATATTGTACAGTGCCCTGGAGGACTCATGCTCTGCTGTAATATAACGCCTATATTTTTCAAATAAAATTCTAATTGAATTTATATTGTAGCAATGTTGTGGTCCATCACAAATTAGATGCCTGCTTTAACAATGCTCTTTTAAGACCTTCAATTCCAAAGTGTCAGTGTCTGCAAATTAGCGGGTGTCCTAGGGGACATCTAACCAGTGGTTAACCAAGTACCAACACCGTCCGTCTCTCTCTCTCTCCTACTGATAACTTTTCCTGGATACACCACTAGAATAATGTTCTTTATAATGAAATAAGAGTCATTTCTAAAATTAATGTCCCCTCCTGCGGTAATTGTCCAGAGCACAAAACCAAAAGATTTCACATCAGTCATATTCATTTTCATTTTGTATTCCTATCCAAAAATAATTTGATCAAACACATTAAATTGCGAGTAAATTACCATTTAACGAGGGAGTAACGCACTTTGGGTGATAAAACTGTTGATGCTTCACCCTCTACTGAGGTGCAGCTATTGTGGTGAATAACGATGAGTTTGTAAAAAGTTTACAAAGTCTTTAATAATAGAAGCGAGCTCATTATACGATGATCCACAGCCAAGTGCAGACTCACTCCACATAATAGCATTGAATAATCATTTAGGTCTGTTCAGCCATCAGATGCGTTTGTGTGCAATATGATTACAAATTGCCAAACTCATTTATAGATTCCAAAATAATTAATTCATTAAAGCAAAGTTGATTGTAGACTATGCTATTTTCAATTATATACATATATATACAATGCCTTGCAAAAGTATTCACCCCCCTTGGCTTTTTACCTATTTTGTTACATTACAGCCTTAAGTTCAATGTTTTGTTAATCTGAATTCTATGTGATGGATCAGAACACAATAGTCTAAGTTGGTGAAGTGAAATGAGAAAAATATATACATAAAACTATTTTTTAGAAATAGAAAACAGAAAATTGGCATGTGCGTATGTATTCACCCCCTTTGTTATGAAGCCCATAAAAAGCTTGGGTGCAACCAGAGACCTTCAGAAGTCACATAATTAGTGAAATGATGTCCACCTGTGTGCAATCCAAGTGTCACATGATCTGTCATTACATATACATACCTTTTTTAAAGTCCCCAGAGGCTGCAACACCTAAGCAAGAGGCACCACCAACACTGCCATGAAGACCAAGGAACTCTCCAAACAAGTAAGGAACATTGTTGTTGAGAAGTACAAGTCAGGGTTAGGTTACAAAAAAATATCCAAATCTTTGATGAACCCCAGGAGCACCATCAAATCTATCATAACCAAATGGAAAGAACATGACACAACAGCAAACCTGCCAAGTGACGGCCGTCCACCAAAACTCACGGACCGGGCAAGGAGGGCATTAATCAGAGAGGCAGCACAGAGACCTAAGGTAACCCTGGAGGAGCTGCAGAGTTCCACAGCAGAGACTGGAGTATCTGTACATAGGACAACAATAAGCCGTACGCTCCATAGAGTTGGGCTTTATGGCAGAGTGGCCAGAAGAAA
This sequence comes from Discoglossus pictus, assembly GCA_027410445.1. Lineage (NCBI taxonomy): Eukaryota > Metazoa > Chordata > Amphibia > Anura > Alytidae > Discoglossus > Discoglossus pictus. The sequence continues at coordinate 93,379,854 of CM050172.1, forward strand.
GCCATTACGTTCAGAAAAAAACAAAATGGCACATTTTGAGTTTGAGAAAAGGCATGTGGGAGACTCCCGAAATGTATGGAGAAAGGTGGACTGGTTTAATGAGACTAAAATTAAACTTTTCGACCATCAAAGAAAACGCTATGTCTGGCGCAAACCCAACACATCACATCACCCAAAGAACACCATCCCCACAGTGAAACATGGTGGTGGCAGCATCATGCTGTGGGGATGTTTTTCAGCAGCAGGGTCTGGGAATCTGGTCAGAGTTGAGGGAAAGATGGATGGTGCTAAATACAGGGATATTCTTGAGCAAAACCTGTACCACTCTGTGCGTGATTTGAGGCTAGGACTGAGGTTCACCTTCCAGCAGGACAATGACCCCAAACACACTGCTAAAGCAACACTTGAGTGGTTTAAGGGGAAACATGTAAATGTGTTGTAATGGCCTAGTCACAGCCCAGACCTCAATCCAATAGAAAATCTGCGGTCAGACTTAAAGATTGCTGTTCACAAGAGCAAACCATCCAACTTGAAGGACCTGGAGCAGTTTTGCACAGATGAATGGGCAAAAATCCCAGTGGTAAGATGTGGCAAGCTCATAGAGACTTATCCAAAGCGAGTTGGAGCTGTGATTGCGGCAAAAGGTGGCTCTACAAAGTATTGACTTGGGGTGAATAGTTATGCACATTTCCTTTTTCTGTTATTTTGTCCTATTTGTTGTTTGCTTCACAATAAAAAGAAAAAAAAACATCTTAAAAGTTGTGGGCATGTTCTGTAAATTAAATGATGCAAATCCTCAAACAATCCATGTTAATTCCAGGTTGTGAGTCAACAAAACACGAAAAATGCCAATGGGGGGTGAATACTTTTGCAAGGCACTGTAGTATATCAAAGTCCACTGTAGAAATCTGTATTTTAGTGATTATTTTTATACATAAATATATTTCCACATCCCAGGGTGAGGAACCTGAAGTGGACAGTTCAGTGAATCCCAAGAGTAATCAGGCAGTGAACAGGAAATATAAAATCTACTGAAAGGTTAACGAATACCAAACAACGCGACCGAAAGAACAAATGTGCATGTCCAGTGTATGAAGTCATGCAAACACGGGCCAATGGCAGAAATAACCGGGGGATGGCCATGCATGAGAAATGAGGTGGATCTCGGTCATTTACCGGTACAAATGAGTTGTCTAACCTTACTAAGAAAATATTCCATACTTTATTAAAATGTTTTATAGTGATATATTCCAGAAATATAAAAATAGGTTCCATAACCTTGGTATAATAGGATAAACTGATTATAACAAGTAAATATTACAACTGGTGATAACAAGTAAATATTAAATATGAATATACACATTTAATAACATATGCAACATATTAGGATGACATGATATTTGTTACCAAGTAGAGGGAGGAAGAGGAGCAGCACTGCAATATTCCTGTCAATGGGAAAAATAAATTAGAGTAGAAGTGAGGTGTAGGTCATGGGGAACAGAGGAAAAGGTTTTGATTTAACTTATTTTATTATATTTAATAATATATGTTATTTTTATTATAATATAATAATATACAATGTTTCAATAATAAAAAAGGACAAATTCACAGGTTTTCTCTGCATAACATATATATATCACAATATAGTCCTTTGCCCCCTCCTCTTCTCCATCTATACATCTTCTCTTGGTATCCTAATTTTGGAATTCATTATGGTCTATATGCAGATGATGCTGAAATCTACTTCTTAGCACCAGATCTATGCCCCTCCCTAGCACGAGTTTCCAGTTGTCTCTCAAGCATATCCTCTTGGATGTCGGTCCATCAACTCAAACTCAATATGTCAAAGACTGAACTCCTTATCGTCCCACCCTCTACTACAGTTTCTACTCCTCAATTATCTCTTACTGGTGTCAATGCCATCATCACTCCCACCTCGCAGGCCTGTCTTGGGTTTCTATTGAACCTGCCCTCACTTACATTGCTCATGTATAATAATTAACATTCTTTCTTTTACATCTACTTTTCGACCATACTGCAGCACCTCTGTGTCCATCACTCCACTAGCTTCCCATAGCTTCCAGAATAAGATTTCAAATCATGACCCTACCTTTCAAAGTCCTCAACAACAGTACTCCCCCTTATACCTCTGCTCTCGTCTCAAAATACTCCCCAACCCACCCTCTTGCTTCTGCTAATAACCTTCTTATTTCCTCCTCTCTTATTACCTTATTACTCCCGCCTTCAGGACTTTTCATGTGTTGCCCCTTTTCATTGGAACGCCTTGCTTCACCACTACACTGTCCTCCTACCTCAAAATCTTCAAACCTTCACTAAAAAAGCATCTGTTTAAAGAAGCTTACCACATCCAGCCTTAACATCCACAATGCATCTATCACCCTCCTGTAACACAACCAAACCCCTTAGATTGTAGACTTGTGAGTTTTCATTCTAGTAAGGTGTTTGCCTTGTTTTTGCCTTGTTGTTAACACATGTACAATGCTGCGGAATATGTTGGCTCGTTACAAAAAAACAAGAATTATAAACACATATACAGTGCCTTGCAAAAGTATTCACCCCCTTTGGCATTTTTTGTGTTTTGTTGCTTCACAACCTGGAATTAACATGGATTGTTTGAGGATTTGCATCATTTAATTTACAGAACATGCCCACAACTTTAAAGATGTTTTTTTTTTTATTGTGAAGCGAACAACAAATAGGACAAAATAACAGAAAAAGTCAATGTGCATAACTATTCACACCCTAAAGTCAATACTTTGTAGAACAACCTTTTGAGGCAATCACAGCTCCAAGTCACTTTGGATAAGTCTCTATGAGCTTGCCACATCTTACCACTGGGATTTTTGCCCATTCCTCCTTGCAAAACTGCACCAGCTCCTTCAAGTTGGATGGTTTGCGCTTGTGAACAGCAATCTTTAAGTCTGACCGCAAATTTTCTATTGGATTGAGGTCTGGGCTGTGACTAGGCCATTCCAACACATTTACATGTTTCCCCCCTCAAGTGTTGCTTTAGCAGTGTGTTTGGGGTCATTGTCTTGCTGGAAGGTGAACCTCCGTCCTAGCCTCAAATCACGCACAGAGAGGTACAGGTTTCGCTCAAGAATATCCCTGTATTTAGCACCATCCATCTTTCCTTCAACTCTGACCAGTTTCCCAGTCCCGGCTGCTGAAAACCATCCCCACAGCATAATGCTGCCACCTCCATGTTTCACTGTGGGGATGGTGTTCTTTGGGTGATGTGATGTGTTGGGTTTTCGCCAGATATGGCGTTTTCTTTGATGGATGAAAAGTTAAATTTTAGTCTCATCAGACCAGATCACCTTCCTCCATACATTTTGGGAGTCTCCCACATGCCTTTTCGCAAACTCAAAATGTGCCATTTTTTTGTTTTTTTCTGAAAGTAATGGCTTTCTTCTAGCCACTCTGCCATAAAGCCCAACTCTATGGAGCGTACGGCTTATTGTCGTCCTATGTACAGATACTTCAGTCTCTGCTGTGGAACTCTGCAGCTCCTCCAGGGTTACCTTAGGTCTCTGTGCTGTCTCTCTGATTAATGCCCTCCTTGCCCGGTCCGTGAGTTTTGGTGGGCGGCCATCTCTTGGCAGTTTTGCTGTTGTGCCATGTTCTTTCCATTCGGTTATGATAGATTTGATGGTGCTCCTGGGGATCATCAAATATTTGGATATTTTTTTGTAACCTAACTCTGACTTGTACTTCTCAACAATATTGTCCCTTACTTGTTTGGAGAGTTCCTTGGTCTTCATGGCAGTGTTTGGTTAGTGGTGCCTCTTGCTTAGGTGTTGCAGCCTCTGGGGCCTTTCAAAAAAGATGTATATATGTAATGACAGATCATGTGACACTTAGATTGCACACAGGTGGACATTATTTCACTAATTATGTGACTTCTGAAGGTAATTGGTTGCACCAAAGCTTTTTATGGGCTTCATAACACAGGGGTGAATACATACGCACATGCTAATTTTCTGTTTTCTATTTCTAAAAAATAGTTTTATGTATATATTTTTCTCATTTCACTTCACCAACTTAGACTATTGTGTTCTGATCCATCACATGAAATTCAGATGAACATAACATTGAACTTAAGGCTGTAATGTAACAAAATAGGTAAAAAGCCAAGATGGGGGGAATACTTTTGCAATATATATATATATTCAATTAGGCATGCAGTATTAGTGTGTTGGTCTGTTTCAGTATTAGATAGATAACTGGCGGCAAGGATTCAAAATATGGTACTTATGGAGTATTTCAGGTGTTATTTATTAACACAGTGTAATGTCGAGTCAGGTTTCGTGTAATTACATTTTCCAGATTCAAGATGTGAGACTCGGTCTGCCATGGATCACATTATATCAAAAATGCACTGTGCTACTATACTAAGAAATTTAAATGACTTTCAACTGCATGAGATGGGAGGGGGGGCTAATTGGGATTGCTGCTTGGTAGGTTAGGGGACAGATACCAAAAATATAAAATGAATTGCTTTTTTTTCAGCATTAATTAAAAAGGTTAAGCCATATTGTGAATGTGATTCATCTTGGAATTTCAGGCTTGGTAATAATGCGCTCAGCAGTGACCTATGACCTCATGTGATTGTAGTGATACATACACACATTTGTTACAGTGCAGAACAATATTTTCTCGTTATCACATAACCAAGCTACAGATATTCTCAAGCAAGCCAGGGCCAGGGTCATTAAACTACACATCACCTTTCCATTATACATTAGTTAACTCTGCTGTCAATGTTTTCCAATTTAATATATTAGGACAACATTACTATATCAGCCTCCAACCATTAAAATTATGGGGGAAATGCTCTGTATTTACATAGACAAGGTATTTTATTGCAAGAGGGAGCATGAAAAAGTAAGTAAAGTTAACTTTGTTAAGAAATAAATAAAAAAAAGTTAAGAAATAAAAGTGTATTTATTCATTTATACTATGCCAAGATAGTGTCTGCTGCTGCAGACAAATGTGGGGTCTCTTTGTTACACATGAGCAGTAAATTATGGTTGACCACAGGAGCAAGAAAATCCAGCCCTCCAAGAAAACTTTGGAACTGAATGAGGAACCAGTGTGAGTCACGGAAAGAGTTAGCAAATCTGAAATCAGAACAAGAGTATGTTATCTGAGACTTTTTTGAGTCCTTACTCAAAACAGATTGATACATACAGTATAATAAATCAGGGCTAGATGGTAAAGTCAGCAACCAATACGAGAGCAGAGTTAAGTGGTCTATTGTTGGCTACGTCTGATTACGCAAAGACAAGTCTGATGATCCTTTAAAGGACTGTGTTGCAATCCTGGAGTCATTGTGACTGGGAATCTCTCCATGAGGTAATCAATGGCCAGGTCAGTCCATTGTATCCATGGTGTATTACTTCAACTCCACATGGAGTTTCTTGGAAAACTGGCTTCGCATACTCCATATACAACTCAAAACAGGTCTATATCTGAAATCCCTTATGTAATATGAATAAATGTAAAGTTATGTATCTGGGAAGGAAAAATAGCCATGCAATTTATAATCTTAATGGAGCAAATCTAGGTGTATCAGATATTGAAAGGGATTTGGGAGTGCTTGTGTACAACCACCTAGGTAACAGTTCTCAAAGCCAAGCAGCAGCTACAAAGGCAAATAAAATATTAGCATGTATTAAGAAGGGTATAGAAGCAAGGGAAGCAAATATAATTCTGCCACTATACAAATCTCTAGTACGCCCTCATTAGGAATATGGAGTACAATTTTGGGCACCACTTCATAAAAAGGACATTTTAGAGCTGGAAAAGGTACAGGGGAGGGAAACAAAACTAATAAGGGGAATGGAGGGGCTAAGTTATGAAGAAAGACTAACCAAATTAAACTTATTTTCTCTAGAAAAAAAGGCGTCTAAGAGGAGATATGATTACCTTATATAAATACATCCAGGGTCTGTATAAATATTTGTCAAAGGAGCTTTTTGTGCCAAGAGGTTTTCAACTGACAAGAGGACATCCTTTGAGGTTAGAAGTAAAAAGATTCCACCTTAAAGAAAGAAAAGGGTTCTTCACAGTAAGGGTGGTTAATCTGTGGAATTCTCTACCAGAGGAGGTGGTGACAGCGGATTTGAAAAGGGGACTAGATTTATTTCTAATTAAAAAGGGAATTCAGGGTTATCATGGATAATTAGAGAGACAGTATTGATCCAGGGAGAAATCCGGTCACCAATGTCTGGGATCAGGAAGGAATTTTTTTTTTTTTTTTATTTCCCTTTGAGATGATTGGCTAAGTCTTGCTTTTTTTTTTTTCTGTTTGCCTTCCTCTGGATTAATAAACAAAAAAAAACAAAAAAATTGATTAATAATTAATTAACAACTAATTAATTAATAGTTAATCCATATATTGCAGATCAGAGGAGATCTTAAAAGGTTGAACTTGATGGACTGAAAGTCTTTTTTCAACCTTAAATACTATGGCCCTCATTCAATTGGGATTTGGCCAATTGAATAGGGGTCTAAATAAGCACATAGCATATTCTTTTTAAATAAGTTTTTCGTTAGTGAAAAACTTGCTTTTGGATAGATGCTTACTAACTAAAAACTTCTTTAAAAAATATATGTTATGTGCTTATTTAGACCCCTATTCAATTGGCCAAATTGCAATTGAATGAGGGCCTATGTAACTATGTAACTATTTAACTTTATTGAGATTGCACCAATTTATTCTCTTGCACCAATGTATTCACTTCCGGGGGGACTGTGAGAGGTGCTGTCCCTGTAGAACTTTTCCCTCCCAGCCATTCTGATTGGGTGATGCTGCGTTTGACAGACAGACTCAGTTCTATAGCTTAGAGCACAATTCGGACATGTACCCTGATCTGTAGTACTAAACAAGTCACCAGCAGGGAGCGAGATGTGATAAGTCAGTGTGTTTAGCTGCAGTGCAGAGGGTTTTGAAATTTAAAGTGACAGCAGCAGCTATTAAAAAAATTGAATATTGAACATGATAAAATATATATATATATATATATATATATATATATCTATATATATATATATATATATTTTTTTATTATATAAATTACAATTAAGTAAGTGATGGGGGGATTAAGTCAGTGCATTCATTTTGGGAGCGTGGTTGCCCATTTGCCCCTATCCACAAGCCGCCCCTACCGCTTAGTACACATGATAAACACTATATAGCAACAATGTGTCACTCAGCAGGTTCCAGTGAGTCGGTTGTTGTAGCCTCATTATAGACACCAAATACATGCAAATTAAAATGAATCTAAATCCATACATTCAGCAGCAATTCCATAATAAAAGCAAACTTGTTCTAAAAAGCACAACAGATAACATGTTGTTTTTTTAATTGTTGTTATTTATTGTAAAATTGTTTATTATCCCAATACAAATAAAAGCTCTGTCTGCCTTTGGATTTTTATTTGGATTATTTTACCATAGCTGCAGATTTTTCTTACACTTTTTTTCTAATTATTTAGCTGACAAGTAATTTCCTATTTATATCGCTGTTGGCACTTTTATAATAGCGTTGTTTAAAATGTTCCTAATTTCAATATTGTTCTAACTATGAGCAAACAGGCTGAGTGATGATTATAGACACAACATAAAATAAAATAACTGTCTGCGTCTGTCTCATCTTAACTACACGGCGCAACTTTCATTTCTCCTCCTGGAGAGATTATTCAACCCAGGAACAACCTGCTCACTCAGTATCTCACTGCGGGGAATACAGGGAAATATACAGAGTAACATAACAACATAGTTACATAGTAATTGAAGTTGAGTCCATCACGTTCAACCTTTTTACATCTCCTATGATCTTTATAATATGTGGATAAATTGTTAATACATCTTGAGGAAGGCATACAGAAAACATTAAGAGAAGAAATAAAACTCCTTGCTGGCCCCAGATACTGGCAATTGGATTCCAGCTCTAAAATGTCCTTTTTAGGAACTGGTGCTGAAAATTGTACTCCATATTCCAAATGAAGGCATACTAGGGATTTGTAAAGTGGCAGAATTATATTTGCTTCCCTTGCATCTATACCCTTCTTAATCCATGCTAATATTGTATGTGGCTTAGCAGCTGCTGCTTGGCATTGAGCACTGTTACCTAGGTGGCTGTCCACAAGTACTCCCTGATCCCTTTCTATCTCTGATACCACTAGATTTTCTCTATCACATATATAGTTGTGAGCGTACGAGTTGTTGCTAACGCTGCGGGTTCGCGTAGCGAGCCCGCGGCCCTCGCGAAGCGAGGGCCGCGACTCGCGTAGCGAGCTGCGGCCCTCGCGTAGCGAGGGCCGCGGCTCGCGCAGCGAGCCGAGGCCCTCGCAAAGCGAGGGCACTGCCCGAGGGTCTCAGTTGCTGGCATGGAGCGCCGTAGGCGCTCCATGCCAGCACCTGAGGACCTCGCAAAGCGAGGGCCGCAGTTGCTGGCATGGAGCGCCGAAGGCGCTCCTTGCCAGCAACTGCGACCCTCGCAAACTTCACGTCGCAACCCAAACAGTACGACACACACATTACGACACTCGCAAACAACATACGACACACGTTCACACACATTACGGACTCGCAACACTCGGACGCAACTCGCGAACATTACAAAATGTAAAACACAATACATACACACACCACATACATAAAAAACTTACCTACACCAAGAGGGAGCACCCAGCACCTCAAAAATACAACTTACACCTCGATTTTACTTCAAATAAAACAGTTTACAGACTAAAAAAAAAACGAAGCGAGAGAAAAAATGGCCGCCGAACAAAACGAAAACGAGGCTACAGCACTCTAAACTCGCAAAACACCACAAGAAACTCGCAAAACACCACAAAACACCTACGGATATTCCGATACAAACGTATAACACACATTACTCGCCATTTGACGCCAATGCGGAAGTACACGACAACGGTTTGGGCTCGCGCACGCACAGTGTTACACTGCACACATTCAGCACGCTTACACAGCAGCTCCACACCACTAATGCTGCAACAACATCAAAAAACATTGACAGCTCTTCAACACAATGCTTCAAAATAGGTAAAGTATATTACTTTATTAATCTATTAGTTATTTTATTAGTATACACCAAACAGCATTAGCTCACTTACAATTTTATTGCCATCATTTTTTGACGGGCAATTCGCTAGTTAATGTTATAAATTGCATGGCTATTTTTCCTTCCCAAATGCATAACTTTACCTTTATTGGTATTAAATCGCATCTGCCATATAGCATCTTTAGATTGTAAATCTGCGAGTTTCAATCCTGCTCGGTGCTTTATGGAAAGCGCTATGGACACCGGATTCCAAGCTCAAAGACAGGGCCCCCCATTCATTGCAATGTGTGAATCTTGAACTTGTTATTGCCTGTAACTTAACTTATGTATAGCGCTAAGGAATATGTTGGCGCGTTACAAATAAACGATAATAATAATAATAATATTAGCACATAATTATCTTATTTAATTACCTTAGTGTCATCAGCAGAAATGGAGACAATAGTTTCCAGTCCTACTCCAAAGTCATTAATACATAAAAAAGGTGAGGACCTAATACTGAATCCTGAGGAACCCCACTTACCACATTAGTCCAATCTGAGAATTTTCCATTTACAACAACCCTTTGCTTCTTGTCTTTTATCCAGCTCTCAAGAGTGACAGACACTTACCTGGAAACACAGACATAAGAGATACTTAGTAAACTGACATTATGGTGCTATGTAAAGCACCAAGTACACTAAACCTAACATGTACTGTGCAGAGTACACAGCAATGATAGTGCAGATCTACATTATATAAAGTACTGAACACTATTTACTGTGTTTGTACAATTAAAATTAATGTATCAACTAATTATTTCTCATTTTTGTTTCTGCTTATGTCCTTATAGTGAAAGTAGACTCATACTGTAGTGAATCATTTAGCTGTTCCCATTGTCAATTATAAGCAACTCAAACAAGGTAATGACTGACAAGAGAAAATAACAATAGTATATATTTGTTGGTAAAGTAAGCCTGTTATACTTTCCATATTTTGCATATTCAAATGTTCTGTAGTTTCCTTATTGTTAAGACTAGTTGTTCAAAACACATACCATAAATGTTACATTTAATTTGTCCTATTGCAAATTCCAGTGTGCTATACACCCGTCCTCATGTCTAGGACACAAGACCAGGCAGAGGTTTTGTTTCTAACATTTTCCTAGGATGTTGTCTAAATTCCCATCAGTGGCCGGGCTGTGAGAGCGCTGTCAGTCTGGTGACGTGAGAGGCCACGAGAGGCCAAGGTCCCATCCTACACATAGATTCACCTTGATTAAATCTCCTACAGTGAGTCATCCATCTTGCACTCAATCTCCTGTGAACATTGTTCTATTGATTATTTATCATCTCAAAAGGACACATCCCATCAACACAAAGTATAATATAAGAGAAAATAAGAAACTTGGCTAAAAATAAAAATGTTCTATTTAATTACACAGAAACAAAATGGAACATGTGTTAATGTTTAGGGAAACACAAATACTAATTTTCCAGAACATGAATACAGGAAAAAAATAATGTGTACTACCATACTTATGTCATGTTCACATTAGTCACTGGCCCGATTATCTATATAGTTACGGATCACACCCTTCTAGTTCTACCCTAATGCAGGAAAAACATTTAATTGTTTTTTTTTTGTTTTGTTTTTTTTAAATATATTTTACATCTGAAACTGTTATTAGCCAAAAATCACTGACTGTCCTGCAGAGATAAATACATAGAAAATAAATCTAAGGGGTAATATATTATAGTTGTTCATATATATTTTCAGATCTCATAATTTCTTTTCTCTTTAGAAATAATTTTCTCCTTTCGTGCTCTAAAGAGTTAAGGTTTTAGTTATGCTGCCCCTCAAGAAGGAACCCTGTACCAATTGTAGTTCCTAGTACTACATATAGCTATATTTAACTTTTCTTGTTATTACTTTATTCTAAAGTAAATCATTCTGCTTAGAGTTCTTAAGAAAAGAAGACCCGATCAATCAATAATAGAGGAAATCAAGTCAAACTGTTTATTGGAAGGTTTGATCATGAGGCTAAACCTCAAACATTTTGGCCATATAATGAGAAGACAGGAATCCCTAGTAAATATTGAAGGCTCATGAAAAGGGAATGACAGATGGAAGATGAGATAATTGAAGCAATGAACATGAGCTTGAGTGAGCTCAGAGGGACAGTGGCTTACAGATGTGCCTGAGGTGCTCCAGTCCATATGGTCATGAAGAGTTGGACACGACTCAACCATAAAAACATTTTTAATATATACAATGCTGTCTGTGCCCATAATATGCTAATCTATGGGTCATATATGGATCAACTGCTTGATGATACAGATGCAACACACTGTGCCACATATAAGCAATAAAATGAGATTATATTAGCATAAAACAACCTCACATTAGCAGAGTTGTGATCCAAAGACAATGGTTCCTATGTCAAGAATAATTTACTTTAGAAGAAAATGGCTTGCACAACATATAGACAGTTGTTAATGCTCTTTAGATAGGACTTCGTAAAACAGCTTAAAGGGCCACATAATTCAGTACAATTTGGACCTAAAAGCAAGTTGAAATAGTTTTTGAATTTTTGAAAGATGCACATTTTTATACTGGGAAATAAAATAAAAAAAAAATCTGTGTTTATATGTATACCAGCTGCCCACTTGCTTTTGCATAACTGCAGCCAGGATGAAGGGTACAAACCTTGCAATTAGTTATTTTTTTACTTACTGCAGAAAAAAATGTGTTTCTGCTCTCTTGTCTGTTTGGAATTTGAACAATGTACAGTAGACAGCTCATGGGAATTATTGATCAGCTCTGGCGAACTCTGTGTAGTGAGCAAAATAAAAAAAATAACCCTAAATAAATCTATCTGTGCAGGCAAGGAATGTTGGAATCACCTGTTTCTTGATCTGTTATTACTGCAGCAGCCAGTATACAGGATACACTTTGTATGTAAACAGGTTTAAAACTTTAGATTGTTTAGCTAATATTAATGCAATTAAAAATAGATACTTTTAACATACAGTCTTGTGCTCTTTGATATCATGAAGAGCAGTTACAGTGAGGGTAAGTAAATTACCCTTTAAATTCATGAATTTATGCATCTGGGATTGAAAAATAACCATGCAATTTATAATCTTAATGGAGCAAATCTAGGGGTATCAGATATTGACAGGGATTTGGGAGTGCTTGTGGACAACCAACTAGGTAGCAGTGCTCAATGCCATGCAGCAGCTGCAAAGGCAAATAAAATATTAGCATGTATTAAGAAGGATATAGAAGCCAGGGAAGCAAATATAATTCTGCCACTATACAAATCTCTAGTACGCCCTCATTTGGAATATGGAGTACAATTTTAGGCACCACTTCATAAAAAGGAAATTTTAGAGCTGGGAAAAGTAGAGAGAAAGGCAACAAAACTAATAAGGGGAATGGAGGGGCTAAGTTATGAAGAAAGACTAACCAAATTAAGCTTATTTTCTCTAGAAAAAAGGTATTTAAGAGGGGATATGATCACCTTACATAAATAATCCAGGGTCAGTATAAAGATTTGTCAAGTGAAATTTTTGTTTCAAGAGCTTTTCAACTGACAAGAGGACATGCTTTGAGGTTAGAAGTAAATGGATTCCACCTTAAAGAAAGAAAAGGGTTCTTCACAATAAGGGTGTTTAATCTGTGGAATTCTCTACCAAAGGAGGTGGTGACAGCCACCAATAGGTAACTTTAAATGGAGACTGGATTCATTTCTAAATAAAAAAGGGCATTCAGGGTTCTTCCAAATTATTAGAGGGGGAGTATTGATCCAGGGAGGAATCTGATCACCAGTATCTGGGGTCAGGAAGGAATTATTATTTTTTTCCTTTGAGATGATTGGCAACGTTTAACTTATTTTTTTTTCTGTTTGCCTTCCTCTGGATCAATTAATTAACAACTAATCCGCATATTGCAGATGAGAGGAGATCTTAAAAAGGTTGCACTCGATGGACTGAAAGTCTTTTTTCAACCTCAATCATTATGTAACTATTTAACTCTTGGTTATGTTCTTAAAGTCAAACTTGTACATTCTTGTGTTTTCTCCCCCTCCCAAAACTGCAGTGTATTATATTATACTTTGTAATCATTGAGATTTCCAAAACAAATTTACAGCCTCCGAATTAAGATGTCTCGTTATTAGGTCATATTGTTTCACCAGACACTTTATAATATTATTATACGATCTGATTATTCTTAGTCCCGAATCCAATGGATTGTTTACACACAGTGTCCCCTGGGGTTCTGGTTCTTGACTTCTGTGTAAGAATCATATAGATAGACCCAAAACACAGCCCTGAATATCTTTCATTACCTGACTCATAAACCACTAGATGTTCCCTGTGTTTGTTCATCACTGAAGTGTGTAGGAAATCAAAGCTGTGTAAATACAGTCATGGCAAGATTAATTAGAAATGTCAAATTTAAACGTAATTAAAGTCACTGCCAGATGTTCGGCGCGTTATTAAAAGCTGATGGCCCATTCACTTGCTGTTTTTGTGTAGGTTTTCAGATAATTCATCTATTTTATGCCAATGTCAGGTTGTTTGTGGAAGGCATGAAGGCTTCTCCTCCAAACTCTGATACTTCCCGCAAAGGGTCAATAACTCATGGTCATGATGGCTCTCTGTTCTTTCCTCTATAGCTAAAAAGGATGCAGAAAATGCTCTAACTGTAAGTTATCACTAGTATCCTTTATTTGTAACGCACCAAAATATTTCGTAAAGCTATACATGGGTTAAGTACAAGACAAAACTGTATGACTTTGGGCGTTGGTGGATTAGTAAGATATTTAACAGTTTTATCTGCTGCTTGAACATACTTATTGTAAATTTCTCACTCTGTATATGACAATTATATATACACTAGCGACTTGCCCTTCAAAAATAACGGCACAATTAAATTGTAAGGCAAGTAATGCTGTTTGCCACAGACATTAATTGTTTTGGTGGTCTGAGATCCTTCGGCGCTCATTGCGAGGCTCTTGGTTTTTATGAGGCTCTTTTTTTTATGAGAGGCGCTTTTGCTGTCATTGTAAGGTCGGCGCTGATATCCTTTTTGCGCTTATTGCTAGTTTGTCTGCTATGAGCAGCGTTGGCGCTAGTTGTGAGGCGCGCAGTGAATGTCTTTTGTGTTTATTGCAATAGTTTTTTTTTGTGTATATGTACTTTTGTTTGCTAATTAAGGGCCCTATTAAATTCCAGCCTCGTAAATAAGAGGCTTCTACTTAAGCCCTACGTACTGCAAAGTTTCTCTAAGTTACAATGCTATTACAATCGCCCCGCTGCAAGCAACGGATGAGCTACGCAGCAGGGCCGTACGTATCAACACTGCAAAAATGTACATGAGGAGTGACAGCCTGCGAGATGATATCGCAGGCTCCCGCACCTCAAAAAGTAGTGCAGGGGTCCTAAACCGGACCTCTGCGGCAGTCCCCCACATAAGGCCTGCCGTGGATGGGACTCCAACTACCCCCATGGCACCTAAAATTAACCCCCTTTATGCAGGGGTCCCCAACAGGACCCCGGAAGTGTCCTCACATTAACACCTTGCTGCAGGGGTCCATAGGGACCCCCGCAGCCCCCACACATTAACCCCTTGCAGCGGGGGTCCCCGATCGGCACCGATCAAGCCCCGCTGCATTTAAGACTTTTAAATTCTCCGCCGCGGCTCCTTAAAGGGCCTGCGGCACACTATTACTAATCCCGGCCACAGCACCTACAATTAACCCCCCTTTATGCTGGGGATCCCCATCGGGACCCCTGAAGTGTCCCCACATTAAGCCCTTGCTGCAGCCCCCCCCCCCCCCACATTAACCCCCTGCAGCGGGGGTCCGTGATCGGCACTGATCGTGACCCAGCTGCATTTAAAATTTTAAATTTCTCGCATTGTGGGTCCTTAAAGGACCATAAAGGTCCTGAAAGGACTCGCACTAAAAATATTAACTCCAGGGAACTATAATTAACCCTATAATTCATGGGGGTCAATACAGACCCCCATAAGGCCTTAATTAACCCTAAAATTCATGGGGGTCAATACAGACCTTTATAAGGCCTTAATTAACCCTATATTTCATGGGGGTCAAAACAAACCCCCATAAGGCCTTAATTAACCACATAACTCATGGGGGTCAATACAGACCCCCATATGGCCTTAATTAACTACATAACTCATGGGGCTTAATACAGACCCCCATAAGGCCTTAATTAACCCTATAACTCATGGGGGTCAATACAGACCCCCATAAGGACTTAATTAACAACAGAACTCATGGGGGTCAATACAGACCACCATAAGGCCTTAATTAGCCACATAACTCATGGGGGTCAATACAGATGCCCATAAGGCCTTAATTAACACTATAACTCATGGGGGTCAATACAGACCCCCATAAGGCCTTAATTAACACTATAAATCATGGGGGTCAATACAAACCCCCATAAACCAATAATTAACCCTATAATTCATGGAGGTCAATAGAGACCCCCATAAGACACTAACTACAAACACTACACTATAACCCCCAATAAACCATTTAATCTAAACTAACCCCCCTCTACACTTATCTATTAACACTTACACTACCTACCTACACTACCTACCCCCTAATAAACCTCCCCACCATTATAATTACAAAACATAAAAAAAACTACCTTACAGAAAATAAAAAAACCTACAGTACAGAAAATAAAAAAACCTACAGTACAGAAAATAAAAAAAACATTTCAACCCCCCCCCCCCCCCACTACAGAAAAAAAAAAAAAATACACACCTGAAAAGGAAAGACAGACATACACAATACATATATACATACAATACATGACATACAATACATTACATATAATACATTACATACAATACATTACATATAATACCTTACATATAATAAGTGATGTCCAGAACAGTTCGCCGGGGAACTATTTGCGGCGATTTTCGCATGCGAACATATGCGCTTTTCGGTCCGCCCCCTATTCTTTATCATTGAGGAAACTTTGACCCTGCACCTTACAGTCAGCAGACACATTCCAGCCAATCAGCAGCATACACTCCCTTCCAGAGCCTTCCATCTGTATGACAGCCTCCATTTTAGAAACATTCTGTAGCTGCATTCGTTGAGAGAGGAGATATACTGTATTCTACCTGCTGTTGATTTAATAGGGAAATAGAAAGCCAGGCTGTGTATTTAGCTTTAACTACACACCTGAAGGACTCCTTTGATATCTGCTGCAAGGACAGCAACCCAAAAAGCCCTTTTTAGGGCTAGAACATCATTTATTTATTTATTTATTTATTTTTCTGCTGATTTAATAGGGAAATAGATAGCCAGGCTGTGTATTTAGCTTTAACTACACACCTGAAGGAGTCCTTTGATATCTGCTGCAAGGACAGCCACCCAAAAAGCCCTTTTTATTTTATTTTATTATTTTTTTCTGTGAAATCTAATTGCATTTGCCTGCCTGCTAGCGTGTGTGTGAGGCTTATTGCATCTAGTCTGCCAACTTTTGCCAGTGCACAGTGACACTCATATCTGGTGTCACCGTAGTGTGCAGTGAAATAAAACAACCCTTTTTTTACTGTAATCAATTGAATATCAGTTGCCTGCCTACAAGCGTGTGTGTGAGGCCTATTGCATCTAGTCTGCCAACTTTTGCCAGTGCGCAGTGACACTCATATCTGGTGTCACAGTAGCTTGCACGCATAGTACCACTAATCGTAAAAAAAATGACAGGCAGAGGCAGGCCACCCCGCAGGGGCCGTCGTGGTCGTGGTGCGGTGATTCCCTTTGGCCCTAGAATAATGCCCAGTTTTCAGAGGCAACGTACCCTGAACTTGAACAGTTCTGAGGACATGGTTGACTGGCTAACACAGGACACCCAATCTTCTACAGCTTCCGCTCGGAACCTAGAGGCACCATCCTCCTCCAGCTTAGCTTCGGGCACCTCTCCAGTTACCACTCGCCCACCTGCCGCCACCACCAACACTAGCACCACAGCTGCTTCACTTGATCCATCAGCAGAGTTATTTACACATCCGTTGGAAGAAATGAGTGATGAACAAACATTAGTGCCAGAGGATGTAGATAACAGGGATATGTCCCAGTCAGGCAGCATTACTCACATGGACGTACGGTCTGATGATGATGATGATGTTGTACCCGGTGCTGTTTGCTTTGTTGAGTTGTCAGATACAAGTGAAGCGGTTGATGATGACGATGCGTCCGTGGATGTCACATGGGTGCCACTTTAAGAGAAGAAGAACAGGAGGAAAGTTCAGATGGGGAGACAGAGAGGAGGAGGAGACGAGTTGGAAGCAGCGGGAGGTCGTCGAAAGTAGCTAGTGGCACAGTCAGACAGCATGCATCGGCACCCGGGGTCAGCGAGACAGCACGCCAGTCAACGTATGCTTTTGCCACCACCAGAATGCCGTCATTGCAGAGCTCAGCAGTGTGGCAATTTTTTCGTGTGTCTGCCTGTGATAACAGTGATGCCATTTACATCCTGTGCGAAAAGAAACTGAGTCGTGGGAAGTCCAACACCCACCTAGGTACAACTTCTTTGCGAAGGCACCCCCCCAGCTCCACAGGTATTATTCCACAGCCCGGATACGGCAGTGTCACGTCATCTTGGGGTTGACTTGCCTAAAAGTAGAGAGTCACACCGGACCAGCACTCCTGTCTGCCCTGAACGCACAGGTGGATCAGTGGCTGACTCCGCACCAACTGGAAATCGGCAAAGTGGTTTGTGACAACGGAAGAAATTTGTTGGCAGCATTGAATTTGGGCAAGTTGACACATGTGCCGTGCATGGCACATGTGTGTAATCTGATTGTACAACGCTTTGTGCATAAGCACCCAGGCTTACAGGACGTACTGAAGCAGGCCAGAAAGGTGTGTGACCATTTCAGGCGTTCGTACACGGCCATGGCGCACTTTACAGATATCCAGCGGCGAAACAACATGCCAGCGAGGTGCTTGATTTTAGACAGCCCAACACATTGGAATTCAACACTCCTAATGTTCGACCGCCTGCTCCAACAAGAAAAGGCCGTTAACGAGTATTTGTATGACCGGGGTGCTAGGACAGCCTTTGCGGAGCTGGGGATTTTTTTGCCACATTACTGGACGCTCATTCGCAATGCCTGTATGCTATGTGTCCTTTTGAGGAGGTGACAAACCTGGTCAGTCGCACCCAGGGCACCATCAGCGACATCATACCATTTGTTTTCTTCTCGGAGCGTGCCCTGCGAATAGTGCTGGATCAGGCCGTAGATGAGCGTGGAGGAGAAAGAGGAAGAGTTGTGGTCACCATCACCGCCAGAAACAGCCTTATCAGCATTGCTTGCTGGACCTGCGGCAACGCTGGAAGAGGATTGTGAGGAAGAGTAGTCAGAGGAGGAATGTGGCTTTGAGGAGGAGGAGGAAGACCAACCACAACAGGCATCCCAGGGTGCTCGTTGTCACCTATCTGGTACCAGAAGAACATACCTTCAGTGAGATCACTGAAGACGAGGAACGGGACATGACTAGCTCGGCATCCAAACTTGTGCAAATGGGGTCTTTCATGCTGTCGTGCCTGTTGAGGGACCCTCGTATAAAAAGGATGAAAGAGAACGACCTGTACTGGGTGTCAACGCTACTAGACCCCCGGTATAAGCAGAAAGTGCCTGAAATGTTACCAAATTACCACAAGTCGGAAAGGATGCAGCACTACCAAAATAAATTAAAAAGTATGCTTTTCACAGCTTTTAAGGGTGATGTCACAGCACAAAGGCAATCTAACAGCGGAAGAGGTGAACATAATCCTCCTCCTCCCACGACCACGCCGGCAAAGAGAGGACGCTTTACAGACGTGTTGTTGATGGAGGACATGCAGAGCTTTTTAAGTCCTATGCATCGCCACAGCCCTTCGGGGTCCACCCTCAGAGAACGACTCAACCGTCAGGTAACAGACTACCTCGCCATAACTACAGATATCGACACTATGAGGAGCGATGAACCCCTTGACTACTGGGTGTGCACGCTTGCCCTGTGGCCTGAGCTATACCAATTTGCCATAGAACTTCTGTCCTGCCCCGCTTCAAGTGTCCTGTCAGAAAGGACCTACAGTGCAGCAGGAGGTTTTGTCACTGATAAGAGAAGTCGCCTAGGTAAAAAAAGTCTAGATTACTTCACCTTTATTAAGATGACTGAGGGATGGATCCCGAAGGGACTGACAGTGGGCGATACATTCAATTAAAAAAGGCCTGATAGATGAGCTGCCTTGAGCTAATAATGGTCCACAAACTAACATCAATTTTTCTGGTCGCTGCAACAATACCTAATTTTTGCATTTAAATTCTTTTATTGTCAGAAGGCGTACAGCATGTAATGAAAAATAAAGCATTTTTGAACAGTCTTGCATAACAGTTGTGCAAAAATACATATTTACAATAAAGACATTTTTTGAAAGTTAGCTGGTTATTCCTTCTTATTTTTACTTTTTAGGTTAATAATTTTTCTTATTTTTTACTGTGATTGCAATTTAAGAGATACCTAAAACATGGTAAAACAGACAATAGTAAAGAGTATATCGGCAGGGAACACCAAAGTCCTATTAGCTATCCTCCCTCCAGCAGTATTAGCTTATTATTTACAATATCTAACCTGGGCAATCACACTTGGGTTACCCTAGGGCAGGCTTCAGTGAGCGACCTCTCCTTTCCTGGGATGATTTTGACACCTGTTGCTTCTGAAGGGTCTCCAGGGCTCCCCCACTCGGGTCCTTCCCCCCGGTGTCGCTTCAACCAGTAACAAATGTTTTATATTTGTAAAGCGACCCAATTATCCCAGTTAATAGAGGTTTATCTTTACAAATTTTGGAGAACCAATTTAAGACCGGTGTCCCCTGTTTCTAGGTCAGGGAGTGTGTGAAATGCCTCAGCCTACAGTAATTGTAATGTTCTGACAGCAGTATCTCATGCTTGTCCCTCAGTTTTTCATTGGTGAGCAACTGGCCCTTTACTAACCAGTCTCCCAGTCTATCTAGTCTCCTTGACCTCCACCAGTGTTGTGATGTTGTGCTCATGTGTTTCGGGGCCTGAAGGTGGTCAAGAATTGGGGTCATTTGGGTGGATCCAGGGAACAAACCCGTGTGTTTCTTGGCCCATTTCCAGTATGATAGTGAGTGTCTGATTAGGGGGTTTGGCGAGTTTTTATGGCTCTGAGGCAATTTTGATTGCCAAGCCACCTTGTCCCAGGTAAAGGGCCTTAAAGTGTGGTTCTCTAAATACACGGTTGATGTCATATAGAATGTGCTATTGGTAGGAAAGATAGGTGATGGAACAGGTATTAAACTGATAGGAATGAGTAGTACAACTTAATACACCACTCCTATCTGGTGGCACCTTAGATTGCACATGCAGTGCCCCAAATTCGAAGTAGGAGGTCCGACCAAGCATCTTTTTCCATCTCCCTGTTCCAAAAATCCATGCCATATACATGTCCCCTGATAGGTGACGTAACAGGTATTAAACTGATAGGAATGAGTAGTACAACTTAATACACCACTCCTATCTGGTGGCACCTTAGATTGTTTGTGCAGTGCCACAAATTAGAAGTAGGAGGTCCGACCAAGCATCTTTTTCCATCTCCCTGTTCCAAAAATCCATGCCATATACACGTCCCCTGATAGGTAACGTAACAGGTATTAAACTGATAGGAATGAGTAGTACAACTTAATACACCACTCCTATCTGGTGGCACCTTAGATTGCACGTGCAGTGCCCCAAATTAGAAGTAGGAGGTCCGACCAAGCATCTTTTTCCATCTCCCTGTTCCAAAAATCCATGCCATATACATGTCCCCTGATAGGTAACGTAAAAGGTATTAAACTGATAGGAATGAGTAGTACAACTTAATACACCACTCCTATCTGGTGGCACCTTAGATTGCACGTGCAGTGCACCAAATTCGAAGTAGGAGGTCCGACCAAGCATCTTTTTCCATCTCCCTGTTCCAAAAATCCATGCCATATACACGTCCCCTAATAGTGGACGTAACAGGGATTAAACCGATAGGAATAGTACTACTTAACAGTACACACATTATAATATCACAGACAGAGGCAACGCAGAGAGAGGAGTCTGAAGAAGAGGAGTCAGAGCAGGTAGGTGGCTTTGAGGAGGTGGAAGACCAAATACAGCAGGCGTCCCAGGGGGCTTGTTGTCACCTTTCTGGGACCCTTGGTGGCTGGGTGGAGGAAGAGACCTTCAATGACATCAGTGAGGACAAGGAACGGGACATGGCTAGCTTGGTATTCAACCTTGTGCAAATGGGGAGTTTGCGGTTGTGCAAAGGGACTGTTTGCGGTTGTTTGCGGTGCATTAAATGGGGAGATTGGTCTGTTACTATGAAGCGGGTGTAACCCTTACACTACCTGATCGATACAACATTATACCTGATGTTTTAAAGCATGTTATTCCAAACAATTTAGGAATGTTAGGTGATTTATGCCCTTTATGGCTTAAAACCATACTCTACATCAACTATGTAATTTTCCGTGGGAGTTTTGCCATGGATCCCCCTCCGGCATGCCACAGTCCAGGTGTTAGTCCCCTTGAAACAACTTTCCCATCACTATTGTGGCCAGAAAAAAGTCCCTGTGGGTTTTGAAATTCGCCTGCCCATTGAAGTGTATGGCGGTTCCCCGATGTTCGTCCGTTCGCGAACATTTGATGGAATTCGCGAACCGAAAATTTGATGTTTGCGACATCACTACATATAATACATTACATACAATACATTACATACAATACATTAAATATAATACATTACATATGAGGTTGAGGAGGGGGTTGAGGATGGGGGGGTTGAGGAGGGAGGATGAGGTTGAGGAGGGTTGAGGTTGAGGAGGGTTGAGGTTGAGGAGGGGGTTGAGGATGGGGGGGTTGAGGTGGGAGGATGAGGATGGGGGTTTGAGGATGGGGGGGTTGAGGAGGGAGGTTGAGGATGGGGACTTGAGGAGGGAGGATGAGGATGAGGAGGGAGGTTGAGGAGGGGGTTGAGGATGAGGTGGGAGGTTGAGGATGAGGAGGGAGGTTGAGGAGGGGGTTGAGGATGAGGATGGAGGTTGAGGATGAGGAGGGAGTTTGAGGAGGGAGGTTGAGTTTGAGGAGGGAGTTTGAGTTTGAGGATGGAGTTTGAGGAGGGAGGTTGAGGATGAGGAGGGAGGTTGAGGATGAGGAGGGAGTTTGAGGAGGAAGTTTGTGGTTGAGGAGGGAGGTTGAGGAGGGAGGTTGAGGAGGAGGGGGGTTGAGGATGAGGAGGGTGGTTGAGGAGTGGGGTTGAGGAGGGTGATAAGGGAGGGGGGAAGAGACACAGGGAAGGGAGAGGGGGACACAAGCGGACAAAAGAGGGACACAGGGGGCAGCACATTTCCAACCCTCGGCTTTTACTCGAGTCACTCATTTTACCCAGTATTTTGTGGTAAAATGGGTGCCTCGGCTTATACTCGGGTCGGCTTATACTCGAGTATATACAGTAAATGGTTTATTGGGGGTTATAGTGTAGTGTTTGTAGTTAGTGTCATGATGGTCCTTGTGTATTGACCCCCATGAGTTATAGGGTTAATTAAGTGCAAATGGGGGTCTGTATTGACCCCATGATTTATAGGGTTAATTAAGGCCTTCTGTGGGTCTGTATTGACCCCCTATGAATTAAAGGGTTAATTAAGCCCTTATGGGGGTCTGAATTGACCCCCATGAATTATAGGGTTAATTATTTGCTTATGGGGGTCTGTATTGACCGACATGAGTTATAGGGTTAATTAAGGTCTTATGGGGGTCTGTATTGACCCACATGAATTATAGGGTTAATTATTGGCTTATGGGGGTCTTTATTGAACCCCATGAGTTATAGGGTTAATTAATGCCTTATGGGGGTCTTTATTGACCCCCATGAATTATAGGGTTAATTATTTGCTTATGGGGGTCTGTATTGACCCCCATGAGTTATAGGGTTAATTAAGGCCTTATGGGGGTCTGTATTGACCCCCATGAATTATAGGGTTAATTATTGGCTTATGGGGGTCTTTATTGAACCCCATGAGTTATAGGGTTAATTAATGCCTTATGGGGGTCTGTATTGACCCCCATGAATTATAGGATTAATTATTGGCTTATGGGGGTCTGTATTGACCCACATGGGTTATAGGGTTAATTACGTGCTTATGGGGGTCTGTATTGACCCCCCTGAATTATAGGGTTAATTAAGGCCATATGGGGGTCTATATTGACCCCCATGAATTATATGGTTAATTTTTGGCTTATGGGGGTCTGTATTGACCCCATGAGTTATAGGGTTAATTAAGGGCTTATGGGGGTTTGTATTGACCCCCATGAATTATAGGGTTAATTATTGGCGTATGGGGGTCTGAATTCACCCCCATGAGTTATAGGGTTAATTAAGGCCTTATGGGGGTCTGTATTGACCCCCATGAATTATAGGGTTAATTATTGGCTTATGGGGGTCTGTATTGACCCCCATGAGTTATAGGGTTAATTAATGCCTTATGGGGGTCTGTAGTTGAGCCCAAGCTGCAGATGGCAGGATAGATGTTATTCTGTCCAGGTGCTTAGGTTAGCGGTGTGAGGTCCAGTTGAGCCCAAGCAACAGATGGCAGGATAGATGTTATTCTGTCCATGGGCATAGGTTAGTGGTGTGGGGTCCAGTTGAGCCCAAGCTAAAGATGGCAGGATAGATGTTATTCTGTGCAGGGGCTTAGGTTAGCAGTGTGGGGTCCATTTGAGCCCAAGCTACAGATGGAGAATGCCTTTAGCCAATCCAACGTGCTACACAATTCTAGCAGTATAATGCTTTGATTAATACCAATCATCTCACAATGTATTTATCGTAATTGGTGAAACGAACATGTGATTTCAAAAGTGCTGTTAACTTCATCTCAATTTAATCTCATATTAGTAAACTGGGCACATTGCCTGTTTATATGACAAATTATTTCTTCCATAAGAGTAAACTCCCTCAGGCTACAAATTATCAATCATTTCTATCCTGAGATGCACCGCACCCACCCGAGAGTCTTATCGCCCCATTATCCATGAGATCAAGATAAGCAAAGTTTCACTTTCACTTTCAAATAGGACTATGTAAAAGAACGGACATTTACAGCCATCTAAGAACACTATGCGCCATTAACTAAAACTTGCAGTGATGTCTGTTGTACAAATAAATCACCCAAGAGCTATAAAATAACGGACACGTCTCGTTTCCCTTTCCAGTACATTTATTCATCTCTTTATGCTACCTCCTAACAATATTTAGTTTTTCTCCCCATGGTTGTCCTGGCTCATTTCCCCACAATAGTGATTTATCTCTACTAGATATCGCTCTCTCATGTATTCTTTTTAATAATGGCCTCTCTCTTTCTGCTTTCATTTAATTTCAGCCAACAGCTCTCCCTTTCCTTATCCTGTCTTTCACCTCTTCCTCCTTCTCATGTGCTGTAGCTTTCCTTCCTCCCATCATTTCTCTCTCTCTCTCTTTCCTCCCACTGACTGTCTCTCTCCTATATAGCATTCCTTTGCCTTGATGTCTCTCTCCGTCTCTCCTTCTCTGTAATGCCCTTCTAGGCTTGCTTCATTAACCTCTCTTCTTCTTGGTTTTCTTTCTCTGGGCTTCATCCACAGACCTGTTTCGCTCTTTGCCTTATTATCGTTATTATTCTTTGTGATTTCTCTCTTTTCTCTTTTCTTCTTCAACAGTGTTTCTCTTTCTGTCGTGACATTAAATAAAATAAAAAATCACATACTGTATATTATGTATACTTTATTTGGCTGACTGGTGGTTATGTCGTTACCACTGTAAATACATGCATACTTATTGTGTGGTCATTTTCCAAGTGAAGGGTTCATTATTCTCCTTTTACACACAATAAGTTTTGCATTTACTAACACCAAATAATTTCAAGCGGCTCAGAAACCTTGAATAGGATTGGGTCTTATGACGGTAATACATGTAACAAAGGTTGCTATTTGTCACCATTGCTTTCAGAATGTGTAGATTGTTGGTAAATACAACAGCATGTACCGCGTAATATGTATACGCTCTGCTCTTGAGCTGTAGATGGCGCTGTGCAGATTAGAGTACTGTTTATGTATGTATATGAATGTGTTGGTATTCACAGGAAGGAAGTTCTTTGTTTTCTTCACTTGGTTTTTGTCTCTCTCCCTTTTTACCTTTCATCCTGCTGTCTGTTGTTTCAAGTAACTGATATGTTATAAATGTTTGCTGTTTATCCAAACAAGTATAGATAACATAACAAAGGCTTATTCAAACCATACAAAACAATTAATTTGACTCAAAGTATAATTTGTAGTTGGACCATGGAGCGTGTCTGCCCTCTAGCATACATTAAATAACCTCTATACACCATTTTATTGACACATCTTAATTATGCAAATCAGCCCTGTGACTGGGAGTGGGTGAATAGGAGAGGGTTTTTCTATTAGAACAAATGGAGGTTTGAGGCTCTGTCTGCGTCTCTCTAGCATAAACTTCTGCTCTTTAACTTTTCTCTGTGATTATCAACTATATTTATTTTACTACAAAATCTTTCCTAAAAAGAAGACCAAAAGGGATTACTTTATTAACCAACTTAAGGAGCAATCCTATTCAGACAATGGTCTCCTTGCTTAACTTCATATTGGGTAAAGTATAGGTATGTTCCTCTATTCCATTTTATAATAGAACTAGCAACTCTCCTGTCAAAAATGACAGCTCAATAAAATGTGAAGCCATGGCAATGCTGTTTGCCACACAATGTTAATCTTTTTGTACTCTAAGGACCTTTGGCGCTAATTGAGATCTTCTCGTTGGGTGTCCTTTGGCTCCTCTGAGCACGATTTGCGATATGTATCTTTATTTCTTAAATACTAATTAATTAATTAATTGAATAATAAATTAATATAGTTTACCTTTTTCTAATTAATATGTAACAATCAATAGCCTGAAGAGGTAACAATCTCTTTTTATTGTCCTGCATCATATAATGTCCAGTTGGACTGTTGCTGGCTGGTGGAGATAGTTTTATGAATGTCCCAAATGTGTATTAGAAATAGGCTGTGTGCGCGAGGGCAAACCGTTGGTTAATTTGTGTAAAGCGCTTCTTTAGATGCGTAATGTTGTTAGTTGGAAGTTAGTGTTTTAAAATTGCGTTGTTTGGCTATGTGCTACGCGGTTCACGAGCATTTTGCGTCCTTTGTAATAGTGTATTTTGTACCTCGTATGCGGTTGGCGGTGTTTTGCGTGGTTCGGGCCTTTTTTATGTCGCTTAGCCGATTTTCGATTGCTGAAACTCGGTAAATTCGATTTAAATACGAGTGCAACCGCACTCCTGGCTGTCCCTCCATGCTGTGTGTAATGTTTTGTTTTGTATTTTTTTTGTATTTTTTGTGTTTTTTGTGTTTTTTGATTTGCGCTGTTCACCCTTACCCCTTTCTTCCATCCACCCTCTCTTTTGTTTTCCATGACAGCCTCATCCCCATTCCCGTACCCCTTTCTTTCATCACCTTCTCTTTTCTTTCCCATGACAACCTTATCTCCATGCCCATACCCCTTTCTTCCATCCATCCTCTCTTTTCTTTCCCATCACAGCCTCATCCCCATGCTCGTACCCCTTTCTTCCATCACTCTCTCTTTTCTTTCCCACGACAGTCTCATCCCCATGCCCGTACCCCTTTCTTCCATCCACCCTCTCTTTTCTTTCCCATGACAGCCCCATCCCCATGCCCGTACCCCTTTCTTCCATCCACCCTCTCTCTTCTTTCCCATGACAGCCTCATCCCCATGCCCGTACCCCTTTCTTCCATCCACCCTATCTCTTCTTTCCCATGACAGCCTCACACCCATGCTATACCTCTTTCTTCCATCCACCCTCTCTCTTCTTTCCCATGACAGCCTCTTCCCCATGCCCGTACCCCTTTCTTCCATCACTCTCTCTTTTCTTTCCCACGACAGTCTCATCCCCATGCCCGTACCCCTTTCTTCCATCCACCCACTCTTTTCTTTCCCATGACAGCCCCATCCCCATGCCCGTATCTCTTTCTTCCATCCACCCTCTCTCTTCTTTCCCATGACAGCCTCATCCCCATGCCCGTACCCCTTTCTTCCATCCACCCTATCTCTTCTTTCCCATGACAGCCTCACACCCATGCTATACCTCTTTCTTCCATCCACCCTCTCTCTTCTTTCCCATGACAGCCTCATTCCCATGCCCATACCCCTTTCTTCCATCCACCCTTTCTCTTCTTTCCCATGACAGCCTCATCCCCATGCCTATACCTCTTTCTTCCATTCACCCTTTCTCTTCTTTCCCATGGCTGCCTCATCCACATGCCCGTACCCCTTCGTTCCATGTTTTTCTATATTTGCTGCTACTGTTTCTATCTCTACCCTATCTGGATGTCTTCTGTTTATCAAATTGTTACCTTTCTCTCATCTATATCTAAATCTCCAAAACATTATGATTGCCGCCCAGTCATCCTTGTAGGTGCAGGAAAAGAAAACCATTTTTCACAGTAAGGACATTCAAGTTGTGGATCTCATTACTACGGGAATTTGCCACAGTAGACGATGTTGAATAGATTTTAGACAAATAATGAGATGGCAATTAACAAGAGCAAGAACGATCACTCTGTTAAAGATTAAATTGATTGTATCTAATTCAACATTCATGTGGCTCATTGTGTAGCCCTACTTAACAACTAGGAAGGACACTAGACAGAAAGTTTTTATTTTATTTTACTATATATAATAGAGTTTCTGGGTGGTTATCACCTATATTTATAAAACTATTAATAATCTAAAAACAATGAAAATCTTAGTAATAATGGGCAAATTTTTACGGAGATAAACTAAGTCAAATGTTCTTTATCAATCATTTTTTATGAATATATATGCATTTTGAAGTGTGATTTAATAAATTGTTGACTCGGAATTTGTGCCTTTCTGAATTGGCGAATTGACATATTATCCTTTGCATATTAAATCTACCACTGTTAAATCTTTAAGCCGGACTTTAAATGGTTTATTACTTTTCAATGTGTCAATAATAAAACATTTGGCTATCTTTGCCCTGTGGACATTTTTTTATAATTTACATAATTTAACTAACAAGGATTGACCTTGATAATTATTGTTAAATGGTGGTTCTGTATTGCCTAGAGCATTTAATGTTGTTGTGTTTCAGCATTTGCATACAAATTATCATAGGTAGTTAGACAGAAGACGGATAGACGGATAGATAGATAGATAGATGGATGGATAGACGAATGGATAGGTAGAAGGATGATAGAAGATGGACAGACGGATGGATAGACAGATAGACAGTTGTATATACAAAAATATTGATGGATCGATGGATAGTTAGACGAATGGATAGACAGATGGATAGACAAAGCTTGACAGATAGATGGCTAGATGGATGGATAGACGGAAGATAAGCAGAAAGATGGAAGGATAAACAGATTGATGGATAGACAGAAAGATAGATAGATAGATAGATAGATAGAGTACAGTGGGGGGGGGGGGGGGAGTATTTGATGCCCTGCTGATTTTGAACGTTTGTCCACTGACAAAGAAATGATCAGTCTATAATTTTAATGGTAGGTGTATTTTAACAGTGAGACAGAATAACAACAACAACAAAAAACAAGAAAAATGTATGTCAAAAAATTACAAATTGATTTGCAGGTTAGAGAGAGAAATAAGTATTTGATCCCCTATCAATCAGCAAGATTTCTGGCTGTCAGGTGTCTTTTATACAGATAGAGAGCTGAGATTAGGAGTACTGTCTTAAATCTCAGCTCGTTACCTGTATAAAAGACACCTGTCCACAAAAACAATCAATCAATCAGATTCAAAACTTTCCACCATGGCCAAGACCAAAGAGGTGTCCAAGGATGTCAAGGACAAGATTGTAGACCTACACAAAGCTGGAATGGGCTACAAGACCATCACCAAGCAGTTGGTGCGATTATTCACAAATGGAAGAGATAAATAACTGCCAGTCTCCCTCGGTCTGGTGCTCCATGCAAGATCTCACCTTGTGGAGTTTAAATGATCATGAGAACGGTGAGGAATCAGCCCAGAGCTACACAGGATCTTGTTAATGATCTCAAGGCAGCTGGGACCATAGTCACCAAGAAAACAGTTGATAACACACTACACCATGAAGGACTGAAATCCTGCAACGCCCGCAAGGTCCCCCTGCTCAAGAAAGCTCATGTCCAGGCCCGTCTGAAGTATGCCAATGAACATCTGAATGATTCAGAGGAGACCTGGGTGAAAGTGTTGTGGTCAGATGAGACCAAAAGTCGAGCTCTTTGGCATCAACTCAACTTGTCATGTTTGAAGGAGGAGAAATGCTGCCTATAACCCCAAGAACACCATCCTCACCATCAAACATGGAGGTGGAAACATTATGCTTTGGGGGTGTTTTTGTACTAAGGGGACAGGACAACTGCACCGCATCAAAGGGACAATGGACATGGCCATGTACCGTCAAATCTTGGGTGAGAACATCCTTCCCTCTGCCAGGGTATTGAAAATGGGTCTTGGATGGGTATTCCAGCATGACAATGACCCAAAACACACAGTCAAGGCAACAAAGGAGTGGCTTACGAAGAAGCACATTACGGTCCTGGAGTGGCCTAGCCAGTCTCCAGACCTTAACCCCATAGAAAATGTGTGGAGGGAGCTGAAGGTTTGAGTTGCCAAACATCAGCCTCGAAACCTTAATGACTTGAAGAGGCTCTACAAAGAGGAGTGGGACAAAATCCCTCCTGAGATGTGCGCAAACCTGGTGGCCAACTACAAGAAATGTCTGTCCTCTGTGATTGCCAACAGGGGTTTTGCTGCCAAGTAATAAGTTGAAGGGGTCAAATACTTTTTTCCCTCATTGATCTGCAAATCAATTTATAACTTTTTTGACACGCGTTTTCCTTGTTTTTTTTTTTGTTTTGTTATTCTGTCTCTCACTGTTAACATACACCTACCATTAAAATTATAGACTGATCATTTCTTTGTCAGTGAACAAACATTCAAAATCCGCAGGGGATCAAATACTTTCCCCCCTCCCACTCTATGTGTTACAAAACTGGAGACAAATTGCTGCCCCTGAAAATGTTCTGCTCTAGCACTCAACATTGTTTGCTTGAGCAGATAGATATACTCAACTGTCTCAGTATAAAGGAGAACTGGCAGAAGGAGTGTAAAGCATTTGGAGCAGGATTTAGATATTTCTGCTGATTCCATAGAGGAAATCAAAACATCATCATCTAATTAAAATATTCCATGCAGGTTTCAGTGCAAACAAACATACTTTTTGTCACTGTATGAGGTGGTTTTATCATACACAAAATTAATTGAAAAAAGGCTTCATTTAATCTAATGTCATATTAACATCTACAAACATTGGATTATGTTCTCTGTCTGTATAAAAAATTTTATTATACAGAAGGACACAGCATTAAATATAACCCCCGGAACAATGGCTCTGATAGAAATTGTCATTTTCACAGTTAACCACAAGGAGTTTTATTTTAATTTATTTATTCAAGCACTTAATTTAGTTTATTGTGAAATAATTATGGATTAAAACAGTAAAACTAATTATGAATTTTTAATAAGTCAAAGCTTTAATAACCGGAGAGGAACAAAAACCTTAACATTCAGTGAATTCCACAGAGAGGAATACCAGAACAAGAGGACATGACTGGAAGAGGAAGATTCGGGGATAAGATTTCTACATGAGGGTTGTTATTGTAAACGCATACAGTAAAAGAACTAAAGAAAGACTGAAATATACATACAGCTATTCTGAGGAGCGAGTAAAGGGATATAATATAATAAAATAATAGTATTTATAATTTAATATGATATATATATATATATATATATATATATATATATATATAGTAGTACAAACAATAAATAGTACATTAGTTATTCCATTTGAATGTCTAAAAAATAAGTTAATAAACTTATTTCCTGTTAAAATTTCTCAGAAATACAGTTTGTACACTATATATATATATATATATATATATATATAGTTCACCACAACAATCATTTATAATATGGTGGGCAAAAGAGCGATAGAAGCCTCCACCGTACAGTAGTACAGTAAATAAAAAGTAGATCTGTGTTCACATTTGAATGTCTAAAGCAAGTTAAAAAACATGCTTCCAGCTCAGAGTTCCGAGAAAAACAGTTATTACACTGCATTCTGGGAAGTTGAGCTGGGACACACAAATATGGCCACAAATGCCTCGCTCTTCATTCCGTAGCCATCATCAAACATGGCTTCCTTTAAGCTTATGCATGCTGCATTACACAGCTTTAATGCAAAGCCAAGGTTGGAATAAAGATTTATAAATGGAATAAATATTTATAGTATTATATAGTATAGTGTAATATAGTATAATATAACAATATTTATAATGTAATATAATATAATAATATTCATAATATAGTATAATAATATTTATAATATAATATTATATATTTTATATTTATAATAAAATATAATATATGATATAATATAATATTATTTAAACTAATGACCTGCTCAACGCCAAATCAAAGGGTCATTTCTCTATCCTAATTCTCCTGGATCTCTCTGCTGCCTTTGACACAGTTGATCATCCTCCTCTTATCCAAATTCTCCACTTTCTTGGCATCCGTGACACTGCTCTCTCTTGGTTCACATCTTATCTAGAAAATCAAAAATTTAGTGTCTCCTTCTCTGGCACCTCTTCATCTCCTCACCCTCTAACTGTTGGTGTACCCCAAGGCTCAGTCCTAGGCCCCCTCCTTTTCTCCATCTATACATCCTCCCTTGGTGCCCTTATACAATCTTTTGGATTTCAGTATCATCTAGATGCTGATGACACCCAAATCTACATCTCTGCACCTGAACTATCCCCCTCTCTGCTAGCTCATGTGGCCAATTGCCTCTCGAGCATATCCTCCTGGATGTCTGATCGTCAACTCAAACTCAACATGTCTAAGACAGAGCTCCTTATCTTTCCACCCTCTACTACAGCTTTCACCCCGCAAATATCTCTCATTGTTGACAATGCCATCATCACTCCCACCTCTCAGGCCTGCTGTCTTGGGGTCCTACTTGACCCTTCCCTCTCTTTCATTCCCCACATCCAATCACTCACAAAATCTTGTCACTATCACCTAAAAAACATATCCAAAATACGCCACTACCTCACACAAGACACAACTAAAATTTTTATTCACTCTCTCATCATATCTCGCCTCGATTACTGCAACACTCTTCTTGCTGGCCTTCCTATCACCTGTCTGTCTCCACTCCAATCCATTTTGAATGCATCCGCTAGACTCATCTACCATACTAAACGATCAGTGTCTGCAGCACCTCTCTGTCAGGCACTCCACTGTCTTCCCATAGCGTCTAGAATACAATTCAATATCATGACCCTAACATATAAAGCCCTCCACAATAATGCACCCTCCTACATCTCTGCTCTCATCCCAAAATACACTCCCACCCGCCCTCTTCGCTCTGCTAATGACCTTCTTCTTTTCTCCTCTCTCATCACCTCCTCTCACTCCCGTCTTCAAGACTTTTCACGTGCTGCACCTATTCTTTGGAACTCTTTACCTCGCACCACCAGACTATCTTCCTACCTCAGATCCTTCAAAATCTCTTTAAAAACACATCTATTCAAAAAAGCCTATCATCTTTAGCCTCTTCATTCACTATGCATCTCTCACTCTCCTGTACCTCACCCATACCCTTTAGAATGTAAGTTTGCGAGTTTTAATCTTGTGAGGTGCTTTAGGGAAAGCACAGTGTATATCAGATAGAAAGCTCAATAACAGGGTCTTCCATTATTTTCATTGTGGGGTATTGTTTATACTTGTACCTAACCCCTGTATTGCGCTGTGGAATATATTGGCGCGTTATAAATAAAGGATAATAATAATAATAATAATAATAACTTAATATTATATATACAGTGGGGGGGGGGGGAAGTATTTGATCCCCGGCTGATTTTAAAAATTTGTCCACTGACAAAGAAGTGATCAGTCTATAATTTTAATGGCAGGTGTATTTTAACAGTGGGAGACCGAATAACAAAAAAGAAAAAAAAAAGAAAAAAGCATGTCAAAAAAGTTATAAATTGATTTGCAGGTCAGTGAGAGAAATAAGTATATGATCCCCTATCAGTCAGCAAGATTTCTGGCTCCCAGGTGTCTTTTATACAGGTAATGAGCTCAGATTAGGATCACTCTCTTAAAGGGAGTGCTCCTAATCTCAGCTCGTTACCTGTATAAAAGACACCTATCCACAAAAGCAATCAATCAGATTCCAAACTCCCCACCATGGCCAAGACCAAAGAGCTGCCTAAGGATGTCAGGGACAAGACTGTAGACCTACACAAGGCTGGAATGGGCTACAAGACCATCTTCAAGAAGCTTGGTGAGAAGGTGACAACAGTTGGCGCGATTATTCGAAAATGGAAGAAACATAAAATAACTACTAGTCTCCCTTGGTCTGATGCTCCATGCAAGATCTCACCTTGTGGAGTTTAAATGATCATGAGAACGGTGAGGAATCAGCCCAGAACTACACTGGAGGATCTGGTAAATGATCCCAAGTTAGTTGGGACCATAGTCACCAAGAAAATAATTGGTAACACACTACCCAGTGAAGGACTGAAATCCTGCAGCGCCCGCAAGGTCCCCATGCTCAAGAAAGCACATATACAGGCCTGTCGGAAGTTTGCCAATGAACATCTGAATGATTCAGAGGAGACCTGGGTGAAAGTGTTGTGGTCAGATGAGACCAAAATCAAGCTCTTTGGCATCAACTCAACTCGCTGTGTTTGGAGGAGGAGGAATGATGCCTATAACCCCAAGAACATCATCCCTTGGTCAAACATCTAGGTAGAAACATTATGCTCTAGGGGTGTTTTTCTGCTAAGGGGACAGGACAACTGCACCGCATCAAAGGAACGATGGACGGGGCCATGTACAGTCAAATCTTGGGTGAGTACCTCCTTCCCTCAGCCAATGCTTTGAAAATGGGTCATAGATGGGTATTCCAGCATGACAATGACCCAAGACACACATCCAAGGCAACAAAGGAGTAGCTCAAGAAGAAGCACATTAAGGTCCTGGAGTGGCCCAGCCAGTCTTCAGGCCTTAATCCCATAGAAAATCTGTAGAGGGAGCTAAAGGTTCGAGTTGCCAAACATCAGCCTTGAAACCTTAATGACTTGGATAGGCTCTACAAAGAAGAGTGGGACAAAATCCCTCCTGAGATGTGTGCAAACCTGGTGGCCAACTACAAGAAACGTCTGACCTCTGTGATTGCCAACAGGGGTTTTGCCACCAAGTACTAAGTTGAAGGGGTCAAATACTTATTTCACTCATTCACCTGCAAATTAATTTATAACTTTTTTGACATGTGTTTTTCTTGAGGGGGGGGGGGGGGAGTTGTTATTCTGTCTCTCACTGTTAAAATACACCTACCATTAAAATGATAAACTGATAATTTCTTTGTCAGTGGACAAACGTTCAAAATCAGCAGGGGATCAAATACTTTTTTTCCTCCACTGTATATTTATGAATATATACAGATATATACATATATATATATATATATATATATATATATATATATATATATATATACAGTATGTAAAATTATGTTAATTGTGTATCTAGCTGCGCTTCTGGATTAAAAAGCAGGAAAGTTTTGTAACACACTTTTATACAACTAAATAAAAAACAAGAAATTATAAAAAGCAATTGTGTTGTGTATCAAATACTATATTCTGAGAACAAGCAGCCTGATCTAATTTTTCAGATCCCTTTTGAAAGCATGTTCTATGTTTTTATATTGTGTCTTTAGATGCTTGGCGCTTATCTTCAGTTTCTTTTTCCTTAATGCTGAAGAAAACAGAACCACAGCACGTGGAGGGCTGCTACTGACCTGTGGAGATACCGACACAAAGGACTGAAGGAAGTTATCTTCCATTTGTGGACATTACTAAGCCTAATGTAAGCTTTTTATATTATGTTTTTTACTATGTATTACAACTTCATTAAACATACCTTTCTCTCCATGATGACTGCATGCATAAAGCTGACTGAACGCATAACCCAGCAGCAGATGGATCTGAGGGCCTGAATAACCTGACATAAATGTGAGGAGATTACCTACTTTATAAAGAATTTTCCTCATTTGCAAAACCTGCTACCTTAGAGGAGCCTCTTTTCTCTTTGTCTATTTTTCAGCACTAAGGAAAAATAAACTGAAGATAAGTGTCAAGGATCTAAACATACAATATATATATATACAGTATATACTGTATACCGTATATACTCGAGTCACTCTCCCCCCGTGTCTCTCTAACTCCCCTGTGTCTCTCTACTCCCCTGTATCTCTCTAACCCCCCCTGTGTCTCTCTAACCCCCTGTGTCTCTCTACCCCCCCATGCCTTTCTACCCCCCGTGTCTCTCTAACCCCCCTGTGTCTCTCTAACCCCACGTGTCTCTCTAAACCCCTGTGTCTCTTTCACTCCCCCCTCCTCATCCTCAACCCCCCCTCTCCCCCTCTTCATTCTAACCCCCCCTACTCATTCTAAATCCCCCTCCTCACTTAACCCCTCTAAATACCTCACCTTCTCCCTTTCCCCTCACTTACCTCCATCTGAAGCTTCTGCTCCGGCCTCCGCTCCTTCCGGCGTCGGCACCCGGTATATGCTAATGACGTGACGTCACATGCACGCCACGTCATTAGCATTGGCCGGCTCATGATGCCGGAAGGAGCGGAAGCCAGAGCAGAAGCTTCAGAAGGAGGTAAGAGAGCAGAATGAGGAGGGGGGTTGAGGATGAGGAGGGGGGTGGAGGATGAGGAGGGAGGTTGAGGAGGGAGGTTGAGGTTAAGGAGGGGGGATGAGGTTGAGGAGGGGGGTTGAGGTTGAGGAGGGGGTTGAGGATAGGGGGTTGAGTTTGAGGAGGGAGGTTGAGGTGGGGGTTGAGGATGAGGATCGGGGGTTGAGGAGGGAGGTTGAGGATGAGGAGAGATGCTGAGGATGAGGAGGGGGGTTGAGGTTGAGAATGGGGTTGAGGTTGAGGAGGGGGTTGAGGATGAGGAGGGGGTTGAGGATGAGGAGGGGGTTGAGGATGAGGAGGGGGGTTGAGGATGAGGAGGGGGGTGGAGGATGAGGAGGGAGGTTGAGGAGGGGGGTTGAGGTTGAGGAGGGAGGTTGAGGAGGGGGGTTGAGGATGAGGATGGGGGGTTGAGGTTGAGGAGGGAGGTTGAGTAGGGGGTTGAGGATGGGGGGTTGAGGATGAGGATGGGGGGTTGAGGTTGAGGAGGAAGGTTGAGGAGGGGGTTGAGGATGAGGAAAGGGGTTGAGGAGGGAGGTTGAGGAGGGAGGTTGAGGATGAGGAGGGAGGTTGAGGATGAGGAGGGAGGTTGAGGATGAGGAGGGGGGTTGAGGTTGAGGAGGGGGTTGAGGATGAGGAGGGGGTTGAGGATGAGGAGGGAGGTTGAGGATGAGGAGGGGGTTGAGGAGGGAGGTTGAGGATGAGGAGGGAGTTTGAGGATGAGGATGGAGGATGAAGAGGGGGGTTGAGGAGGGGGTTGAGGAGGGAGGTTGAGAATGAGGAGGGGGGTTGAGGAGGGTGATAAGTTAGGGGGGAAGAGACACAGGGAAGGGAGAGGGGGGGAGAGACACAGGGAAGGGAGAGGGGTGAAGAGACACAGGGGAGGGAGAGGGGAGAAGAGACACAGGGGAGAGAGAGGGGTGAAGAGACACAGGCGAGGGAGAGGGGAGAAGAGACACAGGGGAGAGAGAGGGGGTACAAAAGAAAAGGGCACAAAAGAGGGGGACACAGAGGGCACAAGAGGGACACAGGGGGCAGCACATTTCCCACCCTCGGCTTATACTCGAGTCACTCATTTTTCCCAGTATTTTGTGGTAAAATAGGTGCCTCGGCTTATACTCTAGTCAGCTTATACTCGAGTATATACGGGGTATATATATATATATATATATATATATATATATATATATATATATATATATATATGTATATATAAATAATATCATGTAATATCATGTAATATAACATAATAATATTTATAATATAATCTAATAACGTCTATAATAAAATATAATATATGATATTATTTAATATAATGTTTATATTTTTTTTCTAAAAAACTCCTAAATGTTAGAAAATAATATATTATGTAAAATAAGTTTTTGTAAAATTATTATGTTTTTTCCTCTCCATATTGTTTTTCCTCTACAGTGAGATCGCCATGCTGCCAATTCTAAGCCAATCACATGGAATCATGGGAAAAAAATAGCAGGATGTGAACTATAATTCAACAGTAAGCAGTGAAGGAGAAATGGCAGTAGAAGGAGGAGACAGAAATGTGCACAACTTCCTTATGTGATGCTTAATGCTGAGCTTATCCACATATGTTTGCTTTGGCTTACTGATCCCTTTTTTCTTATTTTCTTTTAGAAACTTTATTAATTAAAAAAAAAACACTGAGGGTTTTTGATATGAGAATGAGTAGTTGTGTTTGCAATCAATTATATCAAAGGATTTAATAAATTTCAAGGGGTAACTGTCTTCCAGAAAAAGTCATGGTTTGAAGCTAGAAGAATTTTGAGTAATGTGAGAAAGTACTACTTCATAGAATCCACTACCTTGCTTTGGTGATGGGGCTTGTGTACTTCAATGAAGCTGTGAGCTATACCATGTCAGGTCACCCAAGATCGGCAGGTCATAGCAGAGTGGTCAGTCAAATCGTGTTCCATTGGAGGAGGAACAGGAAACCCACTACATTTTCTTTGCCAAGATAACCTTGTAGATAACCACAACCAGAGACATAATAATTGTGCCTGGTGTGCTGTGGTCCATAAGCAACAACAACAAACGGTAAGTGAAACATCGTTGCAGAAGAAGTGGTAGAAACAAATACAATAAAACAGTCCAAGCATTAGCGAGATCATGGGCAACGTAGATGGGCCTTTTTTAATCTGCAATCATATATGTTGCTATGAAAGGGGTGTGAGAGTTTCTTGGATTAATACATGTCTGCAATCCTTAGGCAAAAAGCAGCCAAGTTGTATGCAGCACATCTCTTAAAACATTTTTTTATTAATATATAAAAATACCTGTGATGATTACGTTGAAACCTCCAAGGGGTGTCTACACAGGCATCTGACCCCCCAATCAGCATACAGCATTAGGTGAGCAATATTAACCCACTATTTACCTGCTCAGCCAATCTCCTTCCAGCTACCCGTCTGTATGTCAGCAGCAATATATAGCACATGTATCAGTGATACACTACATATCCCAGGCTGCTTTGCAGCACCAACAGAAACCACAGATTTAATTCAAAAGATTCGGCTAACCTGATTGGCCGAAACAAATCATTTTAAATTTTATGCTAATTTAGCCTGGGTTTGGAGGGTGTTAACCTTGATTTTCAAAAGTCAGAAAGTACAAGATATTTTGCTAACTTCAAGGTAAGTGTTTAAATGTTTATTTTGGTATTTTTGTCATGCAAAAAAAGAATGCTTACATACACTACTAATTCTCCTCTATCAGATGCATAATCCAGCAAACTTACATATTCCTTTAAAATCAGTAGTTCTAGGAACACCAGAGAAAGTTCAGGCAATTTCACATTAAATAAGGGGTCTGTGTGATACCTACATGTGGATGGACCAGATGGATCATGTATATAAAGCAGCAGGTCTGTCTGTGCTTTCTAAGTGGCATCAAGCAGCCCCTGCCAGGTGCAATGGAAAGCAGCCCTCGTCTTAGGGCACATCATCCCCTCCACATGGCACAGTCACACTATATATGTATTTCCCATCACTTTAATGACTAATTCTGAGCCAATAACAAACTCTGTAACAGACAGCTGTGAGCCCTCTCCAGGGTCCCAGAGCCCGCAGCGTCCTCGCTATTCACTCACTTACACATCGTGTTGCCCGGGCAACCCTGGCTGGAGCAGTCTTGTCATCTTCTCTGGGATTTTACGAGAAACTTCAGATTCTCAGGTTGGTGTCATTTAGTCTAAAGACAATTTAACTGACACATATTTGGTCAGGAAGGAAGTTGTTGTCTTGACACAAAATAATTAAATACTATAGAGACATGTGGACCTGTCCTAAATATCTTTTAGTGAAAAATAAAAGCAGTAGAACAATTAAAACAGCCTTTGTATTCACTGATACACAGAGCTAGGAAGCTCTATTATGAGCCATAAGACTTTCTACGTTACATAGTTACATAGCAATTGAGGTTGAAAAAAGTATTTTAAAAGTCCATCAAGTTCAATCTTTTTAGATCTGCTTTCAACTTTTGTAATAGGTGGATTCGTTGTTAATTGGTAATTGATCCAAAGGAAGGGAAACAGAAAAAAAAAAACAAGTGAAAATTTGCCAATTGTCTCATAAAGGGGAAAAATAAATACATTCCTTCCTAACCCCAGATATTTGCAATGGGATTCCTTCCTGGATCAGCACTCCTTCTCTAATTATATAGGATAACAATAATATCTTTTTTATTCAAAAATATATCCAATCCATTTTTAAAGTTATTTATTGAATCTGCTGTCAACACCTCCTTTGGTAGTGTGATGGAGTGCCACCAGGGGTCAGAAGAGAGCTCATCAAGACTTCTCCCCTGGGAGGTGAAGTTAAGCCTCCTAAAACAGACTAATTAAGCCCAGCTACATTCTGCCTTAAAAGGACTACTGAGCACTCAGCAGGGGTTGGCTGATTAGGCTCTTGCCTAAGTGCTATGAGCAGAGTGTGGATCTGTAGTCTGTTTGGTGAAAGACAACCTGGGCTGAGATAGAGAACCTTAGACAGCACTGCTGCTGCTGGATCCTGAGTACTGGGATAAGCTGTGAAGTGAGGCAGTAAGGAAGACTGCTTGAAATACAGACTGCAAGACTGAGAGACACTGACAAGTGAGTGAGGATTGCCTGGAGTGTACAGCTGGCATAATAACAAGAGACACAGAGTGTTTAGCGTGACCTGAGAGGAGAAAGAGACAGAGCTCCTGAACGGGACCTGGTGGGACTTACAGTGTAGGTGCCAGAGCAGCATTGGAAGCTGCCATGAGAGGATCAGTCTGCTTGACTGCAACAAAGTTACAAGAGAGACTGTTTACTGCAAAAGGAGAGGACCTGCAGAGGATCCATTGCAGCTGAGAAACTGAGAGAGACTGGACTTAAAGGTACCACCGCTCTGTGTGAAAAGGTACTGTTTTACCTGCAGACCGAGAAGCGGGCTCAGGGCTAGTCAGGGTGTTCCTGAAAATTAGCAAGCCCATTTCTGTAGATGTTTATTTTATGCTGACGTTAAGCTATTGTTTTTTTTTTTAATGCCTTTATTAAAGCAAAGACAAAAGTATATCAGACTCAGTGGTTTATGGGAAAATCACAGGAGCAACCAGTAGCCAAAGGCCGCACCTTTCACAGTAGATAATTCCACAGCTTAACTGCCCTTACTGTGAAGAACCCTTTTCATTCTTTAAGGTGGAATTATTTTCCTTCTAACCTCGAGAGATGTCCTCTTGTCAGTTGAAAACCTCTTGGCACATATTGGTTACCACTAAATTTATGATGCCACTTCTTCCAGCTAACACTGAATTCACTAAACCAATTTCACAGCTAAAAAGATAAATCCTACATAAATTGATGAACATTTTAATAAGGTTCCTGGTCAAGGTACCTATAAATAAACAAGAGGGTGCACATAATAATGTAGATTTCAATTTTAACAGCTAAAAAATCTTAAAACACTAAGAGAAAATCAGCAAGGAAGTGAACATAATTATATAAGAAAGTACACAGTGTCATGATTGTTTTTTTAGGGAGTATGACATGTTGCTTTTATGTGTAATGTTTAAAGGTTATTGTGTGTTGTACTACTATTTGTAAAATTGAGTCATCAGTAGCGAAACAAAATGGCACCTGTAGCTGGTCTGAACTGGTTCTAATTCGTGTCCTTTGTTCTATAGCTGCTTGTGTCCAGCTCAGGTAACACAGACCAGCCCCCAGAAGAGGGTGGCCCCTTTCTGTGACATCATCAATGTCTCCAGAACACACGACTATTCTGATGGGACTATACTAATTAAGACAGTACAGCTATTCCACTCATTGGTGTTTGTGCATCCAGGTGGAGAATTCAAACTTGTTCCCTTTCCAATTCATGAATGCTGTTTTGCTTTGTTCTGTGTTTTTTTTTTAAAGTTCAGTTGGATTTGGGAAGCCATTAAAGGAGTTTAACTGACATACTAAGCAAATGGTATTGTCTGTGTCTGATTTTATAATTTAAACCTGCACAACGGCATGTAACAGAGCTTATTGTTTTTAATAAGAGAAGTTTGGCTGGATGCTGAGATCTTGAACACAAAAAGTCACAACCTAGAAAGAGAAAATTGGGGTGAGCGTTGTCCGCAAAATCTGGGGTCATCACACACACAAAGCTTTTCAAAAGTTACCCAGACTTGTGTATATTGAGTGCAGCAGAGGAGTGACTTAGGCCTCTATTCCATGTCTCCCGTAAGAAGTTCACTCTCTATTTACATCCAAGCTATCACATCACATATGTAAATCTAACCTTTAAGAAATGGCACGCCGATCTCTGAGCACATGTCTCGTGCCATCCGCCATATGCGCGCCGAGAAATACCAACACCAGCGTGCCCAAAAACAGGGCGGGCAACAATATCGCGGGCGACAATTCTCTCCCATGACAATTCCATGACAGCACCCCAACTTCTGTGCGCAACCTATACAGCAGAGCCAGGTGCAAGGGTGGCACAATCACTGCACACTATAATAAACACTTGACATACAGAAGATGTTGTGTGTAACAGGGGACATTGGCCCCATTACACTGCCTAGTTACACCCAGCATCTTCTGTCTGTCAAGTATCACATATATAGTTGTGAGCGTACGAGTTGTTGCTAACGCTGCGGGCTCGCGTAGCGAGCCCGCGGGCCTCGCGAAGCGAGGGCCGCGACTCGCGTAGCGAGCCGCGGCCCTCGCGTAGCGAGGGCCGCGGCTCGCGCAGCGAGCCGAGGCCCTCGCGAAGCGAGGGCACTGCCCGAGGGTCTCAGTTGCTGCAAGGAGCGCCGAAGGCGCTCCTTGCCAGCAACTGAGACCCTCGGGCAGTGCCCTCGCGAAGCGAGGGCACTGCCCGAGGGTCTCAGTTGCTGGCATGGAGCGCCGAAGGCGCTCCATGCCAGCAACTGAGGACCCTCGCGAAGCGAGGGTCTCAGTTGCTGGCATGGAGCGCCGTAGGCGCTCCATGCCAGCACCTGAGGACCTCGCAAAGCGAGGGCCGCAGTTGCTGGCATGGAGCGCCGAAGGCGCTCCTTGCCAGCAACTGCGACCCTCGCAAACTTCACGTCGCAACCCAAACAGTACGACACACACATTACGACACTCGCAAACAACATACGACACACGTTCACACACATTACGGACTCGCAACACTCGGACGCAACTCGCGAACATTAGAAAATGTCAAACACAATACATACACACACCACATACATAAAAAACTTACCTACACCAAGAGGGAGCACCCAGCACCTCAAAAATACAACTTACACCTCGATTTTACTTCAAATAAAACAGTTTAGACACTAAAAAAAAAACGAAGCGAGAGAAAAAATGGCCGCCGAACAAAACGAAAACGAGGCTACAGCACTCTAAACTCGCAAAACACCACAAGAAACTCGCAAAACACCACAAAACACCTACGGATATTCCGATACAAACGTATAACACACATTACTCGCCATTTCTCGCCAATGCGGAAGTACACGACTACGCTAACGGTTTGGTCTCGCGCACGCACAGTGTTACACTGCACACATTCAGCACGCTTACACAGCAGATCCACACCACTAATGCTGCAGCAACATCAAAACACATTCACAGCTCTTCCACACAATGCTTTAAAATAGGTAAAGTATATTCATTTATTAATGTATTATATATTTCATTATTACACACTAAACAGCATTAGCTACCTTACAATTTCATTGCCGTCATTTTTTGACGGGCAATTCGCTAGTTTATTATAATGTGCAATGCCAGTCTCTCTGATGGGTACATATAAGGCACTACACCTGATTGTGCCACCTGGCTGGTATAGGATGGGCACAGAAGTCGGGGTGCCGTCATGGGAGAGCTCATAATCTGTCAGAGAATTGTCGCCCTGTTTTCTGGCGCACTGGT
Source organism: Discoglossus pictus (assembly GCA_027410445.1). Lineage (NCBI taxonomy): Eukaryota > Metazoa > Chordata > Amphibia > Anura > Alytidae > Discoglossus > Discoglossus pictus. The sequence goes on from CM050172.1 coordinate 93,423,330, forward strand.
GTTGGTGCGCACATTTCTCGGCAAGCACATGGCGGAGCGCACAAGACGTGCACTCAAAAGTTGTGCTACCCTAAGAAACACAAACATTCAGAAGTGAGAACTGTTACTCTTTTTACGTCTGGGCTTTCTAGTGCTCCAGTGCAGACAAATCTTGCATGGCATTATAGTTCCTGCCTTTAGGGGCAGATAAATTCTCATACATTACAGGATATTTATCCTCTATTAGTGAGTAAAAACTCAATAGACAGAACCCTGAATAGACATTGTTCAATGCCTGAGTATATCACAATTTTTTTTCTTTACTGTTTTCTTTTTCGAAACTCAAAAAATACACTGTAATCATAAAATAACAATAATTGCAATTAAATGTAATGCAAATCTAAAAATTAAAATTAATGGTGGGTCTTAAAATTTATATGGAAGTTAGATCTAATTGAAGCATAAATCAACTTCCCACTAAGGAAATGGTATTTGTCACAACTGTATGAACATTGACACTTTGGGGGCTATCACAACTTCATGGATCTTGGGACTTTGTGAGTTGTTACAGTTTATTTTGTTTATCGAAGAAATGTAACTTCTGTCCTTAGAGTGTGGGTTATAGACCGGAATCGAGTAATGTTAGAATTCTAGAGTTGGTCCTGTGGATATCAGAGCCTTGCAGGCTCATATAAATCCCTAATTTTCATTAGATGTATGCTGGGGAGATCAAATGCAAATGCCAAAAAACATAGGAAATTTTGCTAACTTCAAGGTAAGCTAATAAATATATTTTTTGGGGATATTTTCATGCAAAAAATATTTTCATACACTACTAATTCTTCTCTATCAGATGCATTCATAATCCAGCTCACTTACATATCCCTTTAATTAATTGATATTGATAAAGTGATTACCTCTTAGTGTGGATCTTTCACTTAATTTATACATAAACCAACACTAGCATACTGTGTTAATTCTAAGGCATATTACTTTAATTACTTTTAATTGTGTTTAATATTATGTGCACTTTTCATTTTCAATTTATATATTTATATGACCTTTACTGTGTCACTTTATGCAGTGAACATGTCAAAGAATAAGCCAGGAAAATGGAAATAATAAGAGCTTAATGTTGGAGATAAGTAGTGTGTTGCGAAGGTTTCTTCTGATCACTATTTTGGGGAAGAATATATGAGGACAATAATCATGAGCAATGTATTGATACAAGATTGTATGTTGCAATGTGGAGCTCCCAGTGTTAATGTCCATGATCTGAGCCCCTCATGTCACACCTCGCCTGCAACATTAACCATAACTGACGCTCGTGTCACATCTCACAGAGGCTTTTAGAACAGTCTGTCACTGAATTATACATTTGTAACAAACAAGAAAGAGAACATTAACTCACAATCCACTATTTGTTATATCTGTAGGAAGATAAAAACAGAATAACATAACGTCTTCTAGATCTATACATTTATGTAACACTTTACAGACATATAATGCTTCAGTATTAGTCTACAAACTTCTCTGTCAACATTTATTTTTTGAAATAAAGAACTGTATGTTCTGGAAAATAAGATTCAAATGTTACTATAAATGGCCACAAAAATTGCCTGCATCTGATATTCCAAGTATACATGGTAATATTGTAATAGGTTTGCATTATATAAAATAGGTGTTTTTGTATTTTATATACCAGAAAAGAATATTCACATCAGCTTTGACTTTAATAATGTTTCAGTTATTGTATACCTTATAACTTTCAATGTTCATGTTATTAACATACCCGAAATCCCAGATTCTTGACCTGATAGTTCAGATCGCAACTCATGTGTAAGTCAATGATCCAGGTTAAATACTTTCGGAAAATTTCCTCCCATAATCTATATCCGTATCCATAATGTTAGGATGATGTTTTACTCTCATTCCTCTGAGTTCATGAGCCAGAAAGCTAATGTTCATTTTTCAAGTGTCACTGGTGTCATGGCTACCCACAACACCACAGCACTTTACTTCCAGATGTGCCCCCATCAAAGCTGTTGTGACAATGTGTTGCCATATTATTTTGTTGTGTCTTAGAATGGCACACAACTGTACATAATTTGGATACCCTTGCTATGGTATCTGGTGAGAGATTGTTAAAAATATGTATTTTTGTCCCCTTTTGATCTTTATACCATAACTAATAATTTTTAGGTTGCTTCTCCTAGAGCAACTTTTCAGATCCTCTGAGATCTTTCTTATGGCAGGAAATGAAAAATTTACCATCTCTAAATCTTTTCCCCATTACATGTGCCCACAATTATTCTTATATCTAAATTTCAGGCCGGGTAGTCCAAGACCTTGGTGCAGGATTTCCAAATCTTTGACTCAATGCAGAACCCAGAACCCAATGCAGAGCTAGTCTTAGCCACTTAGTTGAAAATGTAAATTACCAGTCTTTTTCTTGTATCGGTGGGCCACAATACTCCCTGTCACTGGCTAACCCCATATTGGGATTAGCTGCATCAAAAAAAGTGGTGTGCTCCACATCTGACATCTCCCCTTCCAGTTTCCCTCTTTTCGCCTTGTACACAACCTTCATCTGCATTCTTCCCATATGTTTACCAGTAGGTAAATATATCTGTTACTAACAATGGAACATATTCTATTAGCTGCTCGCAAATGCCTCAACTCACAAATATGGCTGCGGGTTTAAAAAAAAAAAAAAAATATGTTTCAATGTTGTTTTCTAGACTCCAGCTTTCAAATTTCGGAACGAAAGGCTGAGCTCATAATACCTGCCTTGTTAAGTTGGATTTTAGGGGGTATGATCATATGATCTGACAATATTTTAGCAAGCCCGAAATCTACTTCTTAAGCACTTGCAATACTTCTTAGACACAGCCAGTAATAAATTAGACCGTCATCATGACATTAGTAAAACATGAAGTTTATACTTAAACTTCACTCAGAGGGAAGTTTACAAATGAATTAGTGTCGATAAGTAAATTTACAGACCAGACTCAAAATCCAGCAATGTTGAAATCAATTAAAATCCTTAAATCAGCTGTTCTAGTCCATGCAGGTTCCAAGATATGTATTAACCCAAAGGGCATAGGAAGTGGGGGGAGGGGGGAGGGGGACATATCCCCCCACCTTTTATTCAACCTCTCTCTCCCCAGTAGTGTCCCCCTCACCTTGTATCCCTTTAGCTTCTGAATTTCCCCAAAAAACAGGTCTCACAAGATCAGCAGCTAAAGGGACAAGTGGTGAGAGGGAGACTACTGGGGATTGATAGGACCACCAAGATCCCTATCACTCTATAATGTATTATATTAAATGAATATATACAGTATCTCACAAAAGTGAGTACACCCCTCACATTTTTGTAAATATTTTATTATATATTTTCATGTGACAACACTGAAGAAATGACCCTCTGCTACAATGTAAAGTAGTAAGTGCACAGCCTGTATGACAGTGTATAACAGATCAAAGGATCAGTGTATAACAGATCAAAGGATCAGACTCCATTGGGACTCCTCATCAGTGGGGTGTAGCTGATCTCCTTAAAGCACACTGTGCAGAAACACTTCAGTGATGATGCCAAAGAGAGGCAGAAATTTATGTCTGGGGTTTGATGTGTTTCTGTTCAGGGTACTATTGTCTGGTATTTTGGTGGCTAGATCATTCTGTTGAGTGAGACTGGACCCACAGTTTTCTTTGCCCCCTGATTGACTCCTCATAGACCAATCAGCCACATACCTATGGAGGCCCGTCTATTATTGTGTGATTCTAACCTGGGCAAGAAACTTGACTGTGTTCGACCATTTCAAATTTATATTTGGGTAAAACCTTTGTTCTGAAACAGCATAAATACTCTGCAAGTAAGCAAATAAAATCATGCTCTTTCTGGGTCACATAGTGAATGGTGTGTTTCATTTAGAGAGAAGGCTTTTATTATTTTAATGAGCTATAATCACTTGCTATGCTGAGCCTTTGCTGCTTGGAGAACCGGATTGTACTCTGTTGGGAAGGATTGGTTCCTTTGGCTTTTTCAAGCCCATTGAAGAAGCAGATGATCCAGTTACCCCATGCTCCTGAGCTGATGCTGATGAGCCTGTTATGACCGCCGGGCACCAAGAGGCACATCCCCTCTAAGATACCTGAGGGATGTTTCCTTTAGGTGAAGGCAGGTTTTTCTGGAGCTGAATAGACACCCCTCCCTGGGATCTTTACAAGAGTCATGAATAGGTTTGGAATGATGGGGAGAGAGTGTGGCCAGGATCAAAAGAACGTCATCTGCAAAACAACATTAACCATATCTTGTCATTTATGTATGGAAATAGGAGCAGAGCTGTCCCCAGGTAATTTAATATGGACTTTGTGGTTTGCGTAAAAGATTCATAAGAGGTTGATAAAAGGAACCTTAAAACCCAAAAGTAGTCAGCACGTGGGACAGGTAGGGCCACCCTACAGAGGAAAATTACTTTTTAATGCCCAAAGTGAAAATACTCATGGGAACACTTTAGTCTAATAAATACATTTTATAACCCACCCAACATTACCTGATGCCCTCCTCTGAGGGATTAACCCTACCTGATCCACATGAATTGGTCTATAGTATACCTCCTTGCACCGAGGGAATCTGACAGAAATTAATACATTATGGACCTGAAAAAGAGGCAACTGCTAAGAAAATAACATGTTTATGCAATGCAAAGCTGTTTTTCATCAGTGTTGTGTTGCTGATATTTTAATACAAAAATATGTTCAGCCAGCTGATACCAGGAATAGGTAAGCAGAGAAGTGGGAAAGATCAGTTCAACCTGTAATGTCTTTATGTTTTTTAAGTACTGTGCAGGTCAACAGTTTAAATGTATATCATCTACATTCATTGTCAGATCTGCCTGATAGGTACAGAGGTCCAAAACATTTTGATTCGGTAACAGATTTGTCTAAAACAAGTATCATATTTTAGAATATGCAAGACTCAGAAAGACTTGAGACACAGAGAAACATGAAATACCCAGATAGATGCGAAATCACCCTTGTACACTTCATTAGCAATGTCTGGATTTACTGATGAATTTGTTAGAAAATGATCATCTCACCTAGATAAATGTTGTGCTGTGGTTTAATTAGTGATTATGCAGCTAATGAGCTGGCACAGATGATCCAATCATAGGATTCATTAGTAGACTGTACTTTACTAATGAAGAAACTCTAACAGAATGTAAACAAACAGGAATCAAACGAGTGGTTTTATTAACAAGACTGTCTCCAAGCTTCCTTATTATTCAGAGATGGAGAGTCTGTTCTCTTCCTGCCTCGGGCAAAACCTGCTCTGTTTGTTTATGGGTCTGGAGGAGCAATAATGGGAGCGCTCAGTGACCGTGGAGCAGTAATGACCCTGAGCACATAGATTTAATTAATACCCTGTCCATACTGCCACTTGTGGGATACAACAGCAAATATAAATGATACATCTCATAGAACAGAAATATATACTATAAATATAAAGGCACCAAGCTGAGCATTCAGGCAGATGCCTCCAAGATAAGAGGGTACACTGCATTACTAGAGAGCCTTATATGGCACAGCCTTATAACCCAGAGCATTATTGAACATCTTACAAGAGAAGATGCCATTTCTGGGATGAAAAACCGGGTGCTAAAATTATAAAGAAATTCTAAAAAGGAAATATGGTTACAAAAGATAGTTATACCTTGTTCATGGGTACATACAAATGTTTGTACCCCCCACATGCCAAAGTTACTTGTGCACCCCAAGATCTATCCCCCCATACTATTCCTCCCCTTTGCTGTATCCCAGATCATAGTTTTATGTCTATTAGAAAGTATCGGGTACACTTAAAAACATAAATATAATTGTATATAAGCATTTCTATGTATATGAACACATTATTCCATGGTAATTCACCAACATTTTCAGGCAGCCTGCTGACCAGGAAAAAGTACCATCCTAGGCCTGGGATTTGTAGGAATAGGCCTAATCCCAACACTGAGTTTGGTAAAATAAAATAATGCAAAAAGGTCACAAATAATAATTGATAAGAAGTGGAGTAAGTACTTTCCAAAAGTTGACATTTATGTTAGTATGTATAAAAGTTTGGATTTAATTTGAAATTGTGCAATTGACACATCTTTAAATGGGGTCCACGATAAAATGAATCTCCACGACTACTGTACCCCTAGAATATTGTTTAAAATAGATCTTAGGCAGAATGATATTGGGCTACTAAAGTGTGAAATAAGGGGTGTTACGTTGACTGTACTTGGTCTGTTTCAGCAATGTTCTGAATCAATTTTCTCCAAGTTTTCTTTTTGTTATGTGTATACTGAAATTATTAAGATACAATTTTGTAACAAGGTATATTATGGAACACTAGTATAATAATGTGATATTTTAATTAAGATTTACTGTAGAAATAAAAGTAAAATGTATAATAATAATTGAGATGGGACACAGAGACTCACTGATTTCATATCCTATTTGCAGACTCATTAAAATGGTGGCCAGTAACTTCAATGTTAGGCCCGCATTGGCTAATGGCTTGAAATTCCCCCGTGTTACAAGATTATTAAATTGGAAGGGGCTGTGAGCTACGCGCCATAGACGAAAAACCGTAACACAGTCTGTCGCACATTGGATGTGCGGCCGTGAACAGGATCAATTAGTCTAACCTGTAGTAACGTGTTAAAGCCAACAGCAAGAGAGATGGCCATTATGGCTGCTGAAAGCCTGCAGGAACCCCCGCAGGCTTCCAACATCAGTTCTTGCTGCGGGGGTCCCAATTGGCAGTTAAACCCTGAACCCCTTCAAGTATCACCCGGCACCTAAAGTTAACCCCCTATGCTGCGGGGTCCCCATCAGGACCCCCTGCAGTATCCCCATATTACCCCTTGCAGCTGGGATCCCGATAGGGACCCCCGCAGCATTTAAAAATTCAAGTTTCCCACCTTGCATGTCCTGAAAGGACCTTAAAGGTCCTTAAAGGACCCGCTCTAAGTAAAAAATTAACCACTTCATCCAGTCCAGCAGGCAGGGCCCCTTCAAAAACGTTCTAAAAAAAAAAAAAATAACAGAGCTCCTCCCTTGAGGAGCTCCCCACAGCAAATGGAGATTCCTGCTCATGCTACGCTCAAAAAATAGAAATGTCGCCTTCTGATTGGCTGAAATCGCTGTCAATCATATTTCAGCAAATCAGAAGGCGCAAATGTGTGAGCCAATTTAAATGGGATACACCCCTATATACCATTCTGATTGGCTCCAAGCATCTGCGCCTTCTGACTGGCTGCAATCTGATTGACAGTTACATTAGCCATCAGAAGGCCCTATTAATTTCAGCCAGTCAAAATTGGATACACCTGAGCATCCTGATTGGGACCTCGGGAGGAGCTCCGTAAGTTTTTTAATTTTTTTAGAACGTTTAGATATTTTTTGGAGGGGCCCTGCCTGCGATGACTGGGTGGAGACCGGGGCATCGCTGGAGGGGTATTTTGGACTGGTAAGTGGAATATTTATAATTTATTACTGTATATTACATGTTGTAACTTAAAATCTTTAACTATAATGTTCTTTTTTTTGTAGGTGTGACGGGACCTGTGGACGTTTATGGAGGGCCCTGTCTGGGATGAAGAACTGAAGACCAACATCGCTGGAGGGGCATTTTGGCAAGTTAAGTGGTCTAATTTATCTTATTTTATTTTTTAGTAACGATGGGTTTTTGAATTGCAATGTAGGTTTGTTTATTTGCTGTAAATGTAGGGATTTTTATTTTCTCCTAATATGTTTTAATTTTATGTGATTTTTTTTTCCAGTAATACATTTTTTTATTTTGTGTACTGTAGGGTCTTTTAATTTCTTTAAGTCTTGTTTTGTATTTTGTGTAATTAGTGGGGTGCTATTGGGGTTAGGTAGGTAGATTAGGGGAGTAATAGGTTAGGGTAAAGGGGGGGTTAATAGGGTACGCTTGAGGGGGGGTAATATGATGAGATAGAGAGGGGGTTAATAGAATACGGTAGAGGGGAGTTAATTAGTTAGAAGGGGGTTAATAGAATGGGATAGGGTAGAAAAAGGTTAATAGTGTAGTGTAGTGCTTAAACTTTGTGTCATGAGGGTCCTGGAGTACCCTCATGGCACTTATACTGATGATATAGGGGTTAATAGTGTCCTACAGGGGTCTATATAGACCCCGATTGGACTGAGGGGGTTAATTAGAGGCTCATGAGGTTCTATATAGACCCCATGAGTGATGGTGTTCATTTTAGGTGCCAGGGGGGGTACTTATAGGGATTAATGTTTACTTAGCACGGGTCCTTTAAGGACCTTTAAGGTCCTTTAAGGACCTGTGAGGAGGGAATTTATAATTTTAAATGCAGCGGGTTTCCCAAGCGCGACCCCCGCTACAAGGTTAATGTAGGGACACTCCGGGGGTCCCAAGGGAGACCCCCGGAATTGGGGGGGGGGTTAATTTTAGGTTCCAGGGGGTCTTTACAGTACCCCCACGGCCAGCCTTAACCATTTGTGTGCCGCAGGCCCTTTAAGGACCCACGGCGGGGAACTTGAAACTGTGAATTGCAGCTGGGGTCCTGATTGGGACCCCCACTGCAAGGGTTTATGTGGAGACACTGCGTGGTCCCGATGGGGACCTCCAGCATGGGGTTAATGAGGGGACCCTGCGGGGTCACAATCAGGACCCCTGCATCATGAGGCTCCCATGTAGGAGTGTTGGATGGTGTTAGGTGCAGTGGGGACAATTGGGGGAGCAGACATAAAGGCTTCTAAAGCCCTTGCGTGTCCTTCTGAGCACATGTAGGACTTCGTCCTGCATTTGTGCTTTGCGAGCTGTAAAAGTGACACATCAAAGGCTTCAGAGTGGTGTAGGCTCCGAGTTGCATGGCTACCATTTTCGCATGGCCGAAAATCGGACCCCGATCGGAGCTCTCAAAAAGACACCAATTGAATAGCAAATGTGCCTGCGATTTCCACTTGCAACTTCAGATCTCAAATTTGCAGCATTTAAATGAGGCTACATATATTTAGCTACCAGCCTCACATATTTCAACATATTTGAATGGGGGAGTGTGAGAATAGAGGCAGATATATTGTAATGTTATTTACTTAGGGCCTGGATATGTATTCGGCAGATATAGAGTGACTTATTTTTCCATTTATGTACTGGGCAAACCAATTTTACATGATAAACATGAGGATTATGATTTTAAGGGTGGTGAATAATTATAGCATTAAGCTTCTTTGGTGATGCTGTTGCTATGCTTTCAAATGTAAAATATGCAAGTTTATTTATATTCAATATACTGTACCTAGCAACACATAGATGTTATTATATTTGGCTCATTTTCCTTCTATGTAATAATTAAATCTGTGTAATTTTGGTAGATATTGTCTAGTGACATGTGTCCATGGTAACTGTTGATTGGATTTCATGTCTAGGGCTATTTAATGGACTCAAACCCTTCCTCATAGTAACACTGCCCCTTGATGACATCAGCAAGCCGCTGACGAAACACACATTGGGGTCTGCTTCTGATGACGTGCGTCTTGAGTCTGCAGCAGGTATTGTGACAATGCCAAGTTATATATATTGTTTGCTTCCCTCATTTGAGGCTTATTTCTTTCACTTTTGTGACTACATGATCTATGTCTGAACCCTTATGGAACATGAGGTGCATATTGACACTGTAAGTTGTTGTTAGCATACTTGAGCAGACTACTGGATATTTGCCACATTACCTGTTACTTAGTAATCTTCACTATGTTATATACACTTTGTTTGTATTGAATAGCTTTCTATCTGGAATTAAGGAGTTATTTACTGTTATTGAGAGTTAGAATGTGTTATATCAGTCTTGAGAATGAAGAAGTTAATACATATCAGGCCACCCACATGGACTATAACAGTTTCTTCATCATTTTTTAATCACTGGATTGCAAGCCCTATCTCATATCGTACGTCTAAATACTATTTCATTGACTTTTAAACGCCACGTTTTACTGATGTCATGAAGTTTCATTTACTATTGGCTGTTTCTAAATCGTTATTTACAGGCTTGATTAATTGATCATGATCATGCCCTGAAATGTTACGTACAGTCACATGGTTTACGGATTTGGCTTTCAGCCATGTAATTGCTGGCTTTTTCAATGAAATCTCTCTGTAACTATTGCAATTTTTTTAACCCACAGATTTATGGCCTGTATGAAAGCAACTGCCGGCTTGGAATGTAATAAGGCCCATTGTGCTATTTTTTCACATATAGTTGGTTAAACTTTTTATTCAGCCAATATGTTTTTTCTCATCAAAAAAAAATATTATTGACTATTTGTGATCAATATGTCTGAATTGTCTTGCTCATTCTTTTTGGTAAAATAATTGTAAAAGCTAGACATGCTGCCTGTCTGATGGATGAATGCTAAGCAATACTTCTAATCTCTAACCTAGGTAGATAAGCACTTTCTCAGGATATTTCACTTTTTTGTACAATTCTTCAGTATTTCACATACTGTAGCATTACTCATAAAAGAAAAGTGATTTATAGCTGACATGCTGTATAGTACTGTAAAAGGCACAAATGGCATGTAATGTACAACCATTATATATACTGTAGATCCGGCTGAATAAAGGGCGTGAAGCCTGAAACAATGTGTGCACAATAAATCTGTGTTTCCATCATCTTAAAGTTTGAATGCTGGAGTCTCTATATATATAAATATATATTTAGATTTTTTTTTAAATACTGTATATATTCGAGTATAAGTCAAGTTTTTCAGCTCTTTTTTTAAGGCTGAAAAGGGGCCCCTCTGCTTTTACTCGAGTCACTATCCTGTGTCTCTCTTTCCCCCCGTGTCTCTCTTTAAACCCCCGTGTCTCTCTTTAAACCCCCATGGCTCTTTCCCTCCCGCCACCATCCTCGTCCTCAACCCCCCATCCTGGGGGGTTTGAGGATGAGGATGGGGGTTTGAGGATGAGGAGGGGGGTTGAGGATGAGGATGGGGGATTGAGGATGAGGATGGGGGGGTTGAGGAGGGGGGTTGAGGTTGAGGAGGGGGGTTGAGGAAGGAGGTTGAGGAAGGAGGTTGAGGAAGGAGGTTGAGGAGGGGGGATGAGGAGGGAGGATGAGGAGGGGGGTTGAGGAGGTGGGTTGAGGACGGGGATTGAGGAGGGAGAGGAGGGTTGAGGAGGAGGTTGAGGATGAGGAGGGAGGTTGAGGATGAGGAGGGAGGTTGAGGATGGGGGGTTGAGGATGAGGTTCGGGGGTTGAGGTTGAGGATGGGGGTTGAGGATGGGGGGTTGAGGAGGGAGGTTGAGGATGAGGAGGGGGTTGAGGATGAGGAGGGGAGTTGAGGAGGGGGGTTGGGGAGGGGGGTTGAGGAGAGGAGTTGAGGAGGGAGGAGGATGGTTGAGGAGGGAGGTTGAGGATGAGGAGGGGGCTTGAGGATGAGGAGGAGGCTTGAGGATGAGGAGGGGAGTTGAGGATGGGGGTTGAGAAGGGAGGTTGAGGAGGGATGTTGAGGAGGGGGTTGAGGAGGAAGGATAAGGAGGGAGGATGAGGAAGGGGGTTGAGGAGGGTGATAAGGGGAGGGAAAGAGACACAGGGAAGGGAGGGGGAGGGAAAGAGACACAGGGAAGGGAGGGGGGGAAGAGACACTGGCGAGGGAGAGGGGGGAGAAAAGACACAGGGGAGGGAGAGGGGGAAGAGACACAGGGGAGAGAGAGGGGGGACACAAGAAAGGGGCACATAGGGCACACAAGAAGGTGACACAGAGGGCACAAGAGGGACACAGGGGGCAGCACATTTCCCACCCTCGGCTTATACTGAGCCACTAAGTTTTCCCAGTATTTTGTGGAAAAATAGGTGCCTTGGCTTATACTCGGGTTGGCTTATACTTGAGTATATACAGTACTTAATTTATTTTTTTTAAATAAGTATTCTGCATATTTTCATAATATAGTACTTACAAACAATTTTTTGCTATTGCATAACACAAAGTAATCTGTCTCCATATATTATGTTTTGTATTAAAAACTTTTACTTCATTACCATATTTTTTTTTTTCAAAAGTTGCTTTTGGAATATGGAGGCACCTCTAAATACTATTTACCAAGTTTTATTTTAGTAAATTACTTACTAGTGATAATGACTGTATGTTCCAAATAATATATTTCTTAACCAAAATAATTTTACTTCCAATTTTTGCAGCAGAATAATTACCTAATATTCCTTCAGACAGCATATGTCCATTTGTTTTAATCAATATTTACTGTCCATTCAGACATGAGGGTATGTCTTCATAGTGTCTCTTTTTTTTATTAATGCTGAGAGCATCAGAGCCATAACCTAATGTTCCAGTAGACAGCACATTTTAGTTGACATCATTTTTTAGAGCAGTTGTTAAACTGCATACTGCAGCAGAATCATCACTTAATATTGTAATAGACAGCATTTCAGGTGCAATATTTGTTATATATATATTTCTCCTGTGTGAGAGGCACAAATAGCCTAAGAGAAGGCTACCATGCCTAGAGAACAAACCTAAGTAGGGTTGTTTGTTCTCGCACTTCTGACCTTGTTTTTCCATATATGCAAATTATCCTTGAGGTTTGGTCTCCCTAAAGGTCATAAGAATAGGTGGCTCAAGAACTCAAGTCCATGGTCACTGAGACAACTGCCCCAGCATGTACCTGGATCCAGATAACTCTCTCACAAAACACCCAGGACCACATGATTGTGCCACAGGCACATGCAACTTTGAGTGTTATAATCTCAGAGCCAGTCAACTGCAATTCCCATATGAGGCAGATTGAGTCATTGATTGTGTTCAGCTCTACCATATAGACGTCTTGTACCATTCAGACTTTTTTTAGTATTGTAGAATTTTTGTTTACTAAGACTTACTCTTTAGGATACCTAGTATTATTACTTTATGCATATCTGAGTTTAAGTTTATTTTGGAAACTATGGTAACCCATCAATGAAAATATTCACAATAATAAAATAATCAGTCTGAATAAGTATTTTAAGTAATATGAGAGACTGATCAAGAACTAACTTGGAGCTTGATTACATGGCCCTGTAAATCCTCCCTCAAGGCTTGTGGAGCTAGGACATGACTCCTGAAAAATAAACCATACATCTCTCCATGGTGATCCTCCAGAGATGATCTGCCCTATGCATTCTTTTTCAAGGCTTCTGATTGGCTAAGATATGCAGGGATTGAATTATGTGCAATCCAGCAGGTTAGTCTTTTAACCAGACGGCTCTATTTTTTCATATTCTGATTGGTTGAAATATGAGCCTATTAAAAAAGGGTTTAATTATAGTGTTACCCTTCTCTGATTGGCTTTTGAGAAGAGAACGTAAGCTTACACACTCTATACTGACTGAATCTTTCAATAGTTAATCAGATAAGGGTAGCATTAATAAAAAGCACTATTCTGATTGGATACTATTTCAAAGAGGGAAATAGTACAGTGCACTGATTCATTGAAAGAATAACCAATCAGAATGCAAAGATGCCAACCATGTCAGAAAAACATACACTAACACACATAAAGACACACACAGCACATGCTGCTTCAAGCTCAGTTCCTGGTAAAGGACAGAAAGTTAAATATTGTTAAATTTAATAATATAATGGGCCATATTCAATTCGAAGCCTGTAAGTAGATTGCAATAGGCCGAATGTCTTCGGGTGTGTTACGGGCTCCCATTCGTCTCCGATTGCGATGCTATTCAATTGCTCAAGCCCGCAAGTTGCTGTCCCAAAGCCGAAACCGTAAACTATACAGTAGTTTGTTGCAGTTCAGGGCAGGAACATGATCAATTCATCAAGCCCGTAATCTCCCATTTCGAATCAGCCAATAGAAAATGAGACTGTCATTATTACGGCACTAAAACATGCAGATAACATGTCAATCAATTAGGTTCGGGGATCCGATATGCATTCAGACTCGCAAACCTGCAAAATACAGAATTATGAGAATTAATGCCAATACTGTTCTAGTCCATATGGGTGGCCTGATATGTATTAACTCATTGACACCCGAGATTGATTTAACCTCGAAATGAAACATAAAAATATATTACATTTCCTGTCAATTTGTGAGCTTGAGACTGTTGTGCAATTAATTCTAATGCCTGTCATCACTTTCCCCGTTATATACAGTGAAGTAGTGATTTTTTATTTGCGTTTACAGAGCTACGAATAGGTCTTTAACCAACTTGCGGGTCCTCTCTAGCATTTGTGGGATTTTCTCCTTCCATTTCCATTTACGGGTGTGAAAACATTTGCGGGGTTGGGAAAAATTGAGCAATTGTATAGCGATTTGCGATTTTTAGCTTTTGCCAAAGTGAAAGTTCAAGTTTAACCATCACCATTTTTTAAAGGCTGCAATTGGGAAGTCGATCCGAGCCAGCTAAAAGAAGCCAATTCAATAGCAAATTAGCTTGCAACCTTACTTACGAGCTCCCGGATTGCCAGAATGTCTTTAGCAATATTATAATGTCTGTTACATTTGTATTGGTCCCTACATTTTTTGTTTGCAGCCCTGCACATGAAAACAAAAAGGAGGGGGACATGCACAAACATTAGTTATTGTCTTTAAAATGCTGCCATTTTTTTCTATCATTAAACAATTGTTCCTTTATCCTGATCTATTTCACATTATCAGATCAAGGTACCAGTATTTAGATGATTCATCTGCTGAGCGACAATAACACATTGCATCACTGAGCACATTGCGATGCACATAAAGTGAGGGCTCTGCAGCAGATTGTTGGACAAACCACGGACAGCTGCACAGAAGGCAAAACAAGACTATTACTGGAATAAAATGTTCCTAAAAGAATATATAACATTGTAATACAAAAATGGCTGTGCAATTATACAGCACAATTTCTTTCAGTTGTAAGATACAGCATGGCCCTCATCACCATGAGGTCGGTGTCCGACTCACTAATATTCTATTACAGCACAGACGTTTCAGCTCAATATGACAAAGAGATGTAGCCAGACCGATCAGGGTGACAGAGTGTCGAGCGCTGACACTTTATCTCATCTTTCTGTCACTCCAACCTCCAGCTCTACCTGAAGCCCAGTCATTACAAGCCCAATGTCAAAGTGCCAGAGAGGCCAGCAGACTCGCCCCATCTATCAAACCACCAACAATTAATTTCTTTCATGGATGACACTGGGTTGGGGAATGTAAATGGCCTGGGGATTCTCACCAAGCACAGAAGCCAGGTGCTCATACACCACTCTTTAACCTTGCAGAATCCCTTTGGCTGCCTGAGGATCTTCATAGGTCACATTAAAGGTGGCTGATGTAATTTCAGAGAAGTCATAAAGCGCCAAGCACTTGGAGCTATAAGGAGAAAAATGAGCTTTGTTATATCTATTAAATGAAATTGCTCTGTGATAGATAGATTGCAAGAGAGAGCTTGACCCCAGAACATCAGACAAACAGAGAAGGGTTGTAAGGTTACAAGTGGGCAATTAAGAACAGAAAGTGAAGATAATGTTCTATACCAAACAAATAATGATCACAAAAATGAGATTTCTGTCTGCAAATAATTCCAGCATACCTGGCTGCTTCATGGAGCCCTGAATATGGTCACTTTTTGAAGACAAAAACACCAACAAAGGCTGGTGTCGCTGGCTTTTACCTTGATTGTTATATCGAGAATTGTGTTTTTTTCCCTCTGATTGCGATCATTTGTCTCCCACCTATAAATTTGTTAAGAAGAGAAGGTTATTGAACAGGATTATGGATGGTGTTGTCAGAATTTTTACACATCTGTATCATAAATTGTATATGGAAGCAAAACACAGTTATGTGTTGTTTCCAGAAATATATGGGCATAAAACAAATGCTATAATTCTGAAACAGCACGGGTCTATGTGTGATAATTAAAGAAGTGAAAAGCACCTAATAAATATATGAGGGAAAAATAGGCACCTATCTTGTGTAACAGATACAAAAAAATGAGGAAGTAGACAAGACTGGCACCAACAGGACCGACAGAACTGAGAAACACAAGATAAATGTAGGAGAAACACAAAAGATGACAGGCAAAGCATAACAGACAAAATATGAGAGATATACAAGATGGACAAAGAGTTAAGATATATGAAAGACAGACTCGCAGGTGGGATACATAAGATTGGCTCAGGTATTAAATAGTTATAAGAGGGGCATAGACATTAAAAACACAAGATACAGGTAAGAAGGAGTCCTTTCTGCTCCAGAAACAATGTTTTCCTGATCTACCTTATAGTCCATCTGTGTCCATCCCCCATAACTTGACTGTCATGACTGATTTTGGGGCCATGATGGGACCCCGGCACCCCACAAGTAACTCATTGATAACATAAAGGCTATCAAATAGACATGGGATGTGTTCTAATGATTATTACAATTTGTCTTTCATTTATGTGTCATGTTTAAAGAATTACGGCCTCATTAAATTCACCCTCGTAGTTCTCTCGGTCCTCGCAAAAGGCAGCTTTTTGCTGTTTGCGAGGACCGAATCTCTCGCAGCCTGCTTTGTGAGATGACTACGAAAAATGGCAGAGAATAGGCTCCGAGAGAGCTACGGAGTCACACGTAGGCATAAATCTACGAGTGATTCTCGCATCTCAGAAGAATTCCTACGGGCACAAAAAGTGCTAGCAACGGATTCTAAAGCCTCTACGTGCTGCTTTGGAGCAGCCCGAGACAGCAGTGTGAGGCTCCCCCCTGCTCCCTATACACATCCCCATGCTGCAGGGGTCACTATAGGAACCCCTGCAGCATCCCCACATTAACCCCTTGCAGCGGGGGTCCCCAATTGGCATAGATCAGGCCCCCGCTGCATTTAAAAAATTAAAATTCCCCGCTGCGGCTCCTTAAAGGGCCCGCGGCACATTATTAACAATCCCGGCCGCGGCAAATAAAATTAACCCCCCTCTATGCTGGGGGGCCCCATCGGGACCCCCAAAATGTCCCCACATTAATCCCTTGCAGCGGGAGTCCCCGATCTGCATAGATCAGGCCCCCGCTGCATTTAAACATTTCAAATTCCCCGCTGCGGCTCCTTAAAGGGCCAGCGGCACACTATTACTAATCCCGACCGCGGCACCTAAAATTAACCCCCCTCTATGCTGGGGGTCCCCATCGGGACCCCCGAAGTGTCCCCACAAAACACCCTTGCTGCAGGGGTCCATAGCAGCCCCCCACATTAACCTGTTGTCAGCCAATGAGAACGCACAGATGTCTTCACCCAATCACTCCGTGGGGGTGAATCCCATTGTGATTGGCTGAAGGCATCTGCGCCTTGTGATTGGTTCAAATAAAGATTGACAGGTGCTTTAGCCAATCAGGGTGGGATTTTGGGGTGTATCCCATCCTGATTGGCTCACACATTGACGACTTCTGATTGGCTGAAATTGATAGACAACTTTTTCAGATGATCAGAAGCCGCCATTGGAATAAACGTTGTATGCTGGCAAAGTTGGTCGCGGTCAGTAATTTGCTACATATTGACTATGGGGGGATGGGGGGGAGTTCAATCTTAACGCATAAGAAAATATCAACTATAGGGGAGGATAGAGTTGACAATAGAGTAGTTGGGTTGTTCTCTCTCTCCATTAGGAGAGAAGCTTGGGGCTTCCCCCTCCCCCCACCACCTCTTCTTCTTCGTTCCCAGTCCAGTCTGAGGACTGTTAGGGGAGGAAAAGGTAGCCCTTGGGTCTCTCCCAACTATGGTTGTAGAAACCAATCTATCATTTCCAAACATCAGGCTTTAGGCTTGTATTACCAAGTGGGAGGGGTGTGGTCCACCCTTGGTATTTTAAGTTTAGGTATGAATGAAATGAGTGTGAGTAAGGTACCAGACCAGAATGAACTGCCGGTAGGTTTAAAGGCTGTATGGGAGGGAAAAGGGAGCTGTAGTCAGCTAGATTTGATTATGTGGTTTAAATGGGATTAAAAATAGTGTCACATAACGTAAATGGACTCAACTCCCCCTCTAAAAGAAAAATCGCGTTTAATAATTATATTAAGCTGAATATAGATATTTTATGTTTACAAGAGACACATCTTAAGAAGGGCAATGAATCCTATCTGTTAAATAATATATTTTCCAAAAGTATACACTCTACATTTAAAAATAAGTCTAAGGGAGTCTCGATTCTTTTTAATAGGAGACTCAATATTAAAGAACAGGGCAGTATAATAGATCCCATGGGGAGATATATAATCTGGAGGGGTGAGGTGGAAAGTAGACCAATAACATTGGCCAATTTGTACCTTCCCAATAAAAAACAGTGTAGCTTTTTAAAGAAAATTTTAGCAGAGATAAAAAAAGTGGAGTATGGGATCCTCCTGATCTGTGGTGACTTTAACATGGTCATGGACCCGGAGCTTGATAGACAAGGTAAATGTAAGTTGACGTCATTAAATAATTTAAGTAAAATCGCAATAGATTTCTCAGGTATAATGAAGGATAAGGAATACTTTGATCTATGGAGACTAATGCACTCAAGGGACCGTCAATTCACTTTTTACTCTAATAGATTTTCCTCGTCATCTCGAATAGATCACATTTTCTCCGATAGGGCCACGATAAGTTTGATTAAAAAAATAGAAATAGAACTGGCCCCCTGGTCGGATCACTCAATGAATCTTTTGGTTTTATATGACACAGTAAAAAAAAAACAGAACAGGAATTGGAGACTGGATACATCACTACTAAAAGATCAGGAATTTATGAAAGAACTAAAAAAAAAAACTAGGGAATTCTTCAAAATAAATGAAGGAACCGTGAGCTCATATAAAACAATATGGTGCACATACAAAGCCTTCATTAGAGGTATATTAATTGCCAGATCAGCAGAAAGAAGGAAATTAAGAGGAAAACCCCTAAAAGTGCTGTATATGGAATTGATAAAGCTTCATCAAATTAATGGGGGAAAATATATCAAAGAGATAGGTGATAAAATATGCATTATAAATAAAGAAATTAGGGCAATACTGCAACTACAAGCAGATAATTTATTGTGGCGCTATCGTCAAAACCATTTGAAGTTCGGCAGTAAAACAGGGAAATTTTTGGCGAATAGACTCAAAAAACAACGAGAGCAAAATAGAATAGCCAGAATAATTGACCTGAAAGGAAAATATCAATATCACCCAGATAAAATCGGGGAGGTTTTCCAAAACTTCTACAGGAAGCTATATAATTTGGAAAAGGACTCACAACTTACAGGCCCCACTAAAGTGGATATATCAAAATTTTTGGATGGGATAAATGTACCATCCATCTCGGAGCCAGAAAGAATCTATCTAAACAGTAATATTACAGAGTTAGAGGTCTGTGAGGTAATTAACAGTAACAAGAGAAACAAAGCCCCAGGGTTAGATGGGTTTGATGCAGTCTTCTTTCAACTTCTTCTTCCAGAGATTAAAGAACCCCTATGTAATGTATATAATGAGATTAAAATATCTGGGGAGATCCCAAGAGAAATGTCAGAATCTAAAATAATAAATCTATTAAAGGAGGATAAAAACCCAGATGATTGTAAAAACTATCGACCAATTACTTTGATAAATATAGATTTGAAGACCTACTCAAAAATTTTAGCAAACAGACTAAAAACGGTCATCCATAAACTCATACATACAGATCAAACGGGCTTTGTTCCAGGGCGTCAAGCCTCGGACAGTACCAGAAGGCTCTTAAATATACTCGCGCATGCTAAAGCCAGGGAGATGCCTATATTGGCCCTGTCATTAGACGCAGAAAAAGCGTTTGACAGGGTCAATTGGGTATTTCTAGAGGCTGTCTTGGTGAAATTCGGGTTGGGAGACTTTGCCCTGAAGGCAGTTAAAGCGCTTTATGGGGAAACAAAGACGCGCATAGTCAACCCTGATTTTGAATCAGTATCTTTTAGTATAAGCAATGGCACGCGCCAGGGGTGTCCCCTATCCCCGCTTCTATTTATCTATGGTGGGAAGAAACCCCGGGTGGGAAAAATAATAGCAAATTAAAAGGTCGAGAAAGGTGGGTTAAACTGCCCCTGTATATTAGATATTTACCAAACAATTTGTATAGCACATCTTATTAGCTGGAATTTGATAAAGGAACAACCTAGATGGATGGAAATCGAGGAGGCCTTATTAAGAAATATTAAGATCCACTCCGTGCTGTGGCTACCTAGCTTGAATGAGACGGTGATTAGAGATCTCCCGAAGAATTTGGTTTCCTTAACCAAATTTTGGTATAGAAATAGACTATCCATGCAGCTAATTAATCTTCCCTCACTGGCTGCCCCAATTGATACACTGGAACGTGGGGGCTCTAACCCAGTAATTACATCTCTGAAAATCAAGGGTGACACACCCACAGCAAAACTGTTTGAAGATGGACAACTTATAGACCTACAAAGGATGAGTAGGAAATTCGGAGATATAAAATTAACTTGGCTAGAATATGAGTGTATTAAAAAAAGACTAGTAGCCTGCGGTTACAGGATCTCACAACATTTAAAAACAACTAAAATGGAAGATCTAGTGATAAAAAGAGATAATTTACGAACTATTTCGAAATGCAATAAAATTATAAATGAGAACCGTTCACTGAGGAAAAGTTCAGGTTTGATGTATTGGGAATCAATTATGGGAGAAACCTTTGAAGAGATGGTATGGTACCAAAGTTTAAGAATGGTAAAAAAAGCAGCAGGTCTACCAAGGTATATAGAAATGTTTTTTAAGCTTTCGAATAATTGGTACCTCTCTCCTGAACGTATGAATAAAATAGACCCAAAAAATCAAAGAACATGCTGGAAAGGCTGTAATCAGTTGGGAACATCGTTTCATATGTGGTGGGAGTGCCCTAAAATAAACAGGTTTTGGATAGATGCGTGTCAATTAATAGAAGAAATATTAGCTCAAGAAATTAGGTGCTCCCCTTCATTGGTACTGTTCCATAGGAATTTGGAGGAATTCCGTGGTTCAGATGGTATATTGATATGTCACATTCTGTTAGTAGCTAAAAGTTTGATAGTAAAATCATGGAAAAATACCCATGTTCCGTCATGAATACAGCTGGTGGCAGCAATACGAGAAAATAGAGAGATTATTGATCCCATAGGCAAGAATTGGCTGATGGAAACAGGTACCCGCCTCCCTTGGCAGAAGTGGGATAAATTTGTAAGTTCTATTGGAGTATAGACAAACGGATCATAATTCAGTAATTATAAAAGAGGTAGAAGGGGAGAAGGAAAAAAAAAAGGGAGTAGTCAAGGAAAAAGACTATAAATCATATAATAGGTAGATTAGGAACCCAAACTCTCCAGCAACAACTTATTGGTAGGTCATCGGTCTGGTACAGTGTGAATGGTGTATGTGTTTCTTTTTCTCGCCTTTTCTTCTCTTATTTCCTTTAGATAATAGTCAAATATTCTGTAAATATAACGAGGTTAAACGGGGGCATACCTTGAATTCATAGGAAAGGGAAAAAAAGGTATGAGTAAAAAAGGAAAAATTTCTGTTCCTATATATACAGACGTTTTTACTGAAAACACAAATATAGGGAAAATGTGGGAAGGCAGATAGTTAAGAAAGAGAAGCGATAAAGAATAATAGACCTTTCTCTGAAAGAGAGGGTAGACCCCGGTCCCTATATAGTGGAAAACTTTCTCACATAATGTTGGAATTAATTTTGGGTGGGGGGATGGCGAAAAGCCATAGTTATAGATGCAAATATTAGAGAGGGGCTAAGATCTGTCAAAGTATCTAACAGAACTCACAGCCCTGGGTTCAAAGAAGCTAAGTGATAATATAGGGGATACAGATGTAATAATTTCTTTTTCTGTATATATATATATATATATATATATGTATATATATAGGTGTACATATATATATATATATGATGTTTAAATCTGGTCTGGAGGTATAAGTTTCCCCCGTTAAGAGGAAAACATGAGGGGAAAGGAGGGAAGAAGGAGTATTATCAGAAGTGTGTTATGAATTGCGATTGTTTGTCTGTTCTGTACTTTGTATTTACATTCTGTTTTTGTACTTGTATTCTTTTGTCTGGAAAAAAAATAAATAAAATTAAAAAAAAAAAAAAAAAAAAGAAGCCGCCATTGCCAATTTCCATCCGGAAAAGGCTCTGGGAGTGCAGACCTCCGTTTTTTGGTTTTTTTTTTAAAGCGCGGATGATTCCAGGGCCCAGCCATGGCTGAAGAGGAGGAGGCCGGGGACATCGCGGGGAGGTAAGTTGAATGCATATTTATATGTTTATTTTATTTTGTGTCTGTATGTGTAGTAATGTATTGTGTTTTTTTTAACAGGGCTGTGCCGGAGAAGAAAAGAAGGACGGGACATGCTGCAAAGGGTAGAATATTTAGAATGTGTTTAATGTTTATTTTTTTTAGTTAATGTGTTGTACTAATTATTTTTGTATTTTTACCCCTAGATTGGTGACCTGAAGGGACAACTCAAAGGTAGGTGGTCTTAATTATTTTGTTTTAGCTTAGAATTAGGGTTTGTGTATGTAGTTAGTACTTTAATTATTTTATTTTAGCGTAGTATTGGGGTTTCTGGATGTAGTTAGGATGTATTGTATATTAGATAGATAGGAGAATCTATTTGATACAGTTAGGATTTAATTTATATTAAATAGATTATATGTTAGATAGATAGGGGGTATTTTATTTATATTATATGTAATGTATTGTATGTAATGTAATGTATTGTATGTAATGTATTGTATGCATGTATTGTATTGAGTATGTCTGTCTTTCCTTTTCAGGTGTGTCATTTTTTTTCTGTAGTGGGGGGGTTTTAATGTATTTTTTTATTTTCTGTAATGTAGTTTTTTTTAGTTTTGGTCACTTAGGTTTTTTATTTTCTGTAAAGTAGTTTTTTCTATATTGAACTCCATGAGTTGTGGGGTTAATTAAGTGCTTATGGGGGTCTGTATTGACCCCCATGAGTTATAGGGTTAATTAAGTGCTTATGGGGGTCTGTATTGACCCCCATGAATTATAGGGTTAATTAAGTGCTTATGGGGGTCTGTATTGACCCCCATGAGTGACCGGGTTAATTAAGTGCTTATGGGGGTCTGTATTGAGCCCCATGAGTTTTTAGGGTTAATTATTGGCTTATAAGGGTCTGTATTGACCCCCGTTAGAGACAGGGTTAATTAAGGTTTATGGGGGTCTGTATTGACCCCCATGAGTTATGGGGTTAATTAAGTGCTTATGAGGGTCTGTATTGACCCCCATGAGTTATGGGGTTAATTAAGTGCTTATGGGGGTCTGTATTAAGCCCCATGAGTTATGTAGTTAATTAAGGCCTTATGGGTGTCTGTATTGCACTTCATGAGTTATGTGGTTACTTAAGGCCTTATTGGGGTTTGTATTGACCGCCATGAAATATAGGGTTAACTAAGGCCTTATGGAGGTCTGTATTGACCCCCATGAATTTTAGGATTAATTAAGGCCTTATGGGGGTCTGTATTGACCCCCATGAATTATAGGGTTAATTATAGTTCCCTGGAGTTAATATTGTATTAACCCCCATGAGTTATGGGGTTAATTTTAGTTGCCTGGGGTTAATATTTTTTAGTGCAAGACCTTTATGGTCCTTTAAGGACCCGTGAGGCAGGAAATAAAAAATGTAAATGCAGCGGGGTCACGATCGGTATTTAGAGAAGTTTTTAGTTAGTGAAGACCTTGCTTTTGGATAGAAGTTCACTAACTAAAAACTTCTGTAAAAAGAAATATGCTGTGTGCTTAATTAGAGCCCTTTTAAATTTACTGAATCGCAATTTAATAAGGCTGATCATGTATGTAATGTGTGAGTATTGTTATATCATGGATGTATTGTGTTAGTATTTTTACTGTCATGTATGTAATGTATGAGTATAGTTATATCATGGATGTAATGTGTGCACATAGTTACTGTAATGGCATCTTGCTTATGTATTTGTGCATTTATCTTGCTGTGTGAAATATGTGGATGTGTCTGTCCTAAATGACACTATTAGTCATTTTAGAGAGTGCAGTTTAATTTTTTCCATTATAAAGTATTGTCATGGCTATGTACTGGAAGGAGTTTGCCCTCATGGACTATTTTATTCTGCCCCATTGGTCATCTGGTATTTCTTAATGGCTCCACATTTATTACTTAAGATCAACAGGAGTTTTTAACCAGAGGCGGAGGAAAGAATGTGAATATCTTGTGCTTATTTTATTTGTGCATTTATTTTCTAGTATTGTAGTTTGTGAGGTCTGTTGATATATTTCCCTTGTGTATTATAAAACCACATTACCCTCTGCCCCCCTACAGGCCTGGGATATTAGTGACCCACACAGATTCCTCTAGGTTCGGGTGTATCTGGCGGTGGGCCTAAGTGATGGGGTGAGGAGGTCACACTAAGAAATTAGATCCCTGATACAGGGAGTTGCATGTGGGGGAAGTTTTTTTGTGTTTTGATATATCTGTGAAATGCAAGCAAGCATAAATACTCAGTCTCTGTCTACACTAAATGAACGGTGCTGCTGGTTTGATTTCTCTGATTCTCCATCAATACATGTAATGCCTGGGTGCTGATATTGAACACAAATGCACAACCTAAAAGGAGAAAAGTGAGGAGCCTGTGGCCCTGAAAGTTTTGGGTTGTAACACCAACCATATCTCCATATGTCTTTTACATCTGCTATGCATGTGATTTATGAAGTTCATGTGCCCTGTGGGTCTGTAGTGCATTTGCCCTATGGTCAATCTGTGTCTATGTATCATCATCCTACAAAGTCATCTTCTTAAGCCTTGCTGTGTCTAGATACCAGAATTGTGCTATGTCTATGTTCCATGCCACTGTTATATCTAAGCTCAGTGGCCGTATTGTGTCCATGACTTGTCATCAAGTTATGGAATAATTGGGAATCATGCTCTCTTGTTGGAGAAAGGATAAAAGAAAAAGAGGAAACACGGGAGACATACAGATATCCACACACATATCTCAACAAACAGAGACTCCTAGACAGACACACCCCAGGGAGACACTTTGGTGAACTATCTAAGAAGAATACTCTAACACTTCCTATTTTGGGACATTCCCAAACACATAGAAAACTGAAAATGCACTCTTCAAACAAAACCATCAAAAAAAAAAAATATATTTATACACTTACATACCAAGAACTCCTTTTGAAATATAAAAAAAGATCCAGACCTTCAATGGGAGTCATTTGATGAAATCAAGTACAAGGACTGTGTATGTTATAAGATGAATATTTCTCTAAATTTTATTTCTTCTTTTTCCTTACACTTATGGAAATATTTTGTTAATTTACTATAACATAGATTGCTATAACAATATTTATCTGATATATACAATATACCACAATAATTTGTGAATTATAAGTCAACGTATAATTTGCAAATTAATTTTATAAATACTACAAATATCAGCTGTTATAGCAATCTAATATATCTAATAATTAATTGTAATCAAAAACATTTTCTCTTTTGAATTAGAGATAATATTAAAATTTGACTGTAAAATCAGATGATATTAAAATGGAATAATATCTTAATAAATAAATATTTGTAAACATACCAAAATAATCAAAATTATCTGAAGTGTTATAAATTACAATATTATATTGAGCATATTGTGCATGTCTTATATATTAATGTGATAATAACTGATCCTTAATAATTGCTGTACTTTGATATCTGTTACAACTGCTTATACCACCTCCTTTTTTAAAATATACTAATCATTATTTTAATTTATTTATAATAAATATATTTTCACATAATACAGTTCTGTTTATTTCATCAGGCCAAAGCTTATATATATATATATATATATATATATATATATATATATATATATATATATATATATTGTGTAGTAAGAATTTGGAATTAGTCGAAAATTGGCAAATATATAAAATATGTAATTTTTATTGATATTAATATCATCACCATATTACCGTAATTGCCAAAACCTACAACAAGATGTTACTATCATCATAGGAGATCAGAATGCTAAAGAAGGTAACCAAAAGACACATGGAATAACTGACAAGTTTGGAGTACCAAATTAAGCAGGTCAGAGATTAGTTCTGTCAAGATAATTTTCTGGCTGTAGCAAACACCCACTTCCAACAGCATCTGAGATGACTCTACACATAGACATCTCCATCTACACATCCTCACTCGGCACCCTAATAAACTCTTTTGGGTTCCAGTACCATCTCTATGCAGATGACACCCAAATCTATCTCTCAGCACCAGATCTATCCCCCTCTCTTCTAGCACACGTCTCCGACTGCCTCTCTAGTATATCCTCTTGGATGTCCGCCCACCATCTGAAACTCAACATGTCTAAGACTGAACTCCTAATCTTCCCACCCTCTACTACAGCTTCAATTCCTCACATCTCTCTCTCTGTCAACAACGCCATCATCACTCCCAACTCTACTGGACCCTGCCCTCTCTTTCATCCCACACATACAGTCTCTAACCAAATCCTGTCTTTTCCATCTAAAAAACATATCCAAAATACGCCATTACCTTACACAAGACACTACTAAGATTCTAATACACTCTCTCATCATTTCTCGTCTTGACTATTGCAACTCGCTCCTTGTTGGCCTACCCATCACTCGCCTCTCCCCACTTCAATCCATAATAAATGCCTCCGCCAGACTCATCTTCAGTACACATCGTTCAGTGTCGACAGCTCCTTTTTGTCAATCACTTCACTGGCTTCCCTTAGCCTCCAGAATAAAGTTTAAAATCTTTACCCTAACTTATAAAGCCCTCAACAACAGCACACCCCCATACATCTCTGCTCTCATCTCCAAATACTCCCCCACACGCCCTCTTCGTTCTGCTAACGACCTTCTTCTTTCTACCACTCTTGTAACCTCCTCTCACTCCCGCCTCCAGGACTTTTCTCGCGCTGCCCCTATTCTCTGGAACTCCCTGCCTCGCTTCACCAGACTATCCTCCTGCCTTAAATCCTTCAAAACATCAATAAAAACGCACATCTTTAAAGAAGCCTATAACCTTCCTCCCTAACATGCTCAGCACTACTCTCTCCCTACTCTACCACATAAAACTTTAACCTTTAGATTGTAAGTCTGCGAGTTTCAATCCTGCGCAGTGTTTTAGGGAAAGCGCTATGGACACCGGATTCCAAGCTCAAAGACAGGGCCACCCACTCTTTGCAATGTATGTATCTTTAACTTGTCATTGCCTGTAACTTAACTTATGTATAGCGCTACGGAATATGTTGGCGCGTTACAAATAATCGATAATAATAATAGACATCCCTAGATGGACAACATAGAAAGTAGACTGACTATATACTTTGCAGCTCTATACAATCAGCAAAAACAAGACCAGGAGCAGACTGCTGCTCAGACCATGAGCTTCTTATTGCAAGATTAAACTGAAGAAAAGAGGGAAAATCATAAGACCAAGTAGATACAAAATTAATAATATCCCTTGTGAATATGCAGTGGAAGTAAATAATAGATTTAAGGGACTAGACATGGAAGATAGAATGCCTGAAAAACTGTGGACTGAAGATTGCCACATTATCTAGGAAAAAGCAACAAAGAATATCCCTAAAAGAAAGAAAAGTAAGAGGGCAAACTGATGAGGCTTTGAAAGTAGCCCAGGAAAGAAGGAAAGCTAAAGGTAGTGGAGATAGGAAAATATTTATCCAACTTAATGCAGAATTCCAGAGGACAGCAATAATAGACAAGGAGACATTCTACAATTAGAGATTTAAAGAGATCAAGGAAGTTAACAGAATGGGTAAATTAAGAGAACTCGTCAAGAAAATTGGCAACCTCAAAGGCACTTTTCATGCCAAAGAGGGCGTGATAATAGACAAAAATGGTAGGGATGTAACAGAAGAAGGTCAGATAAAGAAGGGGTGGCAGGAATACCTTGAAGATCTATACAGGAAGGATCTTAACAGCAGTTATGACCTAAATAGTTTGTCCAATGAGCTGGAGCCAGACATCTTGGAGAGCGAATTTTGAACCTAGGCTGTCTTGCTGATAATAAGGCTGCAGGACGTGATGGAATCCCAATGAACCTATTCAAAATCCAACAGTTGCTTACCTTATGCCAACACATTTGGAAACCTCAACAATGTCCAATAAGCTGGAAAAGGCCAGTCTACATCCCAATCCCCAAAAAAGGCAGTGCCAATGAGTGCTCCAATTATTGAACAATTGCACTAGTATAACATACCAGCAAGGTAATAATTAAAAGCTTGACTCCAACAATATATGGACTGGATACTACCAGATGTGCAAGCCGGGTTCTGCAAAGGAAGAGGGACAAGATATGAAATTGCCAATGTCCGGTGGATAATAGAGAAAGAAAAAGAGAGTTCCAGAAAAGCATTTACTTCTGTTTCATAGACTATTTCAAAGCCTTTGACTGTGTGGATTATAACACAATGTGGCATGTTCTTAAAGAGATGTGGCATGTCCTTAAAGAGATTCTTAAAGAGTACCAGATCATCTCATCCTCCTCCTGAAGAATCTGTACGTGGACCAAGAAGCCAAAGTGAGAACCGAACATGGGACAACAGAATGGTTCAAGATCTGAAAAAGAGTGCAACAAGATTGTATATAGTCACCTTATTTATTCAACTTATATGCAGAGTACATCATGTGTAAGGCCGGGCTGGATGAATCCAAAGCCGAAATCAATATTGCTGGAAGAAATATCAACAACCTCAGATACGACAATGATCCTACTTTTATGGTTGGAAGAGAGGAGGAACTAAAGGACCTATTGATGAGGGTAAAAGAAGTGCTGCTGCTCAACATAAAAAAGACGAAGATCATGGCAAACGGCAATCTCAGTTCCTGCCAAATAGATGGGGAAGAAGTGGAGGCAGTGACAGATTTTTATCTGCAGATGGTGACTGTAGCCATGAAATTAAAAGACGTTTTCTTCTGGAGAGGAAAGCTATGGCAAGCTTGGGCAAGTTAATACAAAGTAAAGATATTAAACTATCAACAAAGGTCTGCATAGTTAGAACTATGGTATTCCCAGCAATAACATACGGATGTGAGAGTTGGACCATAAAGAAGTCTGAGCGTTATAGTATTGATACCTTTGAATTGAGTTGTGGCAAAAACTATTTAGAGTCCCTTGTACTGCAAGATAAATTGGTACTTCAGGAAATCAAGACAAACTGTTCACTAGAAGGTATGAGGCTGAAGCTCAAATATTTTGGCCATATCTTGAGATACAACAACAAAATAGAGGTGCTCAATCTGAGAATGGACAATACTTCAGTGGGTTTGTTCTACAGATCTGGTTACCTACACAGAGCGCAACCTATTTTAGCTCACTTGTGCCCTTCCCAGGGAGAAACATCCTGTAGTATATCAGTCTGGTCTCACTCTGAGTGATCCAGGCAATTCTACCCTGAATAGGAGAAACAGAAAACCCCAGACATACGTTTTTGGACTCTCTTGGGCCTCATCAGTGAGGTGCAGCTGAATTCCCTAAGGCACGTCATGAGACAGCAGGATTCCCTGGAAAAGACTCTGATGCTGGGAAAGATAGAAGGCATACGTAGGAGGGGACGACAGAGCCATAGATTGATAGATGAGGTCACTAAAGCAATGAACATGAACTTGATGGATCTCAGCGAAGCAGTAAATGAAAGATGTACCTGGCTTGCTATAGTCCATATGGTCACAGAGAGTTAGAGTCAACTGAACAACTGAACAAAATGCTGTTCTGGCTCTCACAGAAGGGCTCCAAGTGACTTCCATCTGACTTAATATTATTTTGATTATACAACTATGGCTCAGATATTAAGTTGCCATGTATCTAAATACAAGTGTGGAGGAAATGTATTGTAAGGCAACACTGATGCTGAGATTTTATTTGAAGTGTGAGATTGTTGTATTGACACTTTCAGAGTTGAGGGATGTTGTAATTACATTGAGATTGCCTTAGTATGGTTGTATAGAGGCTAGGAGTATGAATCACAAAAAGGCTGGATGGCCACCTTGGAATGAATTTAGATAAATATGGAAGGGTGCCTGAGTCTCTAGGACAAAAACATTCAGAATGTGTAAATATACATGTCATGCCCAGAACGGCTGACCACTGAACCTTTGGGACTATGGAGTGTTGCAGACCTGAGGGGAACCTGGCAACTGGATCATGGACTCTGTTATTTGAAACCCCACCCCGTTTGATTGTTAATATTTCAATGGACATTGGACTTCTTAAGGAATGTGACAAGTTGTTTGTATGGGTAATGTTTAAAGAAGGTATGTGTGTTCAGAATGTGCTCTGTGCTAGTCTAGGGAATTGCTTAATATTACTGAGCTAGTAGCATTTATAAGTAAGGCAACATATTTCAACAGTGTCTTAAGAATTAACTAACAATGGCTTGCTAACTGGACGATGTTTCAGTGGACAGGGAGGAAAACAGGACCTAGATATGATGGGGGGTACCTGAGACACCTAGGCTTCAAGAAAGTGTTTACAATATTACCTCCCTGTGGTGAAGGCTTCCTGACTATTTCTAACATTAATGTGTGAATTGTTTATTTTCCTAGACAAACAGACAAAAAAAAAACCCTCCCAGGTACATAGAGCGGGAGGAATGTCCTAATATTGTGCTGGAGGGCTGACCTCCTCCCTAGGGAGAGTTGTGGTGGTGAGACATGCTGGGACTGAGTGTGGATAAATACTGTGACATCAGTAAATGTTTTAATTTAAACATACATAATGTTAGGTGTGCGTTTCATTCTGAGGGAATATAACAATTTTAACCGTTAGATTTATTATTACGGACTCTGCCTACAACTCTGCTCCTAACCACTGGGGTAGTATTGCTTTCCTGTGTTCCTGTATCATGAGGACTGGTTGTTCCTGGGCTGACTATGCAGGCTGGGCATTGAGAGATAACCCCCCATAATCCACAACCTAGAGGAATTCCTGTAAAGCTAAAATCAGTAGAATCGGGATACACGTGGCCCCACATCTCTGGGTCATGACATATAGATGTAGTAGCTCCTCAGTTTCCAGTGCAGAGACCCTACCAGAATAGATCTAAAGGAGTAGGAACTTCTGAATAACCAAAGGAGCAGGATTTGTTTTTACATAGAATTGCAATACATCCTCAGTGTCTAAGAAAGACAGATTAGGATGCAAGTAGATACATATGCTAACTTCTAATAATGACCTCTTGCGCTTTCATTTCTCTTTTTCAGAAAAAAAATACTTTTTTCCTATACTTTATTAAATTCTTAATATATTTGAAGGTTGCTATAAATATTAAGGTCATAAAGTCTTTACTTATAAGTCTTATCTTTTAGACTGTTCATCATTTTAATCGCCCTTCTTTGAACCGTTTCTAATTTATTATGCAGGTGTAAGAAGTAGTAAGTCAGAGGAACAGTCACATTGGAATGCATATGGAAACAGGAGAGAATATTGCAAATGTTTGAGGATATACACATCAAGTGAATACATTGGGGGGGAAAAGTATTTGATCCCCTGTTGTTTTTGAACATTTGTCCACTGACAAAGAAATGATCAGACTATAATTTTAAAGGTAGATGTATTTTAACAGTGAGAGACAGAATAACAACAAAAACAAGAAAAGTGCATGTCACAAAAGTTATAATTTGACTTGCAGGTCAGTGAGGGAAATAAGTATTTGATCCTCTATCAATCAGCAAGATTTCTGGCTCCTGGGTGTCTTTTATACAGGTAAAAAGCTGAGATTAGGAGCAAAGGGAGTGCTTCTAATCTCAGCTCGCTACATGTATAAAAGACACCTGTCCACAGAAGCAATCAATCAGGTTCCAAACTCTCCACCATGGCCAAGACCAAAGAGCTGTCCAAGGATGTCAGGGACAAGATTGTAGTCCTACACAAGGCTGGAATGGGCATCGGCAAGCAGCTTGATGAGAAGGTGACAACAGTTGGTTTGATTATTCACAAATGGAAGAAACACAAAATAACTGCCAGTCTCCCTCAATCTGATGCTCCATGCAAGATCTCACCTCGCAGAGTTTCAATGATCATGAGAACGGTGAGGAATTAGCCCAGAACTACACGGGAGGATCTTGTTAATGATCTCAAGGCAGCTGGGACCATAGTGACCAAGAAAACAATTGGTAACACACTACACCGTGCAGGACTGAAATCCTGCAGCGCTTGCAAGGTCCCCCGGCTCAAGAAAGCACATGTACAGACCCATCTGAAGTTTGCCTATGAACATCTGAATGATTCAGAGAACTGGGCGAAAGTGTTGTGGTCAGATGAGACCAAAATTGAGCTCTTTGGCATCAACTCAACTCGCCGTGTTTGGTGGAGAGGAATGCTGCTTATATCCCCAAGAACACCATCCCCACCATCAAACATGGAGGTGGAAACATTATGCTTTGGGGGTAATTTTCTGATAAGGGGACAGGACAACTGCACCGCATGAAAGGATGATGAACAGGGCCATGTACCGCCAAATCTTGGGTGACAACCTCCTTCCCTCAGCCAAGGCATTGAAAATGGGTCGTGGATGGGTATTCCAGCATCACAATGACCCAAAACACATAGCCAAGGCAACAAAGGAATGGCTCAAGAAGAAGTACATTAAGGTCCTGGAGTGGCCTAGCCTGTCTCCAGACCTTAATCCCATAGAAAATCTGTGGTTGGAGCTGAAAGTTTGAGTTGCCAAACATCAGCCTCAAAACCTTAATGACTTGGAGAGGATCTGCAAAGAGGAGTGGGACAAAATCCCTCCTGAGATGTGCGCAAACCTGGTGGCCAACTACAAGAAACGTCTGACCTCTGTGATTGCCAACAGGGGTTTTTCCACCAAGTACTAAGACGAAGGGGTCAAATACTTATTTCCCTCACTGACCTGCAAATCAATTTATAACTTTTTTGACATGCGTTTTTCTTGTTTATTTTTGTTATTCTGTCTCTCACTGTTAAAATACACTGACCATTACAATTATAGACTGATCATTTCTTTGTCAGTGGACAAACGTTCAAAATCAGCAGGGGATTAAATATTTTTTTTCTTAACTATATATGTAAATAACGGTGTGAGAGCTCATAGTTTTCAAGACAGACAGCTTAGGATTTTCACAAATACAGGTTTCAGAGCTCCGCAGTCAAAAGGACATACGTCTCAGGATATGTGTAGATAAAAGTGTGAGGGTTCTTCAGTCTACATATACCTCAAGATGAAAGTGTATACAGGTATAAGAGCTTCTGGGATGTGCACGGATACAAGTGTGAGAGTTCCTCGGTCTCCAGTACAGGCCCACCCCAATGTGTATTGATGTTTGAGGGTTCTTCAGTCTACATGTACCTCAAAATGAAAGTGTATACAGGTATAAGAGCTTCTGGGATGTACACGGATACGAATGTTAGAGTTCCTCGGTCTCCAGGACAGGCCCACCACAATGTGTATTGATGTGTGAGGGTTCTTCAGTCTACATATACCTCAAGATGAAAGTGTATACAGGTATAAGAGCTTCTGGGATGTGCACGGATACAAGTGTGAGAGTTCCTCGGTCTCCAGTACAGGCCCACCCCAATGTGTATTGATGTTTGAGGGTTCTTCAGTCTACATGTACCTCAAAATGAAAGTGTATACAGGTATAAGAGCTTCTGGGATGTGCACGGATACGAATGTTAGAGTTCCTCGGTCTCCAGGACAGGCCCACCACAATGTGTATTGATGTGTGAGGGTTCTTCAGTCTACATATACCTCAAGATAAGAGTGTATACAGGTATAAGAGCTTCTGGGATGTGCACGGATACAAGTGTGAGAATTACTCGGTCTCTAGGACAGGCCCACCACGATCCTTATTGATGTGTGAGGGTTCTTCACTCTGCAGGACAGATACCTAAGCATTTCAAAGGTTCCCAGGCTCCAGGAGACAACCTGGCTTTGCTGCAATCTCTGGATGCCATAATAGAGACCACTTTTTCTGGGAGTACTCTATGAGGAGCTTCTTTGCCTATATGGGTTGATCAGATATTCTCCCATTACACTGCGTACTTTGCACAGGGAGCTCTAGCTAATTTTGTGATTAGACTGTGACCTTGACAAACATGTTTAGCTTTCTTTTTTGCTATAAACTAAATATGTAATTAATACCCACTCAATCTACCACCACTAGTAATACTGCTGTGAGATTGGCACTGCCCACCCCATAATTGTTGGCAATGCTAATAAATTAGGCTGTTATGACAGATGCTCAGCCTCATTATCAGAAATTCATATTTATCGCTTCATTAAGCGGCAGAATTACACAAAAAACAATTCAATCAAGCCTCACTCCAGGATATTTTAACAGCCGTATTAATAACCCCAGACATAAATAAAGTTAAAGTCTTTTGCATGTTTGCCATTGGCAATTCAATCATACAATTATCCTTATACAATTACAATATGAAAGACAGGATTGAGCACGGCCATAATTGTGACACTCACGAAACATAATAAGGTAATGAGTTTGGTCATTGAATGTGATTGTTACGTTAGATAGTGGGTACGGTTGAAGTATGGAAAAATATATTTCACTAATAGGATCCATTGTGTGTGGTAGAGCTTTCCCTGACATCTTTTGTACTCAGCTGGCATGCTAACAGAGGAAGAGGGCTGCAGTTTGGCAGATATACATTAAAGGGATATGGAAGGTTTTCTGTTTTTAATGTTAAAATAAACTACCTAAGTGTGTGTTTCCATATCTAAACATAATTTTATTAACAAGTGGGTCCGATCACAACTTGTAATTGAACCCCGTAAGACTTTGGAAATCCCACCTTCATTTTTCAGTGACGTAATTCTGACAATCTCTTTTGCCATTGGCTCCATCCCAACTCGTAACTACGAGTTAGACTAATTGATCACGTGACAAATGGTTTAGGGGTTTGCCTCTCAAGCCCGTAACTCTCAGCCTGTTCTAATTTAATAGCATTGTAAATCCGTAACTCTTCAAGCTCGAAAGCTTTTGCGTGTCTCACGTTCAGATACAAGCTTCTAATTTAATGTGACTGATAATGTTTAGATCTGAAAACAAACTCATAGGTAGTTTATTTTAATACTAAAACAGGGAGCATTTCATATCCCTTTAAGATTCATATGTATATCCTGCCCTGAGCCAAACAAATAAGAAGACAAATTCTCATCTACATTTAGGGAAGCAGTGCTATCATTAAAGGACCACTGTAGTTCAAAAAATAAAACTAACAATATTAGCAGCTGTGTAAGTCATGGACATAACATATTGTTTTATGAAAATCTGAAATTTTAAAGTTTGTTTATGAGTATAGGAACCCATTTTGTATTTGTTACATCACTTCTTAGGAGCTGAATCATGAGGGTGAGGTTTTGGCTATCAGGAAGACAGGTTGAGAGGGAGGGAACAGAACGCTTTTGTTAAGATTATTAAATATGTTTGAAATTGACACCACACGCTCCCTCTCACTGGCTCAGAAGCAGACTCCTTGCTTATTTAAGCCATATCTCTCCAGAAATGTAAACACACTCTCACACATATAACTTCTATCTGTGTATCATGGATGTCACTCGGGCCAAGCAGAGGCATCAACATTTATTTTATTATAATTAGAAATTCACTATATGATTTTTTTCTACTTAACTATGCTCTTGGTAAGAGACTATGGGCCCGATTCAATTGCAAGCCCGCAACTCGAGCGATGTAGGCCGTATGTCGCGGGTGTGTTGCGGGCTCCTGTTTGTCTCTAATTCTGGAGCTGTTCAATTGCTCAGGCCCGCAAGTTACTGGCCCGAAGGCCACTCCGTAAACCATGCACTGGTTCGAAGCAGTTCAGGGCGGGAACATGATAAATTAAGCAAGATTGTAACCTTCCATTTCGAATCAGCCAATAGATAATGAGACATTATTACGGCAGTAAAACATGGAGATTACATGTTAATCAATTAGGTTCTGGGGTCCGATATGCGATCAGACTTGCAAAACCACAAAATACAGAATTATGAAAATTAATGCCAATACTGTTCTAGTCCATGTGGGTGTCCTGATATTTATTAACTCATTGATACTCAAGATCGATTTAATCATGAAATAAAACATTAAAATAAATCTTATATACTGCCGATTTACGAGCTTGAGACTGTGGTGGAATTAATTCTAATGTCTATCATCTCTTTCCCCGTAATTTACAGTCCAGTATTGAGATTTTATTTGCATTTACAGTGCTACGAACAAGTGTTGAACCCCCTTGTGGGTCCTCTCTAGTACCCCTAGGATTTTCTCCTTCATTTGCCGTTTACGGGTGTGAAAACATTTGCGGACTTGGGGAATTGGAGCAAGTCAATAGCTATTTGCAAATTTTAACAATTGTAACTCCTGCAACGGTTAAAGATCAAAGGCTTCCGGAGGCTGTAAGTTCCGGGTTTAACCAATGCAAAGATTTCAAGGCCGTAACTTGTAACCCATTTGGAGCCCGCAAAAAGTCGCCAATTGAATAGCAAATTAACTTGCGACCTTATTCACGAGCTTCTGGATCTCCCAAAACCTTAATTAAATATGGCCCAATGTGTTTAGTAATATTATAATGTTTATAATTTGTTTTTCATTGTGCAGTGGTCCTTTAAATATTTTAATGAGGCATACATTTTAATAGGTGACAGCTGGCAATAAGAGACTGGCTGAAGATGGTTGATCCCTGGGTCTGATTCTGGTATTACATTTACTAAAAAATAAATTGCAAATTTATTTGATAAGGTTTGACTATTAAAAGACCTTTACAAGTTAGGTTTTTAAAACATAATATATATATTATTTCCTGGTT
The DNA here is from genome assembly GCA_027410445.1 of Discoglossus pictus. Classification (NCBI taxonomy): domain Eukaryota; kingdom Metazoa; phylum Chordata; class Amphibia; order Anura; family Alytidae; genus Discoglossus; species Discoglossus pictus. The sequence goes on from CM050172.1 coordinate 93,460,213, forward strand.
CAACAAGAATTTACGACAAGACATGCTCCATGACTCAATCTAACATGATAGTGGGAATGCCTTAGTATCTTTTGGATAGATATGCAATATTTACTCAACTCAATACTTTAGCTAACATTATTATCTTACCTTCTCCTGAAACTGACATCTTATGACCTTATTGGCACCAGTTGCTAAACCAACATCATGTTTATTAGGGAACACAATGTGCCAAACCTATGATACACAGATCATGGAAATCTTCACATTGGCCAACATTGGCCAAGCAAATGATACTGAATTAAATGTATACCAAAAAAGAGATACATCTCACTATGAGTTTGTCTGGATTTCATGGTTCATGTAGATAAAGAGGTATGTCCCATCATTCCATGGGGTTAGGTAATAAAATAAGTAAATTCTGATAAGATGTATGCTACTGAATTCCACACTGCTATGCAATAATAGAAACCGTACTATAAAAGGGATGTCACAGAATTCTGTGGGGCTATATCAGGGGCATAGAAACTGGGTGTGGCAGACAAATCCCCTCAGATTATATGTAAGGGACACACACAAAATGCTAAAATTAAACTTAATCATGCATTGCCAGAGTCTCCCCAAGGAAAGCTTTGACCCAAGAAAGATTTTCTCAACCTCCCTCCCCTTTAAATCAAAATGCGATGATGCAATTGACAGCCTTGACTACCTGGCAAGAGCAGCATTAAGAGTATTTGCACAAAGATACACAACATTGAAATTAAATATGGCTAGTATACTTATTCCCGATATGTATTTTTGTACCAAAACACATTTCCTTTGTATTTATCTATTTGCTTTGCACTTGCAATATATTCAGTTGATATCTTTCCAACTCACTTCTGCTCTTTGTTCTTTATTCTGTTCCCACCAGTTTTCACATTTCCCCATCTCACTTTCTACCTCCTCTCTCAGCCTCCTGCTTCTTTCTCTTCACAAATTCCTCTTCCCTTCCCTTTGTTTTCCCTAGTCACCCATATACCACCTACTCTCACATACACTATTTTCCCCTAATAATGTTTCATGTAGTGATTAAAATTAGAGGGAAGTGAAGAGGGAGGAATACTGTCTTATGAATTGAAATGATAGTGAGGAGGGAGGAATTCTGTGTTATACAGTGATATGAAAGCAAAAAGGGAGAAATCCTGTGTTATAGAGTGATATGTTAGTGAGGAGGGAGGAAGCATGTGTAATGCAGTGATATGTTAGTGAGGAGGGAGCAAGCCTGTGTTATGCACTAATATTATAATCAGGAGGGATGAAGGCCTGTGTTATGCAGTGATATGATAGTGAGGTGAGAGGAAGCCTGTGTTATACAGTAATATAATATTGAGGAGGGAGGAAACCTGTGTTAAAAAAGAGGAAGGAACCTAGGACTGAACCTTGGGGTACGCAATAGTCAGAAGGTGAGGCAAAGTAAGTTTAGATTATTAAAATACACACATGAACATAAAAAACTGCAGGAACATGTCCACAATTTCTGACAGTACAAGCAAAAGTATTGTTAAAATAAATACACCTTATAGCCACAGGGTATGAGATTAATCTAAGGTTATCAACTTCATACAAAAAATGCCAATTATTTGCCATAAAACATACATTATAAAAGATGTTCTACATATGTTTAATGACAAATAATCGACTGTTGTTAATATTATGAATTTACTAGTTATTTTGTACAATATTTATTCATGTATTGAAATAATCCAAACTTACCATATATTTTTTTCCTTTTTTGCGCTCTCTTCCAAATTTTTATCAAGTTGATTTAATCTCAGGGAGGTCTCTTTCATCCATACTAGACTAAGACTGATACCATTATAATTGAGAGGGAATCTGTATTGCCTCGTATCTTCCATTGGTGGTGAATAAGTACCATTCCTTTGATATTCTAACACATTTTGTTTATATTGAATAATGCTTCACTATTATATGTAAGCTTTTTTTGTCCCAGTATTCTAACTGATTTGATTTCTGTTATTTTGAGAAATTGCAGCACATCCACTGAAGCTGATTAGGGACGTCTGAGCATTAGGGGTTTTGAAAATTAAATTAGCATCAGCCACTTGTGGTGATAATAAGTCAATTTAATTATAATGTAATTCCGTGCTGTGGAGACCCTTTGCATCTCTGTGGGGACGGTTGCTGCTAGGCTTGTGAGCAGATTCTATCTTGAAGGGGTCGAATGGCTGAGTACTGTGTTATGGGTTCTGTGCAAATTAATATCATTTTAGAGAAGGACCTTGCTGTCTCCTGGGAGATCGGAGATTATTATGAAGGTCAGAGCGAATAAATCTATTGTATTCTCATTGGAGTTACAGGTATGGCGGCTGCCTGCCTCCCATATATAATATGCCATGCTAGGCAGTGTTTGCTTCCTTGTTTTTGCTACAGTTTAAACACATTGGATTGTTAAAATTGGAAAATATAACTGCCCTGGATTGCTGCTGTTGGGTGAAAATTATTTTAAGAAGAGTTGTCTTTAATATTTAAATTTTTAATTTGAAATAAGATTATTAGAAATGTGGCCAGAGCCTTCACAAAAATCCTATGTCAGCATCAAAACAAAGTGAAACTTCCTTTCATTCTATTAGCAAGCTCAATTAAGATATGTGTATTCACCATAATTAATTATAATTATACATGTCAATCGCAACTAAACACCAAATCAACATGCATAGATTATACGATAATAATATAGGTTTTATGTATTAATTTTTAGGTGATATTTAATAAAGGTGCACTATGACTCTCCTCGGTGAGACTCCCTCCTCTTAGTGCCTATTAACTAAATTCAGTGACGCTTTCCCTTCATCTAGCCAAGTGACCTACCCACTAGATCTCCGGCAGTCTATGTGCCACCAAGATCAAGATTTACCTTTTCTAAACTACTGGCTACTGTTAAGGTTTCCAAATTTGTTATGTCTCTGGTTGTGCCAGTTTCTTCTTCAGTGCACTTGTCCAATCTCTCTGCCATGACCTGCTCATCTTGGGTGATCTACATGATGTAGATCACTGCTTCGTAGAGGTACACAAGCCCCTTCACTACAAAGTAGCAATCCAGAAGGGGCACATATTTCTTAGTCGCTCCCAATGTAATTAAGCTGGACATAAAAGTCAAAATTAATTCTCCTATTTGAGTATACTTGCAGGCTGTTGAAATTTAATAGGTTTTAATACAAATTTGTACATAATGGTACAAAAAAATAATCAAGGAACAATCGTTTGCATGAAAAGTCTTATTGTGTACTGGAAATATATTAGTTTAAGCAAATATATTGTCAAAGTCTGTAATTAATTTAGGTTTCATGGTAATCTAGACAGTATGCCCCAAGTAATGTTTTGTTTTTTATACATCCTCTTGATCCCATCAGTTTCTAGGGAGGGAGGTCAAACCTCTTTAACGCTTTTTCCCTCAAAATAAAATATTTGTCCAATAAAAAAAGTATCAAAGTAAAAAAGATGAATCTTATAGTGGAAGCTTAGGCATCATAATTTTATTAAAAGAAGCTTTCTGTCCATAATGAAAACCTTAATTTTAGCAGACTGCTGGTATAATAGTTAGCATGGAGTTGGAAGGTACAGGGCTTGCAGTTTACGTGCAACTGAATTCTCCTGAGCATGATTGTGGGATGGAGGAAGGTTTCAAATATTAAAAGCTAATTTGAATCATCCAATGAGACAACATATCCTTTTCCCTCCACCCCTGAGTATATAAATAAATCATCAGACTTCAAGGAAACAAGTAATTATGAAGACAAATAGAATCTGCTAAAATGAAGAATATCCTTAAATAGTTTTACGAGCATGGCTTGCATAGCTGCCAATGTTTTACATTTTTGACATACCTCAACACCAGCTTTAGTTGAATAGTGATATACAGCACTGGGCATATTAGAGGTCTTCAGAAAATTTGCGGCAGAGAACTCAGATTAAACAACATCTCAAGCCCTATAAAGCTAAGATTCTGGACTCAGACGCACACTAGCTGTCCTCTCTTCTGCTTTCAACTAGATCCAAACCCTACACCAGCTAAGACTCTGGACTCAGGCCTACCTTGGCTCTCCTATACTTTGCTTTCAACTGTACCCAAGCCCTACACGATGGTTAAGCTTGTAATAAACATTAGTTGTGCACATGTACATATATTGTAAATCATCGATAACATTGAAGTTTGCACAGAAATAATCCGCTTGGTGCTTAAATTGCAAATCAGACACATCGTCTAGAAATACTAAGAGGAACAAAGCTTGCCAATCTCCTTCTTGGCTTGCAAGTCAAGCTAACTCTGTGACTATTTCTACAAATCCATCATTTCAAGGGTGGCTGCGTCCCGAATTGTATTGTATAATAAGCAGAGATTTGTATGGTCTACAGGGAACATCTTGTAATGTCAGCATGATATTACTGTATTATATATCTCATTCTTCAGCAAAGCTCGGTATTTAGCAACTGCCTATTGTACATGGAGATATCAGGGTCATGGTGATCTCATCGATTCTGGACTCAGACCCACCTTAGCTTTCCTCTCCTCTGCTTTCAACTGGGCCCAAGCCAACTTTACACCTTTCTGACTGCAGCACATTTGTTTTCTCTTCTAATCTTGCTTTCATCTTCACTCTCTTTCTGGCCAATTCAAATCCCTAACTGCTATTCTTATCCATGTCTCTCCCCCTCCCTTTATATTGTAAGACTGTGAGTTTTTAATCTTGTGAGATGCTGTGTGAAAAAACACCATATAAATAAGATTGTATGCTCAAAGATAAGGCTCTACAATTTTTGCACATATTAATATTGTGGTTTTAGTTGTATTTCACTCCTGTATAGCGATACAGAATATGTTGGCACATTATAGATTAAGGAAAATAATCCACAATAATAGTTATTAGCTTGTGAATAATGCCTGCATGGTGCTGTCTGCGCAGGTGTTACTCAACAAGCTACAAACATTAAATTGGGGCAATCGCACAAGTATGGACATGTCAGTTGGAGGCGGCAGCTGAGCCCGGGGAGAGAGAGGGAGAATGAGGGAGTGGGAGAGAGAGTGAAGGAGTGGGAGAGAGAGGGAAGGGAGGCAGAGAGGGGAGGCAGAGAGAGAGGTGGAGAGAGGGAAGTGCTCAGAGAGATAAAGGGCTCCCAGAGAGAGAGAACGCACACAGATAGGGAGAGGGCACTCAGAGTGAGAGAGCATGCACAGAGAGGGAGCACAAAGAGGGAGAGTGTCATGGACCCCTTTCCAGGGCCTGGATCCTGGTGCATTGTGCCACCATAGAGGACATACCACCCCATTGGAAAATGGGTAGGGGAATTATATTGCCACATGGGAAATGTGGGCAGGTGGGTGGTGGGATGAACAGCCCCAAAACATAGGGCTATAGTGTACCATCATGCTTTATATTATGGCATTTGTGTCTGCCTTATCCTGTATACTGTATGTAATTCCCCATGTAATGTTACTGTGTTCTGTTTAAACTGCGACTGAGTGAGCATGATGGGTGTTAAAACAGGCTGTGCTGAGTCTGCAGTGAGCTGACACCTCTATTGTACTGTTATCTGTTCTGGTCCATTGTTAGTACGTTAAGTTAATCACACCTGCCACGTACTCTATCTAAGGTCTGGAACACTCAGACACAGATAGGGCAGGATGTGTATTAGAAGGTAGCCCTATTGTTCTCAGGTGCCAGCTATCAAGGTACTTCTAGACCCCATGTGGGATCATCTCCTGCAAATGTCTGCCACACCCTCTCATTGTTACATTATGTACACCCCCTCTGTATCTAACCCCTATAAATATTGCAAAAATAAAACACTTCACTTCTGAGGCATATAGAAGTTGTATGTCTCTTATTTTGCTCCTGGTGGCTGTGATACTGAACCTATCTCCACCCTGCAAGTAACTTGTCCTGGCCACTACCTCAGGAAGGTTACTGAGACTCCTGAAAGTGCTGATTCCTGATGGGGAGACTCTGACTGATACAGAAGCCAGATATCAGGGTGCTGGTGCCGAGATTTCCAAGAACACAATGGTCCTTGTGGGTAGTTAACTTGTAGTCTATAGCTGGTGGCCCTGGGCAGTATATGATAACATCATTTATGACAGGCAATTTACTAATAATAATGATGTTCATAGAGTTAGACAGATTGACATGATCAGCTACTGTACTGGCAACTTTAATAAATACATTGTAAGGGTCTGCTATTTGAAAACGCAAAAGAAAGATACTTCACTGCTCCTCATTTAACAGGCAGGATTCCAACTGCTGCTAGAAAAATACAACATTTAAATGAGATAATTGGCTCTGGTCAACAGTGAAGACCGACGCGCCCTTAGGTTATTCATGTGTAGACATAATCAGCCTTATTAAATTGCGATTTGGCCAATTGAATAGGGCTCTATACAAGCAAATAGCATTATTTTTTACAGAAGATTTAGTTAGTGAACTTCTATCCAAAAGCAAGGTCTTCACTAACTAAAAACGTCTGTAAAAAAATATGCTCCGTGCCTATATAGAGCCCTATTCAATTGGTCAAATCACAATTTAATAAGGCTGTATGTCCTCATAGAAACCTCTTGTAAAAGTAAGTGCTACACAGAATTGAATCCCACATCACTTCTGCACAGTAAGGGCATTTTATCTAACAGACCTTTGTATTGATAATAACAAATACTGAGTTAATAAAAAAGAACTCCCATAATGGAAAAAAATATATATATATATTGTTTATCACCAGTGATGTGTTTAAAGACAGAACAAAATATCATACATCTAGATGCCAATTCAAAATACCTAAGGTACTATTAGATAGAGGGTTACCAACATTTATAAAATGCACTTAGAATAAATATTTAATTCATTCCTCAAGTAATATTGATGGAAAATGATCGGTCATCCTATAAAACTACAAATAACAAGCAGAAACATGGATACAAAATAATGTGCTGGGGAGAAATAAATCCTCTTTTCACAGACAGTGAATACAGTGTCTCTTTAAAGCAAATAAGTAATCAGTTTTAGACAGATAACATTACTAGTGGTTATTCTAAGTTGTATTATCCTGGTACTGGGTCAAGTTCACAAAGCTATAACAAAACCAAGATGTCAAAATCTGAAATCTCAGCAACAGAGACACAAAGCCATCTTGTGTATAGTACATATTATATTGTGCTGCATGACCTTGTGTTACATTGTACTGTACTGGTTTAGTTACCTTGAAAAACAATCCTTTGTATTGTATCATATTATATTGTGCTGCATGACCTTGTGTTACATTGTACTGTACTGGTTTCATTTCCTTGAAGAATGATCCTTTGTATTGTATCATATTATATTGTGCTACATGGCATTGTGTTACATTTTATTGCACTGGTTTTGTTTCTTGAAGAGCCATCCCTTGCATTGTACCAAGTTATATTGTGCTACATGGCATTGTGTTACATTGTATTGTACTGGTTTCTTTCCCTGAAGAGCCTGGAGCTGGGATATGCCCCGGATTCACAGCTGGGAGGCTTTGATGCATCGGCCCAATATGTTTTCAATTATTTAAACTCTGAATCAGGTTCAGAACCGAACAAGGATCTTACATTATGTGGCCTCTAGATTTTGGATGAGCCGTCTCTCTCAAATGTGTAGATATATTTGGAGCTTCTAGGACGGAATGTATAAAGTGCCGTTATAAATAAAAAGGGCATTCAGGGCTATCCTGGATAATTAGAGAGGGAGTATTGATCCAGGGAGGAATCCAATCTCCACTATCTGGGGTCAGGAAGGAATTTTATATTTTTTCCCTTTTGAGACAATTGGCAAAGTTTCACTGTTTTTTTTTTTCTGTTTGCCTTCCTCTGGATCAATTAACAATGAACAATTAATCAGCATATTGCAGATCAGCGGAGATCTAAAAAGGTTGAACTTGATGGACTAAAAGTCTTTTTTCAACCTAAATTACTATGTAACTATGTAACTTCTGAGCACTGTCATGTAATACAATGTATACAAGTTGTTAGGGGATATACTAAGGGCCCTATTAAATTCCAGCCTCGTAAATAAGAGGCTTCTACTTAAGCCCTACGTACTGCAAAGTTTCTCTAACTTACAATGCTATTAAATTAGCCCTGCTGCGAGCAACGTATGAGCTACGCAGCAGGCCCGTACGTATCTACACTGCGTAAATGTACATGAGGAGTGACAGCCTGCGAGATGATATCGCAGGCTCCCACTCCTCATCAAGTGCTGCGGGGGTCCTAAAAGGGACCTCCGCGGCAGTCCCCCACATAAGCCCTGCCGTGGGGGGTACTCCAAACCCCCCCCAGGCACCTAAAATTAACCCCCCCTCAATGCGGGGGTCCCTGTCGGGACCCCCGAAGTGTCCTCACATGAACACCTTGCTGCAGGGGTCCATAGGAACCCCCGCAGCCCCCACACATTAACCCCTTGCAGCGGGGGTCCCCAATCGGCACCGATCAGGCCCTCCGCTGCATTTAAAACTTTTAAATTCCCCGCCGCGGCTCCTTAAAGGGACCGTGGCACACTATTACCCAATCCCGGCCGCGGCACTTAAAATTAACCCCCCTCCATGCTGGGGACCGTAAAGGTCCTGAAAGGACTCGCACTAAAAATATTAACCCCAGGCAACTATAATTACCCCATTAACTCATGATGGTCAATCCAGGCCACCATAAGGCCTAAATTAACCTATTAACTCATGGTGGTCAATACAGACCACCATAAGGCCTAAATTAACCCATTAACTCATGGTGGTCAATACAGACCACCATAAGGCTCTATTTAACCCATTAACTCATGGTGGTCAATACAGACCACCATAAGGCTCTAATTAACCCATTAACTCATAGTGGTCAATACAGACCACCATAAGGCTCTATTTAACCCCATCAGTCCCATAAGGGTATATTATTACCATTATGGGCCTGTTACAACCCAACATTAACCACATAAGTGCCATGATGGTCCTCAAGGACCATCATGACACTAACTACAAACACTACACTATTACCCCCAATAAACCATTTAATCGAAACTAACCCCCCTCTACACTAATCTATTAACACTTACACTACCTACCTACACTACCTACCCCCTAATAAACCTCCCCAACACTCTAATTACAAAAAACAAAAAACCTACAGCACAGAAAACAAAAAACCTACAGTACAAAAAACAAAAAAACCTACAGTACAGAAAAAAAAAACAATTACAACCCCACCCCCCACTACAGAAAACAAAAAAATACATTACAACCCCACCCCCCACTACAGAAAATAAAAAAATTACACACCTGAAAAGGAAAGACAGATAAACACAATACAATACATACATATAATACATTACATACATTACATACAATACATGACATTACATATAATATATTAAATATAATATATTAAATATAATATATTACATATAATATATTACATATAATATATTACATATAATACATTACATACATTACATACAATACATGACATTACATACATTACATATAATGTATTACATATAATATATTACATATAATATATTACATATAATATATTACATATAGTCCTAATCAAATACCCCCTATCTATCTAACATACAATCTATTTAATTTAAAATAAATCCTAACTATATCAAATACATCCCCCTATCTATCTAATATACAAAAAATCCTAACTACATACACAGACCCTTATTCTAAACTAAAATAAAATAATTACAGTCCTAACTACATACACAGACCCTAATTCTAAGCTAAAATCAATACATTAAGACCACTTACCTTTAAGATGTTGCTTCAGATCACTAACCTATGGGTCAAACAAAAATAAAAATTAGTACAAAACATTAACATCAAATAAATAAACATTCTATACATTCTAAATATTCAACTCACCTTTACAGCATGTCCAGTCACTGTTTAGCTCTTCCGGCGCGGCCCTGTTAAAAAAAAAACACAATACATGAATACATGAATACAATATATAAACAATAAATAAAATACACAAATAAACCTCTAAATATACATTTAACTTACCTCCCCGCGATGTCCCCGGCCTTCTCTCCTTCAGCCCCGGCTGGGCCGCGGAACCATCCGCGCTCTAAAAAAAAAAAAGAAAAAAAACTAACGGAGGTCTGCACTGGCAGACCTCCCCGACGCTACTGAACCTCCCGGAGTCGTTTCCGGGAGGAAATTGGCATTGGCGGCTTGTGATTGGCTGAAAAAGCTGTCTATCAATTTCAGCCAATCAAAAGTCGTCAATGTGTGAGCCAATCAGGATGGGATACACCCCAATATCCCACCCTGATTGGCTTAAACACTTGTCTATCTTTCTGGGAACCAATCACAACGCTCAGATGCCTTCAGCCAATCACTATGGGATACACCCCCACGGAGTGATTGGTAGAAGACATCTGCGCATCCTGATTGGCTCCTACATTGACGACTTTTGATTGGCTGACAGCTTTTTCTAAGCTAAAGCTAAGCTAAAATCAATACATTAAGACCACTTACCTTTAAAATGTTGCTTCAGATCACTAACCTATGGGTCAAACAAAAATAAAAATTAGTACAAAACATTAACATCAAATAAATAAACATTCTATACATTCTAAATATTCAACTCACCTTTACAGCATGTCCAGTCACTGTTTAGCTCTTCCGGCGCGGCCCTGTTAAAAAAAAAACACAATACATGAATACATGAATACAATATATAAACAATAAATAAAATACACAAATAAACCTCTAAATATACATTTAACTTACCTCCCTGCGATGTCCCCGGCCTTCTCTCCTTCAGCCCCGGCTGGGCCGCGGAACCATCCGCGCTCTAAAAAAAAAAAAGAAAAAAAACTAACGGAGGTCTGCACTGGCAGACCTCCCCGACGCTACTGAACCTCCCGGAGTCGTTTCCGGGAGGAAATTGGCATTGGCGGCTTGTGATTGGCTGAAAAAGCTGTCAGCCAATCAAAAGTCGTCAATGTAGGAGCCAATCAGGATGCGCAGATGTCTTCTACCAATCACTCCGTGGGGGTGTATCCCATAGTGATTGGCTGAAGGCATCTGAGCGTTGTGATTGGTTCCCAGAAAGATAGACAAGTGTTTAAGCCAATCAGGGTGGGATATTGGGGTGTATCCCATCCTGATTGGCTCACACATTGACGACTTTTGATTGGCTGAAATTGATAGACAGCTTTTTCAGCCAATCACAAGCCGCCAATGCCAATTTCCTCCCGGAAACGACTCCGGGAGGTTCAGTAGCGTCGGGGAGGTCTGCCAGTGCAGACCTCCGTTAGTTTTTTTTCTTTTTTTTTTTTAGAGCGCGGATGGTTCCGCGGCCCAGCCGGGGCTGAAGGAGAGAAGGCCGGGGACATCGCGGGGAGGTAAGTTAAATGTATATTTAGAGGTTTATTTGTGTATTTTATTTATTGTTTATATATTGTATTCATGTATTCATGTATTGTGTTTTTTTTTTAAAAGGGCCGCGCCGGAAGAGCTAAACAGTGACTGGACATGCTGTAAAGGTGAGTTGAATATTTAGAATGTATAGAATGTTTATTTATTTGATGTTAATGTTTTGTACTAATTTTTATTTTTGTTTGACCCATAGGTTAGTGATCTGAAGCAACATCTTAAAGGTAAGTGGTCTTAATGTATTGATTTTAGCTTAGAATTAGGGTCTGTGTATGTAGTTAGGACTGTAATTATTTTATTTTAGTTTAGAATAAGGGTCTGTGTATGTTGTTAGGATTTTTTGTATATTAGATAGATAGGGGGATGTATTTGATATAGTTAGGATTTATTTTAAATTAAATAGATTGTATGTTAGATAGATAGGGGGTATTTGATTAGGACTATATGTAATATATTATATGTAATATATTATATGTAATATATTATATGTAATACATTATATGTAATGTATGTAATGTCATGTATTGTATGTAATGTATGTAATGTATTATATGTAATATATTATATGTAAGATATTATATTTAATATATTATATGTAATGTCATGTATTGTATGTAATGTATGTAATGTATTATATGTAATATATTATATGTAATATATTATATTTAATATATTATATTTAATATATTATATGTAATGTCATGTATTGTATGTAATATATGTAATGTATTATATGTAATATATTATATGTAATATATTATATGTAATGTCATGTATTGTATGTAATGTATGTAATGTATTATATGTAATATATTATATGTAATATATTATATGTAATGTCATGTATTGTATGTAATGTATGTAATGTATTATATGTATGTATTGTATTGTGTTTATCTGTCTTTCCTTTTCAGGTGTGTAATTTTTTTGTTTTCAGTAGTGGGGGGTGGGGTTGTAATGTATTTTTTTGTTTTCTGTAGTGGGGGGTGGGGTTGTAATTTGTTTTTCTTTTCTGTACTGTAGGTTTTTTTGTTTTTTGTACTGTAGGTTTTTTGTTTTCTGTGCTGTAGGTTTTTTGTTTTTTTGTAATTAGAGTGTTGGGGAGGTTTATTAGGGGGTAGGTAGTGTAGGTAGGTAGTGTAAGTGTTAATAGATTAGTGTAGAGGGGGGTTAGTTTAGATAAAAATGGTTTATTGGGGGTTATAGTGTAGTGTTTGTAGTTAGTGTCATGATGGTCCTTGAGGACCATCATGGCACTTATGTGGTTAATGTTGGGTTGTAACAGGCCCATAATGGTAATAATATACCCTTATGGGACTGATGGGGTTAAATAGAGCCTTATGGTGGTCTGTATTGACCACTATGAGTTAATGGGTTAATTAGAGCCTTATGGTGGTCTGTATTGACGACCATGAGTTAATGGGTTAAATAGAGCCTTATGGTGGTCTGGATTGACCATCATGAGTTAATGGGTTAATTTAGGCCTTATGGTGGTCTGGATTGACCATCATGAGTTAATGGGGTAATTATAATTGCCTGGGGTTAATATTTTTAGTGCGAGTCCTTTCAGGACCTTTACAGTCCTTTGAGGACCCACGAGGCGGGAAATTTAAAATTGAATTGCAGCAGGGTCACGATCGGTGCCGATCGGGGCCCCCCGCTGCAGGGGGTTTATATGGGGACACTTCGGGGGTCCGGATGGGGACCCCCAGCATGGAGGGGGGTTAATTTTAAGTGCCGCGGCCGGGATTGGGTAATAGTGTGCCGCGGTCCCTTTAAGGAGCCGCGGCGGGGAATTTAAAAGTTTTAAATGCAGCGGGGGGCCTGATCTATGCAGATCGGGGACCCCCGCTGCAAGGGGTTAATGTGGGGGTGCTGCAGGGGTCCCGATAGAGACCCGTGCAGCATGGGGATGTGTATAGGGTGCAGGGGGGAGCCTCACACTGCTGTCTCGGGCTGTTCCGAGGCAGCACGTAGAGGCTTTCGGATCCCTTGCGTGAACTTTTTGTCCACGTAGGGATTCTTACGATATGCGAGACTCGTGCATAGATTTAAGGCTACGTAGCTCTCTCGGAGCCTATTCTCGGCCATTTTCTCGCAGTCATATCGTAAAGCAGGCTGCGAGAGATTCGGTTCTCGCAAACAGCAGGAAAACTGCCTTTTGCGAGCACCGAGAGAACTACGAGGGAGAATTTAATAGGGCCCTAAATGTCCATTGACATATGAAACATTTTGAATTAAGTTGCAGAGCACACTCAAAAACTCACATACTTCAATCAACAGCTCTAGTTTTGCTCTGATTAGTTAAATACCAGGTAGACATTTGTAAAACAGTTGTCCAGTGAACACTGTAAGGATGAATTTGTTGTTTATTTAGTATACAGTTGACTCCGATTCTCCGTGACCCTGTGGACCACAGCACGCCAGACACATCTTGTGTCTGGTTGGGCCATTTCATAAGGTTTTCATGGCAAGAAACTGGAGAGGGTTGCCAGTTCCTTCTCCAGTGGACCACAATTTGTTTCACCTCTCTGCTATGACCTGCCCATTTTGGCTGACCTTACATGGTATAGCTCACAGCTTCATTGAGATACACAAGTCCCTTCACCATGACAAGGTGGCGATCCAAAAGGGAATACAAATAAATAGTATAATACTACCCTGAGGATTAGGATGATAGGGGAATTTGGAGCAAAGATGAGACTGTTGGTTACTATTTCCAAGTTTACTTTGTGTTTTGTGATACCAGGTAACATTTTGTGCAACTTTAAGTGACATTGTTTTGTTTCAGGGACCAAAAAGTCCACTTATGCTTGTCCAAGACAGTCTAGGAGCGCCAGGTTATTACTCTGTGTAATGAGGGAATTACTAAGCCAACTGTTCTCCAACAAATAATAAAACATTCAATGTGATACTGACCACTGAGGACTGAAGTTATACAATTATTTTTTTCTGATAAAAATGCTTAATTTCCCATGAAATATAACTTTACATTGTGTTTGATTTGCAGCCTGGAAAGGGAAATGAGTCCAGGTAATATTATCTATACGTGGACACCAGGAGCAGTCCATGCCGTGTCTCCAATAACACATGATGTGAGATGGTTAAGCCTGTAATAAACATTAGTTGTGTACATGTACATATATTGTAAATCATCGATAACATTGAAGTTTGCACAGAAATAATCCGCTTGGTGCTTAAATTGCAAATCAGACACATCGTCTAGAAATACTAAGAGGAACAAAGCTTGCCAATCTCCTTCTTGGCTTGCATGTCAAGCTAACTCTGTGACTATTTCTACAAATCCATCATTTCAAGGGTGGCTGCGTCCCGAATTGTATTGTATAATAAGCAGAGATTTGTATGGTCTACAGGGAACATCTTGTAATGTCAGCATGATATTACTGTATTATATATCTCATTATTCAGCAAAGCTCGGTATTTAGCAACTGCCTATTGTACATGGAGATATCAGGGTCACGGTGATCTCATCGATTCCACACAGCTAACACAATTTATATCTGTGTTTTCTCATTTTCTTCTGATAATCCATATAATAAAGAAGATGGAAACATTTTGAGCCAAATTCAATTCAAATCCTGCCACTCAATCGCAGACAGCCAATCATCTCCGATTGCGATTCTATTCAATTGCTGAAAGGCAAGAGTTACGGGCCTGAGCATCAAGCCTGTAAATCCCTCCCGTGGCCACAAACTGTTAGGGGGCTGGCTGAGATGCGATCTGCCATTGCGATCCAATTGCGGTATAACGTAGTGGGACACAGCCTCTTAGCCAATAGAAAGTCGTCTAGCCACAGATGATTGACAGAGGGAGATGATAAATTTGTGTTCCACTTGCCCATGCGTTTTTTTTAGCGCATTTCGGGATCATGTAGCCTCGTTTTAATTTCTTCCGTCCGCCATTTTTTTTCTCGCTTAGCCAATTTTAAATTTCCTAAATTCGTTAAATTAGACTTTAATTAGCGTGCAACCTCACTGGCAGATGTCATGGCTGTCCCCCCATGCTCTGTGTGATTTTTTTTTTTTGTATTTTGTATTGTTTTTGTTGTTTTTGAATGTACGCATTTCCGCCGTTAACTTTGTATTTTTGCAACCTCGTATTTTTTTTTATACGTTCCGCAGGTCATAATTAAAAGTTGTACATCCTTGTCAGTATTTTCTGCGCTTCGGGGTCGTGGAGCCTTGTTTTCATTTTTTTCGTCCGCCATTTTATTTCTCGCTTAGCCGATTTTCAAGTTGCGAAACTCCTTAAAATCTACTTTAATTTGCGTGCAACCTCACCACCAGATGTCCTTGCTGCCCCCCCCCCCCCAGAGCTGTGTATGATGTTTTTGTTATGTTTTCTGTTATTTTTCTTTTTTTTTTTTATGTACGCGTTTCGGCCTTTATGTTTGTATTTTTGTGACCTCGTATGTTTTTTTTCTAAGTCCTGCCGGTCGTAATTTTTTTGTGTAAGTCCGTATTTCCTCTTTACACGTTAGTGTTTTTTTTCTAAGTCCCGCAAGTCGTATTTTTTTTTTCTGAGTGCCACGGTGTTGTTTTTTTTTCAAAGTTGCGCTTTTCTGGGGGGGTTTGTACCGGGAGTGAGGCGCCGTAGAGCCTTCACCTCCGCAAATGCAAGGGTCTGCATTTGTGGCCCACAATGAGCCTTTGGCTCATTGCAGCCGATGTTGGAGCCTCCACCTCAGCAAATGCAGCCCCTTGCTTCGTGAGGGTCGTGAGGGTCCCTCGTATTTCACCA
This sequence comes from Discoglossus pictus, assembly GCA_027410445.1. NCBI lineage: Eukaryota > Metazoa > Chordata > Amphibia > Anura > Alytidae > Discoglossus > Discoglossus pictus. The sequence goes on from CM050172.1 coordinate 93,476,401, forward strand.
CTTAATACTTGCTTACACATATTTAAAGATTACATATATTTGCAATACACATAATTTAAAGAACACACATAGAGACACATATAGTTAGGTCACCCCCGCCACACCCCACTCCCCATCCAACACCCCTCAACAGTTATTAATAACACGTAGTATATACATTTTTTTCCCCAACAGATATACATTTATATTTATTTTTGTTTAGCCTTATTTTTCATTTGGGATATTATGGAAGGAACAGAGAGGAGTTGAGAGGAGTGGAGATTTGGGGAGGAGGAGAAGAGGAGAGGTGAGGAGGAGAGAGAGGTGGCCATGGGGAGTAGAGGTGTGGAGGAGGAGTTGAGGAGTGAGGTGGAGGAGGGAGAGAAGGTGGAGAAGGGAGAGGAGGGTGAGAAGGTGGAGGAGGGAGAGGAGGGCAATGTGGTGGAGGAGGAAGAGGAGGAGGAGGAGGGAGAGAAGGATGAGGAGGGAAAGGTGGAGGCTTAGGAGGGTGAGGAGGGAGAGGAGGAGGAGGGAGAGGAGGAAGAGGAGGGAGAGGAGGAGGAGGAGGAGGTTGGAATTTCAGAGGGAGTGGCTTGGGGGCCCGAGTATCAGGCACACATAGAAGAGGGACAGAGGGGAAGGGGGCCTGATCCCAGACGTGGTGATAGTTTGGGGAAGGGACAGGCTTCAGGGACAAGTCAGGGAGGTAATGATCCCCATCCACAGTCGGGAGGGCAAGAGGCTAAGGGCAAGCACAGGGCCCACAATTATACGCACAAGGAGAATGTGGTCCTTCTCTGTGCTATCTGTGGCTGCCCCGTGATGCTTGCAGGGCGGAGGGAAGTCAGACCAGGGCTTGGAAGGATGTAGTGGCAGACGTTACTGCGGTAGGCACAGCGCCAAGGGATGTGAGGTCTGTCAAGCACAGATTCAATGACATCAAGGTGAGGAGGATGATAGCCAAGGAGGAGAAGGACCGTAGCGTGACCAATAAAAAGTGGGAGCGGGTCACCAGGGACCTTCTGAGACCGTTGCCCACCGCTGAAGCTTCAGGCCCGGTGGCCCAGCAGGATCCAGCCTTCATGTCAGGTGAATATCACATACACCAACATGCCACCACATGTGCATCACACACTACACATATACATGATGACCAACAAGGACAATGATATGTCAGCTCCATGGAATTAACAAGGGATAGATGGATGCATCATTAACTCCATGAAGCTGACAAATCACTGTGATTCCTGGGCACAACAACAGTAATCAAGCAATAGAGAGTCCATTTATTGGTGTGCACACTGCAGCCAGTGCAGTTACAGAATGCAGCGGGAATCAAGATAGCATTAGGAGACAAGATCGATCAAGTCCATAAACCAAAGTATAGATCACATCTAGCATATGATAGCTAATCTGAGTTGCATTAAGGAGAATCACCCAGGTTCAAGCCTAGATGTCAGATACAGTAGTTAGGAATGAACACATAAACATTTATTATTCATCATACTATTGGCAAATGCCTTTCTTTTCTATCTTTCAGCATCCAGGAGAAGGTCTGGGTCCAGTGGGGCCCCAGACCTTCCCAATCCATCACTGCCACATCCTCACCCAGCAACGCCTTACAGACCTCCATCTCCACCACCACCAAACCAGGCTGCGCAGGCGGAGATGCTGGCTATCAGCTTTGCAAGGTGCAATAGGGAGGAGAGAAGGCACCACCTGATGACGGAGTCATACCTGGCCGGGCTGCTAAAAATTGTACTCGTCCCCAGCCCTGCCTCCTCTGATACGGAGGCATTCTCCAGCCACCCGTAGCCTGGCGCCTCCTCTCCAAACACCATGCCCCTCCCCACCACCACTCACACCGTAACCACCACCACCAGCAGGAAAGACGGCGGCCGGCCGCAGAGGATGTGGGCCATTTGGCAAGACGGAGGAAGACCTAGTGGCTGCGGACATGTTTGTGCCTTCTCAAAAGCATTCCTCAGTGACAATCTATTGGACACGATGTTAACCTAATCTAGCTTGGCTAGAGAGTCTTGGATCTTGGCCTATGTGATGATTAAATTTTTTGTATGCAGATTGCTACCTCCCATCACATGGTCCATAATCCTCTTCTTTGTGGACACGTAGGGTTCTGTTTAACATGTCACCATTTGATGGTCACTGAGGAATGCTGTTGAGAAGAGATGCGCCAGTCCCTATGATTTTTCAGGCTTTAGTTTGTATTTTTTGTTTTTTTCTTCTCTTTTTTTGTTTTAGTTACAATTCAGGTCCATGAAGGCATCTTCTGCATCTGCAAGTATTGTGGAGGAAATGTATGAGGTGTGCCTCTCAGGTAGACATTCCTTTAATGACAGACCCCCTTAACATGTAGCTAACACAATCGTAAAACTATTATATAGCCAGATATCTAAGACATGATTCTTGTTAGCTTAAATGTAGACTAATACCACTATGGCCGTGGACTTGCAAAGTCTCACAATGGCATGTTAATGATAGCCAGCATTAACATATGCACTAGTGTAGCATGTGATTATGACCTCTATATCGGTCTGAGAACAGATCTTTGGGTCTGAAGTAAGTAACATTGAATCTGGCTGCTGACCTTTGTGTCCTCTCCGTATAAATGGGTATTTTCCCATATTTCTGATTATCCAGAAACCTAGCTAATAGTTAGTAATGCTTGCAGATGGGAATCAGGTGAGTTGGTATATTGTTACAGTTACAGTAATTAGCACTGCACTGTACATGCGTGTTGATTGTTCTTTTTTTTATCCTCCTCCGCCTTTTTTTAGCTTACCATTGTTTTTCTTTTCTTTTTTTGTCACCACACAGTGTTTGTAAAACTGGTTTAATCATCTGTTTCATTGAGCAGATCTAGACAAGTTGTAAGTGCTATGCACATTAATGGTTTATTCAATTAAATAGAGTGATTCGTGATGAACCTAGACTAGACTATGACATTACCCCCTGTAGGTATCCCCTTTTCCCCCCAAGCCTTTTGCTCTCTCAGGACACACGCACACCACACCCATGATATTAATGCACAGTCTTGACCATTGCTGATTGTGGTCTGTGTATAAAATAAAGCTTTGTTATATTGTTCTAACCATGTCAGTGTATTTTCAATGGTTGGTGTTATGGGACATTAGTGTCACATTCATATATATATGTAAACTAATGAGCCCTAGTTAACATGCAATAGATCAATACATATAAAAAGATTAATAGTCATAATAGCATTAGATATCATACAATGCTAAGTATCACATATAATAATAATAAAAGGTTAATACACAGGCCAAGTCCAATTAGTCATACTGTGTAGTATGAACATTCCCCTGAGGGTCTAAAATGAACATGACAGGTGACACTGGAGTGGGTTGCCATTTCCTTCTCTAGTGGACTGTGATTTGTCTGACCTCTCTTCTATGATGTGCCCAACTACAGTGGCCCTACAGGGTGTAGCTCACAGCTTCATTCACCACCACCACTAAGCAATCCAGAAGGGTACCAGGGAAACATACACCACACTAATGTAATTTGATGAATAGCAAAACACAATGGGAGGTCACTAAATTGGAATGGGTATACATCTTGGTACATGGCCACCAGCAATGACGTGGGACTTTCCAGGATGGCCTTGCAGAGATTATCCCTGATGGAGGTGAGTTGGCTGTTGATCCATGTGGCTCTGCACAGCCTCCATGTCTGTCTGTGGCCCTTCTTGATGTGTTAGAGTAGGTTAGTTTAGTGTATGTTCCCCTGGTCCCCTTCAGGATTGCTAAGTAGTGGTGGTGAGTAGGATGAAACTGTGACTATACCATGTAGGGCAATTGTAGGTGGGCAGGTGATAGCAGAGAGGTCATACAAATCCCAGTCCACTAGAGAAGGAACTGGGAACCCAGTCCAGTATCTTTGGCATGCAAACATTAGTAAGTGTGCTGCAGTCAATAGGTTCACAGAGAGTAGGACACAACTGAGGGACTGAACAACCATATGTGAAATGTTCCCCTGGTACTTGATATATGTGATGTGACGGTGTAATTTGGCCACTATTTGTTGTCCCAATGTAGATGTGATGAGTGATGTGTACAGTATATAAGATGATCTTTGTATTGTTAGGCTCCAAATTAGAGCCTCAGTGAGTGTGAACGGGTTAATGTGTCAGCCATGTGCATGTATTTGTGTTGGAATTTAATGAGGAAGTGTGTCTTTAATGGCTTTCAGCATCTTGCAGCATGGCTTTTCATATTGGCATATGCATGACCATTACAACCTATGTGGTAAAATACATTTAATTTTTTGCAATATTGGTATTTGGGAGTTGTTGTGCATGTAATTGTAATGCCTTCCATTGCTTTCCCCATATTTTGTTTTTTAATATGTTTTATTGCCAAGTACAAACATTGTAACAGTCATTTATATGATCATTTGAAATTTTAAAAAATGTTAATAAAATGTAGTAATGTAATGTGGTTCTTATTCATTATTAAACTATCACAATATTTCTTCAACTTTTCCGTTTTCGTAAAACAAAAAGAACATATAGGTTATATATAATTTAATTATGAAATGAAAGAAAATTAAAAAAATAACCAAAAAAAAAAAACAAAACATGTTTTAAAGTGTATTGGTGTCTTTATATTGTCATTTGCAGTGTTACCAACTAGTCTGTAAACCCTTTGAGGGTCCTGTTTGGAACCCATAAGCTTTGGGCCTCCATTTGGCATTTGCTAGCTTGATTGCGTCTGCGATGTTGAGCGATTTCTGCAAATGAATATCTATTAGTGATTTTCGAAATCAAAAGTCTTGAGGCCTTGAGAGATCAAAAGCTTCTGAAGGCTGTAAGTTACAAGCTTAACCAGCGCCGTTTCTTCAAACCCGTAACTCGGAAACCGTTCAAAGCCCTCAAAACAGACACCAATTGAATATCAAATTAGGTTGCGACCTTAGTTTCGGGCTACCAAATCTCCCTAAAGCTCAATTGAATGTGGGCCCTTGTTAGGTTATGTATTTGATTTTTCATTTATAAGACTACAAAATAATATCCTCGTTATTTTGGTTACCAGGCACAAATATAGGACTCGATTATATGACTCCAGTAAAAACTCTTGTATACTGCCTCTTCCTTATGAGAGTTTTTATGTTAGATTTTACTGAGCTCTTAGCTATTCCCATAGTTAATTCACTTAAAATGTTACATTCACATAGACCGGGTGTTTGTTACATTAGGGAGATTATTTTAGGAGCAGTTATAGCGTCCTTACGTGTGCACATAAATAAAGTAAAAAAAAATTGCAACATGGAGTCTACAAAGTATTTCTCAAACATTGACAGTGCCATGTTGCATAAGCTAACCCATGGGTCTCAAGAGCAAGAGTTTAAGTTTTTTCAGGGAGAGCTTATTATTAAAATTGCAACATGGAGTCTACAAAGTATTTCTCAAACATTGACAGTGCCATGTTGCATAAGCTAACCCATGGGTCCCAAGAGCAAGAGTTTAAGTTTTTTCAGGGAGAGCTTATTATTAAGTAAAGTAGGAAACTAATGCTTATTTGCTTAAATTATTTTTTCAATTAAATTCACCCATAAATTATATACCCAGTCTATATTATTAATAGTTGTATTTTTAATACATTTCACAGTCTTTACCTGATCCCTGTTCAGTTTTCCCTATACTCCATACCCCACCCTATTACACACTTGCTACAAACCCCTTACATACCACATGCTACATACCCACCAAGCACACCCCCTGCTACACACTTCATCCAATTACCCATTATCCCCAGTGCCTTATAATTAATTATCAAGATAATAGCATAAAATTAGCAACTGGTTCAAAATACTTAAGTAAACAAATGACAAAATCAGCTTGTATGTTGTAATTGTGGGTAACCAGACTAGAATATAAATATAGACTAGATTAGTATTGGCAGAGGTTCTATATTTCAGGGGTTAGAGCACTAGTCATATAAACAAGGGGTCGCGAGTTCAAATGTTGCTGAAGCCTTGTCCTTATTTTCAGAAATTAAATTGATTTTGGAAGAAATATTACATAAATAAAAATACAAATTAATGTTATATAGTAGACAGATGGATACTGAAGACAAAAAGTTATGAGAAAATATCAGAGGAGCATATCATCTGGGGTTTAGAGCACTGGTGCCAAGAGTTCAAATGTCATTTTTTTGTTATTATCAGAATTTACATGGATTTCTGATAAATATTTTATTGATATAAATACAGTTAAATGTTATAATCAATTAAATAAATTATTAGAGCACAGTTGTGCTCTAATAGGTAAGGGTCTCTGGAGCTTTCCATTATAATCTCATGTATCATGAACTTATAACTTTTGTGTTTGGTTTGATAAATATGTTTGAAATTTTGTATTTTAGAAAACATTAGGTCTGAATTTTTTTTTTCAAATTTTCATTAAATTATGCCCTGGCAAGAGTTCCCAACTACTGTATATACCCCTGCAATGTATTGATAAAAATGTAAAAACAAATATTGGCAATTTATTGAGGAAATATACAGCTCCTGCTCTATCAGTCTCTGAAAATATGCAAAGGCAGATAAATAAAATATGCAGCTTCTTCTACCTCTATAGATACAGATACCTAATGATTTCTCTATACTACACATATAAATAATAATAATAACAATAATATTAATATAGAGTGCAAGCTATACCAGAAGACACAGTGTACATACAATATATATATATATATATATATATATATATATATATATATATATATATGTCAGGATTACCGATTAGACCAACTAGGCAACTGCCTAGGGGCGCCACAGGAAAAGTCTATAGTCTTCATGTGTATTATGTATAAGGGAACTTTCTATAAATCTGTAATGTTGGGGGTTGTGTAGGGAAAACTGTGTGTTTGTATATATATATATATATATATATATATATATATATATATATATATATATATATATATATATATATATATATATATATATATATATATACACTCACAGATCACTTATATTAGCAATGGTGTTCTGTTTTATCTTCAAAAACCCACTGTAGTTCTAGTAAAAAAAATCTTGTTTGTAAAATATGTGTAAGTCATGGACATAAGCATTTTTTTTTTTAAATCTGAATTTTTGTAGTCTCTGTTTATGAGTATAGGAATCCTTTTTGCGTAATCATGATATGTATTTGTACAACATGCTCGCATCCCTCCCACAGAAAAATATAATTAATAGTTTTGTGCCTTAATATGGCCCACCACCAAATGCATTTAATAAACAAGTAATTGTTCAGTGTGTGAGTAGATATTTTGTAAAAACGGCTATTAAAGGGAAATGTATGTGATTTGCTCGCACAGCCATTAAAGTCAGCACTGAGAGAACGATATACACGCACAGAAAAGGCAAAAATGGGTGCATGCATACCTGGCATACTCACTCATAGGGGCTCCGCCACTTTACTGCCTAGGGGCTCCAAAAAGGTGGATCCGGCCCTGCTAGTGAATAAATGTGCACTTAGTTCTAGGGATTCTTGGCTTGGAGGTGATATTCTCAGGGTGCTTCAGTTTTGTTTTTATTTAAGGAGAAGAAAAAAAAACCTCAAGGGCTCCTCTGCACGGTTGTGTATTTTACACTGCAACATATGAATTTGCAAAGGATTTGAGCAGTGACCACTTGATAGAGTCAGGCATAGACATGGGGGGAATTTAATTTGTTTGAGAGAGCAAGAGACAGCCTGAGGGTGGATAAAACACTTAATTGTCTAAATAGAAGGTCGGAGTTGTGGATATTGCTGGTTTGTTGGTAACACTCTGGAATGTTACAACCTTGCGCATGTGAAATGCACGCTCATCGCGAGGCACGTACGACTTAGGCAGCAATGAGCGCCAAAGGTGCTCAGAGGGGGAAGAACATTGAATTGTGTGGCAAACAGCATTGCCAGGCTTTAAATGTTATTGCAGCCATTTTTGACGGGCAAGTCGCTAGTAGTTACATAGTAATTGAGGTTCAAAAAAAACTTTTAGTCCATCAAGTTCAACCTTTTAAGATCTTCTCTGATATGCATTATGCAAATTAGTTGTTAATTAATTGATTCAGAGGAAGGCAAACAGAAAAAAACCCAAGTGAAACTTTGCCAATCATCTCAAAAGAAGAAAAAAAAACATAATCTTGACCCTCCATACTGGCGATCGGATTCCTCCCTGGATCAATACTCTCTCTCTAATTATCCAGGATAACCCTGAATTCCCTTTTTGATTAGAAATCAACCCAGTCCCTTTTTAAAGTTATCTATCGAATCAACTGTCACCACCTCCTTTGGCAGAGAATTAACCACCCTTATGGTGAAGAACCCTTTTCTTTCTTTAAGGTGGAATATTTTTACTTCTAACCTTAAAGGATGTCCTCTTGTCAGTTGAAAACCTCTTGGTACAAAAAGCTCACTTGAGAAATCTTTATACTGACCCTGGATGTATTTATATAAGGTAATCATATCCCCTCTTAGATGCCTTTTTTTCTAGAGAAAATACGCTTAATTTGGTTAGTATTTCTTCTTAACTTAGCACCTCCATTCCCCTTATTAGCTTTGGAGCCCTTCTCTGTTCTTTTCCAGCTCTAAAATGTCCTTTTTATGTAGTGGTGCCCAAAACTGTACCCCATATTCCAAATGAGGGCATACTAGTGATTTGTATAGTGGAAGAATTATATTTGCTTCCCTTGCTTCTATACCCTTCTTAATACATGTAAAGATTTTACTTGCCTTTGCAGCTGTTGCTTGACATTGAGCACTGCTACCTAGGTGTTTGTCCACTAGTACTCCCAAATCCCTTTCAATATCTGATACCCCTAGATTTGATCCATTAAGATAATAAATTATGGCTATTCATGGCTATTTTTCTTTCCCAGATGAATAACTTTACATTTATTAGTATTCAATATCATCTGCCATTTAGATGCCCATTCCTCTATTTTATGTAAATCCCTATTTAGGGAAAGTACATCATTATCTGATTTAATTACCTTGCACAACTTTGTGTCATCAGCAAAAATAAAGACACAACTTTCCAATCCTACTTTATTAATAAATATGTTAAAAAGAAGAAGACCTAATACTGAACCATGAGGAACCACACTTACCACATTAGTCCAATCGGAGTATGTTCCATTTACAACAACCCTTTGCTTCCTGTCTTTTAGCCAGCTCTCGATCCATGAGCAGATATTTACTGAAATTCCTGTATCCCTTAGTTTGCATAATTGTCTTCCATGTGGCACTGTATCAAAAGCCTTTGCAAAATCCAAAAAAACTACGTCCACTGAGTTGCCTTGATCCATGTTCCTACTAACCTCCTCATAGAAACTAATTAGATTTGTTTGACATGACCTATACCTCATAAATACAATTTGACTCATACTTATATAATCCTGTTTGAATAGACATATTCTTGTATATAATGCCTTCGTAACCCTTCTAAATGCTTTCCCACTACAGTAGTGAGGCTTACAGGTCTACAATTCCCTGGATTTGCTCTAGCTACCTTCTTAAATATAGGTATCACCTCTACTTTTCGTCAGTCATCTGGTAGCGACCCTGTGTTGAGTGAATCTTGAAAAATTTAATATATATAGATGTACACTATTATATTGACAAATTGGTAGGTCAAAAACAACACTTTTAACTCTTTTTAAATCCCTGAGAGTTACTGTACATCGTAAAGGAAAAATATTACAATATTTTCAAAAATGTAGTTTTTCCACACAAATAATACATTTAATAATTAACTTTAATTGCATAATAATAATTATTTATTTCAAATAAATGTATTATATAACAAATAGAGGCTAATAACAGATCAATGTGATAGTTACAATAATATAAATGTTGTGACATTACGTAGGTAGAAACTTTTATCGGGTATACTGTACCAACTTTATTTTAGTTGGCTTTCTACTCCCATCTCAGGGGTGTGTAATCAAACAAACAGAAAATGTATGCACAAAGAGGCTAAGCATGTGACTCTTCTGCATTATTTATCTGTTTATTTATGTGTATCTCACTTAACACACTGATGTATAAATACGTCCCAGCTCACAACTTAATGAATGTACAAACACACATACATATATATTATGTTTAGTGACTCTTTGGGTTTTCTGAGATACACACATCACTGAAAGTCACAAAATACATTGCCAATGGAAAATAAAGTATTTTTATATCTAGGTATTGTGGGATTCAGCAACATTTACCAGAGACTGAGTGTTGTCTGCACTTGGCTGCCAATTTTCTAAAGGAAGAAATTAAATATATAAATATATCTGTTGAGTAAATGAGCAAGGCACCAACACCTTGGCATACAAAGGGCATCTGACATGCCAGTGTGCTGGTTATTTTCAGTTTCGCTCAGCTATTTTAGAAGGTTATCAGATCATTGTAAACTAATTTGCTTTCCATTAGTCCTGTTGAAAATATTGGCCTTATGGATTGCCACATTTTCATCTCTGCATTCAAGATTTCCTCCCACCTGTACAAGCATACCAGAAAAGGCAAGTCATGGTGACATTTCTTCTCCCCTCCTCATTTCTTTTACTTTATTATTAAAATAGCTATGAATATTAGTTTAACTCAACACTTATTATATATGGCCCCCAATGCAGTATTGATTGGCCGTTGGTGTGCTTGATGCTGCCCTTTAATATAGACTAACAGCATCAAAATCAGAATTAGGGCCCAATATAAATGTAATAGCCAAGGCTGTCTCCCCCAACCCAATGCAGACCCATTTTCCCCATCACCCATAGTCAGCCTTTATGACAACTGCACATATAGTAGTGAAATGTCTTTAATTGTGTCCCTTATTAAATAAGTATATTTCAAATACTTGAAAATTATAGTTCATCCTGCACTTTGATGGTGGAAAACAATTCGAGAGGCTATAATACTTTTCATATATTTACTACAATTTTACTTAATTGGTAAACAATTCCCTCACTATCCAGCTCTCATCCAGCTAACCCAGGGTGGACAAAACCAAGGAGTCCAATAGTTTCTTAACAGTCACTGGCCTGCTGTCTTCAGATTTCCTGGTCTCCACTCTGTTTCAAACTGTCATAATTTGCAAGCTGCTGTTTCTCTATCTGTGTCTCTCTCCTGCGCAGACAAACTGCACACACTAGTGATGTCGCGAACAGTTCGCCGGCAGACTATTTGCGGCGATTTTGGCATGTTCACGCTCGCAGCGAAAGGCGAACATATGCGCTTTTCGGTTCACCCCTTATTCTTTATCATTGAGAAAACTTTGAACCTGCACCTCACAGTCAGCAGACACATTCCAGCCAATCAGCAGCATACACTCCCTTCCAGAGCCTTCCATCTGAAGGACAGCAACCCAAAAAGCCCTTTTTAGGGCAAGAACATCATTTATTTTATTTTATAATTTTTTTCTGTGTAATCTAATTGCATATGCCTGCCTGCCAGCGTGTGTGTGTGTGACAGGCTAACACCTAACCGCTTATATTGTGCTCAGTGAAATAAAACAACACTTTTTTGACTGTAATAGATTGAATATCAATTGCCTGCCTACAGGCGTGTGTGTGAAGCCTATTGCATCTACTCTGCCAACTTTTGCCAGTGCACAGTGATACGTCATATCTGGTGCAACCGTAGTGTACAGTGACATAAAACAACACTTTTTTTGACTGTAATAGATTGAATAGCTATTGCCTGCCTACAGGCGTGTGTGTGAAGCCTATTGCATCTACTCTGCCAACTTTTGCCAGTGCACAGTGACACTCATATCTGGTGCAACCGTAGTGTACAGTGACATAAAACAACACTTTTTTGACTGTAATCGATTGAATATCAGTTGCCTGCCTACAGGCGTGTGTGTGAAGCCTATTGCATCTACTCTGACAACTTTTGCCAGTGCACAGTGACACTCATATCTGGTGGCACCATAGATTGCACGCGCAGTGCCCCAAATTTGAAGTGTGAGGACCGACCAAGCATCTTTTTCCATCTCCCGCTTCCATAAATCCATGCCATATACACATCCCCTGATAGTGGACGTAACAGGGATTAAACTGATAGGAATAGTACTACTTAACAGTACACACCTTATAATAACGCAGACAGAGGCAACGCATATAATCTGACCTGTGTATAATATTCCATGCTGGGCAGTGGAAGCCCCCAGACTCTGACCTGTGTATAATATTCCATGCTGGGCAGTGGAAGCCCCCAGACTCTGGGAGTCTGAAGAAGAGGAGTCAGAGGAGGAAGGTGGCTTTGAGGAGGTGGAAGGCCAAACACAGCAGACATCCCAGGGGGCTTGTTGTCACCTTTCGGGGACCCTTGGTGGCTGGGTGGAGTAAGAGACCTTCAATGACATTAGTGAGGACAAGGAACGGGACATGGCTATATTGGTATCCAACCTTGTGCAAATGGGGAGTTTGCGGTTGTGCAATGGGACTGTTTGCGGTTGTTTGAGGTGCATTAAACAGGGAGATTGGTCTGTTACTGTGAAGCGGGTGTAACCCTTACACTACCTGATCGCTACAACATCATACCTGATGTTTTAAAGCATGTTATTCCAAACAATTTAGGAATGTTAGGTGATTTATGCCCTTTATGGCTTAAAACCAGACTCTGCATCAACTATGTAATTTTCCGTGGGAGTTTTGCCATGGATCCCCCTCCGGCATGCCACAGTCCAGGTGTTAGTCCCCTTGAAACAACTTTCCCATCACTATTGTGGCCAGAAAGAGTCCCTGTGGGTTTTGAAATTCGCCTGCCCATTGAAGTCTATGGCGGTTCGCCGATGTTCGCCTGTTCGCGAACATTTGATGAAGTTCGCGTCCGCTGTTCGCGAACCCAAAATTTGATGTTCGCGACATCACTAGCACACACTTCTGTGTGTGTGTGTCTTGATTCAGTTTCAGATAAACTGCAAGTCCATCAGCAGGTCCATCCGTACTCCAGGAGCAGGCTTAAACAGGCCAATCCAGGTGCAGCTAATCAACTGCTCAGGAAAGTTAACCCATGTTGTCCTACCAAGGGTAGAAAGCTATTAAAAATCTGTCACTCACATCATCTGTTGCAATACATTCAATTCAAAAGGTTAACAAAAGACTTAGAATCTAAGCTACATGATGACTGTACCCATGTACAAAAAGTACATATGCCTAATGCTTCATATAATTAAAACATAAGACCACATCAGACCCAGGGACTGGAAGTTACAAACAACTGCCCTATGGGGTACATAGAAATCTAAAATCTCCTTGTCTCCAAGGGACACAAAATAATCCTATACCTACTTGACTCCTGGGAAAAACAAAAGGATCTTACACCTTTTTCTTCCTGATCAGCACTACTAATGATTATTATTATTATTATTATTATTATTATTATAGTTGTCTCACTGTGTGCTGATGATCACTGACACTATGCAGCTCTTGGTACTATCAATACTGCCTGAAAATACTCACAGGGCAGCAATTGTTTAATTGTTTATTATGTGGGTTATTGATTGTGATTAAAACGTGTCTTGCAATGGAGCAGAAATTGATTAGTGACACACGTCTGACCTGGCTCTAAAAGGCTTTTAGATTGCATTTAATTAATCTCCAGACATTTTACACAAGCTGGGGCATTTTAGACAATTCTTTCAAGGCTCGTTTCCAAGCATTTCCTGAAGTTTGCACATGGCTTTCCATCACTTTTCACTTATCAGAACAATTCTTTCATTTGGTGTCTTTCTAGAATCCAATTCAAGGGTAGAAGATAAAAAAAAAAAAAAAAAATCATCAGTTATATTGAGAGCAAAGAAAAGCAACAAATGACATATTTGCCAGAATTCCCCACTAGAGTCTTTGATTATATAAGTGGGACCAAATAACCGAGTAATAAAATGCTGAATCAGCCTGTAATATAAATACAGAAAATAATTCCCACAACAGGATTAGTGAGTCAGCAATAAAAGGAACATAAACACGCTCCATGCGGCTTGGGACAAATGTATGACACGAAAAATGGGAGCCAACAGAACGTGAGATTTGAAAGGCACTTTAATTAAAGGGACAACCAGTTCTCTGTTACACAGTATCCTATGATGAACATATATAATAATAGTTGACTAAACCTTATTGTAATTTTCTAAAATTGTATTTATAAGTGTGATTTTATCATGTTGTGCAGATATATCTAACTCTTGGTTGCTACCAATGTGTAGGTACTAAAGATTAGTTTTGTGATGTTGTACAGCTTTTTTTTACTCGGGAGAAAAAGGAAAGAGCCGATAAGGAGAGATTGAAAGAAAAGGAGAGAGCAAATAGTAGGAAAAGAAAGGCGAGGGAGAAAAGAGAGGCGGGATAGTGAAAGAAAAGATGAGGAGAGAGAAAGTGGAAGCCAGAAAAAGAGACATAAGGATGGTGAGAACAAGCAAAGGGAATAGAAAGAGAATGGAGGAGAGAGAAAGAGAGTAAACAGAAGAGTTAAAAAAAAGAAGGGACTATACAAGAAAGGAAAGATAGAGCTGAAGAGAGAGAGAGAGAGAAATGAGTAAGAGAGAGAGAAGTAGAAGGTTTATTGAATTTCAAAAATATCTCTAGATTATAGATGTTTTTTGACCGGATGTGCCGTATCTCATTTGTTTAGTTGTTCAGTCTTGCCTGACTTACATGACCCTATGTACAGCCGCACGCCAGGCACATTTTGTGTCTGGTTGTGCTTATCCATAAGGTTTTTCTTGGCAATAATACTGGAGTGGGTTATCAGTTGACTTCTCTGCTATGACCTGCCCATCTTGGGTGACCCTACATGGTACACAAGCCATTTCACCATGACAAGGTAGCGATACAGAAGAAGAGTGTCTTATTAAGCACCAGCAATATAGAAAATACTGTTACCGGAACAAGAAGTCGTGTTCTCAACATGGCGGACTCATGAGATAAGGAAGGAAGTATGGGTGGGAGTTATTTACACGTAAAAATATAATAATAAAAAACTAATATAAATACTATTAGAATCAAATGAACAGACAATGATCATATCACTGTTGCCTAGGAGGTCGTATCCACTCCTAATTCTACGTTTCAATGCTTTTTTGATATTTCTCTAATTTTTGCCATAACACTTGAAATAGAAACCAGAGTTTGAAACAAAATGGATAATACAAAAAAACTAAAAGCGTTTTTTTCAAGGCTGGCTTCAGTTCCAGTATCCTGGTATAAGTGATCTCTCTTTGAACCTTGGGGCTGACTGCAGCAATCAAAGCGTGTCCTTTATCATTAAGTGGATGGGAACACGCACTGTGGGTAATTACACCGGAAGGTCACCTACTCACACAATTACTACAAGTTATTACCTGCTGATCTCACAGCACCTGTACACACATTTTGCAGGATATGTCACTTTGCTGATAAATTATGCTGTATTGTTTGCAGTATGTAGCAAATTTACCAATATTAGCAGCTGTGTATGATCAAAAAGGCAATTTTAGACAAAAAAATAATAATTTTGTAGATTTTGTGGAGCGATTCTTGGGCACTTCCTGATCACCTTGAGTCTGCAGGTATTTTTCACTAAATAATAGATGAAGAAGTGGGGGAGGAGGGAGGATAGGAGCTAGGAAATGGTTAAATCATTTGGATTTTTGATATCTGCTCCATTCCCTTTGTACAGGCAGATCAGTAAATGCAAGTTGTTGTTGTTCTGTCGCATCCGATTTGCAGCGACATTATGGACCACAGCACAGTCACATCTTTTGTCTGGGCGTGCAAATCCATAAGGTCATAAGATACTGGAGTGGGTTGCCAGTTCCTTTCCCAGTGGACCATGATTGTCTGACTTCTCTGCTATGACCTGCCCATCTTGGATGACCCTACATGGTATAGCTTACAGCTTCATTAAGGTATAATAGCCCCTTCACCACAACAAGGTAGCGATACAGAAGGGAAAATGCAAGTGCTGTCTTGATAAAATGTAAATACCTCTCTCACACTTGCAACTTCATCCAAAGTATGATGGATGCCTCCAGGATGCAGTAGAGTCATAAAAATAGCTTCTTGAATAAAAACTATCTGTATGGCATTTTTGATGCCAAGTTATGTACGTAGTCAAGCTCAGGCCTCCATTCAATTGCAAGCCCACAGTTGACTTTATACCGACCATAAGTCTGCGGGCTTGAAATGTGCTACAGTTACAAAGCGATTCATGTGATCAAGCCCGCATCTACCTGACCAAAAGCCTAAACCGTAAACCATGCACCGTAAGTAGCATTTCAGAGCGTGATCATGATTAATTAAACAAGACAGTAACTACCGATTTAGAAACAGCCAATAGTAAATGAGACTCTCATCATGGTGTCAGTAAAACATGGAGGTTTAACTTCAATCCATTAGTGTTTAGCGGTCGGATATGCGATCGGACTCGCAATCCGGCAATGTACAAAATAATAAAAATGAATGACGATACTGTTCTAGTCCATGTGGGTGGCCTGATATGTATTAACGATTACCGAAATAGATATAACACGGAAATGAAATGTAAAAAAAATACTTGATTGCAGATTTGCGATCTTGAGACTGTTGTGTTATTAATTCTAATGTCTTTCATCGCTTTCCCCGTTATTTAAAGTGCAGTATTGATTATTTATTTGTATTTACAGTGCTACGAACAGCTGTTTAACCCCTTTGTGAGTCCTATCTGGTACTCGTAGGATTTTCTTCTACATTAGCCATTTTACGGGTATGAAAGCAATTTTGGGTTTGAGGAATTGTAGCAAGTGAATAGCGTTTTGGGATTGTAACATTTACGGGCTTGAAAGATCAAAGGCTTAGCTGGGCCAGGGTTCCGATTTTGACAACCGCAGGGATTTTCAGCCTGTAACCCACAAATCGTTTGCAGGTAGCTAAAAGCATCAAAAGAATAGCAAATTAGTTTATGGGCTACATTACGTGCTCTAGTAACTGAAAATTGCTCAATTGAATAGTGGCCCAAGTTTTACAATTGTTGTCATTGTCCATTATTTGTTATAAAACTGAACTAATTT
The DNA here is from genome assembly GCA_027410445.1 of Discoglossus pictus. Taxonomy (NCBI): domain Eukaryota; kingdom Metazoa; phylum Chordata; class Amphibia; order Anura; family Alytidae; genus Discoglossus; species Discoglossus pictus. The sequence continues at coordinate 93,493,440 of CM050172.1, forward strand.
CATTCATAGCATACTGAAAGCCCTGTATGCAAAATATACAATATTTTATGCAGTTACTGTATATACTTGAGTATAAGCCGACCCGAGTATAAGCCGAGGCACCTATTTTACCACAAAATACTGGGAAAACGTTGTGACTCGAGTATAAGCCGAGGGTAGGAAATGTGCTGCCCCCTGTGTCCCTCTTGTGCCCTCTGTGTCCCCCTCTTGTGTGCCCTCTTTGCCCCTTTCTTGTGTCCCTCCTCTCTCTCCCCTGTGTCTCTTCCCCCCTCTCCCTCCCCTGTGTCTCTCCCCCGCCCCTGTGTCTCTTCCCCCCTCTCCCTTTCCTGTGTCTCTTCCCCCTCTCCCTTTCCTGTGTCTCTCCCCCCCTCCCTTCCCTGTGTCTCTTTCCCTCACCCTCCCTTATCCCCCTCCTTAACCCCCCTCCTCAACCTCCCTCCTCAACCCCCCTCCTCAACCCCCCTCCTCATCTTCAACCCCCCATCCTCATCCTTACCCCCCCCATCCTCATCCCTCCCATCCTCAACCCCTCTCCTCAACCTCCCTCCTCATCTTCAACCCCCCATCCTCAACCTCCGCATCCTCATCCTCAACCCCATCCTCATTTTCAACCTTCCCATCCGCAACCCCCCTCTTCATCCTCATCCTCAACCCTCCCATCCTCAACCCCCCTCCTCAACCCCCCTCCTCAACCCTCCTCCTCAACCCCCCTCCTCAACCCCCCTTCTCAAACCCCTCCTCAACCTCAACCCCCCTCTTCATCCTCAACCCCCCTCCTCAACCTCAACCCCCCATTCTCAACCTCAACCCCTCATCCTTAACCCCCTCCTCATCCTCAACCCCCCTCCTCATCCTAAACCCCCTCCTCACTTTACCCCTCTAATTACCTCACCCTCTCCCTTTACCCTCACTTACCTTCCATCTACATCTGCAGCTGCTCCTCCGCTCCTCCGCGTTCCTTCAGGCTGCGTCTTGACCCGGCCAATGCTAATGACGTGACGCGCATGTGACGTCACGTCATTAGCATATGCCAGGTCCCGACGCAGCCGGAAGGAGCATGGAGGAGCAGCTGCAAATTGAAGGTAAGTGAGGGGAAAGGAAGAGGGGGTGTAATTAGAGCGGTAAAGTAAGGAGGGGAGTTTAGGATGAGGAGGGAGTTTAGGATGAGGAGGGGGGTTTATGATGAGGAGGGGGGCTTTAGGATGAGTAGGGGGGGGTTGAGGATGGGGGAGTTGAGGATGGGGGAGTTGAGGATGATAAGGGAGGGGGAGGGAAAGAGCCATGGGGGGGAAAGAAAGACACGGGGGGGAATGAGAGACACGGGGGAAAGAGAGACACGTGGGGAAGAGAGACACGGGGGCAGTGACTCGAGTATAAGCCGAGGGGGCCCTTTTCAGCCTTAAAAAAAGGGCTGAAAAACTTGGCTTATACTCGAGTATATATGGTATATTATAAAACTGTTCAGAGGTGTTCAGAGGTGGTCCCCAGGTTAAGGACAAAATCCGTTCCTGAGAACATTCTTAAGTTGGATTTGTATGTAAGTCGGGTCCCTGATAAATAATAATAATAATAATAATAATAATAACAGTACTATAATGGTTCATATGTGGTAATAATAATACAGTGTAATAATAATACCCCTGTACTGTAATAACAAATTGTGCTCTTTCTTTTAATTCAAAGAAATGAAACACTTTTAATCCTTTTGTTAATCTTTTCTTTTGATTCAGTCTCCCTCTTATTTAGGCTCAGTCTATCATGTCCTCAGTTAAGGGCAGTTTTCTCTATTTCTTCCTTTAAGGATAGAAAATCACCAAAGCAGAGATTTGAAAATCACATAGGAAACTTGTTTATATTTTTAATAAGTAAAGGTACTGTGACTCTCCCACAAATTTAAGTTTAGCTTTAACGATTTCAGTACTTACTCTTGAGGATGTAGAAAAATGGCTGGAAAGTAAAAATATCTACCTCATATATGAGAATGATTTTTTAAAAGCCCAGTTGCTCCCATTTTTGGTACAATTTTTTAATTGAAGGAATACAAACCGGAATTGTTATAAACAGTTAAATTGTAAGCTCTGTAGTGCATTGGCAGTCACAAACATAAATTTTCCTGATAAACTCCCAAACATCCTCATACCCACCCCTTTGGAGTTCATAACTTTCTTTGTTTTAAAAGAAAAATGGTTATAAAATTAATAATTTGGAATTTGCAACAATGTAACACTTGTGGGACACAATTGTGACATTACTTGACAGATTTCTTAGCCAGATATATATTTTTGTTTATTATTCTGTAGAGCACTAGAGGTTTGCTATCTCCCTCATCACCATTTGCATACATGGCTCCTTATAACTTCCTGGGTTGTTCTCAAAATATTTACACCTTGTGCCCAATATGTATGGCGTATGGTCTGAGCCCTGACAGGCTGACCTCCCACCCCTGCTGGCAGCACTCATACGTCTATTTCCCAAAGACAACCTCTGGATATGACGGTGAGCACGTGCACTCAACTTCTTTGGTCGACCATGGCAAGGCCTGTTCTGAGTGGAACCTGTCCTGTGAAACCGCTGTATGGTCTTGCCCACCATGTTGCTGCTCAGTTTCAAGGTCTTGGCAATTTTCTTATAGCCTTGGCCATCTTTATGTAGAGCAACAATTCTTTTTTCAGTTCCTCAGAGAGTTCTTTGCCATGAGGCGCCATGTTGAACTTCCAGGTTCCAGTATGAGAGAGTGTGAGAGCGATAACACCAAACTTAACACACCTGCACCCCATTCACTCCTGAGACCTTGTAACACTAATGAATCACATTACACCGGGGAGGGGAAATGGCTAAAGGGGGCCAAATTTGGACATTTCCACTTAGGGGTGTACTCACTTTTGTTGCCGGCTTAGACATTAATGGTGGTGTGTTGAGTTATTTTGAGGGGACAGCACATTTACACTGTTATACAGGGTGTACACTTACTACTTTACATTGTAGCAGAGGGTCATTACTTCAGTGTTGTCACATGAAAATATATAATATGTGAGGGGTGTACTCTCTCTTGTGAGATACTGTATATATATATATATAATTTTTATGTGTATGTTGTGTACATATAAAATGCCACTTACAGCCTAATAATCAGAGGGACTCTGGGAGGTCCATGCTAATTTCTGTTCTGACTGCACAGTATTTTCTGAGCACTAATCAGTCCAGACAGCTCTTATCTCCCTTCAGTCCTGTCTGTATCAGGCCTTTGATAGCGAGTTACAGTCTGACATGCAGTATTAATAATTAAACATCCCAAAGCAGCGAGAGAGGAAAAAACAACCAGTATCACAACAAAACAGCACCAAGCGTATAAATGGACATTATCCTGATTTTCCGTCAAAATAAGGAAACAGTCTGACAGTAAGAGGAGGGTGGATAGGAATCTAGAAACATAGAATCAAATAAACATACATTTATCTGCAGAAAAGAATCAACAAGGCCCATCTAGTCTGCCCAATTTATCTACCAAAAGGTTAAACTTTATTTAGCCTCAGGATGTCTTTAATCTTATCTTGCCTTATTTACCCTACCACTTCTACTAGAAAGCAGTTCCACCCAGCGGTGCCGCCGGCGCAAGGCATCAGGGCCCTGCTCTGGGGGGGGGGGGGGCAGCTATACCTGTCATGGCCTGCTGCGGCCCCCTGCCTCCCCCTCCCACGGCCCTACCGGGGCCCCCAATGCACTTGCTCTGCCACCGGTTCCACCTATCTACTACTGATAAATTCATGAGCTGTGTCAGAGAGAAACCCTTTCCCCCAGTGGCTAAAAACTCATTAACTGAATTACACTCTTACACAAAAACAAGCACAACATTGATTCTTTAAGCAATTACACTTAGCATTTATAATACTATAGAACTCTTGTCTTTATTATTTACAATTTTAATTAAAGTGACATGGCAGGACTCTGGATTTGACCTGGTATTTTTACAAGTTTCTAGTCTCCACTGGGTTTGTGTTTTCGGCACTTTGATGAAGGACAAAATACAAGAGGCGTCTTTTCCAAAAAATTACAAAAATTTTAGCCAGTGGCACAAAAATTATAAACCAAAACAAAGAAAATAACGGGCGTAGCTTCCACTGAAAAACAGCATTAATTGATAACAGCTCCCTCACTAACCAGCTTTCATCCAGCTAAAACTGGATGGAGCAAAATAAACAGTTCAATAGTTTGTTAATCACTCGCCTGTATCTCTCTTCAAATCTCTAGATCTCCACTCTGCTCCAAATGACCATAATCTGCAAACTGCTGTCTCTCTGCCTGTCTTTCTCCAGCTCAATCTGCAAATACTCAGTCCATTAGCCGTCTACCAGCGGCGGCCTCACACTCCAGGAGCTTTATCCAGGTGCATCTAATCAACTTCAACAAAGTTAACCTCTGAAGTCTTAGTGGGAAAAGAGAGATTTGTAAAGTCTATCTAACACAAACTGGTTGTAAGCCTGTGTCACAGTATATAATAGATTTTTTTTATTGTTTCTATGCACTTAGTATTTTTAAGAACTAGTAACTTGCCGATCATAAATAACTGTATCTTATAGTAAGTTGAATTGTCTGTTCTATCTGTCTCAGTGCTGTCTCTCTGTGTGTGCCCTCTCCCTTTCTGTGTGCCCTCTCTCTCTCCCTCCTTCTCTCCCTCACTTCCCCTCCCTCTCTCCCTCCACCCTTTTATCTCTCCCTCCCTCTCTCCCCCTTCCCCTCAATCTCCCTCCTCCTTCCCCTTCCCCTTTCCCTCTCTTCCCTTTCTCTCAACTTCACTTTCTTTCCCTTCTTCCCCCTCTCTCTCCCTCCTCATCTCTTTCCCTCCCCTCCCTCTCTCCCTCCCCCTTCTGCTCCACCTCTCTACCCTCCCTTTCCCTTCTCACTGTCTCTCCCTCCCCCTCTCTCTTATCTCCCCCCTCTCTCCCTCATCCCACTCTCTCTTCCATTCCCCTGCGCATGCGTTACTCACAAGCTAATAACTATTATAGTAGATTATTGAAAAGCACTTTTTTGCTGCCTAAAATCATAAAAATAATTCTATGTGTCTGAGCAGTATGAGCAGTGTAGTGTATGCCTGCCTATCAGGGGCCATGTCTCGGTGTCTCACTCATAGATGCTTCTTACAGAGTTGTCTTTCACTGGTTATAAGTGGTGTGTTATTGTGTGGAGGGATGTCTTCAAATGTGAGGTGTGTTTCAGTTTTAATTGTCTCATTTAGAGATGTGTGTAACAAGGATAAATGCGACACATTTACTTTTGCTTTAAAATTAAGTCTCACCTTAACTGTAATGCCCTAATAAGAAGCTGCATATTTGTCTCCTTCCTGATAAGGTCATTAAGGGAATGTGGAGGCTTAGCTGGGAGACAGGACTAAAATATATTCAGAGCACACATATTTAATAATAGAATAAACTATCATTAATGGACTGTCTCAACAGCAAAAGCTTGTTGATAAGGGAAAAATCTCCAGCCAATGATGATCACTGTGTTAGTGGTAAACATTTTGTCTGAAAATGTAGCTGCTTACTGGTAGACAAAACCACCTTCACACTGATCTAAAAACAGATGGATATCAGCAGCAGCTTGAGTCTGAATTTGACAGTATGTCTAATACGGAATATTTATTTTTTAAATCAATAAACATGACCAATATCCAGGGCCGAATCTACCTTTTTGGAGCCCCTAGGCAGTAAAGTGGAGGAGCCCCTGCTAGCTATGTACAGACCTTTTCTGTGAAAGTAGGTTCCTTCTCCTGTTCTAACGCTCTTGTTCTAGGTGGTTGCATCCTAGTAGACAGTCTATGAATGGCAGCATTTTGCTTTGTTTAAGCCAGGAACCATTTTTTTAAAAGGGTCTTCCTCACAGGGAAACGCCCCTAGGCTGCTGCCTCTTTTGTCTAATGGGTGACCCGGCCATGCAAATGTCTGATTAAAACATCTAGATCATGTTATTATAGGACTGAAATGGTCGTTTAAGCATGCATATGAAAATATATTCATGCAACAGAAGTAAGGATGAAAGATAGTGGTGCATGTGTCACAATTACTTATGGATTACAGTTAGTTGTGGGTCATATTTAGGTATGCACTGTTATATTCATAGGTCCGCTTCCCATCCTCATTTGCTGCACCGGCTGCTCTTGCTTTGTTTCTGCTCTGCTAATTCTGGCAGTGTCCCAGCACGTTTAGTGAGTGCTCAGAGGTTATTTCTCTCAAGCTGCCAGTTAGACACTGGGCCATTCTATTTGGAAGGATGGAGGATGAGCCACTGAGCCTTCTGAATATTCTTATAGATAATGTAAGCTGTTTGTGTGAGTGTCGGAGTTGGTCCTGATAGCACTAGACATGGCTGATATATCATATGTATAGGCCATACTCCCCTCAGTGTATCAAAAACATTATTAAAGGGCCAGACTATAAACTGACCTGACGAGACTGAATGGTTAGGGAGATTGACCCTGTAATCTCTTGATATTTAGAAAAAATGTGGATATGAAGAAAGCAGTACCAAACAACCACAACTGTTAAATAGAGAAACAAACAAAAAGCCACATACAGTAGTTAAAACATTGATTTTCAAGTTCCCATAATGCAGTGCAATAACTGTGCAGTATTTCCTGGAATTCTGAGCAGGAAATAAGTCGTTTTATTTATTTTGGTCATTCAAATGTGAGCACAGATGTACTATTTATTTACTGTACTACTATACGGTGGAGGGCTCTTTTGCCCACCATTAATTAAATGAGCTAGGAACCAGCCCCACGTAGATGAGAAGCTGTTTGTGGGTAGGTTTAATTGCTTGTACATAATCCATTCTGGGCTTTGCTTAAAGCTGTGTAATACAGGAGGCATATGTCTAAAAGGAGCCATTTGGATTAATTTTGTGGGCACGTTTGCATGTCTCTGCCCAGGTTCCCAGAATGCAGGGCAATAACTGTATTTCTTGGAATTCTGAAAAGGGTCTTTTAACATTATTTTAGACATTCAAATATGAGCATTGATGTACTATTTACTTACTATATACAAATATATACAAATAAATAAGGTATTGATGTATTTGTATATTGTAACAGAACAGGGTCAGCTAGTCTGGTCCTGAATAGCGCCTCTGATTAGGCCATGATTGTAGGAAACCTCTTCACCAAGATGGCTAAATGTAAACCTTGATAGAATTACACACACCAAATCCTTAAAAGAGCTAGACTTTGGAGAATGATCCTTCCGGATCAAGTTTAATAGGGGAGGGAGGGGTGGGGAGAGTGCGGGAAGAGAGGGGGGAGAGACACAGGGGAGGTAAAGGCGTGGAAGAGACACATAGGAGTGGAAGGAGACACAGGGGAGGAAGAGGAGGGGACGGAGACACACCGGAGGGAGATGGGGGTAAGGAGACACAGAGGAGGTAGAGGGGGGAAAGCGACACCGGGGAGGGAGAGGGGGAAAGAGATGGGAGAGAGATACAGGGGAGGAAGAGGGGGGAGACAAAGAGGAGGGTAAGGAGACACAGGGGAGCAGGAAATACGTATTTTAACCTATTTTAGACATTCAAATATGAGCACGGATGCACTATTTATTTACTATATAAAAATATATACAAATAAATAATGTATTGCTGTATTTGTACATTGTAACACAACAGGGTCAGCTGGTCTGGTCCTGAATAGTGCCTCTCATTAGGCCATGATTGTAGGAAATCTCTTCACCAAGCTGGCTAAATATAGACCGCGATATAATTACACACACCAAATCCTTAAAAGAGCTAGACTTTGGAGAATGATCCTTCTGGATCAAGTAGAATATTCCAGAACATGTACTCTGATCCCAAATGACTTTACAGCTTGTTACAGGCACTTTTATAGATGAACAAACAATGGTATCACACAAAACATTTTTGAATTTCGTGTTGGAAATAGGTTGGGGCAATAGGAGAAGTGCCTGTATACAATAATTCCCTTTCTTTCTGCTCCAATCTAATGAGGTAGCATCTTATGAAGTCATAAATGAGGAAATGGATGAGCCCCTTTTGGAATTTCCTGAGCCCACAGACAAATTGTCTACACCTGCAGTATGCATTTATTACCATTAATATATTGGTCTATTAACCAAACTAAAATGGACCAGTCATACAAGCTAAAAAGCAGTTGGTCTGAAAATAACACGAGGATAATGAAGGAAGATGCAAAACTTACAATAAGTGAACATATATAAATAAGAATCACTCAACTGAGTCAACACCAAGAGGTACATTTATATATTGACCACTAAGACTGAATGAAAAATTAGAGACCAGTTACCTAAACAGTAAAAACTGGAACCAACAAAAATATCATGAGGGTTCATTCATATAAATGAAATAGGAGAGTTCAGTCTGATAAACAACCCAAGGACTGTATGAAACATGAGACTCAGGTCACTCATTCAGCATTGGACTGAAAAGATAAACATGATAGTGAAATAAATTGGAGGTTCTGGGGCAAAAAAATCTAAGATAAGAGATCCATCAGGATTAGATACATAAACATTAAGCAGTGGAACTGAAATAATATGAAAGCTCAGTCATCTAAAGAGGAAATCTCACAGCGTAGCAAAGAATCAAATATATAGTTGTCATGATTGCGAGTTTGTGTGTTATGCTCACAAATTGCGAGCCTTACACACAAACTCGCAATACTCAACACGCATTGTGCACAGAGAGCGTAGCAAAGAATAAAATATATAGTTGTCATGATTGCGAGTTTGTGTGTTATGCTCACAAATTGCGAGCCTTACACACAAACTCGCAATACTCAACACGCATTGTGCACAGAGAGCCGTGCATGCGCATTGCCAGGCAAGAGCCGAGCATGCACGCCTAATGCCGTGCACGCGCAGCTTTCAGCGGGGGGGGGGGGGGGGGGGGGGTGTGAAGGAGACACAGGGGAGGAAGAGGAGAGGAAGGAGACACAGGGGAGGGAGAGGAGAAGGAGGAGACACAAGGGAGGGAGAGGGGGGAAGAGACACAGGGGAGGGAGATGGAGGAAGGAAACACAGGGGAGGGAGAGAGGGGGAAGAGACACAGTGGATGGAGATTGATGAAAGAGACACATGGGAGGGAGGGGGTGAAGAGGCACAGCTCTCTATAAAGCTCTCTACATCCCATATCTTAGAATCCATACTGAAAGCAGAAATGAAGATAATGAATGAATTAACATTCTCATGATCAAATTCAAAACTTAATTTAAGATCATTTGTTAATTTTTTCACTCTTTACTTTTTTCCTATTTCTTATTACTTTTATTTCTTACTTTTACTATAATTCCATTTTCTTTAAAAATAGGATTACACTTTGTTTCCATGTTTTATGCATGTGAAATAATGGTTCTATGTTGTTTAGTTGTTTAGTCGAGTCCGACTCTCCATGACCCTATGGACACCCATCTGGTGACTGGTTGTGCCAATCCATAAGGTTTTCATTGCAAACATAACCGAGTGGGTTGACAGTTTCTTCTCCAGTGGAGTTAAATTTGTCTGACCTACATGGTATAGCTCACAGCTTCATTGAAGTACACAATACACTTCGCCACAACAAATGAGCAATCCAGAAGAGATGATATTTCTATACTTACCTACTATCGTTTATCGTAAATATTTCTTTTTCATTTTCACTGACAGTATAGGTTGGGACTAAATGGGACCCTTGCTTACTATCTATCTATCTATCTATCTATCTATCTATCTATCTATCTATCTATCTATCTATCTATCTATCCGCCTATCCATCTGTCTATCCATCTATGTACTTCATGTATATATTTTTGTATATATATATATATATATATATATATATATATATATATATATATACAATATATATATATATATATATATATATTTATATACATATATATATATATATATTTATTTATATATATAAATATATATATATATATATATATATATATATATATGTGTGTGTGTGTGAGCCTGTGGTAAAAGGACACTTCTTTTGTGCAGTAAACAGCAGTATCCTCTAGCAGACTTGTGTAATCAGAGAGTGCGACGGATCTTTAATCACTTTATGGCGATCTCATTAGTGTGAGGAGGAGGTTTTGATTCTAAATAGATTTGCTTGAGATCGATAAGAAAGAACAGTCTAATTCATTAGTTGCTATTTAATAATAAGATGTAAAATAATTAATCATTTGGCTTCTTTGTACCATGAAAACATTGCCAGCCGCATTAGCTTTCCCTTCAATTCAGGGTAGAAATGTACTGCAGGTGGGACTGGGATTTATAGAGAATTTCCTGCGCTTGTCACAGTCCTTATATCACAAAAATGCCTTTACTATCTTGGCAGATTCTTTAAGAAAACTGAGATTCAAAAAAATTCAGTAATGTCATGGAAGGTTTTAATCAGACTATCCAAAATCATCAACTTAAATCAGGAGTGTCTTTAGAAACTGTGGGCATCAGGCAACCTAATTAAAGGGATTAATCCATCTAGTACAACATCCAAACTAATGGTTAGAGGTAGTTAGAGAATTGAGGGCCCTGGTGCAAAAAAATAATAATTGGGGCCACCCCTTGGGGGAGGTTGTAAAGAATGGTTTGTGCCGAGCCCCCTGGGACCAAATCACTCAGTGCTTCGCCTATAGACCCCCTCCTATAACTACTCCTCTCCCGAAGACCTCTTCCCCTAACAGTAAACCTTCCCAAGACTCCTTTCCATAGCTGCTCCCCCACCCTTACCTCCTGCCTGTGCGAACCTCTGCTGCCTGCAGCAGAGCTCCAGGATGTGCAAGCTCCACTTTCCAGCAACATCCTCTACAGGTATATATATATATATATATATATAATGTATATATAAACACACATATAGACACAACTATAAGTATACTATCTCTACATAGCATCCAGTCCCTTTCAACACCCACCCTCACACAGCACACATACCTCTTTGCATCCATCCCTACATAGCACCCAGTCCTTATATGCGGCCATCCTCTCTCAGCATCCATCCACGCACAGCAACCATACCCTCTTAAAGGGCCCTAGTGCACTGCACCACCTGCACCACTGGTAGATCAGTCCCTGGTTAGGGTGTCTTTTTTAAGATGATATCACTTGCCATTGAATTAATAAATATAAATAATTTCACTTATTTTACATTTTATGAGCCACAGTTAGCCTCCCTGACACACCACTCTTTTTCTCTTTAATCTTGATGAGGACTGCCATGTGTTGTTTTGCGATCTTGAAACTACTTGTGGCTGGTTGATAGTTGTATACACCTTATATATTCAGACTAGTGAATTGCCCGTCAAAAATGACGTCATGATATAGTGTTATACATTTTGTTTTCTGTTTATGTACTATCTCTCTGTGTACCCTGCATGTCTCTTTGTACACCTCCTGTGTCTCTTCATACTTTAAAAAAAATTGAACACATTTTTTCTTTTCCCATTTCTCCCTCCCCTGTGTTTCTCCCCTTCTCTTGTTTCTCTTTCCCCTGCTGTGTCTCTTCCCCCATCTCCCTCCCCTATGTCTCTTACACCCTCTCCCTCCGCTGTGTCTCTTCCCCCTCTCCCTTCCCCTGTGTCTATTTCCCCCCTTTCCCTCCCCTGTGTCTCTTCCCCCTCTCACTTCCCCTGTGTATCTTCCCCCTCTCCCTCCCCTGTATCTCTTCTCCCCCTCTGCCTCTTCCCCCCTCCCTTCCTTGTGTCTCCTTCCCAAGTCTCCCTCTCAGTATTTTTAACCCTCTCCCTCCCCTATATCTTCCCCCCTCTCCCTCCCCTATGTCTCCTTCCCCCCTCCCTCCCCTGTGTCTCTTTTCCTGCTCTCTCTCCTGTGCCTCCTTTCCACCTCTCCCTCTCCTTTTCCCCCTTTCCCTCTTCTTCCCTGTCATCTTTCTCCCTCTCCCTCAACCTGTGTCTCTTCCCTCCCTCTCCATCCCCTGTGTCTCCCCCTCCCTCCCCTGTGTCTGTTCCCCCTTTCCCTCCTCTGTGTCTCCCCCCTCTCCCTCCCCTTTGTCTCTCCCCCTCTCCCTCCCCTGTGTCACTCCCCTCCCTTCCCTGTGTCTCTTCCGCCTCTCCCTGTGTCTCTTTCCCTACCCCTGTGTCTCTCCTTCTGTGTCTTTTCATACTTTTTCAAAAATATTGGACACATTCTTTCATTCCCCCCTCTCCCTCCCCTGTGTGTCTCTCTCCCTCCCCGTGTCTCCCCTTCTCCTGTGTCTCTTCCTCCCTCTCCATCCCCTGTGTCTCTTCCTCCCTCTCCCTTTCCCTGTGTCTCTCCCCTCCCCTCTTCCTCCCCTGTGTCTCCTCCCCCTGCTGTGTCTCTTCATCCTCCCCCTTTCCCGTCCCTGTATCTCTTCTCCCCATCTGTCTCTTCCCCCCTGCCTTCACATTAGTCTTTTCCCCTTCTCCTCTGTGTCTCTTCTACTTTCCCTGTGTCTGTTCCCCCCTCTCCCTCCCCTGTGTCTCTTCCCCCTCTCCCTCCCCTGTGTCATTTTCCCCTCCCTTCCCCTGTGTCTTTTCCCCCTCTCCCCTGTGTCCCATTTCCTTCCCATGTGTCTCTCCTTCTGTGTCTTTTCATAATTTTTCAAAAATATTGAATACATCCTTTCTTTCCCCCCTCTCCCTCCCCTGTGTTTCCCCCTCCTTCCCCTGTGTCTCCCCTCCCTTCTCCTGTGTCTATTTCCTGCACTGTCTCTTCCTCCCTCTCCCTCCACTGTGTCTCACCCTCTCCTTCCCCTGTATCTCTTCTCCCCATCTGTCTCTTCCCCCCTCCCTTCACATTAGTCTTTTCCCCTTCTCCTCTGTGTCTCTTCTACTTTCCCTGTGTCTTTTCCCCCCTCTCCCTCCCCTGTGTCTCTTCCCCCTCTCCCTCCCCTGTGTCATTTCCCCCTCCCTTCCCCTGTGTCTCTTCCCCCTCTCCCCTGTGTCCCATTTCCTTCCCATGTGTCTCTCCTTCTGTGTCTTTTCATAATTTTTCAAAAATATTGAATACATCCTTTCTTTCCCCCCTCTCCCTCCCCTGTGTTTCCCCCTCCTTCCCCTGTGTCTCCCCTCCCTTCTCCTGTGTCTATTTCCTGCACTGTCTCTTCCTCCCTCTCCCTCCACTGTGTCTCACCCTCTCCCTCCCCTGTGTCTTTTCCCCCTCTCTCTTCCTGTGTCACTCCCCCTTCTCCTGTGTCTATTCCCCCTCTCCCTGTGTCTATTTCCCTTCCCTGTGCCTCTCCTTCTGTGTCTTTTCATACTTTTTTCCAAAATATTGGACACATTCTTTCATTCCCCCCTCTCTCTCCCCTATGTTTCTCCCTCTCTCCCTGGGTCTCCCCCTTCTACTGTGTCTCTTTCCTCCCTCTCCCTCCCCTGTGTCTCTTCCTCCCTCTCCCTTTGTCTCTCCCCTCCCCTCTTCCTCCCCTGTGTTTCTTCCCCTTGCTGTGTCTCTTCATCCTCCCTCCCTTGTGCCCCCCCACTCCCTTCCCCTGTGTCTCTTCCCCTTCTCCTGTGTCCCATTTCCTTCCCCTGTGTCTCTCCTTCCTTGTCTTTTCATACTTTTTCAAAAATATTGAACACATCCTTTCTTTCCCCCCTCTCCCTCCCATGTTTTCCCCCTCCTTCCCCTGTGTCTCCCCTCCCTTCTTCTGTTTCTATTTCCTCCACTGTGTCTTTTCCTCTCTCTCCCTTTACTGTGTCTCCCCCTCTCCCTCCCCTGTGTATCTTCCCCCTCTCTCTCCCCTGTGTCGCTCCACCCTTCTCCTGTGTCTCTTCCCCCTCTCACTGTGTCTCTTTCCCTTCCCCTGTGTCTCTCCTTCTGTGTCTTTTCAGACTTTTTCACAAATATTGAAAACATTATTTCTTTCCTCTTTTGCCCTCCCCTGTGTTTCCCGCGCCCTCCCCTGTGTCCTTCCTTCTCCTGTGTCTTTTTCCTCCACTGTGTCTCTTCCTCCCTCTCCTTCCCCTGTGTCCCATCCTCCCTCTCCCTTTCCCTGTGTCTCTCCCCTCCCTTCTTCCTCCCCTGTGTCTCTTCCCCCTGCTGTGTCTCTTCCCCCTCCCTCCCCTGTGTCTCCCCCTCTCCCTTTCCCTGTGTCTCTTCCCCCTCTCCCGCACCTGTATCTCTTCTCCCCATCTGTCTCTTACCCCTCTCCCTTCACATGTCTTTTCCCCTTTTCTTGTGTCTATTCTCCTTTCCCTGTGTCTGCCCCCCCTCTCCCTCCTCTGTGTCTCTACCACCTCTCCCTCCCCTGTTTCACTTCCCCCCTCCCTTCCCCTGTGTCTCTTCCCCCTCTCCCCTGTTTCCCTTTTTCTTCCCCTGTGTCACTCCTTCTGTTTCTTTTCATACTTTTTCAAAAATATTGAACACATTATTTCTTTCCCTCCCCTGTGTCTCCCCTCCCTTCTCCTGTGGCTCTTTCCTTCACTGTGTCTCTCCCCCCTCTCCTTCCCCTGTGTCTCTTTCCCCTGCCGAAAACATTCTTTCTTTCCTCTTTTTCCCTCCCCTGTGTTTCCCCCTCCCTCCCCTGTGTCTCCCCTTCTCCTGTGTCTTTCTCCTCCACTGTGTCTCTTCCTCCCTCTCCCTTTCCCTGTGTCTCTCCCCTCCCTTCTTCCTCCCCTGTGTCTCTTCCCCCTGCTGTGTCTCTTCCCCCTCCCTCCCCTGTGTCTCCCCCCTCTCCCTTCCCCTGTGTCTCTTCCCCCCTCTAACGCCCCTGTATCTCTTCTCCCCATCTGTATCTTCCCCATCTCCCTTCACATGTCTTTTCCCCTTTCTTCTGTGTCTATCCTCCTTTCCCTGCATCTACCCCCCCTCTCCCTCCCATGTGTCTCATCCCACCTCCATTCCCCTGTGTCTCTCTCCCTCTCCCGTTTCCCTTTTCCTTCCCCTGTGTCTCTCCTTCTGTGTCTTTTCATAATTTTTCAAAAATAATCTTTCTTTCCCCTTATACCTCCCCTGTGTTTCCCCCTCCCTCCCCTGTGTCTCCCCTCCCTTCTCCTGTGTCTCTCCCCCCTCCCCTGTGTCTCTTTCCCTTGCTGTGTCTCTCCCCCCTCCCCTGTGTCCCCCCCCTCTTCCTTCCCCTGTGTCTCTTCCCCCCTCTCCCTCCCCTGTATCTCTTCTCTCCATCTGTCTGTTCCCCCTCTCCCTTCACATGTGTCTTTTCCCCCTCTCCTCTGTGTCTCTTCTCCTTTCCCTGTGTCTATTCCTCTCTCTCTCCCCCCTGTGTCTCTCCGCCCTCTCCCTACCCTGTGTCTCTTCCCCCCTCTCCCTTCCACCGTGTCTCTTCCCCCCTCTCCCATCCCCTGCATCTTTTCCCCCTCTCCCCTGTGTCTCCTTTGTCCCTCTCCTGTGCCTCCTTTCTCCCTCTCCCTATCCTTTGCCATAACCCTCACCATTGCGCATGCAGATGTGGAGAAAGTGAGAAAGATCTGGAAATTGTCCTGTATATATAGAACTAGCGTATTGCCCGTCAAAAAATGACGGCGATGAAATTGTAAGTGAGCTAATGCTATTTGGTGTATAATAATCAAATAAATAATTTGAGTATTGGGAGCATGTATGCTGTGGAGCTGCTGTGTAAGATGAGTGTGTGCAGTGTAATAGTGTGCGTGCGCGAGGCAAATCCGTTAGCGTAGCTGTGTACTTCCGCATTGTATAAGTTATTGTTCTAAAATGGTGGCTAATGTGTGGTATGCGGCTGTAGCGGTATATCCGTAGGTGTTTTGTGGTGTTTTGCGCGTTTCTTGTGGTGTTTTGCATGTATAGAGTGCTGTAGCCTCGTGTGATGTTGGGAAGAGGATGAGATAGACAGAATAGGTAGATACAATAGGTAGATGAGATGGGTAGATAGATAGAATATGTTGATAAAATAAGTAGATGCGATAGGTAGATGGGATGGGTATATTGGTAGATAAAATGGATAGATGGAATAGGTAGATAGGTAAATTAGATGGGTAGATACAATGGGCAGATTGAAAAGGTGGATGCGATGGGTAGATGGAATAGGTAGATGTGATGGGTACATAGTAGATTTGATGGGTAGATAAATGGGTTGATGGAATAGGTAGATGGTATGGGCAGATACAATGGATAGATAGAATAGGTAGGTGGATAGATGGAATGGGTAGATACAATCAGTAGATATAATGGGTAGATGTCATAGGTAGATACAATGGGTAGATGGATAGGTACAATGGGTAGATAGATAAACACAATAAGTTGTGAGATGAGTAGGTACAATGGATTGATACAATGGGTAGATTAAATAGGTAGGTAGTAGATGGGTAGATGCAATGGGTAAATGAAATTGGTATATAGGTAGATGGAATGGGTTGATGAGATAAATAGATAGGTAGATATATATATATATCTTTGGTTAGGCATAGTGAGTAGATGGGATAAATAGATGGAATAGGTAGATGGGTAGATGGGATGGATAGATGGAAAAGGTAGATGGGTAAATGGGATGGGTAGATGAGATGAATAAATACAATGGGTAGATAGGTAGATGGGATGGGTAGAAACAAAGGGTAGATAGGTAGATGGAATGGGTAGATACAATGGGATGGGTAGATGAGATCGGTAGATGCAACAGGTAGATGGAATGGGAAGATGGATTAGGTAGATGAAATGGGTAGATACAATTGGTAGATTAAAGATATACTGGGTTATTACAATGGGTAGATGTGGATAGATATGTAGGTACAATAGTTTGGTTAGATGGGTAGATGCAATGGGTAGATGGAGTAGGTCAGTAGTAGATGGGTAGATCCAATGGAAAAATGAAATGGGTAGATGGAATGGGTAAATTAGATGGGTTGATAGGCAGATGCAATGGGTATATATGATAGGTAGATACAGTGCCTAGATACAGTGGGTAGACACTGAGTAGGTGGCATGGTATCTACAATGGGTAGATGGAAAAGGCAGATGAGATGAATAAATAAAATCGGTAGATAGGTACATAGGATTGGTAGAAACAATGGGATGGGTAGATGAGATGAGTAGATGCAACAGGTAGATACAAATACATAGATAAATAGATGGGATAGCTAGAAATAGATAGAAAGAAACAGACAGATAGATAGATATATACAGACATATAGATAGAGACCGATAGATAGATAGATAGATAGATAGAGACAGATTTAACCCCCACAGACACACACACAGAGCACATGGCTCTTACCAGCTAATGGAGATCCTCACAGACAGCCATGTTTAGAGGAGGGATGGAGGGATGGAGGCGGGAGCAGTGTAGGCAGTGGTAGTGGCTGGTTCAGTGCCTCTGCTGAATTGATTGACAGCTCGGGGGCGGGCTTATTGGTGACATCACGCATAACGTCAATTCAAGAGCTGACATGCTGTGTGGCACTCACACCCCTCACATTAAGACATGCAGAGGAGGATCAGATCAGCCTGCACCGGCCTCTGAAAAGGGAAGTATGGCTCCCATCCCACAGCTCAGTGTGTGCCCCTCAGTGCAGGCCCCCGAGAAGCCCCCGCACCACACACCGCCCCCCAAATCCTCCCACTACCATCCCCTGCACTACGGCTCCCACACTGCGGCTTCACTGGGAGGCACCAAGGGGTTAAAGGGAGGGGGAAGAAGGACTGGAATAGGTTTATATGTGAAAAGCAAGGGCCGCAGTTGCTGGCATGGAGCGCCTTCGGCGCTCCATGCCAGCAACTGTGGCCCTCGCTTCGCGAGCCCGCAAGCGTTAGCAACGGCTTGAGCAGGCTCGCATGCTCACAACTATATATGTGATCTATTTCACACATGCGTGATACCGTAGTCGCATGAAATTTTTTTAGTTTTGGTGCAAAATGCACTGCACATGTGCTATTTACGGGTTAGCTGTATTTTGCGAGTCTCACAACGGCGAAGCTCGAAATGTTTTGCTAAGTCAAAATTGGCGAGCCTTGCGATCCATGGCTAAGCTGCAGTTTGCGGCCCTTGCCATGCCTTGTGCGGGTCTTCCTTCCCATTTGTTTCTTTTCCACCCTCTCACTGCCAGCAAAAAGGATTAAAGGGCCTTTTGCCTCACTGTAAGTAGACTGCATGTTAAAATGATCTATTTTTTTAATTACACTAATATCAACTAAAACATCTAAAGTTTTAGGTATGTTTATATACAAAGTCTATCCTGCCTACTGGCTGTTGTAGGAGTAGCAAAAGAAGCTGAGCATGGGGTGATGGTGATTGTCTATAGGAATGGTTATTGATAGCACTTTTTCCTTGGACTCTGGACTGCGTTGACCAGTTAACCCATAACTGTCCTGTTTAGGTGATTCCAGCATTCCACGCCTGCAGAGGTAAATTTCTTAAGGTTTTTTTTTTTCTTTTGCTAACTACACAGAGCTGATTGGAGTGCAGCAATAATTCCCTTTAGCTGTCTACATTGCTCAAATACCAAAGACAAGAGAGCAGAAACTTGATTTTCAGCAGTAAATACAACAAATTAGCCCTTTAACTTAAGCTCTGTTCCCTTCAATCTGGAAATATAAGCAGTGTTACCATTGACTTGAATGGGGGACACACCCTTACTACATGATTGGCTGCAGTAATGCAAAAGCAAGTGCGCAGCACGTCTTACAATTTATTTTATTTCTCAGTGAAAAATGCAATAATTTAAAAAAACTAAAAACATATTTCAACATGATTTTAGGAGATGTTTACTGTGATCTGGTCCTAATTGTGCTGATATAAGTAGCCCTTTAAATTCCCAAATTTCAATTAATAATATGATTGTGATTCAAACAGTTTATCGTCTAAAGAGGTACATTTCTTATTCTTACAGTATTCACTTGAGTAGTACAGCTATTTATTTAGTAATTGATAGCAAAGTTCAGCTTTAATACCTTACCTGCTAATTCTGTCAAAGTATACAATGATTCCCTTGGAGGAGATTGAACTATTGAATATGTTTCAACATTTAAATACATAATTTAGGGTCACTAATATTAATTTCAAATTGAAATACTTAGTTAATGGCAATATATTGAGTGATGTCACCACTTATTGCAACAATGAAATATCATCTTATAAAAATGTAACAGATAATAGAAGCAAATATCTTGGCTATCACATCACATATATAGTTGTGAGCAATATGAGTTGTTGCTAACGCTTGCGGGCTCAGCACTTAGAAAAAAAAATAATACAAAGTCCAAAAAATACGTTAGCGGCCGAACCGCGCACATACAAAAACAACAAAAACACACACAAAAAAAAAAAAAGCACACACAGCACGTGGGGACAGCCAGGACGTCTGGGAGTGAGGTTGCATGAAATTTTAACACAATTTGCAGAGTTTCGGCACTTGAAAATCGCCTAAGCGAAAAAAAAAAAAAAAATGAAAAATACGAAAACGAGGCTACACGACCCCTAAACAAGCAAAACAACGCCAAGCACATAAGACTTTTACACAGGAGCGTATGAGGTATAAAATACACTATTAGGGAGAACAAAAAATGCTCCACACCCACGTAACACATAGACAATAGCCGCCATTTTACAACACTAACTTTAACGTTACCATTCCAAAATGCCAAATTACACAGCTAAACAAAAGGTTTCACCTCGCGCACGCAGCCTATTTACACTACACACTTCACACATTGCTGACACTTACACCTACATTGTATGCTGCAGGAAAATCAAAACAGATTGTTAGCTCTTCAGGATATTGCTTACTGCATATATTAATTGCAAATAGGTAAAGTATATTAATTTATTATTTTATTAATTAATTATCATTAAAAAAAATTAATATATATATATTTATATATATATATATATATATATATATAGAAAAGAAAAAGGACCAGGGGAGAGGATTGCAATGAGCGCCAAAGGCGTTTAGCGCTGGTCTCACAATGAGCGCCGCGGGTGCTCAGAGGAGCAAAAGTACACCAGGGAAGAGGCTCGCAATGAGCGATCAGTCCGGCCCTTGCAATAAGCGCCAAAGGCACTCAGACCACCAAAAGTACACGAGCGGAGAGGATCGCAATGAGCGCCGAAGGCTCTCAGCGAGGGGCTCACAATGAGTGCTGAGAGTGCTCAGAGAAGCAAAAGTACACCAGGGGAGAGGTTCGCAATGAGCACCATAGGTGCTCAGATGACCAAAACTCTTACATTGTGTGGCAAACAGGATTCCCAGCCTTACAGGTTTATTGACTGCCATTTTTTGACCGTCAATCATCTTCATCAGTTTATAACATATAACTGGTTTCAATAGTACATTGTTCAAAAAAAAAAAAAAACGTATTAACCAGCGTGTATAGGTACTCATGGACTGATGATTCGTAACATAAGTTGATGCTATATACAGTAGCGTAGGAAGGGGGGTGCACGGGGGCAGATCACCCTGGGTGTCACCTCATTGTGGGTGTCAAAAATGCCCCCGTCTGCCTTCCACCACACGTGGCTCTCGTTCCCCTTCCCCGGTCCCCTGCTCCTGCTCCCTGCTCTCTGCTTGTGTCTGCTCGCAGGGGGAGGAGCCGGCAGAGGGAGAAGCCAGCAGACAGGCAGCAAGGAGCAGGAGCAGAAGGTTAGAGAGAGGGGAGAGGCATGGGGGAGAGGGGGAGAGGAAAACATGAGGGGAGATGAGGAGACATGGAGGGAGGGAGAGGCATTGGGGGGAGGGAGAGGCATGGGGGAGAGAATGAGACATGGAGGGAGGAAGAGGCATGGGGAAGAGAGGAAAGGGGGAGACACATGGAGGGAGAAAGGGAAGGGGGATACATGGAGGAAGAGGGGGAGACATGGGGGAGAGGGGTAGAAATGGGGAGGAAGCAGGTGGAGACATGGATGTATAGGGAGAGGCATGGGGAGAGAGGCAAGGGAAAAGAGGGAGACACATGGAGAGAGAGAGGTAAGGGGAGACATGGAGGGAGTAGGGAGACATTGGGGGAGAGGGGGAGGAATGGGGGAGAGGGAGAAAGGCAACAGGAAAGGGGGAGTCACAGAGATATAGAGCCTCATTCAATTGAGCTATCGGAAGTTACTGGAGCCTGTAAGTGAGGCCGCAAGTTAATTTGTTATTCATTTGGCGTTTTTTCATTTGACTCTAAATGGGTTACGTGTTGCGGCCTTGAAAACTTTGCGATGATTAAAACTGGAACTTATAGCCGCCTGAAGTCTTTGATATTTCACTTTCGCAAGAGTTCTGAGCGCTAAAATCGCAAATCGGAATTTGATTGCTCTAATTCCCCAAGGCCGCAAATGTTTTCACACCCGTAAATCCTACGAGTGCTAGAGAGGATCTGCAAGGGGGTTTTACCCTTGTCCGCAGCAAAATAAATACTGCACCGTAAATAATGGGGAAAGCGATAAAAAAAACATTTGAATTAGTTGCACAACAGTCTCAAGCTCGCAAATGAGCTGTAAAAATAGGTTTATTTTTAAGTTTCATTTAGGGGTTATAGCGATCTTGGGAATCAATGAGTTAATACATATCAGGCCACCCATGTGGACTAGAACAGTATTGGCATTCATTTGTATTATTTTGTATTTTGAGGGTTTGTGAGTCCCATCGTATATCGGACCCCCTAACCTCATAGTTATGATGGAAACTGACCCGACGTACGTTTTGCCTTGACTCATTAGAAGGATATGTAGGTCGGAATGTCCTCTCTTTTCAACTCACTAGAGTAAACAATGGATGGGGCTAAATATTAACCCTTATGTGAAGTTAAAATAGTTTCTCAGATACCATAGCAAGTAAATATGAGGATGTACAAATTCTCATTATGTTTTACATGGAAATGCAATGAATTAAAACATTTTAAGCATATATATAAAGAAAAAGTAATATGTTTTTCTATTTAGGATATAAAGATCATAATGGAGTCATGTAATGAAATATTACAAATATAAGCTTATCCTATGTGGCAAAAAAGAAGTTTGACAAGTTCTAATGAATTGATGAATGTGATTAATTAAAATATAGTGTTAAAGTATAATTAATAAAATGTTAAAATTAAACTAAATGTGTGATCAAAAGTAATTTGATCTCTGATATTGAAGCAAACACTAGAAGATAATGGATACGGTAATGTCATATTAGATTTATGCTACTTTTAGATATTTTCAACTCAAAAAACCTTAATATCATCTAGAACTTAAGGAACTGATCTCCTTATCTGAATGTCACCTTAGATTAATTAGATAAGGTCAGTAAATGTAAGACAACGAGCATTTCTGTTAGAATCTTCATTAAAAAAATATTTCTTACATTCTCCATTATTAATAATAACATTATATAATAGCTTCAAATTAAAATGTAGTGACAAATTACTGTAAATTATAGTAATTAGATATAAATATCATGTGAAATTAAATTAATGTAAATCGTATAATAAATTTGTTTCACAACCAGAAAAAGATAAGTGAATAATTAGATTGAAATATAATTTGAGAAGTCTCTATTGTTAAAATGGACAACAAAAATTATTGGTTACCTTAGTGTCATATGAGACCTGTTTATTCTTCTTTAATATATATTCATCACAAAAAAAAACAACTTTATATTATGTTGAAAAAATGTATCTATATTTGTGAAAAGCACTGTAGATTGATTAGATAAGTAGATAAGATATTGATTATTATAGGATAATATAATATTTATTAAATGTCATTCTGATAAATATGGCAAATTTGACGACAACTTATGCCTCTACTTGTTATGAAGGTTAACAGATACAGTATTCTATATTTTATATCGAATTATGTAAATTCACCAAATAAAATTAAAGATGATCATTTAATTATATTTTCAGAAGGCACATTGTAAATTGTTTCTGTGTTCTCTCTCCTTAACCTTTTATTATATATTGAAATCACAATGTTTAAGTCTCCATCTACCCATCAGCAGCATCCTCACGTCCATGTACAAGCAATCTGAGACAGGAGATCAATTTGCCAAGATGTCTCTGCACATTATTTTATTAGATTAAAACATTTTCCAGAAATGTAATGTATCTGTATGCATGGACTTCGTTCCTGGATTCTAGAAATATCAGAACTATCATGTATTGCTCCTGGAAAGTCTCCCTGGCTTCAAAGTATTGTATATTTTGTCCATATTTATGGACGATTAAACTAGAAAAAAGGCGTCCACAAGGGGATATCATTACCAGGTTCAGTATAAAGATTTGTCAAGGGAGCTTTTTGTGGCAAGAGGTTTCCAACTGACAAGAGGACATTCCTTGAGGTTAGAAGTAAAAAGATTCCACCTTAAAGAAAGAAAAGGGTTCTTCACAGTAAGGGTGGTTAATCTGTGGAATTCTTTACCAGAGGAGGTGGTGACAGCTGATTCAATAGATAACTTTAAAAGGGGACTGGATTAATTTATAATTAAAAAGGGAATTCAGGGGTTTCGTGGATAATTAGAGAGTATTAATCCAGGGAGGAATCCAATCCCCAGTATCTGGGGTCAGGAACAATTTTTTTCCCCCTTTGAGAAGATTGGCTAAGTTTCACTTGGGTTTTTTTCTATTTGCCTTCCTCTGGATCATTGAATTATTAAATAAAATAAATAAATAAATAAATAAATAGTTGATTAATAATGAATTAACAATTAATTGACAACTAGTTAATTAATAACTAATCCATATATTGCAGATCAGAGGAAATCTTAAAAGGTTGAACTTGATGGACTGAAAGTCTTTTTTCAACCTTAATTACTATGTAACTGTGTAACTATAACAAAGTATTTGGTAGAGTACTGTTTGTTTGTTCTGTCCTTCAGCCGTGTCCCACTCTCAGTGACTTTATGAACTCAGCACGCCAGGTACATCTGTCTGTGTTTCTGGTTATGCTTATCCATATGGTTTTCATGGCAAATATACTGAAGTGGGTTGCCAGTTCCTTCTTCAGTGGACCACCAAATTGTCTGACCTCTCCGCTTTGACCTGCTAATTTTGCAATTCAGAAGTAGCTTTGTGTGTTTATAAGGTATTAGATATTTTTTTTCAGGATGTAATTCAAAAATGTTGTCCCATCTGCAAGATGACAGTAAAAAAAAATCCTATTTTTTTCTTTTTAATAGTGACATTCTGTCAATTAATCACATTTATTAGCTCAACAATACCTTTTAATTGCATCCAGTATAACCTGGGGGAAGAATTAGAGCAGAAGACACATGGTCAGTGAGAAGTCTCAAAGGCTAACAGTAGGTCACAGCAGGTCAATGAATGATTGCAATGAAAATACATATTGAGAGAAAAAATACACTCATCATCATTCTGTGTGCTTCCTACTATTAGTGGATATATGGACTGCCCAATCCTTGTCCTGGGTGCACCTCCATACATGGTCCAGCAGCATGGAAAGGGTCTGATTTCCTTTCACTAGAAGACTATGGGAATCAGTGTATGGGCCCTTCTGTTTCTATTTGTTAATGTTCAGTCGATTAATCATGTCTCTCTCTGTGACCCTATGGATGCCAGCAAAACATGCACATCTGTCAGCCACTGCCATTTTGAGCTCCCTCAAGCTCATGTTCATTGATTTAATGACCTCATATTTCTATCTCTGCCTCTGCTATCCCCTTCTTCTTGTACCTTCATTCTATCTCAGCAATCCTGTCTTCTCATAATATGGCAACATTTTTAAGTTTTAGCATCATGATCGAAACCTTTTAGTGAACAGCTTGGCTTGATTTCCTGTAGTACTTATTGACTGGATCTTCTTGCAGTCCAAGTGACTCCTAGCAGTTTTTTCCAGCACCCCTATTTGGAAGCAATCAATTCTAAGCCTGTTTATGGTCCAGCTCTACCCTCGGTATGTTACTACTGGGAACAACATAGTTCTGACTATGTAGACCTTTGTTTACAATGTATTATGTTTATACATAGCATGTCTCCCCATAAGCAAACTACATGTCTACAGTCTCAATCTGCAGAGATCTTGGAGCCCAGAAAAATAACATCTGCCACCGCCTCCACTTCTACACCATCTATTTGCCAGGAATTGAGATTGCTGTTTTCCATTATCTTCTTTTACCCTCCACATTAGGTCCTTTAGTTCCTCATCACTTTCAACCATCTGGTGTACTAATATCCAAGTATCTGAGGTTATTGATATTTTTCACAGCAATATTAATTCTGGCTTGGAATCATCCAGCCCGGCCTTATACATGATATATTTGGTGTAAAAGTCAAATAAATAAGGTGACTATATTCTAACTATCGCACTCCTTTTCTATCTTGAGTCATTCGGTTTTTCCATGTTTGCTTCTTGGTCCACATACAGAGGTGGATGAGATGGCCAGGCACCCCCAGCTCTTTAAAACCTTCTTACATTTTGTTCTACACAGTTAAAGGCTTTAGCATAGACTATGCAGCTGAAGTAAATGTATTTTTTCTGGAACTTTGTTGCTTTCTCTATTATCTGGTGGACATTGTCAATTTGATCTCTTGTGCTTCTGCAAAACCCATCTGGACCATCTGATATTTCTTAGTCCAAATATTGTTGTAGCACAAATTGCAGGATATAAAGTATTACCTTGCTGGCATGTGAAGTGAGTGGGATGTAGACCGACCTTTTCTGGTCTAATGGCCATTGTTGAGTTTTCCAAATGTGTTGGCATCTTCCTGTATGATTTTGAACAGTTCAGTTGGCATTCCATCAACTCCTGCCGCCTTGTTATCAGCAAGACATCCTAGGGAACAACTCAGTTCACTCTAGAAGATGTCTGGCTTCAACTAATTGGACAAACAATTGCAGTTCTGTGTATTCCTACAACCTCTTCATTGTCTAATCTGCATCTATTAAGTCCCTATTATTTTTGTCTTTTATCACAGAACTTTGGCATGAAAAATTCCCATGAGATATCCAATTTTCTTGAAGAGATCTCTTCACAGCTTTTTGCTATCCTCAGATATTTTGCATTTAGTTGGGCAAATATTTTCCTATCCTGACTTCCTTTTGTTTTCTTCTTTTCTGGGTTAATTTCAAACAGCCATTTTGCTTTCTTACGTCCATGTGTAGAGTTATCTCCAAGGCTTTTGGAAGAGGGTGCTTAGTATGACCAGATAATTATAGTGACAAAATTCTACTAATCTCTGACCCGCTTCATTTTGTACTCCAAGGCCAAACTTGCCAGTTATTCCAGGTATCTTTTGTTTCCCTACCTTAGTATTTCAATCTACTATGATGAGAGTAACAGCTTTTCATGGTGTTATGTCTAGGAGGTGTTGGAAATCCTAGAATTGGACAACTTCAGCCTCTTCAGCGTCCATGGTTGGAGCATAGACTTGGATCACTGTGATGGTTTTCTTTTAATACAAATTCAAATTTTGCTGTAATTTATTTGGTTGTAACCAAGCACTGCTTTGGCCACCCTTTCATTGATTATGATGGCTACTCCACTTCTTCTGTGGGATGATTGGCCAGAGTAGAAGATATGCTGGCTGTCTGATATGAAATGTCACATTTCCATCCATTTAAGTTCAGTAATTTACGGGAAATCAATGTTATTTTTTGTTATTTCATGTTTGACCCCATCTAGTTTGCCTTGGGTTTTAGATCTAACATTCCAGGTTCCTATTCTGAATTGATATTTGCAGCAGCAGACGTTACTTTCTCCTTCAGACACATCCGCAGTAGGATGTCCTCTCAACTTTGACCCAACCACTTTATTAGATCTGCTGTTATTTGTATTAGCCTTCTTTTCTTCCCCAGTGATGTGGTAGGCACTTTCTGACCTGTTATGGTCACTGGTTATGCTTATCGATAAGCGTATCTTGGCAAAGACTGGAGTGTGTTGCCAGTTCCTTCTCCAGCAAAGTAAGGAAATGTCAAACAGACAAGGGCCAGGCATGAGAATATACACTTCACACATATCTTGGGAAAATCCATTTTTTATGACTGATTATGTGTATCAGAATCCATTTTGTGTTTGCTACATCACATCCTGGGAGCTAGATAATGAAAATGTGTTTTTTTTTTAAATCAGTGGAGGGAGGGAAAAAGGAAAGGTCTGGAGACTTTGTGAGATAATTGGATACAATGTAAATTGACAGCATAACCTTTCCCCATATCAGGCCCAAGAGCAGGCAGGTTGCATCAACAAATGCAAACCTAGCTCTCCACATCCCTCCACATATCATGGGTCAGCATCAAAATAGTTTTGTGACTTTCATTTTTGCTTAATTATGCTCTTGGTAAGACTCATCCATTTTCAAACATATTTATTTGTGTTTGATTGTACAGTGGCCCTTTAAGACAATATTTCATACATTTACTATTTGCCTAGAGCTATTTTTACTATTAAATTGAGATGATATAGAGTTTCAGTGGCCCTTTAAAGCCTTATGACATATTTACAGAAGCATAATATTTGGATCATATAGTCATGATTGGAGTATTATTTGACCTCTAAATATATTTAGGATGTCTCCCAATGACCTTGATTTAAAGGGACACTCTGGCGTTGGTGAGGTCCAATTAGTGTCCTAGATTCACCACTAAGTTATTGTTCCTGACAGTCCTATTATGCTTTTGATTCTGTATGCACTGCAAATGTTTTATAATTATGTTCATGTAAATCATCCTCAGTGTGGTTCTTCAGTTTGTTCAGTGAGACAAAATGTAATTGCACACAAGTATAACGTGGCGAGATGCCTCTTTCTGTAACATGTACCTTAAAATACTATTGTAATGCCCTATAACAGGAATTATACGAAAAAGTCCTGACCCCGACAAGATCCATTAGGCGTTTAGTTAAATAAGCACACTGACCAAGTGTTTCTTGGGAAAAATTACAGGCCACAGCTTTATTAAAGCAACCAAATTCCAATAACCAATTAACATAGTTAACATTATTACATCACAGCTTAATTAAACATCCCGGAGGAGGAGCCAGGCCCGGTCAGTAACCTCACGCCCTGGGCTTGCGCTCAGAGCCTCCCAGTGCTTTCCTAAGCACGCCCATGAGGCAGGGCAACGCCCACTTAAGCCTGTGGGCCGGGTGACTCACCTCCCGCCAACCAAAGCTATTCCTGACCTACGTACTGTCCTAGAATTCCTAAATTCCCTTTTCCACACTCCTTTTTTTTTTTTTTTTAAAACCTTAGCAAACCTGAACTGAGCTCTACCAACCTTACCCCCTTCCACTATACATTAATATTATATATACATTATTTTTAATTAACTACCAACTAAAAGAGGAGGGAGGGAATCCGTGCAATGGCCTGTGCAGAGTGAGGAGGAAGCCCGTGAAACGGGTGGAAGTCCCTCCTCCTGCCTCCAACCAATCAGGAGCGCCCAGGCTCCTCTGGGTCATGCAGGGCTGCATCAGACCCGGCGTGTTTGATGTTTTAGAAAAATGATCTTCAATATTAAGCTTACGTTCAAGCCTTATATGGTAAACCTTAACTGAACTGCTTGTCTCCAACCCTTATGAGGTCATCAAGGAATGGGAGCTACTCTGGTGGAAATCAAAACTAAAGGTGCAGTCAAATGTGGCTCTCATGTAAGAGCATTTTTGTATCGGTTGATGAACCCCTTTAAGGCAAGATTAATAAGAGAGAATGTCCTATTTGAGGATGTTACTCAGCATGTTAGAAATGTAAATGATCAATCAATCATCTGTTGCAGAAATAAGTTCAAGGAAAGCAGATACTTTGCCGGCGCTCTCTTCCAACATTGTTCATGGTTCTGCGCAAATAAAGCCGTCAGCGAACTGGATATGTTCATTAACATAAAGGAATCCTCATATAACGAAGCTTCACACATACTCTCTGATGTCTAAGTCAGCTCCTAATTCTGCTTTTGAGAGTCTCTTGAACTGAAGCTTAACACAAAGAACAGACGCCGATCACAAAATGAAAGAAATTAGCTGTGCTTTGGATGTTTTGTTCATACAATTCCTTACATTGGCTCCAGGCAGACTCTTGTGTTACTCTGTGCTGCAAACATAGGATTGATCTGTTTGGTATTAACAAACTAAATGCAACATAGAAAAGCTTTGCATGAAAACTTTTTTAATTGTCAGGTTTTGTCAAACTTTTAAATTTGAATTATTGAAAAATTTATTGGAGCCTTCGCAGGCAGGACCTGCAGGTCTTTAACCGAGGAGGCCTTGACCGGGCCTGGGATTAGGCTGCCGGCTGCTGATTGGTTGCACTGCACAGGGGGCGGGACTAGGTGCAATTTTGAGTGCAATTGCAGCCGGACAGTGTGGGGAGCATCGGAGTGCTAGATCCCTCGGTCATGGGGTGAGATGGCTGGAGGATCATCTTGGCAGCAGCCAGGTGGCCTCAGGGAGTAGCCCTGGGGAGCTTGGAGAGGGCACCATGGGTCAGTCTGATGTGGCTGATCCCCCTGGAGGCTACAGGTGTGACCCCCCAACCGATGTTGCTGCCAGCCAGCACTTAAGCATAGATGGCAACTTTCCAGGAGCAACGGCACAGCCTAGTCACAGCTCTTTATAATGTTATTTAATTCTTCACGTTGCACTTGAACAATTCACAAGAGAGTAAGTACAAGATAAAATCAAGAGACAAATATATTCAGAGACAAATATATTCAAAGTAGCACAGCAAGACTTTGAGTAATAAAATAAAAAGTAAAATTCTAAATAAAGTCCCAGAAGTGATGTCCATACTGAGTATTATTTTATTCAGCTTTTTAAGCGAACGATTTTCAGCAAAGATGATTTTAATAAAGTAATAAAGTTTAAGTTTTTAAAGTTTGGTTTGTGGCTAATATAATAAATTCAACAAAAAAAGGTGTTATTTAAGTGGTTTTCTCTTACTATCACTATCTTGAAAATATCATAGAGGGGCTTCATTTGCGGAGGTGGAGAATCTACGCCGCCTCACAAGCGGTTACAAACACCCACAGAAGCGGGACTTTGAAAAAATACATCTAACATGCAATAACTAAATACGGACTTACACAAAAAAATACGAGCTGCGAAAAATACGCCCTTAACGGCCGAACCATGCGCAGCTGAAAACATAAAAAACACAATAAATACACACAAAAATGACATAAAAACCTTACCCACAGCAATGGGGGGGGGGGGGGGGGGGGCCAGGACCTCTGCAAGTGAAGCTACACCTCAATTTAAGTCCAATTTACCGAGTTTAGACACCCATAAATCACCTAAGCGAGAGAAAAAATGGCCACCGAACAAAACAAAAACGAGGCTTCAGGACCCTAAAGCCTCAAAACACCACCAAGCACATACGGATTTTCCAAAAAGCTGTACGAGGTACAAGATACACTTTTAGCAAGGACGCTAAATCATCCACACACGTGTACCACATACACATTCACCGCCATTTTACAAGACTAACTTACACAATCCGGAAGTACATAGCTACCCTAACGGCTTCCCCTCGCGCACGCAGCCTATTTACACTACACACTGCACACATTGCTGACACTTACACCTCAGCTCCACAACAGTGCCAACCAACATTGTATGCTGCAGGAACATCAAAACAGATTGTCAGCTCTTCAGCACAATGCTTCCTGCATATATTACTTACAAATAGGTAAAGTATATTAATGTATTCATTTATTACTTATTTAATTAGCATACAAAAATATATATACACAAAAAAAAAAACACCATCGTAATAAACACAAAAGCCATTCACTGCGCGCCTCGCAACGAGCGCCAACGCTGCTCATAGTACGCAAACTACAACAGGGGACAGTCTTGCAATAAGCGCAAAAAGCAGATCAGCACCGACCTTACAATGACAGCAAAAGCACCTCTCATAACAAAAAAATACAACAACCAAGAGGCTTGCAATGAGCGCTGAAGGATCTCAGACCACCAAAAAAATTAATGTCTGTGGCAAACAGCATTACCTGTCTTACAATTTTATTGCCCCATCATTTTTGACGGGCAAGTCGCTAGTAGAAAATAACGTATAAATAGTCAACCTATGTTTATTTCTCCAAATTAGATTGAAATTTTACTAATTTATTAGATAGACACTTATGTGTTTGTACTGTATTTTATGTTTGAAAAAATCAATACAAAATTTAAATAAAAATAAAAAACTATAAATATTCATGAGCTTTGAACATCTACAATAAATACAAATGCAAACCATTTCATATATAAATATATTTCTTGAATTTAGCATTCAGGTTCACTTGTTTAGAATTATTTTCTAAGGAAACAGTCATTGTGACAAATGTAATGTCACTCTGTGAGGGACATAAATTATCCTGTGTATACATAAGAGCTAAATTAATTCATATGTCATCAAAACTAAAAATGAATAATACAAAGTAATAATAAAATATAATGATGAAATGAAGGTTCTGTCAGAGATACCAGATTGTATATTGGTTTATATGATAATATATAGAACAGGTTAATTAAATGGTTTTATCTGTAACAGTGACTCATTATTAGAGAGGTCTGGGTCATTGCACTGTAGAAATTGTGGAAGAGGAATGCTGCCCAACGCCATTTGTATTTAGAGTAGCCACTTCAATTGTCTACGTTGGAAGAGCAGAAAGCCCAGTGACCTTGTACTTGAGAGTGGTGCGTTAAGTCAGACCCATTCTTGCTGTAAATGTCCCATGGGATGCCACAGAAAATACAGAAATAGTGTGCATAAAAAGGACCATGAAATATAGAATGAAGAATCCATTGGAGAGCTAAGAATACAGGGTATGGACACATGAGTATTTGGTATAACCCCTTCTGGATCTCTATCGTGTCGTGGTGAAGTGGCTTGTGAAGCTGTGAGCTGTATGTAACATGTAGGGTCTTCCATAATGGGCAGGTCATAGCAGAAAGATCAGATAAAATGGTGGTCCACTAGAGAAGGAACTGACAACCCACTCTAGTATCTTTGCCAAGAAAACTTTATAGATTAGCACGGCCAGACACAAGATGTACAGAGAGTCAAACAAGACTGAACGACTGAACAACTTGGTATGAACATTAATATGAGGGATTCTAATTGAAATATATGGTCTAAACACACAGTATAGGATTAAACATAAGAATACAGAGAATTTATTGTATAAATATAACAACATTGGCTATAAGCATGTTGATATAGAAAGAACTCATGCTGCAGTATGAACAGACAAGACCGGTGATACAATGTGGTTTGGAAAACACAACTCGTACAGTACCGGGTCTACCTTTTTGGAGCCCCTGGGCAGTGAAGTGGAGGAGCCCCTGCGAGTGCATGTCCAAAGTGTGCACACACCCATTTTTCCCTTTTCTGTTCATTTTGCTCCCTTGCTTTGTGAGCAAATCACAGACATGTCCCCATAACAGTCATTTTTAAAACATAGCTACTCATACACATGCTGGGCTAATCCTTGTTTATTAAATTGATTTATTGGTGGGCCATATTGTTTATATTTTTCTATGGGAGGGCAGGGAGTATGTTACACAAACACATATCATGGTCACTTGTATCACACATAAAAAACGAGTAATTATGAGAGTTAAAGAGCCACTGCACAACAAGAACAGAAATAGTTTGGAAAAAATGTAGTCTAACTAAGAGCAGAAGAAATCAAGAAAAAAGTCATCCAGCTATTTTTTAATAGGATAAAATATTTTTTTTATGTGTCTGCTGGGCCCTGGGGAAATCCATGTCACAGTATATACAGTTGTGCTCAAAAGTTTGCATACCCTTGGCAAATTGGTAATATATGTACTATTTTTTAAGAAAACATGAGTGAGCAGCAAAATACGTTTCTTTTATTACTTATAGGATTCATATTCAACTGTAGGTTATAAAAAAATGGCACAATCATAAAACAAAACATGGCAACAAAGACAGAAATTAAATGACCCTCTTCAAAAGTTTGCATACCCTTAGTTCTTAATACTTTATATTGCCCCCTTCAGCGTCAGCATGCATTCTTTTGTAATAGTTGTCTATGAGGCCCCTAATTCTTGCAGGTGGTATAGCTGCCCATTCGTCTTGACAAAATGCCTCCAGGTCATTTTGATAATATGCTGCATTCATCTTGCCATCAATTTTCACAAGATTCCCTGTGCCTTTACAGCTCACCCCCCTAAAAACATCAGTGAGCCACCAGCATTCTTCACAGTGGATGGTATTCTTTTCACTATAGGCCTTGTTGACCCCTCTCCAAACACAGCGATTATGGTTGTGACCATAAAGCTCTATTTTGGTCTTGTCACTCCAAATTACAGTGTACCAGAAGCTGTGAGGTGTGTCAAGGTGTTGTCGGGCATATTGTTTTTTTGTGGCATTGGCGCAGTAAAGGCTTCTTTCTGACAACTCGACCATGCAGCTCATTTTTGTTCAAGTATCGTTGTATTTTGCTCCTTGAAACAACCACACCATCTTTTTCCAGAGCAGCCTGTATTTCTCCTGAGGTTACCCGTGGGTTTTTCTTTGTATTGCAAACAATTCTTTTGGCTGTTGTCTCTGAAATCTTTCTTGGTCTACCTGATGTTGGCTTGGTATCAAGAAATCCACACATTTTCCACTTCTTAAGAAGTGATTGAAAAGTACTGACTGTCATTTTCAAGGCACATGTGTGGGGAATTACCTTTAATTGCCATTTTAACCTGTGTGTGTCACCGTGTGTGTCTGTAAAAAGGCCAAACATTCAAGGGTATGTAAACTTTTGATCAAGGCCATTTGGGTGTTTTCTGTTATCATTATGATTTAAAAAGGAGCCAAATAATTATGTGATAATAAATGGCTTCATATGATCACTATCCTTCAATAAAAATACTTTTTTTTTGCATGATGAGTCATATTTTCAAAATAAATTCCAAAATGACACAATTTTTGCCAGAGTATGCAAACTTTTTAGCACAACTGTATATATATATATATATATATATATATATATATATATATATACACACACACTATATATAACATTTGAAAGTCTACCATCCTCCCAGTTTAACATTTCACCATCCGCCACTAGGTTCCCTACATATAAATGTAATCATATTTAGTCAGGATCACTTTTACTCATACATTCTAGACCAGGGCTACTTAATATTATAACAGGGACCACAATAATTGTAATACAAATATATACATAATCACTATCTTACAGAAGACAAAGCTAAAATTTGAATACACTCTCTCATCATATCTCGACTTGACTAGACTTTACTGCAACTCACTCCTTGCTGGCCTCCCCATCTCTCGTCTGACTCCCCTCCTATCCATAATGAATGCCTCCCCAAGACTCAACACCATACTAAATGCTCAGTGACTGCAGCTTCTCTCCGTCAATCACTTTACTGACTTCCTATAGCCTCTAGAATCAAAGTTAAAATCATGACCCTAACACATAAAGTCCTCAACAACTGCCCCCTTTGTTCTGCTATTGGCCTTCTTCTTTCCTCCTCTCTTATCACCTCCTCTCACACCCGCCTTCAAGACTTTTCTAGTGCTGCCTCTAATATCTAGAACTCTTTTCCTCCCTCCATTAGACTATCTTCTTGCCTCAAAACCTTTAAAAAATATCTAAAAACACACCTTCAGCGTTAATATGCACAATTGCACATTTCGCAGCTTAATAACACTTACATCCACAATCTACAGTACAACACACAGACACCTCCACTTGACTAAATAAATTGCTTTCACACCACCATCTTGCATTTGTCACCCTTCTTGTATCTCACCTAAACCATTAGATTGTAAGTTTGGGAGTTTTCAATCTTGTGTCTGTGCATTGGAAACAAGCACTATGTACATATGATTTTAAGCTAAAAAACAGGGCCCTCAATTCTTTATAAGGTGTTATGTACTTAACTGTATAGTGCTACAGAGTATTTTGGCGCGTTACAAATAAAGATAATAATAATAAATAATCAGCTAGGGTCCCCTACATTGAAATACGTATACACATATTCAGCCATGGTTCCGTGCAATCAAATATATATGTACATATTTAGATATTTAGGGTCCCTTTAATACTATATATGTACACATATAAAGCTAGGGTCATATAAATGTATAAATATTCAGAGAGGGTCACCTGGAATCATCATAGTAATACAGTATATAAATATTTAGTCAGTGTCTCATACAAACAAGCACATATGCAGCCAATGTCTCCTATACACATACACATTGGACATAAGCCATGGACCATTATAATATAAATATACAACCTCAATTGCCTATTATTATATTAATGTATATTCAGGTAGGTTCACCTATAATCATATAAATGTATACAAATTCAAGTAGGTTCACCTATAATTATAAATACATACATATTTAATCAGGGTAATCTCTAATCATGTTTCCTTCAAGGTGTCCTTTTATTTATTTTATATATATATATATATATATATATATATATATATATATATATATTTAGCTAGGGCTCCCTAAAATCATAAAAAACATTTTAGAGAAAACATTATGCAGTATAAACTTACTACTTCTGTTCAACTGGTGCAGTTTATGCCCTTTATAGTACATTCTGCAGGAAATGCCTGGGTTGAGGAAGTGACCAGTGCGCACTGTATACTGTACTATACTGTTCCAGGCGGTAAACTGCAGCATTTAGGGCCTCATTCATTTGCGATTTGGCCAATTAAATAGGGCTCCATATAAGCACATATAATATTTTTTTACATAAGTTTTTAGTTAGTGTAGGACTTGCTTTTGGATAGAGGTTCACTAACTAAAAACTTCTGTAAAAAATATGCTCTGTGCTTATATAGAGCACTATTCAATTTTCCAAATCACAATTGAATGAGGCCCTTAGTTTTTAAGCCAAAAAAGTATTTTTAGGGGTATTTAAGCTCCCCTCACAGGGAGGCACCCCTAGGCAGCTGCCTAGTTTGCCTAATAGGCAATCTGGCCATGGACTTGTAGTGCAATATTATGGAGCATACAGAGTCAGAGGTACACTAACACAATGGCCCTATTCAATTGAGCTTTCGGGAGATCCAGAGGCCCGTAAGAGAGGTCGCAAGCTGTTACTGTATGGGCCTTATTAAATTCCATAAGTAAGTCTGCAGGCTTGAGATTTGCAGCAGTTACAAATTTATTTAATTAAGCAAGCCCACAATTACATGGCTTAAAGCCGAATCCATAAACCATGCAACAGTAGGTAGCATTTCAGAGCATGATCATGATCAATTAATCAAGGCTTTAAAAACCCATTTAGAAACAGACAATAGTAAATGAGACATCATGACATCAGTAGAACATGGCGTTTAAACATCAATCAAATAGTGTTTAGACATCCGATATGAGATCAGGCTCGCAATCCAGTGATATAAAAATCAACTAAAATTCATGAAGAAATTGTTATAGTCCATGTGGGTGGCCTGATTTGTATTAACTCCTTGATTCCCGAGATTGATATAGCACGGAAATGAATCTTAAAAAAAAAAAAAAAATGTTGTTGTAGATTTGCAAGCTTGAGACTGTTGTGCAATTAATTCTAATGTCTTTCATCACTTTCCCTGTATTTTAAAGTCTAGTATTGTGTTTTTTATTTGGATTTGCTTTTATAGTGCAACGAGCACGTGTTTAACCCACTTGCAAGACCTCTCTAGTATTCGTAGAAGTTTTTGCTACATTTACCATTTACGGGTTTGAAGGCAATTGCGGGCTTGGGGAATTGTTTCAATTAAATCGCGATTTGAGATTTTAGCAGTTGTAACATTTGAAAGATCAAAGTCTTAAATGGGTCAAACTTACGATTTTGATAACCTCAGGAATTTTCCGCCATTTTCAAAAATGAAAATGTTTGATGCCACAGCAGCATAACTGCATATAATAGCAATAGATTATACACTGTCTAATTGTACATTACAAATACATGTTTCTACTTTCAAATGTAATTCTCATAAGGAGCATTTTTGATCCCAGTGGTTCTTTGTTATGTTTATGTGGCGCTATATGTCTCACAGTGAATTGATTAGTTATGTCCTCCCCTTCTGGATCGCTACCTTACATAGTTACATAGGGCCTCATTCTATTACCGGCCGTAGGAGCCGCAAGCTATTTTGCTATTCTATTTCCCTCCGGCCAGGGATTCCGGCAGGCTTGCGGCCGGCGCCTTGCTATCCCTTGCGGCCGCTTGCGCCGGAGGAAAGCCTTTGATCTAGAGTTTCGGCCGCAAGAAAAGCCCGGTTGCTATTCTATTACTCCAGGAACCATCTCTGCAAGGCTAAAAGTGAGCCACAGCTTACTTGCAGGAAAAAGGTCCCGCTAGCACCAATTAAGCACATTATAAAGCCAAAATAAAGCCATCCTGCACTCTGAGGAGACTAAAAAGTGATTGTAGGTGTTAGCAAAAATAGCACAACATTCCCCTACACTCAAATCCGTAAAAAACATATTTTTTAATTTATGTCAAAAATCCATGGAAAAAGTCCAGAGTGCTTGGAGCACCTCAGACCCGGCCACGCTGCGGCCGGAAAATAAACATTTAATGTAAACTCGGATTTGGGCTGATGTGCAAGCTTGAGAGTGGGTTACTATTAATCCTCATGTCCCCCAATATGATCCCTAGCATTTACAGAGCTGTACAGTGCTGTCTTGAATTTATTTTTGACTTTAAAGATTTCTGAGCTTACGGCCGGTTGCAAGATATACGGCCGGCCGTAAGAGGAGATCCTTGCGGGGCCGTTTAATAGAATTGCGAGGTAACGGAACCCCCGCAAGGAATCGCAGCCTTGCGGCCATTTTACGGCCGATAATAGAATGAGGCCCATAGTAATTAAAGTTGAAAAAAGACTTTCAGTTCATCAAGTTCAACCTTTTAAGATCTCCTCTGATCTGCAATATGCAGGTTAATTATTAATCAATTATTATATTTTTAATTTTAATTTAATTTTTAATTATTAATTAATCCAGGGGAAGGAAAGCAGAAAAAAAAAACAAGTGAGACTTAGCCAATTGCCTCAAAGTGAAAAAAAGAAATAATAATTCCTTCCTGACCCCTGATACTGGCGATCGGATTTCTCCCTGGATCAATACTGTCTCTCTAATTATCCATGATAACCCTGAATTCCCTTTTTAATTAGAAATAAATCCAGTCCCCTTTTAAAGTTATCTATTGAATCCGCTGTCACCACCTCCTCTGGTAGATAATTCCACAGATTAACCACCCTTACTGTGAAGAACCCTTTTCTTTCTTTAAACTGAAATATTTTGACTTCTAACCTCAAGGGATGTCCTCTTGTCAGTTGAAAACCTCTTGCCACAAAAAGCTCCCTTGACAAATCTTTATACTGACCCTGGATGTATTTATATAAGGTAATCATATCTCCTCTTAGATGCCTTGTTTCTTGAGAAAATAGGTTTCATTTGGTTAGTCTTTCTTCATAACTTAGCCACTCCCTTCCTCTTATTAGTTTTGTTGCCCTCCTTTGTACCTTCTCCAGCTCTTAAATGTCCTTTTTATGAAGTGGTGCCCAAAATTGTACTCCATATTCTAAATGAAGGTGTACTAGAGATTTGTATAGTGGCAGAATGATATTTGCTTCCCTTGCTTCTATAACTTTCTTAATACATGCTAATATTTTATTTGTCTTTGCAGCTGCTGCTTGGCTTTGAGCACGTTTACCTAGGTGGTTGTCCACAAGCACTCCCAAATCCCTTTCAATATCAGATACACCTAGATTTGCTCCATTAAGATTATAAATTGCATGGCTATTCTTCCTTCCCAGATGCATAACTTTACATTTATTTGTATTAAATCTCATCTGCCATTTAGCCACCCATTTCTCTAATTTATGCAAATCCCTTTGTAGGGAAAGTACATCATTATCTGATTTTATTACCTTGCACAACTTAGTGTCATCAGCAAAAATGGAGACACTACTTTCTAGTCCTACTTCTATATCATTAATAAATATGCTAAAATGGAGAGGACCTATTACTGAACCCTGAGGAACCCCACTTACCACAATAGTCCAATCAGAGTATGTTCCATTTACAACAACCCTTTGCTTCCTGTGTTTTAGCCAGCTCTCAATCCATGAGCAGATATTTACTGCAATTCCTGTGTCTCTTAGTTTACACAATAGTCTCCCATGTGGCACTCTATCAAAAGCCTTTGCAAAATCCAAAAAGACTACATCCACTGAGTTGCCTTGATCCAGGCTCCTACTAACCTCCTCATAGAAACTAATTAGATTTGTTTGACATGACCTATCCCTCATAAATCCATGTTGACTTCTACTTATAATCCTGTTCAAATAGATGTATTCTTGTGTATTATCCCTTATTAACCCTTCTAAAAGCTTCCCCGCTACAGAAGTGAGGCTCACTGGTCTATAATTCCCCGGATTTGCTCTTGCTCCCTTTTTAAATATAGGTATCACATCTGCTTTTCTCCAGTCATCTGGTAGAGACCCTGTGTTGAATGAATCCCAGTTCCCTCAGTACCCGTGGGTGTATTCCTTCAGGACCCGGAGCTTTATTAACATTTATTTTTTCCAACCTCTTTTGGATTACTTCCTGTGTTAACCAATTAGTTGGCAAAGGTAGTGTAGCCCCATTATGTTGCAGTGTCCCAACCACTGGTACCTCCCTTGTGTATACCGAAGAAAATAACCTATTTAGCTCATCTGCCTTTTCCTGGTCAGTAATTTCAGACGGCCTGTGTCACATTGTGATGTCCTATAGCTTCCTTCCTCGCCTTCTTCCCATTAATATACTTAAAAAATATTTTAGGGTTAGTCTTACTCTCTTTTGCAATTAATTTGTCATTCTCTATTTTAGCCAGTCTAATCACGCTTTTGCAAGCCTTGTTGATTTCCTTGTATTCCTGTAAAGCAGTCTCTGTCCCCTCTTGTTTGTATAATATAAATGCCTGTTTTTTACTCTGTATCTTGATCTTTAAATCATTGTTAAGCCACATTGGATGGGATTTACTCCTTTTACTTTTATTCCCACATGGTATATGCCGATGTGTATGTATATTTAGTAAGGATTTAAATGTTGTCCATTTATGGTCAGTGTTTTTACCCGACAGTTCTCTGTCCAAGTCTATACTTTGTATTGCTGCACTTAGACTGCTAAAATCTGCCCTTTTAAAATTAAGAGTTTTCGTTGGCCCCTTAAAACATTTTTTTTATTCAATCTCAAATGAGACTGTGTTGTGAATACTGTTTCCCAAAGGTTGCCCTATTCCAACTTTTGATATTATATCAATATTATTTGTTATGAGTAAATCTAAGATAGCTTCGTTTCTAGTAGGCTCTTGTATAACCTAGGCCAGATAATGATCACTGAGTGTACCCAAGAACCTGCTCCCCTTAGCTGAACTGCTGGTCTCATTTATCCAGTATATTTCAGGGTAATTAAAACCTCCCTTTTTTAGAACTTGCCCATGCTTAGCTACATTTCCAATCTGTAACAAAAATTGTATTTCCTCACTTTCAGCTATATTTGGGGATTTATAGCATAATCCTACTAATATTCTTTTGGCATTTGCTGCTCCTCTATTTAACTCTACCCACAAACATTCAATATTATCCCTAGTTCCACCATAAATATCTTCTGACTATAGGCTTAAATTCAGGCTTGACATACAGACAAATCCCTCCTCCGCTTTTACCATTACCTCTATCTTTCCTAAATAGGTTATAACCATCCAGCTTAACAGTCCAGTCATGAGATTCATCCCACCACGTTTTAGTAATGCCTATTAAATCCCATTTTTCATTGATAATTAATAATTCTAACTCTCCCATTTTTCCAGGCAAGCTTCTGGCGTTAGCAAGCTTACACCTTATGTTATGAGCCGTAGTTCTGAAGTGCCTGCCGCTGTACTTGAGTTACTTAGTACTACCTCCCTATTGACTATGCTACCCGTCCCCCATCTCCTCCCTATGAGTTGTTAATTTATCCCTTATACACTTTACACTTTCTACCCCATTACTTATATCTCTTCCCTCCCCCCACCTACAAGTTTAAAAACTCCTCCAGCCTTTCTACCATCCTATCCCCTAGTACAAAAGCTCCCTCATCATTAAGGTGCAATCCATCCCTACTGTAGAGATTGTACCGAAGTGAAAAGTCAGCCCAGTGCTCTAAAAACCCAAACCCCTCCTTAGTGCACCACATCTTTAGCCACGCATTAACCTCCCTAAGCTCCTTCTGCCTCCCTGGGCTAGCATGTGGCACTGGTGGTATCTCAGAAAATACTACCTTGGAGGTCCTTGCCTTCAGCTTATTACCTAGTTCTCTAAAATCATTATTTAAGACAATACATCTTCCACTAACTTTGTCATTGGTACCAATATGTACCAAGACCGCCGGTTCATTTCCAAACCTCCCAATAATTTGTCTACCCGATCCACAACATGACGAACCTGAGCACCCGGGAGACAGCAAACTGTTCGATTGCTGGGATCTGGGTGATAAATCACCCTGTCTACCTTCCTAATAATAGAGTCCCCTACAACCAAAACCTGTCTGTTGCTCTGCCTATGCTGCTATCCCACTCCACCAGTAGAACTGTTCTCCCGGCTGTTAGAGGGAACAGCTCTATCTGGCATTGCCATTCCTGAGTGGACATTGTCATGAATCAGCCAGTGGCCATATTGGATTTGGGTGTGAACTATGCTGGGGCCATTTTGTGACTGGCAGCGGTGGCCATTTTGTGCTGGATGGTCTTCCACATGCTGTTGCCATGGGGAGGAACAAAAGGTTTGGGGCTCCCAGACACCCTGTTATACTGTTATACGGTTATACTGTTATATTATTATGATTATTGTCTAAGGAAATGAGCAGGGTTCCCATCACCATCAATAAAAGTCATCATAATGCATGAGATGGATTGATGTGGAAACCCTGCCCCGATCCCATATACTATGAGGACATTAGGTGGTTTTATGTGGGGTGCGCTTTTACGCTTGTACTTAAATAGACTGACAGTGTGTGGAATATGTACACATATGTATATGATAGTATGGGGTAGTCATGCTGGATACATTGCCACATACATCTTGCAACAGGAGAAGGACCCCAGCTGGCCACCAAGGTTAATCCTTTAAGTACACATACTTAAGTCAGGAACAATGGGGTCTATACAGACATTGAGGCACCATAACCCCAGGGGGTCTACAGGTATTCTCACTCAGAGAGTCAGGGCAAAGTCCAGAGGACAGGGAGATGTGTCTCTCTTGACTGCCAGCATCCAAATGACTCTGTTAGCCACACCTAGTGGGCGGCCCAGGGGAGGGGTCTGGAAGTTCCCAGAGCTTACCTCTAGTCCATTGGCTAGAGGTAATCAAATACTAGGGTTGGACAAAGGGGTAGCCACTCCCTGTACTGTTGTTGTGAGTTGTTTAAATACTTGTGTAAAAATAAAGAAGTTGTTCATAATTTTCATCAAGACTTTGTGTGCAGGTGTATTATTGACCCAAGGGCATATGCTGGCAGAGGAGATCGTTTCTGACTCCATGCCAGGTTTTTTCCCAGGCACACTACCAAAAGCTGGGACTTATGCTCTTGCATCCGCAAGGAAGGTCCATTGGTCTGAGTCACCCAAATCTTAGGTCTAAAACCTACAGGAGATAAGAGGGCTAGGATCCTCTATACTCCATCATCATTGTAGGTTGTGACAATTGTTGGCAGTGGTGGGAGACTCTACAGAAAGACCAAGAATGGAACAGACGGTTTAAAGCAGCCAGGCACTTATACCCCAGTAAGATGACCGCACAAGAGGTGTCCAACTCACTAGACCAGTATTGCCAGAGGATCTGGCAGGAGCGCAATGGAGCGAGAACTCGAGCTCAGCAAAGACTTGGCTACAGAGAGACATTGCGTCTAGAGAAATGTATGGCGATTCTGAATCTGTGGCAGGACGATGAGCTAATGGGCTGGCTGGAAGTACTAGTAAGAAAAGAGGTTGCCTTGGAGAACCAATATCACGTTTTTCACGCCAGAATAGTTGGTGGCCTTGGAGAGGAGTTTGATTTCCACTTGGAGATAGATTCTGGCCTCCAAGACATTGTGTATGGTGATCCTGAAGGGGGCATAGGAACCTTTAAAAGGCACAACAACTTGTTTGTGGAACGCTGTCGTGGTCTGGGACTGGAAC
Organism: Discoglossus pictus; assembly: GCA_027410445.1. Lineage (NCBI taxonomy): Eukaryota > Metazoa > Chordata > Amphibia > Anura > Alytidae > Discoglossus > Discoglossus pictus. The sequence continues at coordinate 93,536,463 of CM050172.1, forward strand.
CGTGGTCCATGGAGGCTAATTTAATGGTACACCTGATTGAGCAGGAACTGCAGCTGGAGGAGGAGTATTTTGAGTTGTGGGACGAGATCTATGGGGAGACATTTTGCCCATCAAGAGGGGAACAACCCAGTCAAGAGGACTGGTCGCCAGATCGTTACAACACAGATGGTATGTACCGAAGTGATTGTGTGCAAGGGGTCTGGGGAGAACATAGTGATGGAGAATGCGTTCCTTTAAAAAATATAGAGACTGTGTCAGAGCCTAGAAGGGATGGTAAAGTCAGCTTGGGACCAAATCACCAGCTCCAAGAGCCAGAGACCCAGGGGAATGTTCCCTGGGTGGGGTCAGATAACCCATGTTTGTCCCCTGATACCCCAAGAGACTTAATCCCAGAGGAAATGCTAGCAGAGCACAGTTTCTCCAAACAGGTCTCACCTGAGGACTACCTTCCAGCACAAATCCTGGCAGAAACCCCAGTAACTGCTCAACAGGTAGGGCCAGATGAACTAAGTCTGCCCTCAGAAGTTCTAGGCAATGTGTATGGGCCAGAACTGCTAATGGAGCCAGGGGCTCAGGATAGCCACCCAAGAGCCTGTGGGGAGGGCTATGTAATGCACTCTGGGGAGAAGGCCGTAGAGGTCAGGTTGGGTGGGAAGGATATGATTCCCCAGCCTACAACAGATAACCAAAATCTGTACTCTGACACCCCAGGAGAGTTGCTAAAAAAGGTGCTAGTGAAGCACAGAGCCCAGGAGGGCTATGTAATGGACTGTGGGGAGGGAAAGGAACTGGTTCTTAGCTACAGGGAACCAGGCCTCACACAGCAAGAGTGCCAGGGGCACCAAGAGAGTGCCAGGGGCACCAAGAGCCCGACAGGGGCAGCAAGCTTGCCAGCCTTGGCAAAGGAACCATGGGTGCATTGCGGCACCCCAAAGGATTGTGGATGTAGTGAGGACTTGCCTGAGATGACCACTGCCCAGGAGTCCACAAAGGATGAGGCCCAAGTTGCTAAGGAAAAGGCCATAGAAGAAGAGGGTCAGCTGAGGGGCCCAAAGCACAGCCTGGGTGGGAATTTGCGAGACTCCCCAGCCTACATCAGAGAGCCAAAGCACAGTCATTCAACCAAATGCAATAGAGGAGGTAAAGGATGAGTGTAAGCACAGCCTGGGTGGGAACAGCGTAGTTCTCCAGGCTGCAACACAGACAGACCCAGGGGAAGAAAACCAGGAGGGTCTGTCCAAAGATACAGATCTCCAGGAGCCAGAGCAAAGGGAGCATCCAAGTCCGGACTCCATCAGGGACGCTGGAGTCAAGCGCAGACCGGTATGTACTTTACTGCAGTTATGGTGTTATTGGGCTCCCAACAATAATAATTTTGCTGAGGGAAGTACTGGACTGCCCCCTTGCAATCCCATAGGCCCAGAGACTTTTTTAGAGACCCCAGCCCAGCTGTGGGGACTGGCTGGAGGGAAAGGGGTTGCTATGGGACAGGGGTTGTTTTATGGGGCTCCCAAAAATACGGTTTTGCCTCAGAAGAATGTATGGGTGCATCCCACTGTGTCCCCAGAGACTTCCATGCTGCTGCCAAAAACAGAGAGCTGGGATCCTGGACTGTTTTGGGTGGGGGTGCAGGGCAAGAGCAATTTGCTCTATACAGTGGGAGCAAGGCCAAGGGCTGGGGGAGGTCTTTACTCTGCACCTTGGGACTGTGTGCGCACCGACATGAACTTGCCTAGCATGCAGCGGGCCGGGCCAAACCAGCAGATTCATGACTATCAGCGGAGCTGGGAAAATCTTGGATGTTCTCCGCCCGCTTGGGGAAGGATTGTCATGAATCAGACAGTGGCCATATTGGATTTGGGTGTGAACTATGCTGGGGCCATTTTGTGACTGGCAGCGGTGGCCATTTTGTGCTGGATGGTCTTCCACATGCTGTTGCCATGGGGAGGAACAAAAGGTTTGGGGCTCCCAGACACCCTGTTATACTGTTATACGGTTATACTGTTATATTATTATGATTATTGTCTAAGGAAATGAGCAGGGTTCCCATCACCATCAATAAAAGTCATCATAATGCATGAGATGGATTGATGTGGAAACCCTGCCCCAATCCCATATACTATGAGGACATTAGGTGGTTTTATGTGGGGTGCGCTTTTACGCTTGTACTTAAATAGACTGACAGTGTGTGGAATATGTACACATATGTATATGATAGTATGGGGTAGTCATGCTGGATACATTGCCACATACATCTTGCAACAGGAGAAGGACCCCAGCTGGCCACCAAGGTTAATCCTTTAAGTACACATACTTAAGTCAGGAACAATGGGATCTATACAGACATTGAGGCACCATAACCCCAGGGGGTCTACAGGTATTCTCACTCAGAGAGTCAGGGCAAAGTCCAGAGGACAGGGAGATGTGTCTCTCTTGACTGCCAGCATCCAAATGACTCTGTTAGCCACACCTAGTGGGCGGCCCAGGGGAGGGGTCTGGAAGTTCCCAGAGCTTACCTCTAGTCAATTGGCTAGAGGTAATCAAATTACTCTGGAGATTACCCCATTGGCCAAGAGGAAGATAAGGGTTGGACAAAGGGGTAGCCACTCCCTGTACTGTTGTTGTGAGTTGTTTAAATACTTGTGTAAAAATAAAGAAGTTGTTCATAATTTTCATCAAGACTTTGTGTGCAGGTGTATTATTGACCCAAGGGCATATGCTAGAGGAAGGTCCATTGGTCTGAGTCACCCAAATCTTAGGTCTAAAACCTACAGGACATAAGAGGGCTAGGATCCTCTATACTCCATCATCATTGTAGGTTGTGACAGACATCCCCAACAGTTTCACTCAATCTGGCAAATCTGTTGGTGTTTGCCAATTTAGAACTGTTCTCCCTGATTCCCCTTATTACTGTAACCCAGCTACCTCCCTGGACATCCTCACTAGCCCCAGCTCCACCCTCCATGCTAGGCCCAGCTAAACTGTGCTCAGTGAGCACCATCCCCCTTTCCAGTGGAGCAATATCACTAAGTGCTGCCATTCTCCTCCCCAGATCTCCAATTTAAGCTTCCACAGAGGCACCATGCTCACACCTCTCACAGAGGTATGGACCCTGGATCATCTGTTCCAGTATTGCATACATATGACAGGATGTACACTGAATGAGGTTGCCACTGGACTGACTCATAATTATTATTATTGTCTACAAAATTTCAGTGGGAAAAATAAAGAATATAAAATAATATATTTGTATAAGTTTTCCTCCTTTGCACTATAAATCTGCCCTCCCCTTTTCTTTGAAGTCCCTCCTTTTATTTAAACTCCTACGCTTTTACTAGAATTGCACTTGATACTGAAAATGTTCGCAAGCTCACAAGTTCGCCCCTTCCTCCTGTTTATATTAACTTCTGCCTTCTCACCTGGGCACAATTAGTGCACTCTGCAATTTATCAGCCTTTACTTGTAAGGTAAATCCACTTGTTGTGGATCCATCCTTGTTGTGGTGGAAGGGCTTGTGCACCTTAATGAAGCTGTGAGCTATACCATGTAGGGTCACCCAAGATGGGCAGGCCATAGCAGAGGCAAATCGAGATCCACTGGAGAAGGAACTGGCAACCCAATCCAGTATCTCTGCCAAGACAAACTTATGGATAAGCACAACTAAAGACATGATTGTATCTGGTGTGCTGAGGTCCATAGCGTCACAGAGAGTTGGATATGACTGAGGGACTAAACATCAAACATATATTTCCTAACAATACAGTATATATAGTCTGTGTCTCATCTCATTTAGTCTATATTATCCTACACTGACATTGTAATACATCAGAATATTCATTTTTTTATAATATAATATTTTAGCTGTTGAGCTCCGTAAATGTAGTGTGTGTCCCCGGGTACTTTCTTCTGTACATTGTGTCACATTGATATCATTATGTTTCTGCTCTATAGCTCCCCAAGACCCATTATTTGTGCTATGACTCTTACTATATACATTTTGGCAGGGTAATGTTATGATATATCAGTTTTACAACTCCTAGAGTGCTCCTCAGCTCTTTTAATGTCTATGATTTGTCACATTGATATCATTATACATCAGTTGAACTGCACTTTGAGACCCACTATTTATAATGTGTGTCTATGGTCTCAGATAAAATGCAGTTTAACTCACCTTCAGATCAGGGATTTACCCTGCTTACTACCCGCTCCAATACCACTTTATCAAGTAAAACAAAATATACTGAGAAAAAAACGTTCATTAAGTACAACTGGATTTTTACATTGGCAAATACGGAAAAAAAAATCTCATTAAAGGCATATCCAAGTTTCCTGGATTAGGAATGTATCTGATAGAGGGGAATCAGTAGTGTACACAAACATCTTTTTTGCATGAAAAAATACCAAAATAAATATTTACAAACTGATATTTGCTAAATCTCTTGAGTTTGCAAACAGTTCCTTTGAACAACAACCCCTGAACATCTCTGTTAAAATTAGCATAATATTTTGGCCAATTACAGGCAGCTAACACATTGTAATACATTGTAACAATCAGTGATGGCAGCTTGTGCTGGAAGGAATCTTGGGATGTGTAGAAGGAAGCAGGAGAAGGCAAACACTACATTGAGCTGCGTCTGGATTTAAGGTTAGTAAAGAGTTAAAATATGTACCCAAATGCAGTGTTTCTATTGGAAGGTACACTGTACCTAGGTAAGCAGCTCTGGGGGTGTGGAAAGCAAGTTTTATTTTTAAATAAAATAACTTTGTATGTGTATAGAATGACTCGATTTGATACTTACTAGAGGTCATTTTCTGGCTTTGAGTTATTGGAGGATAAATCTTTAACTAATTAAACGAGATGCCGCATAACTGAAATTAAGAGATATATCAGACATTAAAGTCATTGTGTAATTAACAAACTGGTTTTAATATTTTCAGAAGGGCATTGTGTTGTGGATAATAAGGCATTTTGTGACAACTGACCATCACAAACTATCATTTGTTGTTCAGTTGTTTAGTAGTGTTCGACTGTCCGTGATCCTTTGAACTGCATGCCAGGCACGTCTTGTGTCAGGTTGTGCTTATCCAAAGGTTTCGAGGCAAAGATACTGGAGAAGGGTTGCAAGTTATTTCTCCAGTGGATCGCAATGTGTCTGAGCTCTCTGCTATAACTTGCACATCTTGAGTGACCCTACATGGTATAGCTCACAGCTTCATTTAAGTACACGAGCCCCTTCCACACGACAAGGTAGCGGCCCCGAAGGGGATCTGATCATAGAGAATATATCATCTTACTATCATTTACGTCTACAAGACCCGCCCTTCTCCCTTGATAAGATGATTATATTATTCTCTGTCCTGTGTATACAACAGTTACAGATAATGTTAGAAATTTAGACAATGTCAACATCCAGATTAATTAAAAAATTATACAATTTCAAAAAAATAAACCAAAATATATAAATGCAATAAATTTGAAATTTATTCTGTGAATTTAAACAAATCCTTTGCTTCTTACTGCTGAGTCTCCGAGATGATAATATCTATACATTGATTGATCTGGGTAGACATGCCTCATTCGCTCATTATCTCTTCATCCATTTGATAAGTCCATTAATGAGCTGTAAATCTGCCGTGTATAGGAGACACAACGCTGGAGTCCGCAGACATGCTCATCACACACCACGCTGACAATCCCTCCCGCAGCTCTCAGAAAAGAAACGTTCATATTAAGCCAAAACACTTGTTAAAATGAAGAAGTTTCTGAAAAATATTCCCCTTTCCAGACCCCAATCATTCCAGAATTTGCAATTTCCTTCTCTGTATCAGACAGGATTAAAGATAATGCAAATGAAATACACAAAGCGGCAAAATATAATTTCTAAGAAGCACAATTTAGAAAATTACACAGTGCTGAGGCCGCGTTTTAGTAACTAACACCAGGGAAGGTGTCTCCTGGATACTATCCGGTAATGCTTCAATCCTAATGGGAGCACTTAATGCTTCAAACAGCATCTGCTCCAAAGCGTGCTGGATTGTGTGTGATTCTCCCAGTATTGGTTTTCATTTATTTTCTTTCTATATATTTTTTTCACTGTGGGATCCTTTGAGAGTGGGTTATTTTCTATTGGTATGTTCAAGTGAAAATGTTTCTCTCTGTGTTTTTCTCATCTCAGTCCTCCATAGCCCCCCTGGCTTGATCACATTAGCCTTGATAAGCAAAAATCAAACATTAAAATGATCAAAGCAATCACATTCTGTAGCCTAACAAGTCTATGGTTAGCAAATGTTTCCACCAAAATGAGCCCATTGTGTTTGACTTTGCTTAGCAAGTAAACCAAAGTTTGTGATTGAGATTTACAGATACACCCATAATAATATTTGTGAGCGCTTGCTAAGGGCTAAAATCCAACGAGTACTCAAAGTATAAAAAGCCTAGCGAGACAGAAGAAAGAATATGATATGTAACGCATGCACAATATATCACAATTTATCAGCAAATATCAGAAAAACATGACTAACTTATGTGTAGTCATGTAAAATATAACAATACGTTAAGAATACACTGCCAGACCAGTGAAAAGGACCAAATACAAAATAGTATGAGGCTACATATATCAACCACCCAGTATCCATTAAAAAAGTAAACCCTGTGTTCTACACCAATATATAGCATTTTTTGCCTTATAGAGAGAAGCACTGAGCTTTACACTCTGCATTCGAATTTCATATAATTGTGGTATTTTTGATCATTGAAAAAGCCACAGGATAAAAGTGACGAAATGCGTCTGTTCAGTATTTTTTCTATATATTTATTTATTTTTTAATAATATTAGAGTCACTGTATAATTTGCCATTTTAATTCTTATTTTTCACTATTGAACAAATTTTATTATATTTCAATTTTTTACAAGCATTGAATAAATTGATTATTTATATCAAAACCATGTTTTATATAGTATTTTGATTAAAGACACCAATTACTCCAAAGGAGATATATTAAACCCAGCCAAAATATTTATATTTGGGTACCACTATGTATTGATAGTGTTGTAATATTCCCCATGCTCTGAAAAGTACACATATACATTATCCTAATACCCACACTCTATTGGAAGAATATGAGATAATGCGTTCACGGAGGAAAGAAGTACCAACCTACAAGCCAATAAGTGTTGGGAAGTCTATAATATACCTCATCGACTGAGGTTAGAAAAGGTGAGAGCTTTACCTACTGATCTCTGTGAACAAGTGTTTGGGATTACACTATATTGGTTATTTTGCACTAGGAATTGGTGCGCTATCTCTCCCCACCCCTCTTCTCTTTGCTGATGGGATGGCACAGTCTACTCAAGGTGCTGTTTAATATCACCAATGCTATGAAGAGAGAAGCCCAAAGGCTCATCAACTTCCTTGCAACGGTAGAGGGATCAATAAGAGTGAATTTTATCGCTTGGGATGTATTGCACCCATGAGGCAATAAGGCATCTCAAACAGGAAAATGATTTAAGAAACACTTGTTACCACAATGTAGTGGTTTGTGATTCTCATGGGCATATACAGAGTGTGGATGCAGGAGTCCCTGGTGTACTCATAATTCATATACCCTGCATCACTTAAGCCTATATGGAAGATTTCAGTCAGGGGAATTTCACAGTTCTTGGGTAACTAGCATCTTTATATCAACAAATATGCACTAAGTTGTAAGCTGTCTATGCTAACAACCAACCACACCACATGGAAATTTACCATTGTTTCAGCATACAGCCCTTTGAATACAAATAGCAAATATTTTTACCATTTTGCTATACAGTTGTGTATAATGAACATGCCCTGCACTATTGCCTTAATGGATGTACACAAGTCTACCATACTATTTATCCATTTATTTCTATGGTTATGCATTATATGGCTGCAAAAACTGTGTGCAGAAAACCATGCAAATCCACTGATTCCAGCAGAGGACATGTTCAGCCAGGCACAGAGAAGGTCAGTCATGGAGCAAACCTATGGCATCTTGAAGGCATGCTCCCCTGCTTGTACAGTTCTCCAAAAAATGGCATGTCAGATTGTCAGAATCGGTTGGTGTTTGCACAAAGTAGCACGATGGGCCAACTGCGTTTGGTATATACATATACTTCAAGAGGAGGAACTTGAAGACAATGAACCTGTCCTTACTGAAGTCAATGTAAGAGGGTAATAGGTATACAGCCATGTGTTCCTTGAGTACTTATCATGTAAGCTTACATTACTCCTCTCATGTCATTGTACAATTATTATTCAAGGCTGGAGATCTGGATCTTAAATCAATGGTGTGCTAATTAATAGCACACAATTGGACACATTTCCAATGAAGACAACCCCTTTGGACTTTTTCTCTAAATAATGGTTCAAGCCTGACTCTGTTGATGAAAAGTGTGCCACCTGTAACTATGTCTCATGTGTAAAGACTACTCCTTTGTACCATTAATGATACCAATAACATCCCCTCTCCCTGCTTAAAGACACACCTTGTCTTGTCTCCTCTGCTTGCCCTCCCTTTGATTCCTGTGCTGAGCTCTATTCCTGTGCATAATTTATATTTTTACCCTTTTGTTACTACGTATAGATCTGTATATCTAACCCTGTTAACCATCGTAAAGTATATGTCAAGACTTGATAACCTGCCAAAGGGTCACTCTGACCACATCATTTTTATGCGTCTCAAAACAAGCAGCATGCCACAATGTTCAGTGTCTATGCCCCAAATCTTCAAGCAGATCCTGCAGAAAAGGACAAGTTTTACACTGGCAATCTGTTTTGATTTTCCGGCAGCAAACAATGTAGGTTTGCACTGTTGTGGAGCTGAGTTGTAAGTGTCAGCAATGTGTGCAGTGTGTAGTGTAAATAGGCTGCGTGCACGAGGCGAAGACGTTAGGGTAGCTGTGTACTTCCACATTGTGTAAGTTAGTGTTGTAAAATGGCGCCGAATGTGTATCGGGTGTGGATAATTTAGCGTCCTTGCTAAAAGTATCTTGTACCTCGTACGGCTTTTTTGAAAAGCTGTATGTGCTTGGTGGTGTTTTGCGGCTTTAGAATCGTGTAGCCTCGTTTTAGTTTTTTTTGGGTGCCATTTTTTCTCTCACTTAGGAGAAAGTGAGGGACGCAGTTCTTGCGAGCTCTCAAAGCGAGCTTGCAAAGCTTGACGACGATTCATAGTTTAACAACTATTATATACAGTATCACATATACAGTTGTGAGCATGCGAGCTGTTGCTAACGCTTGCGGGCTCGCGTAGCGAAGGCACTCCTTGCCAGCAACTGAGGCCCTCGCGAAGGCGCTCCTTGCCAGCAACTGTGGACCTTGCCAAATTTAAGTAGTTACGAAAGAAAAATATGAGACACGTTACGACCCAATACGACCTCGCAAAAATCGTCCGAAACCTGCGCACATGAAAACATGAAAAACACAGTAAATACACACAACAAATACATAAAAAGCTTTCCAACAGCAAGGGGAGGGCACCCAGGACCTCGGAAACAAAAGTTACACCTCAATTTAACTGCAAATAAAAGAGTTTAGACACTCAAAAATGCCCTAAGCGAGAGTAAAAATGGCAGCCGAAAAAAACAAAAACGAGGCTACAGCACTCTAAAGACGCAAAACACCACCAAACACCTACGGATTTCCCGAAAAAGATGTACGAGATCTGAAAACAAGGACACAACCAGTGCGACCCCAAAAACATTACAAACACAACAAATACAAACAACAAACACATAAAAAGGTTACTCACAGCAAAGGAGGGCACCCAGGTCCTCTGCAAGTGAAGTTACACCTCTATTTAACTCAACATTTCGGAGTTTCGACACCCGAAAATCACCTAAGCATGAGAAAAAAATGGCCGCCGAACAAAACGAAAACGAGGCTAAAGGACCCTAAACACGCAAAACACCACCACGGATATTCCGAAAAAGTCGGACGACATCCGAAACGAAGGACGCTAAATCAGCCACAGCCGCATACCACACATTAGGCGCCATTTTAGAACACTAACTTATACAATCCGGAAGTACACAGCTACCCTAACGGATTTGCCTCGCGCACGCACACTATTACACTGCACACATTCATGACGCTTACACAGCAGCTCCACAGCACTGATGCTGAAGCAGCATGAAAACAGATTGCCAGCTCTTCAACACAATGTTTCCTGCATATATTACTTCACAATAGGTAAAGTATATTAATTTCTGATTTTATTAATTATTCATTGCCATACCAAAAAAAAACACCAACGCTGCTCATAGCACACAAACAACCAAGAGCCTCGCAATGAGCGCCGAAGGATCTTAAAACACCAACAAAATTAATTTTGCACTCAAACAACTTTACCTGCCTTGCAATCTTATTGCCGTAATTTTTTGACGGGCAAGTCGCTAGTATAAATATATTATACAGTGGCTAAATGAATCTGCCCTGTGCGTATAGGTATACAGTATATCTGTATATCTACATGTCCTCGCCCACATGTGCTGCTGACTCATTTGTTACACATATAATACTTTCCCGTCAGTGAGGTATAACTAATTTCTTTCTGTATTCTTACATCCCAATAGCCTGAGGAATCGTTCAGTTTATAGTTTGTAGTGTTTGATGAAGATGATTCAGACAGGGATTTTCATGTGATGATGAACTCTCGCATCACTGACCTTTCAACATTAAGAGCAGAACTGTCACCTCAGCAGGGTCTTGTCAGGTGAGGCTCTTGAAGTGATAGGTAGTTCATGTGATTGGCAATGAGTTTACATGAATGGGCTTTGAGCTGACTTTTTATATCATTTAACCATATTTGTACATGAAGTGTTACTGGGAATTGTACACTTGGCCACTTATGTGTAATGATCAAGAGGGAGATATCTTGAGTATATAAGTCTTCTACAGACTGTAGACTAATTGCTGTGGTATGCAGCGAGGTCTTCTAAATAAGCATTTGAACTGTATTATATTGTATAATACGACCCCCAATACGACCCACAAGCCTAGTGGGCCCCAGGTGTCTCTGTGGGTTCCAAAGGCCTATCTGGGGGTCTTCAAGGAATATGTAGGCCTAGCTGGGGATCTCCATGTTCCATGCGGTCTCAGCTTGGGTTCTCTCTGGGCCCGCAGACATTTCTGGGGGTCTTCCTTGGCCTGTTGGCCTAGCTTCGAGTTTTAGTAAGTCCTGCAGACCTAGCTGTGGTTTCCTTGGCTCCTATGTCTATTGCTGACCCCGGAAGTTCTTGATAGGCCACGTGTGCCTAGTGAGGATCCTCGGGGATGATGGTTCTTGCTGGGGAGTCTAGTGGGGGTTTCTATACATTAGAAATTGAAAAATAAAATTGACTTACATAAATAAACTCCACACAGAGTAGGCTTGAGCAGAGCAATCTGAAGGTCAAAATTAAGCAATTTAATAAAAAGCAGCAGGCAACAGGTAGAGTGGTCACGCTATCACCAATCTGTTTCCCCAAAAGTGTGGGAAGACAGTGAGGACAGGTGATGCCTGGATATAAGATGTTGTGTTGTGTTTTTTTTTAATGTAGAAGTGCATTGCCCCATTTGCTGGGGACAGCTCCTCTCACCAACCCCAACCTAATCTTACAGCTGCAGCTCCTCGCCTTGATTTAAAACTCTATTTAGACAAATTGTTACATGTCCTCTAGTCTGAGACTGCCTCATCATCATGTGGAAAAAAAAATGGAAAAAACACACAATGAAGCTGCCACAAGTAAAAAATATAAATGCTGCGGTAACAGATAGTTTGTGCTCAGATAGGGTGGAAGAGATCCATGCTGACATTTAAAGTAAAGTGTAAATAAATAACTCATAAAATATGAATACATATATATATATATATTATATTGACACAAAGCTTAAGAGATCAGCTCAAATATGTTGAAGCAGTCCATATTTTGGGAAGGCCATTTGCCCAGATTCCCCAGTCATTCCTGCTTCTTCAGAAGGGCCATTTGCCCAGATTCACCAGCCATCCCTGCTTCTTCAGGAGGGCCATTTGCCCAGATTCACCAATCATCCCTGCTTCTTCAGGAGGGCCATTTGCCCAGATTCACCAGCCATCCCTACTTCTTCAGGAGGGCCATTTGCCCAGATTCACCAGCCATCCCTGCTTGTTCAGGAGGGCCATTTGTCCAGATTCACCAGCCATTCCTGCTTCTTCAAGAGGGCCATTTGCCCAGATTCAACAGCCATCCCTGCTTCTTCAGGAGGGCCATTTGCCCAGATTCACCAGCCATCCCTGCTTCTTCAGGAGGGCCATTTGCCCAGATTCCCCAGCCATCCCTGCTTCTCCTGGAGGGCCATTTGCCCAGATTCACCAGCCATCCCTGCTTCTTCAGGAGGGCCATTTGCCCAGATTCACCAGCCATCCCTGCTTCTTCAGGAGGGCCATTTGCCCAGATTCACCAGCCATCCCTGCTTCTTCAGGAGGGCCATTTGCCCAGATTCACCAGCCATCCCTGCTTCTTCAGGAGGGCCATTTGCCCAGATTCCCCAGCCATCCCTGCTTCTCCTGGAGGGCCATTTGCCCAGATTCACCAGCCATCCCTGCTTCTTCAGGAGGGCCATTTGCCCAGATTCACCAATCATCCCTGCTTCTTCAGGAGGGCCATTTGCCCAGATTCACCAGCCATCCCTGCTTCTTCAGGAGGGCCATTTGCCCAGATTCACCAGCCATCCCTGCTTCTTCAGGAGGGCCATTTGCCCAGATTCCCCAGCCATCCCTGCTTCTCCTGGAGGGCCATTTGCCCAGATTCACCAGCCATCCCTGCTTCTTCAGGAGGGCCATTTGCCCAGATTCACCAATCATCCCTGCTTCTTCAGGAGGGCCATTTGCCCAGATTCACCAGCCATCCCTGCTTCTTCAGGAGGGCCATTTGCCCAGATTCACCAGCCATCCCTGCTTGTTCAGGAGGGCCATTTGTCCAGATTCACCAGCCATTCCTGCTTCTTCAAGAGGGCCATTTGCCCAGATTCACCAGCCATCCCTGCTTCTTCAGGAGGGCCATTTGCCCAGATTCACCAGCCATCCTTGCTTCTTCAGGAGGGCCATTTGCCCAGATTCCCCAGCCATCCCTGCTTCTCCTGGAGGGCCATTTGTCCAGATTCACCAGCCATCAATGCTTCTTCAGGAGGGCCATTTGCCCAGATTCACCAGGCATCCCTGCTTCTTCAAGAGGGCCATTTGCCCAGATTCACCAGCCATTCCTGCTTCTTCAGGAGTGCCATTAAGTGCAGACTTTAATTTATGCCTCATATTTTACCCATCAGCCTTATTCTGCCTCTTTGCATATTTCACATTCCACTTACTATATCAAATTCTATGTTGCATAAACCTTGTTGTTTTCAGAAATATCCAATATCATCTTTTTTTACAAATGTTCTATGCTGCTTTATAACCCCCCCCCCCCCCCCCCCCGCAATCAAACAAATTGCTAAATACATCATCACATGCTTATTATCACTACAGAAATTAACTTGCCTTCAAAAATATATTTAAGGTGGTGGTAAGGTGTTTGACAAACTTGCATTATTGCAGCTGAATAGTGATGTCGCGAACATCAAATTTTCGGTTTGCAAACCGCGGACGTGAATTTCCTCAAATGTTCGCAAACGGACGAACATCGGCGAACCGCCATAGACTTCAATGGGCAGGCGAATTTCAAAACCCACAGGGACTCTTTCTGGCCACAATAGTGATGGGAAAGTTGTTTCAAGGGGACTAACACCTGGACTGTGGCATGCCGGAGGTGGATCCATGGCAAAACTCCCACGGAAAATTACATAGTTGATGCAGAGTCTGGTTTTAAGCCATAAAGGGCATAAATCACCTAACATTCCTAAATTGTTTGGAATAACATGCTTTAAAACATCAGGTATGATGTTGTATCGATCATGTTGTGTAAGGGTTACACCCGTTTCACAGTAACAGACCAATCTCCCCGTTGAATGCACCGCAAACAACCGCAAACAGTCCGTTTGCACAACCGCAAACTCCCCATTTGCACAAGGTTGGATACCAAGCTAGCCACAGACTGGCTATCTATTTCCCTATTAAATTAGCAGCAGGTAGAATATCTGTCCTCTCTCAACGAATGCAGCTTCAGAATGATTCTAAAATGGAAGGCCCTGGAAGGGAGTGTATGCTGCTGATTGGCTGGAATGTGTCTGCTGACTGTAAGGTGCATGGTCAAAGTTTCCTCAATGATAAAGAATAGGGGGCGGACCGAAAAGCGCATGTGTTCGCCGTTCGTTGCGACGCGAACATGCGAAAATCGCCTCGATTAGTTCTCCGGCGAACTGTTCGGGACATCACTACAGCTGAACAATTAAAATATAAATAGCTTTGTTCAGTAAAAAATAATAGATACTGTCTCTTTAAGGAACATACCATCTCTGTAGCAGGACTCTCACGTTTACTGCTTTATGGACATGTAGTGAATTAAACATTTTACATTATTCTAAGTCCCTCTCCCTGGTGGGTTTAGAATAGGCACAGGTGTAACCACTATAAACATACAGGATTTTTTGGCAACAATTATAATTTAAAGCCATCTGTAATGCATTTAAAATTAAAGTTAATATGTTTGTTTGATGGGTAGAGCCTACTAAAAATAATATGCAATTTAAAATAACTAAAAGTTAATATTTTTCTTATTTCTTTAAATTATCGTTTATCTTTAAGCAGAGCTGCTTTTCTCCTCCTCCCTGTACCTTATCAGAGGCCGTGGCCATTTCTGCCTGGGGGCTGCACTATCATGGAGCTTGGAAGCAGATTGACCTATGACCTATGACCTCACTGTTCTGTCCAGTGATGTCATTAGCTCTGCCCCACTGTATACACAGAGGCAATGGCTTGCTGCTGACAGAGCATGAACCATCATAGTTCCACCCCCTTTACTGAGCATGCTCAGTCTGAAACAGAGTCTGACTAGTCAGACTTTTCTTTTTTTTCAGGATATGCTGGCCACACCCTCTTCTGCTTGAGGGGAAAACTGATACATTCAGAAGTAAGAAAACATTTTAACTTTAATTTATTTTAAACTGCATGCTGTTTTTATTATGCCAAATATGAGATTTGCTTGTAAAGGCACTCCAGTCATCCTTTAAATTAATGCAATTTAGCATTTTTATGTTTTCTGATCATATAAAAATGTTAAATGAGAAAGACACATGTAGTCTCATAAAAGTGGGTCGATTCACATGTGAATAGGCTTAGACTAAAGTGAGATGTCTGTGGGTGAAAGTCGTGTGTCACTAGCTAATGAAATAATTAAATTAAATGTTCTACTTTCATCAGATTCAGTCTGAGACAGAGAGGGACTTCACAGAAGACATGGTGGAGACATATGATTACCAGAGATAGACCAGGACGTGGTCTGTAATATACACAACAAAGAGTTGAATAACTCCTAACTTGCTTATTGATGATGTACAGAGACAAGAGAAATGGGTAAAGAAAGACCATTAGTATTGACCCCCATCACCAGGCACATCTATCGTTATTTCTCTGCTTGTACTTATCCATAAGGTTATCTTGACAACAATACTGGAGTAGGTTGCCAATTTGTCTGAACTCTCTGTGGGTTTTGGGTGACCCTACATGGTATAGCTCACAGCTTCAATGAAATATACAAGCTCCTACACAACAACAAGGTAGCGATCCAGAAGGGGAACACCAAGTTGGTGGCACCCAAAAGGCAGATCTCAACCTACTGTTTTATTTATGAGTGGTAACAGATTTCTGAATAATAAGCTGCACATTATGTTCAATCAACACTGATGGACCATGAAGCTCTAATGGATGGTGTGAAGAAGAAGGAAATGATTAAATATGTTAAGCAAAATGTTTGCGTTTGAATTTGAATGTGATCTATAGATGGCACTTAACTGGTTGGTTATTAGACCCTAGGATGACTACTGAAATGGTCACTAAATTCTGGGCACCCCTACCTAATTTCTTGTATTGTTACTGCTGACTCAACACAGTGTTTGGACTATAAGCCAGTATCTCAACAGTATAGGGGTGCATGATGTTAGAGAGATAGAGATGGGGATACAAGATAAGGAGAATGTATGCACGTTTTACGGGTGTCTCCCTAAAAAAATATATATTAAATTATTACTTTTCTTACCCAGAGTTGAATTATGAAGCAATATTTCCACACCTGCAATAAAGAATTAAAGACCCGGTCAAAGCAACATCTTAGAATATTTGGACTGCACACACAGCAAATAGGATTATCTTGGCTGGTGCAGAGTGGTTTTATTCTGTTGACATTGAAAGTGCTGAGTAGAGTCTTTAATTAAAAACGGTTAAACAAAAGACTGTCTGAGCTAATGCATATTGTCTTCCCAAAGCATTACAAAGCGATCGCCACATAAAGCACTCTCATATTCAGCATTTTTATAGAAAACTGAAAGATTACAATCATTGCAGGTAATCATATACTGATGATTTATGATTTAATGGACGAGATGAATAATAATGGATAATACTGAACGCACTAAAGAGGGCAATGTATGGAAAGAAAGCTCCTGACGGTGTTAGAAAGAAATGGGGTTAAGAGGCCATGTTCTAAAAAGGAAAGAGACAGGGCAGATGTAGTAAGGAGAGAGGGATTACAGAGCACTTGGAGAATCACATTTTAATACATCCACCCCATATTGTAGGAAGTAAAGAGGTTCTCAAAGAGTTACCTATGCCTTTTACCTTAGTAGGGTTGGCCCTGAAAATTCTAATATGTAGGTATAAATCTAATAGATTCCATTGTGTCTTAGAAATAAGTCCTGTTGCTATGTTTGGAGATGAACAGAATAGACACGTAATGCTCCCACATTATAAAGTTTATTGTAGTTTACATTCTATTTCAATGATTGTGTGGAGCTTTCATCTTCATTTATTTCTGCTGTCTCTTCTGTTTTTTGAGTAAGGAGGATCTTTTGGTCCGCTTTGTATTAGAGAGTCTTGATTTTGTCCTAGGTTGTTTGGAATTAGTAAATTCCACAAATTAAGCATTGCTTTACCTTCCTCGGGAGTATGAATTGTGTGATGTCTCCCTTCTTTTGATATAATCAATCTAAACAGTAAACTCCCCATGCTTTGTAATCACCTCTAAAAAGGGTTTCAGAAGTTTCCTTTTGTATAAGGTAGTGGGTGATAAGTCTGAGAAGAAAGCTGTTTGACCTCCTTCAATTTCAGGAACACCATATCTAGCTGCTTTCATAAATAAGATTTTTGTAGAAAAATAATGGAATCTGACGACCACATCTCTTGGCCTCTCATTGGAGGGTTGCAGAGCTCTTATGACTCTATCAGCCCTATTAAATTCCCTGAACGTGTAAAACCGTGGCACGTAACGTAGCCTGCAAGACGTACGGCTATTAAATTGGTCCCATAAAGCAACCCGCTAATGATCTGCGGTTTACAGGAGGAAAAACCCTATGGGACGTCAAAATTTGACCTCTTCGGCTGCAAATCTTTTGATCTGTCAAGCCTGTAACTGTTACGTTCGAAAATCGCTATTAAATTGCTACAAATCCATTGGTGTTCAAACCACCAAATGGAGCCAAAAAGCCAACAGGTACTAGAGAGGACTTGCAAGGGTGTTAAAGTCATATCTGTAGCACTGTAAATGCTAATATAAACACACTACTGTACTTCTAATTAAAGGGAAAGAGAGGTATTAAAATTAATAGCACAACATTCTCAAGCTCGCAAATAAGCAATATAAGATAAAAAATGTTATGTTTAATTTCTGTGTTATATCGATCCCGGCATTCAGTATGTTAATACATATAATGGATTTCGCATGGACTAGAATATCATATTTACTGATGTATTAATATTGCATTATTTCTGGAATGTGGGTCCTATCGAAACTCGTAATTGAAACACGTACGGCTTTGAAATCTAACCTCCATTTTTCAGTGACGTAATGATGACGATCTCATTTGCCAGTGGCTCCATCTAAACCCGTAACTACGGGTTTTACTAGTTGATCATGTTCACGGCCACACATGCAACGGCCCCCATTCAATTGAGGTTTTGGGCGATCCGGTAGTCCGTAATTGAGGTCGCAAGTTGATTTGCTATTCAATTGGCATCTTTTTCGGGGTCCAAACGGGTTACGCGTTACAGCCTAGAAAAAATTGTGATGGTTAAACCTGTAACTTAAAGCCTCCCTAAGACTTTGATCTTTCACAAGAGTTACAATGGCTAAACCCGCAAATGATAAATGGCTACAATATCTGATGCTTTCCACTAAAAACCACATTGCCCAAAAATGGAAGACCCCAACACTTAATTTTAGAGAAGTGATCAATAAACTGAATGTTATAATGATTAATGATAGACTTACCCATATGATAACAAACACATACTCTGTATTTCTAGAGACTTGGCACTCGTGGCTTAGTTCACCCCAAACAATAAACATTTAAAAAAAAAGTGTTTTTTAGAACTTTTCTAAGTTCTGGTAGATAATTTAATGCAGGCTGGAAATGGATATCTCGGTGTGGATCCCAGCAGCTAGACAAGTTAGTTATGGGAAGATTGACTGGAAATAAGCCAACCTAAAAATGACGCCTGGGCTGGGATAATTGTGTCAGCCCGCTCATAGTAGTTATTTGGTTTTGCTTTCATTTCTTAATTTAAATAATATATAACCCTTATGTTCTTTTTGTTTTATGAAAACGGACAAGTGGAAGAAATATTGTAATAGTTCAATAATTAATTAAAACCACATTATACAAAATGACTAAACAAGTTGTTAAATTTCAAATGATTAATAGCAAAATAAACACTTACATTGAAATCAGAAAATCTCTTGTAATTTCTGAGAGTTGAACATTATAGTTAACACCCTCCAAACCCAGGCTAAGTTAGCATCACATTTAAAATGATTTGTTTTAGCTGAAATTTTTTAATTAACTCTGAGTTCCTTTTTGTGCTGGAAAGCAGCCTGGGATATGTAGTGTATCACTTATATGTGCTATGTGCTAAGTAACATTGATCCCCTGATGCTGAATGCTGATTGGGGGTGATCAGATGCCTGTGTAGACACCCCTGGAGGTATCAACATAATCATTAGAGGAGTTTTTAGATATTATTAAAAATAAAATGTTTTATAAGATGCGCTGCATACACATATGCTACTTTTTGCCTATAGAGTGCAGGAATGTAATAATCCATGAAACTTTTATATCCCTTTAAGTGCAGCATTGTATTATTAGGAGATAATACAAATGTTGTACTAAATGTTAGGTTTCCAAAGAGTTTGTTATCCACTGTTAAGTTAAAGAATGCTGTGATGCTAGTGGTTATGGTTTGTGAGTACAGAAGAAAGAAACAAGTGAGTTCTAATTCATGGAGGTCATCAGGTCATGAAAGAGTAGAGTTTTTGTAAGAAAATACCCAAAAGAGAAGGCACTTTTCGTAGTCAGGAAAAACAATATGTTTGGTATCTCTGCCATTTGCTAATTTTACCTAATATCCCCTCTTGCACAGACTGAGCCTGTCATGAACAGACATTCTACATGGACACCGGACAGGGGACTCAGGCCACTGCACCTCCAACCCTACCACCACTTGATTCTGCATTGGCACCAGCAACAGTACCACTCCCATCGCCACCAGCAACATCCTCCCTAGCAGAATCAGCCACTTTTCCACATGAGCGGTTAATGAAGAACTGGAAGGGTGTACTCAGCAGCACAAACATTATATGAGCGGGCATTTGCTGTGGGTTGGAGGGCTTACAGAGAGAGTTGCTCCATGAGGTCCAACTAACTAGGCGGGATAACTGGAGGTACAATCAGCATGTTGAAATGGAAATTTAACATTTTCACTTTCAGCAATTTGACATGACACATGACAATTAGATTTCCAGTACATGCTTTTCTCTCTCTGGACCATTGTTCCTGATAATTAATACCCTGGTTCCATCACTATAAGCTTTTGATACACTTGGATCTTAGCTCTGGATTGTATGTTGTAAGCTGTTTTACAGCACAGTGATAGATGAGCAGCT
Organism: Discoglossus pictus; assembly: GCA_027410445.1. Lineage (NCBI taxonomy): Eukaryota > Metazoa > Chordata > Amphibia > Anura > Alytidae > Discoglossus > Discoglossus pictus. Next base: position 93,556,532 of record CM050172.1, read on the forward strand.
CCAGAGACTTGTTCCTGTCTTTGTTCTTATAATATTGGATTTCTTATTTTATTATTCCTTTATTCATTGTGTAAAATTACCATGTTTCAAAACGAACCTGCAGTTGCAAAGCAATAAAATATTGATATATCAATTTAGATACTAAAACACAAATTAAACAATGGCTAGATAGGTCTTGGCCGCTTCCTCTTTGTGGACCTGGTGTTCACCATCTGTCATACAAGCAGAATTATGTCCAATTCATGAATCACATACAGGTCCAAAAGCAAGATTGACCCCAGGACATGTCTGTCTTTATTTCCTTTGGGATTCAGCTGCTATGAATTTTACTGAACCAAACTAACATTTCCAAACAGATATTGTTTTATGAATTGTCCCTATTTCCAGAAATTCTTTAACATGCACATGTTGGTTTATGATCAGTCTGTTCACTAACAATAAGAGCTGTGTGAGGGTATTTAATGTCAGTTCTCCATTTTCAAAATAAATTATATTTACATTTATCTTCCGCACTTTCTATTATGCTATTGAAAGAAAACAATGTCCTATGCTAAACCTAGGCTCTGTTGAAGAACTATATTTAATAATGGGCAAATGTTTCTAGATTCCAAGAAAATGCAATCATCTATTTGTTAAATATAACATGCAATTATGCTTAAATGGTAGCCACTAATTTTGTTTATGCTGATAGTCTATTATATGTGGAGGGTGACCTTGTTTGAAAATAAGGATTCAGTTGATTGAGTTGTAACATGGAATTCCTTAGTGCTAGTACATCTAACGGGTTGGGCAGAAATCACATTAGAGGCATAGAGAAACACAGCAATATATATTTGATGACTGTGAAGAACCAAAAAAGGGAATTATTCTGCCTATTCCATTTACCTAAAGGCTTTCTATATTCTGTATAATAACTTTGAGAATTATTTTTATTTGTTTCAACTTTATCTATATAAGCAAGACTGAAATGTTTTGAACTATATTGGATATTGCTAAGGTATATTTATTACTATATGGTCTATATCCCAACTGGGGTTTCTTTGTCCATATCTCTTTGTATACCACTGTTTAGTCGTTCCGTCATGTCCGACTTTTTGTTTTCCAATGGACAGCAGCACAGCAGGTGGTGCTTATCCACTGATCCATAAGATTTTCTTGGCAAAAATACTTGAGTCGGCTGCCAATTCCTTCTCCGGTGGACCTCTCTACTATGACCTGCCCATCTTGGGTGACCCTTTCCTCTCCTATGCTGTCATGAAAACATCAATACACTATAAAGTAAATATTCTATATTTGGGATTTAGTGCCATAAGTGAATAATTGTACTTAAATTTAAAATGCCACATGCATGACTGTTAGTTGTGACGCTGTGATAAAATGAGAAAAAAAAAGGAAGGAAGCGAGTAACAGAAGAACAAAGGAAGGTCATAGAAGGGCAAGAGGAGGAGGGAGTAACAGAGTAAAAGGAATAGGGAAAGTACGGAAGGAGAGGTGGAGAAGAGGAAGGTAAAAGATGCAGAATACAAAAAGGGATGGAGAAAACAAGAGGAATGATGTGGTAAAGAGCGAGGAAGGAAGCAAGGAACAGAAGAAGTTAAAATAAATGGGAGTACCAAGGATAGACAGGGAGAAATCATTGCAGAAAGATTCAGAGTGGAAGGAAAAAAGGGAAAAGAGATTGAGAAAGAACTGGCGTAGGAGCAAATAATAACATTACGTTTTGGATATATTTCTATAGTTGAGTCATTGTTACAGTTGTGGGTTTCACTAATAATGTTCTTTTGGAAACTGACCACCAAAGACCAACGGAGTACATTGATACTGACTCTTACAGGCTTTAAACAGTTATATCCCAGTGATTTCATTTTTCAGTTCGGTTGATGTAGGATGTGCTGAAGATACAGGTTATAGATGTTGTAAAAGATTTGTTATGAAGCCTCTTTGGATTGATGTTACATTAGGAGTCACAATGATTTATGAAACGTTAATGTGAAATATCACAGCATTAACGTGATGGAGGGAATATCTCCGGGAATGTATGAGGACAGATTTTTCAATTAACATTCTCAGATTGGAAGTTGTTTAGAAGCTGCTCAGATGCATCAGGTTGTAGATGGCTGTCAGAGCTGACCATGCTTGGGTTGTGGAGATGTAAACAGGAAAAGGCTTTCCATCTTCTTAATTACTCAGAAAAAAAACTTGAGAATAATATGTTGTTTTGTGGAGTGTGTGCATTGTGCAGAGGCAGGTATTACTGTACTGTCACCAATGATAATAATATTACAGAATACGTTTATATTAAAGAAACACGGTAGATTGAGAAAAATGTCATGTTGGAATGCACATATCAGGAATGTGCCCTAGTGAAATAAGCGTTAAGTTTTTGATCAAATTCATCCATTTGACAGTGTGCCCCAATGCCCACTGGTCTGTTAATGTTGGTGTCTTTTAAAAATTATTCATATGAAAAAAACACATTTTCCCTCTTTTTCAAAACCACAAAAATATTTGTTTTCAAAATTAACAGAATGGTTTTGGAACATATATTTACTGAATTATCTATACACCTATCCTGGTGTCATTGAAATACCCTACACGGTCTTGGACGGACAAGAAATAGAGTGCACAAACTTGTAATCTTGCCAACAACACTTTATTGACACCCCTCAAACTTGTGAGGATACAGTAGTGGCAGGGTACCAATCAACATAATCTGTATTATTCCTCAGCCCTTTTGGCTCCTCTTCAAGACTACGCTATCAAACATGGAGCATTTTTCATGACAAACCTACCCAATATCTCTGGTCACCTGGGTTTAAAGTGCGCTCACTCTTTCTGCAACCAGTACATGAAAGGGTCTTCTTGTAGGTCGGGTGCTGGGGCATCTGGACTGTTGTACTGAGTGGGCCTTTCTTCTCCCCCTGTCTAGGTAGATGTTCAACCAAGATGCTGGCAGATACCCACAGCTCACATACATTTGTAAACTCCTTCTGCCCATCTCACTTTCGATCACAATGTGATATATTTTATTGGACGAACATTTAATTTAGATTGATGGACTTTGAGAAGATCCAACTCCAAATCTTTTTTCCAAGCCAAATACAATGTTGATTAGATGTTATATGTTATGCTTTTACACAAGTGGAGAAATGTATTACTCTGGGCATCTAAAATAAAATGCCACCTGAAACTTGATATGAGCACATGCTCTCAGACTGTCTCAGTCTATGGATTGGAGAAGGCCAAGAGAAGCTTTTGTAGTTATCTGTCCTGTTACCTAAATCCCAGAGAGAAGCTTCTGTATAACTTTATATATATATATACCGGCTTTCAATTCTAGAGATGCATTATTTATGTTCACATTATGTATCTCACAGAGATGGGGGGTGAGGCCGAGACACAAAGAGAGTCAGGGAAAGAGTAAGAGAGAGACAAAGACAATGATGGAGAGAGAGAGTACGAGGAGAGGAAATAAAGACAGACTGGATTAAAGATAGAGACAATGATGTGGGTGGAGAATAGGAAACACAAAGAGATACAAAAACTGATGGGGAGAAAAAGAACAAAGAAAGAAAAAAAAGAAAGAAAGAAAGAGAAATAAAGAAAGAAGTACTATAATTTGACAGAGAGTGTTGTAAATCTGAGAAATATTTAGACAGGGGAAGTGTGTGAGAAAGGAAATGGATGGAGGGAATGGAGAAAAAAGAGATAGCGAGAAAGTGAGAGAGAAACAGTGGAAAGTCGAAATGCAAAGAAAGTGATGGCGACAGAGGGTAATATCAGCAGGATGAGATATTGAGGTAGGAGCAATCACGCGGCACAGGGTTCCCTTGGCCATTTGGTGGTGAGTCATGCAAACACCTATTTGTTATTGCTTATTATGTTATTGGTTATTAAGTTATTTATTTATTCAGTTATTTGTTAAATTATTTAAAGTATGTGGTCACTAAAGAAGCCGTGGCTGTTTTACCCAAACTCAATGTGTAGTGTCTTTATTGCAAGGTGGTATTACTGTGAATACATATTGACCATGCTTAGGTCAAGTCATTGATAGGGGTGGAGTTTAGGAAACACAAAGACATAAAAAACAGTTGGGGAAGAAAGGGGAGGAAAGGGGGGGGTTAGACGATTGGATATGGAGAGACAATGGGGTAAGGAGGGAAGGGGGGGAGATAATGGGGTAGGGAGGGAAGAGGGGGGAAGAGAAAATAGGGTAGGGAGGGAAGGGGGGAAGAGACACTGGGGTAGGGATGGAAGGGGAAGAGACAATGGGGTAGGGATGGAAGGGGGAAGAGACAATGGGGTAGGGAGGGAAGGGGGGAGAGACAATGGGGTATGGAGGGAAGGGGGGAGAGGGACAATGTGGTAGGGAGGGAAGGGAGGAAAGAAACAATGGGGTAGGGAGGGAAGGGGGGAATAGACAATGGGTTAGGGAGGGAATGGGGAGAGACAATGAGGTAGGGAGGGAAGGGGGAAGAGACAATGGGATAGGGAGGGAAGGGGAAGGAGATAATGGGGTATGGAGGGAAGAGGGGGAAAGGGACAATGTGGTAGGGAGGGAAGGGAGTTAAGAAACAATGGGGTAGGGAGGGAAGGGGGGAATAGACAATGGGGTATGGAGGGAAGGGGGGAATAGACCATGGGTTAGGGTGGGAAGGGGAGAGACAATGGTGTAGGGAGGGAAGGGGGAAGAGAAGAAAGAAAGAAAGAAAGAAAGACAGAAAGAAAGAAAGAAAGAAAGAAAGAAAGAAAGAAAGAAAGAAAGAAATGATCTGAAATATTTTGGACAGAAAGAGATGTAAAACAACAAAATAATACAAGGAAAGAATATGTGAAAGGGATTGGAGAAAAAGAGATATGGAGTAATAGATATGACAGGATAAATTGAGAGAGAAATATGGAAAAATGGAACAAGGGAGAGAGTGAGAGAGACATGCAAAGAGGAAAAACAAACAGTAAGAGACAGAGAAGAAAACTTGAAATTGAGTAAGGGATGTGGAAAGAAAGAGAGAGAGATAACACATTGACATGCATGGTGATAGAAAAGAGACAAATATATAGGCTAAAAATGTAAGAAAGACAGAAATAAACATGTACAAATAATATCACATATATAGTTGTGAGCATACGAGTTGTTGCTAATGCTTGCGGCCCTCGCGAAGCAAGGGTCACAGTTGCTGGCAAGGAGCAGCGAAGGCGCTCCTTGACAGCAACTGCGACCCTCACAAACTTTACGTCGTAACGCAAACAACATACGAGACACGTTACAACCTCGCAAAAAACGTCTGCAACCCGCGGACATGAAAAAATGAAAAACACAATAAATACACACAACACATACATAAAAAGCTTGCCTACAGCAAGACGGAGCATCCAGGACCTCAAAAAATGAAGTTACACCTTAATTTAACTCAAAATAAAAGAGTTTAGACGCTACAAAATTCTCTAAGCGAGAGAAAAAATGGCAGCCTAACAAAACTAAAACAAGGCAACACAGCACTCTAAATAAGCAAAACACCACCAGAAACACGCTAAACACCACAAAACACCTACGGATATTACGCTACAGACGTAGACCACACATTACCCGCATTTTAGAACAATGCGGAAGTACACAACTACGCTAACGGTTTGGTCTCGTGCACGCACACTGATACAGTGCACACATTCAGCACGCTTACACAGCAGCTCCACACCACTAATGCTGCAGCAACATCAAAACACATTGTCAGCTCTTCAACAGAATGCTTCAAAATAAGTAAAGTATATTCATTTATTAATGTATTATTTATTTGATTATTATACACCAAACAGCATTAGCTCACTTACAATTTCATTGCCGTCATTTTTTGACGGGCAATTCGCTAGTTGTATTATATTTTTATTGCATTGCATCTGTACTTGTATTTCTGCTTACCTTAGAATATTTATATATCATTGTAGTTTGCTAATTGTACCCACTATACTTTGTATTACTTTGTAAATAGAGCTACTAAAAATGGCTTGCATTTTATAAATAAAGAGTAATACTACTACTACAACTACTAATAGCATTTTTATTATTATTATTATTATTAATAATAATAATAATAATAATAATAATATAAAAGGAGTGTTTTCATCAGCAAAGGCACCATCAGTGAGGTATATAAAGTAAGGCACCCTGAATTAGCATTGTCCACTCTCAGGTGTACATTTCTAGTGATGTCCCGAACAGTTCGCCGGCGGACTATTCGTGGCGATTTTTGCATGTTCGCTTTCGCAGCGAACAGCGAACACATGCACTTTTCGGTCCGCCCCCTATTCTTTATCATTAAGGAAACTTTGACCCTTCACCTCACAGTCAGCAGACACATTCCAGCCAATCAGCAGCATACACTCCCTTCCAGAGGCTTCCATCTGAAGGACAGCAACCCAAAAAGCCCTTTTTAGGGCTAGAACATAATTTATTTTATTTTATAATTTTTGTCTGTGTAATCTAATTGCATATGCCTGCCTGCCAGAGTGTGTGACAGGCTAACACCTAACAGCTTATATTGTGCTCAGTGAAATAAAACACTTTTTTGACTGTAATAGATTGAATATCAGTTGCCTGCCTACAGGCGTGTGTGTGAAGCCTATTGCATCTACTCTGCCAACTTTTGCCAGTGCACAGTGATACGTCATATCTGGTGCAACCGTAGTGTACAGTAACATAAAACAACACTTTTTTGACTGTAATAGATTGAATAGCAATTGCCTGCCTACAGGCGTGTGTGTGAAGCCTATTGCATCTACTCTGCCAACTTTTGCCAGTGCACAGTGATACGTCATATCTGGTGCAACCGTAGTGTACAGTAACATAAAACAACACTTTTTTGACTGTAATAGATTGAATAGCAATTGCCTGCCTACAGGCGTGTGTGTGAAGCCTATTGCATCTACTCTGCCAACGTTTGCCAGTGCACAGTGATACGTCATATCTGGTGCAACCGTGGTGTACAGTGACATAAAACAACACTTTTTTGACTGTAATAGATTGAATAGAAATTGCCTGCCTACAGGTGTGTGTGTGAAGCTTATTACATCTACTCTGCCAACTTTTGCCAGTGCACAGTGATACGTCATATCTGGTGCAACCGTAGTGTACAGTGACATAAAACAACACTTTTTTGACTGTAATCGATTGAATATCAGTTGCCTGCCTACAGGCGTGTGTGTGAGGCCTACAGCGCCTACTCTGCCAACTTTTGCCAGCGCACAGTGACACTCATATCTGGTGGCACCTTAGATTGCACCTTACTGCCCTGTAAAAAAAATATGCTGTGTGCTTATATAGAGCCCTATTCAATTGGCCAAATCACAATTTAATAAGGCTGTTAATTAGTGCCAGAGCTTTCAATTGGGCTCATGGATATCTTACCACTCTACAAAGTCTCCCCCTGAACAAACAAGGTAATGGATTTAATTTCTAATAATTTTGCTAATTAGTAATTCTATTTCATCACAGAGTATCCAGTAGATGTGGGATATCCAGACCTTAACATGTGCAATAACTTAAACATTTGAATAATTTTTTTCTGCTTTTAGAGCACCATTAAAAAAAACACACAGTGCTGCGTTATCAAATATCATCTTTAAGATGCAACAAAGATAAACATGTTTTTAATGTCCCTTTAATTAACGCTTGACATAACCATTTGCTTAACCCAGAAATACTAAAATGCCTTTAGCATGCTCTCCCCACTGCGTCTCATGGAAGGCTATTCTTTCACTTACCTCTATATGTTCCCCCATTGCTCTTGAAGATACTATCCTATAACTCAAATTATTATTTCTATCATATTCCCCTTAGTGCTCTCCTCCAGATATACAGCCTTATTAAATTGTGATTTGGCCAATAGAATAGGGCTCTATATAAGCACACAGCATATTTTTTGTACAGAAGTTTTTAGTTAGTGAACTTCTATCCAAAAGCAAGGTCTTCACTAACTAAAAACTTCTGTAAAAAATATATGCTCTGTGCTTCTATAGAGCCCTATTCAATTGGTCAAATCACAATTTAATAAGGCTGTAAGATTGTGAAGTTTTGCCTTTTACATTTTATCATTACATCACAGCGCTAGTGCCAATTAGCTATAGTCTACTTTCCATAATATGTGTTTATTTCTAAGAAGATACACTGGGACTTTAAGAGTTGTTTTTTGCTCAATCATTCCTGAGATATTAAAAATATGCTTATGTGGCTCCTTTATGCTAATGTGCAACTCAGTATGCTAAGTTGCATCTCAGACTACTTCATATGAGTGTGGGAGGGATATAATTGCACCATATGCTTAGGGAGAATAGTTTTGCCACTATAAAGACAGGCGAACAGATTGTAATCCTAATTAGCGCATCAAAACAGTAAATTAGGCTTTCACTCCATCTGCTCAGTTAGCAACGAGAAAAGGCTCCCTTGTTACTGTGGGATCTTTTTTTCATTCCTGTCAAAATAAAACCAAGACAGTTTCACATGTCTCTATAGTACTTATGTGTGCTTGCCACCTGCTCAGTAGTCTCCATAGCAATGCTGCGGAATGGTACCCATTATGTGAACATACTACACCAGCCCTAACATCCTATATAAACTATATAAACCCCTCCTAATGGCAGAGAAGGGGTTTTATAACCCTATAACGAAAACAGGGGTTTATGACCTGTCTGCCTATCAGCTCAGGCATTTATAATCTAAAGCATTACCATGGGGTCCCTATAGACCTCCATGGCATTTATCATTAACCCCTATACCATGGAGGTGTCCATAGACCCCAATAACCATGAGTGTCCCCATAAATCCCCATGGTATCAAACATTAATCTCCTTATCACGGGGGTCCCAATAGGACATATCTGTGGCATCTTAATATTAGCCATATGATACAGATGTCTTTTAGTGACCTTTGTGGCATATAAGAACTGACTCCATACCATGGAGATCCTTAACAGACCCCTTTGGCATCTAAGAATTATCCCCATGCTAGAGAGCTCTTTAATGGACCCCCATGGCATCTAAGAATTAACAACCCCCCCTTAGAATCTAAAAACTAACACCATGCCACAGAAGTCATTAACAAACCCTGTCGCATCCCAAAATTAACCACATGCTATACAAGTCTTTAATGGACCCCCATGGCATCTAAATGTAACCCCAATATCATGACAACTTTCATTAACCCCGTTCCATGGGGATCCTCAGTGGGTCCCTATGGCACCTAACATTAGCCCTGTACAGACAATTGAGGATAAGGGCTTTGTTGATCGCTGATATAGGGTGTCAAAGCATAGGTAAAATATTACCCCCGCGCGACATTTTTTATTTTTCATAATGGATTTTTTTTTTTATTTCTGATATTGCTTTTTACTGTATTTTTTTGTGATAGGGACTATGGGGGTTTTTATGGACTCCCATGAGGGGTTGAGTTGGGGTAGAAAGGGTATCACAGGGGTTAGTGTTTGGTACCATGGGGTCACCATGGCACAAGGTTAATGTTTGGTGTCATAGTGGTCCATGAGGATCCCATGGTGTGAGGACCTCCATGGTATTGCGGTTAAATTTAGATGCCACTGGTGTTCACTAATGATGCATGAGGTTAATTCTTAGATGCTGTGGGGGTCTGTTAAGGACTTCCATGGCATGTGGTTTATTCTTAGATGCCATGGGAGTCTGTAATGGGCCTCTTTTCCTTGCAATTACATTTAGATGCCATGGGGGTCTGATGGTATAGGAGTTAATTATAGTAGACATGGAGGTCCATAGTTAAAGTGCAATATACCATAGGGGTCTATGGAGACCCTAATTTTATAGGGGTTAATATTAGATGCCCTGGGGTTCTATTTGGACCATAATGGTTATATTTTAGATGGGGATCCTGGGGGTCATAGGAGCTAGCATGTAGGCAAGGGGAATCACTTAAGATCCCCGGCTCATAGCGAGTGGGCAAAGGGAATCTGAGGAAATTGTCTGGCTCATGGGGATAGCGTTATTAACCCCTTAGTTATGTCAGAATGAGAGATCAAGCCTCAAATATGACACAATTAGGTGTTAGCTTGTTGATAGTGCCATTTGATTTGATGCATGTAGGCTTCTTAGAGGCATTTTCTTTCCTCTACCTGTGTTTAAAAGTAGAAGTAAGAGTTTTAGAAAATATCAATGGGACACGTACTTGTGAGTTACAATTTTGGGTACTTTACCAGCATTCAATATTCATTTCATAGGTTTTTTTATGGTGTGTGAATGAGCAAAGTTTACTTGTTATTTTATCCATGTGGGCCATGTAATGGAGACCTAAATATCCCAGAGCTTCTCAAATGCATAATAATGCTGCAGACACAATATCTATTATATCAGGAATTATTCACCTTAGAAACAAATTGCTAGTGCAACTAATGCTCATTTTTCATGCTAATAACTTAAAAACAACTTGTTTTGGGGTGAAAGTCTCCCGCTAATAAGCTCCTCTTTCACAGCACTTGGCCATAGAGGAAATGTAGACGTCACTATTAAAGTAAAGCATGGTTTCACAGCCATATTTGATTCATTGCCTCTGTACATACACTTGTTGCAGATACAATTTTCTATTAAAAATTACACATTATTTATAATCCATCTCCGGCTCCTGTTTATGCAGAATGTCATGATTCTCAGAGGAGTATTGTGCGCACTTTTGATCGCTTTCCTGCAGCATTTCTTCAAGGGTATTATTTCCTTTCCTCTTCTTCTCCCATGGAGCTTTGGGCAATTCATTTATTTTTTGAATATAATTCAGGTTCTCTTTATTTATCTGATTTTATTGTGACTGTCTTAATTTTGCTGCTGTGTTTTCAGCCCACGAGCTGTGTAACACATTGAATATTGTGTCTCAATCTCCCTCTACCTTAATAGTTCTCTGGAAGTGATAGGAAAACAGTCACCGGGGAAGCCATAAAATGTTGATGCCTTTTTGATTAGTGGCTTATCTGTGCCCTGTGTTTTAGACGCTTTATTTGTATGTAGAATATATTTTATGCCCTATGTATAAAATTACTGGTTAAGAAAAGAGCAATAACTCTGTAACTAGATAGAGGGAAACAGAGCAAATTGTTTCCCATTACATTTATCCGTCACTGATAGGAGCAGATCGGAGGTGCAGGTGCTGGATGTGACTGTGCCGGCCATATTTACCATTTTATGGATGGGTTTCATATTCTGTGCAGAGAATATTTGGTGGATTTATGGACCAGGTGATGGAGCAACTGTGAGGTTGTAAAACAGAAGCTGAGATTGTGTTAATGTCTATCGGGTTATACAGAGGTCTGGACAGGACAAAATAAAGATTCTGTCTTAAGATGATGCATCATAAACCTTGAAGACTTTTCTAAACCAGTGAGCCTCAAACTTGTACTTGGTTTAGGAACCCCATAAAATATTATAGAGCATATATAAAGTATGTTGCATCCAGGAGTTTCACAGTTTATTATTATTTTACTATCAATTCATTGCAATTTGATGTAATATCACGGAATGCAAAATTACCTGAAATAAAGGATATTTTATCCAATATTTGCCAATGGTATGACTGCAAAAGTAATTAATTGGAAAATATTGAAACATATCTAATCATACCTAGTACCAGAGAGATATCTCACTTAGAAGATGTTTATGGGAGACTTTATATAGAAGCACAGGCTGTCTCCAAACTTGGAGAGAGACCTTACTGATACTGATTTTATAATAACATTGTATAGATAGTTTGACCACAAAAATTGTACATGGTACACTACAGAGATAGGCAGTATCACCCCCAAGTGTGGGGAGAAGCCTTACATATACCCCCAAGTGTGGGGAGAAGCCTTAAATATACCCCCAAGTGTGGGGAGAAGCCTTAAATATACCCCAAGTGTGGGGAGAAGCCTTAAATATACCCCCAAGTGTGGGGAGAAGCCTTACATATAACCCCAAGTGTGGGGAGAAGCCTTACATATACCCCCAAGTGTGGGGAGAAGCATTACATATACCCCCAAGTTTGGGGAGAAGCCTTACATATAACCCCAAGTGTGGGGAGAAGCCTTACATATACTCCCAAGTGTGCAGAGAAGCTTTATATATACCCCCAAGTGTGGGGAGAAGCCTTACATATACCCCCAAGTGTGGGGAAAAGCCTTACATATACTCCCAAGTGTGGGTAGAAGCCTTACATATACCCCCAAGTGTGGGGAGAAGCCTTACATATACTCCCAAGTGTGGGGAGAAGCCTTACATATAACCCCAAGTGTGGGGAGAAGCCTTACATATACTCCCAAGTGTGCGGAGAAGCCTTACATATACCCCCAAGTGTGGGAAGAAGCCTTACATATACTCCCAAGTGTGGGGAGAAGCCTTACATATACCCCCAAGTGTGGGTAGAAGCCTTACATATACTCCAAGTGTGGGGAGAAGCGTTACATATACTCCCAAGTGTGGGAAGAAGCCTTACATATACTCCCAAGTGTGCGGAGAAGCCTTACATATACCCCCAAGTGTGGGAAGAAGCCTTACATATACTCCCAAGTGTGGGGAAAAGCCTTACATATACTCCCAAGTGTGGGTAGAAGCCTTACATATACCCCCAAGTGTGGGGAGAAGCATTACATATACCCCCAAGTGTGGGGAGAAGCCTTACATATAACCCCAAGTGTGGGGAGAAGCCTTACATATACTCCCAAGTGTGCGGAGAAGCCTTACATATACCCCCAAGTGTGGGGAGAAGCCTTACATATACTCCCAAGTGTGCGGAGAAGCCTTACATATACCCCCAAGTGTGGGAAGAAGCCTTACATATACTCACAAGTGTGGGGAGAAGCCTTACATATACCCCCAAGTGTGGGGAGAAGCCTTACATATACCCCAAGTGTGGGGAGAAGCGTTACATATACGTTGTATATAGGATACATAGTATAACTTGGTCCCAAATTTCAGGATTACTTCTGTCATGCCATGTATTTTAGAATACATTGTAAAGAAGGACACTTATATGTCCTTATATGTTTTATGATTTGAAGCTATCCCATAGAGCTTGGCCTCCCTTTAGCTTTCGATATCATGATGCTATTTTACATATTTATTTTACTATTTTGTTTCTCCTAAATTACATCCTCCTCCTGACTCATGTTCAGTGGCATCGTAAACATGTCATATAACATGCCTCATAAAGTGGTGTTTACACTGATTTAGGCACTAAAGGCATCTAGGCTGTGAAATACTGAGCTATAAAAAGAGAACTTGATGAGCCCTCTGGGATGGCACGTCCAGCTAAGAATTAAACAATGTTCAGTTCGCTGTAGCCAGGCTGGAAGCTGCATCTATACCGTGTAAGAGCAGCAAAATGTGTTCCCTTATATGTCCAAACTTGTTTTAGTACTATATTTAGTATTATATTTTAATCTGTATCAAGGGAAACTACCTAACTTAACCCCCTTCTGGATCGCTACTGTGTAGTGGTGAAGGGGCTTGTGTACCTTAATGAAGCTGTGAGCTATACCATGTAGGGTATCCCAGGATGGTCAGGTCATAGTAGAGAGGTCAGAGAAATCAAAGTCCACTGGAGAAACTGCAACGAACTCCATTATGTTTGCCAAGAAAACCATATGGATTAACACAACCAGACACAAGATGTGCCTGGCATGCTGTGTCCATATGGTCACCGAGAGTTGGACAGAATGGAAGGACTGAACAACAACCTAATTTAACATCCAAGCAACTTAATCTACCCAGATCACCCCTAATTCCATTTTGGAGATGCTAAATAATTCCAAAGTGTCCTACTATGTCTTGATTCATGTCTTACCCACAAATTGTTTCCTCTAACCCATTGTGTTTCCTTGTCCAATCACCACTCCCCCCCCCAGTATGTCCACTTTGTGCAATCATGTTTCCTAGCTTATTCTCACCTAATTGTTCCATACATTTCCCAAACTGTTTCCCACTTTTGTTTATTTTTCATCATCCCTCTATTGTTTTCCAGCTTTCCTCCATATTTTGTTTCCTGTCTCACCTTATTTTGTGTCTCTCTGCTCACTTACACTTTATGCTTCTCACTTCTCCCACATATTGTTTCTCTTTACAAGTATCTCCTCATTTCATCCGATGTTTTCCGGTTCACCCCCACTTTGGGTTTTGTTTAGCACCCACTCATGCCAACATTATGTCTAATAAAGCGCCCCACTTGATGTTTCTCATCTCACAACCCTATTGTGTGGGTTACCTCTTATTTACAGCTTTTGTGTTGAAAATCTCCCCATTTGTGTCTCCTATCAAACCCACATTGTGTTTCCATGTCCACATCCTTGTTTCTAAAAGCTCACACACACATAGTGCTTCCCAACACCCCCCTTCTTGTTGTTCTATGGTCCCCCATCTTTCCCAGCTCATCCCACATTGGGTATCCTGGCTCGCCATCACTTTGTGCTTCCCATCATCTTATTACTTTATGTGTCTCTGCTATACCCCACTGTATGTTTCCTGATTCACCTTCAAGTTATATTCTCTATCTCAGCCAAACATTTTTCATCAAGAAACCACATATTTTATTGCCTACCTCTATTTTATAAAATAAAGTATATTGGTACAGACGCTATAAAATAGTTATGAATGGTAGTTATTATTTTATTGCTCATACATAACGACCAAATGGTATTTTTACCTGATGGCACATTTAGCAAGATTGGCAGATGTATATGACACACACACACATACGTATGTATATGCGTATATAAAAACAACAAAAAAAGATCCATACAGAGGAAAATATACTTTGGGTCTTTCCCATGTAATTATATTACACTGCATTCTGGGAAGCTGAGCTGGGACATGCAAATGTGCCCACAAATGCCTCGCTCTTTTAATCCATAGCCATTTTCAAACATGGCTTCCTTTAAGCTTATGCCTACTGTATTACACAGATTTAATGCAAAGCCAAGGCTGGATTTTACACAAGCTGAGAATCCTATCCATGTACAGCTGTTTCAAGCTTACTGGCTATCGTCAGCATGGAGCGGGATCTCAGCTTGTGTTATATATATATATGTGTGTATATGGAGAATGAGGTAGTCGTGAATGTCCAGTAATCCAGTTGAATAACCAGAGTATTGCAGTATATAGTGATACCTTTTTTATTGGGCAAACTTATTCATAATATAGTGATGAGCTTTCGAGAGATAATGCCTCTCTTTATCAAGTCAAAAAGTGATACTGATACCTATATATATATATATATATATATATATATATATATATATATATATGTGTGTGTAAATGATAAATATATAATACATTTGTGTTCACATTTGAACGTCTAAAATAAGTTAAAAAACGTGTTTCCTGCTCAGAATTCCCAAGAAATACAGTTATTACACTGCATTCTGGGAACCCGGGCAGGTGCATGCAAAAGTGCTCACAACCGATTTGCTCTTTAATCCAAATACCATTTCAAACATGGCTCCTTTTAAGCATATGCCTGCTGCATTACACATACACTCTTGGACATTATCCATGGAACTACATATGTTAAATATATCAGGGATACCTACATACATAAATATCTCTTCATGTAGATATTTCTGTGTATAACTTTATCTCACAATTCCATGGAGCTTCACCGCCATTTTGTAGCAAGCCCCTTCAAATGTGTTTCTTAGGCCTGGGCTCATTTGGCTTAGACAGATATGCATCCTTCATTACATTGCTCCATCTATCATCAGCCATCAGCTCTGGAACCAAATTGTTTCATTTTCATGAACTAGACATCTCAGAAGGAGTCTGTGGTATTGAAGCTGACACATAAATGTAACAATTAAAATGCAGAATATTCACCGTGCCACAAGACATAGTGTGAGACGAGTTTGCCTCTGGCAATGGATCTAAAGAGAATGCTCTATTGTCATTATTCTGGGAATAAGAAAAATATGAGGTTTATTAGACATAAATATGGAGATGTGAAATCTTGCCGCGAGCAAGAATTGTTTCCTTGTGTTTAGCTGCACACTTGTCCTGGCTCTAAGCATAGTCTGGTTACAAAGAAGCCCAGGAAGTCATCCTGCCGCAGAACCCTCATTACAAGACACTAGAAAATGGCACCCGGATGAGTCTACATCCAAAACATTTGGGAATATTTTATTATTTTGATCAAAACTAAGCTGGGGACGTTTAGAGGCAGACACAGTGGCACATGGAAAACGTTTACCTGGGGGGTGGAAAGAAAAAAAGATCTACATTATAATTATACTAGCGACTTTCCTGTCAAAAATGACAGCAATAAAAAGTGAAGCCTGGCAATGCTGTTTGCCACTCAGTGGGAGCCTCTCCCCCTCTTCTTTACTGGCCTCGCGATGAACGCCTTTGGCGCTCATCACGGGCCTCGCAATGAGCGACAATGGCGCTCATTGCGAGTCTCTCCCACTGCCTACTTCCTCCCTTGTTTCTCATTTCCCCTTCCTCCCTTGTGTCTCCTTTCCCCCTTCTCTCCCTTCCTTGTATCCCCCGCTGTGTTTTTACCCCGCTCTCCCTCCTGTGTCTCTAACCCCCTCCCCTGTGTCTCTTTCCCTCCTGTGTCTATTTCCCCCCTCTCCCTCCCATGCATCTCTTTCCCCCTACCCTGTGTCTTTTTGCCTCTCCCCTGTGTCTCTTTCCCCCCTGCCACCCATGTCGGTTCACCCCCTCCCTCATGTCTCTTCCCCCATTTCCCACCCCTGTGTCTCTTTCCCCCCTCCTCTCCCTCCACTGTGTCTCTTTCCCTCCTGTGTCTCTTCCCCACCTCTCCCTCCCCTGTGTCTCTTTCCCCCTCCCCTGTGTCTCTTTCCACCTCCCCTGGGTCTTTTCCCCCCTCTCCCCCGTGTCTCTCTTCCCCCTGTGTCTCTTTCCCCCCTCTCCCACCTGTGTCTCTTTCCCCCCTCTCCCCCCCTGTGTCTCTTTCCCCCCTCTCCCCCATGTCTCCCCCCCCCTCTCCCTGTGTCTCTTCCCCCCCATGTCTCTTTCCCCCTCTCCCCCGTGTCTCTATCCCCCCTCTCCCTCCATGCATCTCTTTCCCCCTCCCCTGTGTCTTTTTCCCCCTCCTCTGTGTCTCTTTCCCCCCTCTCCCTCACTTCCCCCTGCTCTTGCTTGCCCCGCATTTGCAATGCGCGGCTAACGCCGCGCTTTGCGCATGCGTGGCTAAAGGCGTGCATTGCGAGGCTGTCACTGCGCTTTGCACATGGGCAGCTGACGCCGCCATTGTGCATGCGCATGATCCGATCGGCTTTGCGATTGGATCGTTGTCAAACTGCGATTCGTCAAATTGCAGTTAACAATTATAATATGTGATCAGCAGAGATTATCATAAAATATAAGCACAGCCACGTACACATACACATGGGGATGGAGAGACAAATATATCTAATGGTCTATCTTAGGAGCCAGATACATTGACTAAGAGCAAAACATGATATTTGTAGAAGCCAGGGAGGAAATAATATAAGAGCGCTACGTTATCTTCCTGGGAAACATTTAGGAGAATGACCCAAAATAACCTGGCTACCAGGATATATGGCATATGCAAATTATAAAATGTTCCACATACTGTTTGCTGTTTAGTAGTGCCCAATGCTTCATGACCATATGGACCACAGCACGCCATGCACATCTATTATTATGCCCCAGGTCGTTCTTATCCATAAGGTTATGGAGATACTGGGTTGCCATTTCTTTTTATCCAGTGCACTGAGATTTGTCTGACCTCTCTGTTATTACCTGCCCATCTTGGGTGACCCTACATCTTATAGCTCACAGCTTAATTGAAGTGCACAAACCCCTTCACCACAACAAGGTAGCGATTCAGAAGGGGGTTTCACATTCACAGACCAGTTATCTGGGAAGGTTGGTGACTCTGGCTTCTGGTTGGGCAGGGGGGGC
Organism: Discoglossus pictus; assembly: GCA_027410445.1. Lineage (NCBI taxonomy): Eukaryota > Metazoa > Chordata > Amphibia > Anura > Alytidae > Discoglossus > Discoglossus pictus. The sequence goes on from CM050172.1 coordinate 93,574,451, forward strand.
ACCTCGATAGACGGTGAGTTCTTCTGAGATTTGCCCTGCATTGTTGCATCCATCCTTTCCAGGTTTTGCCTCTGGTTTTCAGAAATTATTTTAATCATCACTAAATACTACTTTTTTTCCATTCTATCCTTTCTGCATCTCAGATTCCTGTCCACGTTCTCCTTTATATTAAATAATCATTGTCATTGTTTGTTTTGCTACATGACGCCTACAATCCTCTAGCGACTTCCCTCCAGGATAATCTGTTTTAATGTACATCTAAGCTCAGGCAACACGCATTATTTGTTTTGCAGAATTTGATGTTTTAACTGCAATTGATATTAATCAGTACACAAACACGTCTTTCCTCATAGCACTTCCAGAGTTGGGTTACCATCTGTCAATGTCTGACAATGGACTTGCTCATTGGATTTTATTTTATATATTTAAAACAACACTATTCCTTCTAATCAAAAACTAATTATTGTTGTTGTTAATTGTTATTGGGACTCTGAAGTCATCACATGTGCTCTTCACCATCAGATAAGGTTAAAAACGCATGTGAGAAGGGTGCTTTCCTTTTTAAAATTGCTGAGTTATGAGTGCCTGAAGTTAGTTGAACGCGTAGTATCCTAAACAAATGTAACAGTGCTTGTATTATGTGCCGGAGCAGACAATGTTTTATCTCTGTCATCGTAAGAACCTCCTCATCGTAAAGGAGCAATTGAGGCCGGTCGCTTCTGTGCCTCTCACATCATCGTCCCTCAGTGCAAGGAAATATTGACTTATTAATTATCATCCACTTGTCTCTGCACATGAAGAAGCCACGACCTCCTTGTGGATGAGATTATAAGCACATTGTGTGTCCCATCAGGGTGAGAGCTCAGCACGTAAATGAGAGAGCGCCAAGACAGCTCAAGAAGGCCATGAGCACACAATAAGATTGCAAGAATACAGATATTTATAGGTTTACTATAGTATAGTATTCTCTGTAGTAAGTTAAATAACATTGTAAATGGCCTCTTGCCTTCCCCATTAAATGAACAAAGCTGGGCATAAACCATGTCAAGTGAATATTACATAGATTTGATATGTGGATGCAACCTATCACTAATACCTCTAATGTATAGAACAGGGGTGGGCAAGTGTGGTCCTGGAGAGCCCCACACAGGCCTGTATTTGAGGATATCCTTTCTGTGCACAGGTGAGTGAATCAGGATAACTGATGACGTGGTTGACTCGCCTGTGTACTGCAAGGATATAATCAAATCCAGAACTGTGTGGGGCTCTCCCCTGGTATAAAATAAGTCCCTTCTTACAATCTGAACATAGTGGACAAATATAGAGAATGATGTTCCTATGTTAGGGAATTAAAGTCAAGCAAAGGAAAAAGCCATGTTATTTAGAGTTTCTTCTATACTGTATTTGACAAACTAAAAATATAAAAATGTAAACATTTTCAGAGAAAATCTTAATTTTAGCAGACTCTGCTAGTGCATGGAAGCTGCCATGGCAGTCACACTTATTTGGCACACAGCTGACAATTACAGGGCAAGCAAGAATTGCAAGTATATTTGCACGATGCCTTCTAGCTAGCATGTGTGTGGTAGGTGTCAAATGCTGAAATTGTGTATGAATCACCAACGCGTTCAAGAATTTCTCTTATTCCACCTCCTGCTCATCCACTCCAGAATAATGATATTAGGAGAACACACTCACTCAAACTCCAAGCCACAGGAAATGTGAAAGACACAAGCATGGAATCCGTCAGGCAAAAACTGTAAAAAGACTGTACATTCAAATGCTTGTATGCCCACTAAAATCTTTACAAACACATGATATTTCTCCCAATCTACACTTATCATTTAAATGAACCATCCAGTCTACTGACAAATAAAACATATTGTTTTTTTTTCACAATATAATAACTTAGCTATTCTTTCAACTGCCTGCATCTCTGCTAAGAGTGTCTGCAGGTTCTGTAAGGACCAAAAATCACTGCCATTCCTAACAAACCAATACCAAAATGAATGTTTATTTCTTTTGGTCCTTTAGACATTCTAATCTCACAGGTAAGAAATATGGACATTATTATTGCAGTAAAAACAAATATGAGCATGACAAAGCTTGTAATTTATGGTCAATTCAGGACCTGATGTAATGTGCCTAAAAGCTCAATGAATCTAGTGGTGCAGAAACTTCAGCTTAGAGTCATGTTAAATAAAAAAATGTGTATTTATTCAAAAAAGCTAATTGAAGAGTGATGCAACCGTGAATGTCCAGTAATCTAGTAATTTAGTCATTATTAATCCATATATATATATATATATATATATATATATATATATATATATATTAATAATGAGTATTGCAATATAATTTGATACCTTTTGTATTGGACAAACGTCTTATTTATAATGACGAGCTTTCGAGAGGCTTAACCTCCCTTTAACAAGTCTCAAGCAATACTACATGAGATGGAACCCTCAGTTTGAATAATAACAGCAGAAGCAGATAGAGTGGAGACAGCATCTGACATCATCAGGTAAATTCAAATATGGGGAATAAATACAACAAAGCAGGAAAACATATATACATATATACATCAATATATACATGAAAAAACAGAGCACTGTAGTCCACAGTGATATCTTTCCTGTTGGACAAACACCTCACTAAGAGAGCTAAGTGTGTTATAGTAAAAGAAGAAAAAAAAAATCATATGAAATTCTGATAATGTGTCAGAAAGCCCAAGTCTATATTAAGTCCTGTGTTTTTAGAGTTGAAGAATGTGATCATCTTTTTGGTTTATATAATACAAAGTACTTTATGTGACACAGGCTGTTACATTGGAGAAACCGGCCAAAAAAATGCATTTAAGGATGAATTTACACAGGCATTCAATAAGAAAACATAATGAAGACAGTTATTGTAGCCCAGTGGGACACCATTTTAGCCAGAATGATAACTCCATCCAAAACTTAAAAGTCAAAATACTCAGAGAAAAATTTAAAAGCATCCAAGAGAGGAAAACATTTGAAATAAAGATGATCACATTCTTCAACTCTAAAAACACAGGACTTAATATAGACTTGGGCTTTTTGACACATTATCAGAATTTCATATGATTTTTTTTTTCTTCTTTTACTATAACAGACTTAGCACTCTTAGTGAGGTGTTTGTCCAACAGGAAAGATATCACTGTGGACTACAGTCCTCTGTTTTTTTCATGTATATATTGATGTATATGTGTATATAATATGTGTATATATGTTTCCTTTGCTATGTTGTTTTTATTCCCCATATATGTATTTACCTGATGATGTCAGATGCTGTCCCAACTCTCTCTCTGCATCTGCTGTTATTATTCAAACTGAGGGTTCCATCTCATGTTAGTATTGCTTGAGACTTGATAAAGGGAGGTTAAGCCTCTCGAAAGCTCATCATTATAAATAAGATGTTTGTCCAATACAAAACGTATCAAATTATATTGCAATACTCATTATTAATTTATGTATATATATATGGATTAATAATTACTAAATTACTTAATTCAAAAAAGCTTAAATAGAGACCTACGGTGCCAGAATGTCTATCAGGAAACAGGTATATCCAGGGGCAGAACTACCAATGGTGAAGGGGGTGTAGTGCATCAGGGGGGTCCTCTGGTAGAGGGCCCAGTGCTGTGTAATTTTATTTTTTGCATCTTTTTTTCTTTAGTGTAGGGATTGATGCTATGATGGGCGGGGGCTGGATTTTAAGAGGGACTGGGTGCTATGCAGAGATAGTATATATATATATATATATATATAAAAGTGTGTTTAAATATATATTTAAAAAAAACATATATATAGGCACAGGCAGGAAGTAAGAGAAGGGGTCTTATTGTGGGAAGGGATCTTAGTGAAAGGGGCTGTCATGGGAAGGGGTCTTGGGGAGGGACACTGAGTGAATTGCTAACTGGGGAGGCCCAGCGCCGAAAAATGTTTAGGGGAGGGGTCATATTGTTTTGGCACCAGAGCCATCTATTCTCTAGCTGGGTATATCCATTAGACATAATTGACATAATAGTACAGAACTACTTTCTAAGGAAATTATAATACTATTTTCTAGTAAAACATAAGTCTTATATGCTATAATTCCAGTACATTTTCACACCGGAGGAGGCAACTTCTTAAATGTTGTTAGTTTCTGGTTACACAATAGGGACATTGGTGCATAGGAACATTTTTGAAAAACAGCTTTATATATACAAAGACATTCAATGGCATGATAAAGAATGAGAGACCAGGCTCCGAGCACAGAGCCGCCATACTGTATTCTCATGACTGAGTACAAGGACTGCTATACAATAAATCTGAAAGCTCAGATTATTTCTACACATTGCATTTGAACTGTGGAGAGGTTTTTATTTGAATATGTTTCAAACAACAGCAGACATCTTACAAACAAGACTGTTATTAAATACTTTCAGCTATCACTTTATTACAAAGACTCTCTACAGTCTCAGACGCTTCTACAGTATAATGTCTTGTTTGATTAATAGGCTTCAGAACCTGCGCAGCCTGTTATTCTCTATGTACTCAAACAAAACCATCTGTTATCATCATGAACTGGCAATAAAGTTCCTGGAATCATGACGTTGTGACATTAAGCAACCTTTTATCATGATATAGTGTTATTAAACCAACTGTTATCGTTACAGAGTAACCATAAAACATTTGTTCTCAAGGAAAAGTCATATTATACAATCTACTATACTCATGAGGAATGCGTATGTGGACCTAGAAGCCACGTCTGGAACGGATCATGGAACAACTTGATGGTACAAAGTCGGGAAAGGGTGTATATGGTCACCAATCAATATTGCTGGAAGAAATACCAACAACCTCAGATACGTGGATGATACTACTTTGATGGCTGAAAGTGAGGAGGAACTAAAGGACCTATTGAGGGTGAAAGATTACCAAGTTGGCCAGCTGTTCAAATTCAAAAAGATGAAGCAAACAGCAATTTCAATTCCTATATAATATTGTGCTATAATTAGGTTTTCAGACCTTATCTTAGACATGTAGATGGATACATTTGTGTATTGTTTGATGCTGGGCTCCATTTTGCTTTTTTTGGCATAAATATATGCATGCAAAAACACAACATTCTGTCATAACAAAAAGTCGTGGCAGTTTTTATATAGGAAAGAAATAAAAACATATATTGGTGGCTTGCTGCTGGACAAGATAGAAGCACAGAAGGAAGGCAGGAATTAACACTATGGCTCATTGATGATGCACAGCCTCTCATTTCCTCCACGTACATACTGCGGGGACGTTGATGATATACAACCTTTCATTTTCAGTTGGGAAGCTCAAGTCATTGATGAACGTGGGTTATTTCACCTGAGCTGTGTCTCATGTCTTTACCAGCGCACTCATTCATCTCCCTCCCTCCAGAGAACTGCAGTGTTATTAAGGCCACCATTGCCATTCTGCACTTTGGGGCAAGTCATGACCTTTGAGTATTTATAAGATGGGTTCTCTGTGGCATCTTGAACTCTTTTCTTGACGGTCGTGTTGTTTCCTCACAGGGTCAGAGCGAAACATAAATAGCAGATGGGAGCTTTTCTTCTGTCTTGATAATTAATGAACCCATTAATAATTGTCTCACTCTCTTCTTTACTTTACAAATGCTCTAATAAGAGACGGATGACAATTATATAGTAATATATTTGCCAGATTTCAATCTCGGAAGGTCCTTTGGGTATAAGCACTATGCACACTTGGTTTTAAGCTCACAGGCAGGGCCCTTGACTCTTTTCCAATGATTTAATATTGTTTTTGCCTTGTTCTTCACCCCTGTATATTGCTACGGAATATGTTGGTGCGTCACAAATTAAACATAATAATAAATAATAATAATGAGGCATAAAATGGAATAAATGTGTATGGGGAATACTCAATTATTCAATGTTATTCCTAATTAGTATGTATTAGGTTCACATTTGCCCACACAACAGTAATTCAAACAAAAGCATATAAAATATATATTTACTAGCGACTTGACGGGACAATACAATTTTAAGCCATGGCAATGCTGTTTGACACACAATGTAAAGCTTTTTCTAATCTGAGGACCTTCGGTGCTCAATGCGAGCCTCTCCTCTCCTCTTCTTTTGCTCCTCTGAGCGTCTTTGGCGCTCATCACTAAGACAGATACATATGTCTATTTTTTTAAATAATAATAATTAATTAGTTACTTAGTAAATTAATATACTTTACCTATTTGTAATTGATATATCCAGCAATCAATAGCCTGAAGAGCTAAGTATCTCTTGTTATTTTCGTGCAGTATACAATGTTCAGTGGGACTGTTGCTGCCCTGAGGAGAAAGTGTCATCAATGTCCCAACTGTGCGTGCACAAGGGCAAACCATTGGTTTAGTTGTGTAAAGCGCCATTTTAGATTCGTAATGTTATTAGCTGCAAGTAAGTGTTATAAAATGGCGTAATTTGTCTATGTGCTACGCAGCTTGCAAGCATTTTCCCTGCTTCCTAACTGTGTATTTTTGTACCTCGTATATCCCTGCCAAAAGTCGTACAAGCTTGGCGGTGTTTTGCGCATTTCGGGGTTGTGTAGCCTCATTTCCTTTTTTTCAGCCGCCATTTTATTTCTTGCTTAGCCGATTTTCAAGTTCTGAAACTACTTAAATTCTACTTTAAATAGCTTGCAACCTCACTGGCAGATATCATGGCTGTCCTACCATGCTGTGTGTGTGTGTTTTTTTTTTTTATGTTTTTTTTTTCAGTTTTGTAGTATTTTTGTTGTTTTCGGATGTACGCGTTTCGGCCGTTAACTTTGTATTTTTGTGACCTCGTTTTTTGTTTTCTAAGTTCCACTGGTTGTAATTAAAAGTCGTACGTCCTTGTCAGTGTTTTCTGCTCTTCGGGGTCGTGTAGCCTCAGTTTCATTTGGTTTGGCCGCCATTTTTTTTTGTTGCTTAGCCGATTTTCAAGTGGCGAAACTCCTTAAATTCGACTTCAATCTGCGTGCAATATGCAGCCTGAGCTTCTTCCCTCCTTAAAACGCAATATTAAACCCTATAACGTTCTGTTATGTGCTGTGTGACAAGCAACAATATTTTGAGTGTCTGTACTTTCTATAGAGTGAAGTGGATTCTTAAGACTTTTTACAAGCTGTTTATATATGTGTCCTGTACTCATTGAGAAGGTATATATATTTATACTGATTCTACATTTATGTTCAATACATTTTGATTCTAAAGATAAACTGAATAAGTTGTATTTCTTCATTTACATTTTATTTTTTCTTAATCTACATTTGTATTAAATAATTCTGATTTCCTGTGTAGAATATTGTTTATTTTATTCACTGGTATTCTACAAATACACTGTGCTCATCCTGATTCTACATTTACTTTTTCAATCATACATCAAATTGAACCATATATTGCCCAATTTATACATTTATACACAATTATAACTGCTCTTTATGTTGCCACATATTCTATTAGCTACTTGCAATCTGATTACAAGCTCCCCGCCCACAAGCACTATGGGCCAGCCAACCCACAAAACCGGTCTTAGACCTCCATTACTTTTAGCACAGCTCGAATATTATGAGCTCTAAATAATTAAAGTTACACAAAATCAATATTCTATTAGATTTGGAGCGCTAGCTCACAAATAAAGTCTGACACAGAACTGAAAAAAAGTATCAAGTTTTTTTTCAAAAATATTACGAGTACTAAATAAGTCTGACAAGGTATTTTTCAAACACTTATTAGAGCTGTAACAGCAATTAAACACACAGTACTGTACTCAATTTTGGCTCAATTAGGAGATTGAGGTCCACTGGAGATGGATCTGGCAGCCCACGCCAGTATTTTGCCAAGATAACCTTATGGATAGGCATGACCAGAGGCACAATGATTGTGCCTGGCCTGCTGCGGTCCAAAGGTTCAAAGAGAGTCAGACATGACCGAACCAATAAACAACACCAAGAGAGATCTATGGAAGATGCCAGAGAGAATCATGATGGTAAACTGTGAATGAGATCAAATTTTTAGATTCTGATTAAAAAAATAAATCAAATCCTAATTTGGAATTACCTGTACTAAAGAAGAAATATTCTACACTCAGATATTCTGAGAAGATCTTGCGGGATGTTGATTCTTATGTATTTGCAGTCATGATCAGAATATGATATTAACCAGTGGTGGCTGGTGACTTTCCAACTTGGTGGGGCGGAAAACAGAGACCCGGCTCCGTCCCCTTACTTTGACTCCACCCAACAGTATAAACCCCTCCCCTTCACAACATGTTACCACAGCATGTATAGACCCTGCCTAGTGACACAGTCGCCACCCATAAAAGTGATCCCATAGAGAAAGACAGTGATAGAGATAGAGAGGGGTGGGGGGGTAGTGAGAGAGGTGGATAGAGAGTTAAATAGAGGAATAGAGAAAGGGATATATATATATATATATATATATATATATATATATATATATATAGAGAGAGAGAGAGAGAGAGGGATATATATATATATATATATATATATATATATATATATATATATACACAGAGAGAGAAATGGATATATATAGAGAGGGATATACATATATATATATATATATATATATATATATATACAGAGAGAGAGAGAGAGAGAGAGAGATAGAAAGGGATATATATAGAGAGAGAGGGATATATATATATATCCATCTCTCCTTCTACCCCTCTTCTCCCTCCCTCAATACCCCCCCCCCGCCCCATCTCCATACCTCTCTACCTATCACTCTGAGCCCCTAGGTCAGGTATTTTATGACTGATCCAATAATGATACAATCAGATACATTGATAGCAGCAAATATACTGAGAGAGCAAAACTGCATTAATAAATAATTTGTTAAATGAGCAAATAGATTAATTAAACAAACAGAGACAAACAGCTCGTGGGAGGAACATCTTGCACCTACAGAAGGACAGGGTGATAATTCACCAACAACAGACCAGAACCATAAAGTTGCACCTCAAGCTGGTTCTACACGACTCAGTACTGTTTTGTTTCTCTCTCCATTTTAAACATTATTATCTTTAAAAAATAAATCTATGTGTTTGTAAAAAATATTTTACATTTTTATTATTAAGTTTATAGGCTGCCTTTACATAATTAATATTAAGTTGCAAAAACATATTTGAGTGGTTAATTAGCATATATTTGTAATTCTGCTCCTTCACACACACATATATACACATATACACACACACATATATATACACATATACATTATATATATCTTACACATGCAATAAGAGATCTCCCCCAAAAGTAAGTATACCCTCTCTTTATAAATACATATGGACAGAGAGAGACTAAGACACAGGACCCCTTCTGGATCGATACCTTGTCATGGTGAAGGGGCTTGTTACCTCAATAAAGCTGTGAGAGGTCAGAAAAAATGCAGTACACTGAATGAGGAACTTGCAACCCACTCCAGTATCTTTGCAATTAATATCATATGGATAAGCACAACCAGAAATACAGACAGATGTATCTAATGTGCTGCATCCATGTGGTAACTGAGAGTCAAGCAGACTGAAGGACAGAAAAACAACAGCAAGACACAGAGAGGGATATGGACTCAACTGAGCTCTGCAGTTGCTTCTGTCTGGTATAGGCAGGGGTGGTGACAGACAGGTCACAAGCTTGGTGTGTGGAGCAGGGTAGTCAGAATCAATAAGACCACCAACGTATTGAGAAAACTGAAGCTTTACATGCAGATCCCTCTATTGCATGCACTGTGAGCTGGGAGTTGTTTTTCCCCCCAATATTAATTGAGATTGCACCAATGTATTCACTTCTGGGGGAACTGTGGGAGCTGCAGTCAGTGTATGATACAGGACTTTTCCCTCCTGGCCATTCTGATTGGATGATGCTGCATGTGGGAGACAGGTTCAGATCTATCTGTTATAGCATAGTTTGGGCATAGACCCAAAAGTTTAGGCCCGTCTCCAGCAGGGGGCTAGATGTGATAAGTCAGTGTGTTTAACTGCAGCACAAAGGGTTTTGAAACTTAAAGTGACAGCAGTAGCTTTTAAAAAAACAGAATATTCAACATGATAAAACATTTTTAAGGGGGGATTAAGTCAGTGTATTAATTTTGGGAGGGAGGTTGCCCATTTGCCCCTATGAACCAGCTGCACCTGATATTAACCCCTCTACAGCCTCCAGTCAACAACAATTTAACCTCAGTATAGACAATACAGTATACTGTATATAAACAAAAATGTTGCTACATTATTGGCTTTTAGACCACGTGTTCCTTTGATATTGCAATGAGCAGCCACAGGGGATCCTGCTGTACTACTGAAAATAAATTGAATATTTTCCAATTTAGTTCAATGTACAGAAAGTTGATTTCAGATCATTATCACAAGGTTAATTTAATGTCTCCCGAAGCATTTGCTGTGATTGCCGTCGTACAAACAGATATCTATTGCTCAGTGTATAATCGGATCATGATGCAAAGAGGACAAAAACTCCAAGTAATCACAACAGAGCTCTCTTAGTGATTCCCACCCTTTGGTGCATCCTACAGTGTGGGGTTCCTGTTGTGATTTGTTTTCTGACAGATCAGAGAAAATGTCCAGCCCTTAACTATTACTAGATTTGTATTCTATCATTGATAAAATTGCTTAACAGAAATTAAAATGCATGCAGGGGGATTTATTATGCCCTCGCCTATGCCCCTCCTCTCTAATAAATTTCCCCTTCCTCTGGTGCTTTCTAGTGGAGAGACCAATACATCTTTAACTTCCACCTAATCTCCCATGGGTTTCCAAAAGGACCCCCACTAGAGTCCAGAATCTAAAGTCACAAAGGCTTGAAACAACCTTAACAAGGTGGCATAAAATACCTAAACTATTACTAGATTGTACCAATCCTTGCTGAAATTGTAGCAGATAATGGGATAATAGCAAATAAAATGAATGCGGGGGGATTCATGATGCCTCCACCTATGTCCTGCCCTCTAATAAATTAAATAACATTTCGATTCTCCAGGAACTTCCTCTACACCTGGAAGGGAAGCATCAGACTCTTACTTCCCACACCTTTAGGTGCCCCATTAACCTCTAACTGCCAGCTAAATGCCTACTAACTCCCATGGGGTTCCCAAACTCCCTATTCTCTATGATGGTCCTTACGAATATCAAAGTTGCCCTATCATGAGCCCCTGGTTGGGATTATATTATTTCTCTGATTGCGTTCAATAGCCAATTAGATATGGGCAACTCTATTATGATACCCTATTCTGATTGGTTTATTTGTAAAAATAAACATAACAGGAGAAAATAAAGCTCTTTGATTGGTTAAAGATTTACCAAACAGAATGTGCAGATTGCAATCCCTTTATTATGATTGGTTCAATTGTTAACCAACCAGAAAATGGACTGCAGTAACCAATCAAGGTCTGCATATTTGAATTGTTTAATTTTAGCCAATCAGAAGCCTAGAAAGCCCCTATAAAAGGCAGGGATGAGATGAAGCTCTTTTTGTAAAAGCAGCAGGATTTTATTTGATCTGATGCTGGTAAATATTGAAGGCACATGAAGAAGGGGGGATCAGCAGAGGCGGAGATGGATAGATGAGTAAATTGAAGCAATGAACATGAGCTTGAAGCATCTGAGAGGGCAGTGGCTGACAGATGTGACTGCTGTGCTGTGGTCCATAGGGTCACAGACAGTCAGACATGACTGAACTACGAAACTATAATAACCCCAGCGTACAAGGTGGTTAGGGAAAGTGGGGTCTGATGGCTCCCTGGTTGTAAAGGGGGTCCCAGGAGACCTATACGTTTATTTACTTCATTAAGAGCATAGACAGAGGGGACCATTGAAATAATATAACTATTAATTGATTTTAACTACAATTTATTTTAAAAGAGCCACATAACCCATCATGAATCACCAAAAATAAAATTGGGGTCCTTCTCAAAAAATAATTTTCAAACTGGTGATATTTTTAAAATACATAAATCATATTCTGTTCACACACTATTACTTTGAGTAGTGATTCATCAGCATGGATTTCATGTGAAAGTCATTGTGTGTCCTCTTTATTAGGAAGCTGTTATAAAACTCTCAGAATCCACGGGTGCAGTTTAATCTGTTTGTTGTTGTTTAGTCGTTCAATCGTATCCGACTCTCCGTGACCTTCTGGACCCCAGCACAACATTCACAGTTGTTATATATCTGGTTGTGTTTATCCATAATGTCATCTTGGCAATTATGTTGCCAATTCCTTTTTAAGTGGACCACGTTTTATCTGAACTCTCTGCCATGATCTGCCCATCATGGGTGACTCTATATGGTATAGCTCTCAGCTTCATTAAAGTATACAGTTTACAAAAGTTTTAGGGCCTCATTCAATTGGGATTTGGCCAAATACATAGGGCTCTAAATAAGCACATAACATATTTTTTTAAATAATTTTTTAGTTAGTGAAAACCTTGCTTTTGGATAGATGTTTACTAACTAAAAACTTCTTTAAAAAAAATATGTTATGTGCTTATTTAGAGCCCTATTCAATTGGCTAAATTGCAATTGAATGAGGCCCTTAGTCTTTAGTCTTCACTAACTAAAAATTTCTGTACATAAAATAGGCTCAGTGCTTATATAGAGCCCAATTCAATTGGCCGAATCGCAATTGAATAAGGCTGATAATATTCTGCAGACTAAGGGCCTCATTCAATTGTGATTCGGCCAGTTGAATAGGGCTCTATATAAGCACAGAGCATATTTTTTTTACAGAAGTTTTTATTTAGTGAACTTCTATCCAAAAGCAAGGTCTTCACTAACTAAAAACTTCTGTAAAAAATATGCTGTGTGCTTATATTGAGCCCTATTCAATTTGCCAAATCACATTTGAATGAGGCCCTAAGGGCTCAATTACATGGCTTCCATAAAAATTCCCCTAACGCTTCGGAACTCCAAAACATTTTCTAAGCATTTTTGTGGAGCTTATACATGGCTCTGGTAAAAAAAAATCCATATTTATTTTTACTTGTGTCCAGGGGTATTGCCTATTGGTCTCTAGCTCTAACATGCACTCACAACCTGTCTTTTGTACATCATTAGGAGACTCCGGGCCTCATTCAATTGCGATTTGGCCAATTGAATAGGGCTCTAAATAAGCACATAACATATTTTTTTAAATAAGTTTTTAGTTAGTAAAAATCTATCCAAAAGCTAGTTTTTTTACTAACTAAAAATGTATTTAAAAAAAATATGCTATGTGCTTATTTAGAGCCTTATTCAATTGGCCAAATCTCAATTGAATGAGGCCCTCTGAGTCTGAAACTGAGTATTCTCATTAGCAACGCCATGCAACACTACCTACTAATTAACGTGGACACACTGTAATAGCCCTAATATACTCTCACCAATATCTATCAATCTCTCTCTCATACTCTTTCGGTTCTATCCCTCCCTCCATGTCTCTCTCTCACACCACTTCCCATTCTTCTTTTAGTGCCTTTTGAAATCACCATCTTGGCCTCTTACTTGTTAAGGCCTCCTCCTTCATCATTTCTTCATTGCTCTCTCTTTCGCTCTCTATTTCATTATTTCTCTCTCAGTTCCCTCGCTCCGTGTCTCTCTGTCCCTCACACCATTTCCCATTCTCCTTTTAGTACCTTTTGACATCACCATCTTGGCCTCCCTGCTCTGGGATGACTCTGAGAGCACTTTCCTTCCTGCCTGTGCCTCACTCGCTCGCCTCTCCGCCCCTATTCAGATTCAGTTTATAGAGGCACCTGACCTAATTAAGCAGTGTATGCTTTCCTGATATGCCCCCACTGCCCCCTCCATGCCCACCCTGATTACCTTTCAGCACTCTCCCCTGTGTTGACACAAAACTTCCACTAGGTAAAGGTAATAAACTGAACATTAGCACCACTGTTTCACAATCCATCTCTATCAGATTTCTTCCGTCTCCTACTATATGGTAACATCTTCCAAACGTCGTACATCTTCTACCCAGGTAATCTCAATGCATGTATTACACCAACAGAATTGTCTTCTCTTAGGAGATATTGGGCCCCCATCCCCTTGTGCTTTGGGGGTGCACTATGGTCCTCCAAATGTTCAGGGGTACTGGGGGATCAAGGGGGTAGCTAGGCTTAGGTGGAGGTGACAGAAACCCCCAGTATTTGTGTTTTTTTATATGTAACCACTTCCTTGTTGTGATCATGGTGGTTCAGTTTATACTTAGGGTGTAGGTTCACTGTGAGCATCTGCAGGGTTTTACAAGAACACATAGGACTAGACTAGATTTCTTATGGAAGCCATATATGATTGAAGGGTAGCTCGGCATAGGTGGAGGGTCATAAACCCTCAGTATTTACCTTTATTAATATTTAACCCCTTCTTCCCAGTGATCGTGGTGGTTCAGTTTACACATGGGATTTAAGTTCACTGTATGCATCTGCAGGGCTTTACAAGAACTAAGCCTAAGGGCCTCATTCAGTTGAGAAATTGTAGCTTAGGGGAGAACTTAATGTAGAGGAGGTGTGGAGAGGGAATGTTTGCAAAGCGCACAATCTTGAGTGTGTCTAAGACGACGTACCCGGCCGATGTCCTCAGTCTCTTGGTTCTAAGACATACAGTATGCCGTATATGGTGGTGCTAATCCACGGTATAATGTACGTATAGTGTGATGACGCCTTGTGTTGTGTGTAACCTCTGAGTCTGATGTTGTGTACTTTCCATGTGTGTGTGAAGCAAAAGTACTTCAGACCATTTTCATAAATAAAAGTATCTTTATTGGTAAAATTCCAATACAATTCAGGTCAGGAAAAAACATTGATAAGGACAATAAAACCAAGTAAAAGTTTCAGACGCGTTTCACTGTTGTAATCTGCAGATTCCTCAGTGACAAAAGATTTCCTTCCTCTATTCAGGCTTAGACGGGCCTGGTTGTGGGAGGATGAACGGTTCGAGGTATTCCCCTTCATTACTTGGTTTTAATGTTCTTATCAATGGATTTTACTTACCTGAATTGTATCAGAATTTTACCAATAAAGATACTTTTATTTATGCAAATGGTCTGAAGTACTTGTGCTTTGGGACACCCCTTCACACACACGTGGAAAGTACACAACATCTGACTCAGCGGTTACACACAACACAAGGAGTCATCACACTATACGTACATTATACCGTGGATTAGCACCACCATATACTGCATATGTCTAAGAACAAAGAGACTGAGGACACCGGCCGAGTACGTTGTGTTAGACACACTCAAGATTGTGCGCTTTGCAAACATTTCCTCTCCACACCTCCTTCACATATCAACAAGGCACCGGCGCGAACAGTGCTTTTGGGAATAGCAGCACATCCGACCACCATACACACCAAGCAGTATACAACTAGAATTCGTGCGATTCGAACCAATTAAGGACCATCGCCAATCAGACAAGATCTACCAAGCGCTAAGGCTAAACTTTGGTTGTGATCAGATTGTACCCAAACACCAAACCCAATTGCGAGAACGTAATGTAGCCCGTAAACTAATTTGCTATTCAATTGGCGATCCACAAACAATCTACAGGTTACACCCTGAAATCCCCTTGGTTGTTACGACAGTAACTTACGCCCCATCTAAGCCTTTGATCTTTCAAGACCGCAAGAGTTACAATCGCAAATCACTATTCAATTGCTACAATTCCTCAAGTCTGCAAATATTTTCACACCTGTAAATGTCAAATGTAGAAGAAAATCCTACGAGTACTAGATAGGACTCTGCTATCCGTAGGGTTTTCTTCTACATTTAACATTTAACCCCTGTTTAAAGCACTGTAAATGCAATTTAAAAAAATCAATACTGCATTATAAAAGACGGGGAAAGCGATGCAAGACATTGTAATTAAATGGAAACCACAGCCTCAAGCTCGCAAATCTGTAATCAAAAAATATTTTTTGTTATGTGCCTATGGGAGTCATGTAATTGTGCCTATGGGAGTCACGTAATTGAGGCCTGCGTATGTAACTAGAGCGGCAGCCTGCAGTGCCCCAGCTCACCCGGCTTTGCTGTACAATCACAGATCCTGCCAATAAAACCATGAGACTGACTCATCCCTTCTGTCTTTGACTGACAACATTACTGAGGAAAACCCCAGACAGAGAGCCTCATTCATTTGAGGCTTTTGGAAGATTCGTGCTCGGAAGTTATTTTGCTATTCAATTGGTGTCAGTTTGCGGGCTCCGATCGAGTTCCGAGCTCTGAGCTGCTATTTATAGGGATTTTAAAAATCACAAGTTAATGTCCTCAAAGCCTTTGAGCTTTCGATTTCGCAAGGCTATAATCTCAAAATGCCATTCAATTGCTCTGTTACGGGACTTGAATATTAAATCCCCTGATTTCCGCTGTTATAGAAGGTAATATCCCACATCCCCCAGTAACCAGACGAAACACCGTTCAGGGAGTCAACTGAACTTTTTTAATCCCTGCTCCAGCAGTAAACTGCCAACTGTCAACTTTAAAAAAAAAATGTTCTGCAATGCATTACACACACATACCCTTGGTTCTTAAAGTGGTACATACATATTGAACCGAACAGATACAGGCATTTAAACAGCAGGGAGAAAGTTTAGCTGAGGGCCCACAGGCAAATACATGAAAAATACTTCACAATGGCCTCCCTTTTTCTCCCTGCTCCGGCAACTCGGTTGGACCTTTTCTGGTCCAATAGGGTTGACGGGACTTTCCAAAGTTTTTAATCTGAGGCCAAGTCCGTTTGGCGCGACAGTCCATCAGCATTCCCGTTTTTCTTGCCTGGGCGATAATGAATAGTAAAGTCATAGGGCTGTAACGCCAGGCTCCAGTGCAGCAACCGGGTGTTATCCCGGTTGAGCCAAACTAGGGGATTGTGATTCGTAATGAGGGTGAAGGCCCGGTCATAGAGATAGGGTGTGAGCTTTTTGAGTGCCCATACCAAGGCCAAACACTACTTCTCAATGGTGGCATAACTGACCTCCCTTGGCAACAACTTCCAACTCAGGTATGCCACCGGGTGCTCTCCCCCATCCTCACCGATCTGGCTTAGTACTGCCCCCAGTCCAAACATTGAAGCGTCTGTGTGGACAATAAACCTTTTGTTAGGATCTGGGTTAACCAACACTGGAGCATTAACAAGAGCATTCTCTAGTGCTTGGAAAGCCACCTCGCATTCCGGGGACCACAGGACTTGTCAGGGTAACTTCTTTTTGGTCAGGTCGCTCAGGGGTTTGGCTAGGGCGCTATAGTCGGGTACAAAGCGTCTGTAATAGCCGGCTGTGCCCAAGAAAGCCATGACTTGTGTCTTGGTTTGGGGAGTGGGCCAATTGGCAACGGCCTCGATCTTAGCCGGCTCCGGCCGTTGCTTACCACATCCTACTCGGTGTCCCAAATATTGTACCTCCGCCATACCCAAATGACATTTGTCTGGTTTCAGGGTCAGCCAGGCCCCCTTTTTCGTATCTAATACTACCCCTACGTGTTCTAGGGGCGCTTCCCAGGTATCGCTATGGATGGCGATGTCATCCAGGTAGGCGCATGCATAGTCCTGGAGACCTCCCAGTAATTGGGCCACCATCAGTTTGAAGGTGGCCGGGGTATTCTTCATCCCGAATGGCATAACCCGGAATTGGTATAGGCCGAACGGGGTGATGAAGGCAGACTTGGGTATGGCATCTTCTGCTACGGGAATCTGCCAATATCCCTTACATAGGTCAAATGTGGTCAGATACTTCCCTGCAGAGATACGGTCAAGCAGTTGGTCCATCCGTGGCATTGGATAGGCATCAGAAACTGTTTTGTTGTTGAGTCGCCGGTAATCCACACAGAAGCGGGTGGTCCCGTCCTTCTTTGGTACTAGGACTACCGGCGAGGCCCAAGGACTTTCTGAGTGTTCTATTACCCCTAGCCGAAGCATCTCATCGATTTCCTTCCGCATCCCTTCTCGGACTGCTTCCGGAATACGGTAAGGGGACTGCCTCAGGGGTGCTTGCCCTGGAGTCTCCACCTTGTGGATGGCTAGGAGTGTGTACCCAGGCTCCTGAGAGAATGTGGCCTGTTTGGTTTCTAGCAAGCGGACAGGTTGAGCCCTCTCTTGTGGTCCTAGTTGTTCGCCTAGCTGGACTTTCTCTATCTGGGTCCTCCCTTCATTGCTGCCCAATAGGTCGGGAAGAGGTAGTGTCTCTGTGTCTTCCCCTGCTGGTGCAGAGATAGCGGTCACCTCCTCTGCCCGTTCCTGATAGGCCTTAAGCATGTTGATGTGAAAGGTTCGCTTCACATCCTCATCCTCGCAGCTAGCTATGGTGTAGGTGGTGTCGCATATCTGCCCTATAACTTTGTAGGTGATCTGCCAGGCGGCCTGGAGCTTGTCTGTTCGGACCGGCCCTAGCACCATGACTTTTTGCCCGATCCGAAAGCTCCGGGGCCTAGTCCGTCGGTCATACCATACCCTCTGACGCCGCTGGGCCGCCTGGAGGTTTCCCTGCACCGCCTGGGCTAGTTCCTCCATGCGGTCCCGCAGCTCCAGCCCATAAGGTACAACCGTGGTCCCCTCAATCTCCGTCTGCCCCTCCCAGTGGTCCTTGATAAGATCTGAAGGCCCCCTCACCCGCCTCCCATATAGGAGTTCGAAGGGTGAGAATCCGGTTGATTCCTGCGGCACCTCTCGGTAGGCAAAGAGAAGGTGTGGCAGGAACCGCTCCCAATCCTTGTACGCCTCCGTGAATGACTTCAACATTTGCTTTAGCGTCCCATTGAAGCGTTCCCACAGGCCATTAGTCTGGGGGTGGTATGGGGAACTAGTCAGGGATCTAACTCCACAGATTTTCCATATCTGCTGGGTTACCTCGGCTGTGAATTGTGTACTTTGGTCGGACAGTACCTCCTTGGGAAGGCCCACTCGGGAGAATATCCGGACTAGCGCATCTGCCACCGTCTCAGCCTGTATGTTAGAAAGGGCCACCGCTTCGGGGTAACGGGTGACGTAATCTACCACTGTGAGGATATAACGTTTGCCGGAGCGGCTAGGTTGGGCCAAGGGTCTTATGATGTCCACGGCTACCCTCGTGAACGGTTCTTCAATTATGGGCATGAAGACCAGTTTAGCCTTTGGGTGGTCTCCCTTCTTACCTATGCGTTGATATATCTCGCACGTCTGGCAATACGCCCGGACGTCATCGGATACCCCAGGCCAGAAAAAGTTCTAGGTTACCCGATATCCCATCCTGCGTATTCCCAAGTGTCCTGCCAGAGGAACGTCGTGCCCAATTCTCAATAACTCCCTCCGGTATTTCCGTGGAACTACCAGCCGGCGTTTTTGCCTTGGCCCAGGTGCGTTAACCCGTGTCTCGGTGAGCCTGTACAAGCGGCCTTTTTCCCAGATAAACTGTTCCTTCTCTAACCCCCCCGAGGGAAGGGTCTCCGGTCACCTCCCGCCCAAAGTCTTTTGGGGTGTCCCAGGGAAGGGGTTCTATAGTCAGGGGTAGGTCGGGTTGGCTTACCTGGGTCTCAGTATTAAGCGGATGGCTCTCGGCAGCGCGACTTGTGCTCTGGTAGTTACTGCGTGGGCCTCCTGAGCGGTGGTTGAGGCGAACGCCGAAGTCAGGGGCCCAATGTCATTGCCCAACACGACTTCAGAGGGTAAGTCTTTCATTACGCCCACTTGAACATTGCCAGCTCCCGCACCCCAGTCCAGGTGTACTTGTGCGGTAGGAATGCGATACACTGCCCCCCCTGCCACTCTCACAGCAATTGATTTCCCCGGCTTCTCCGATGCGTTAATGAGATGTCGTTGTACTAGTGTGGTGGTCGCACCACTGTCTCTTAATCCCTGTTCTGTCTTGCCGTTAACCATGACCAGTTGGCAATGGTGTTTCCGATTGTCTGTGACTGTGGATTGCACCATGAGGGCTTCGTAAAGGGTGCCCAATGGTTCTTCCTGACCCAGCTCCTTGGGATCCCAAGTCGAATCTACACAATGGGCTGCTGCTGGTGGTTGCTGGTACCCAGGTGGAGACCAATTTGACCTGGTGTGGTTGTTCATGGGGCAATTCTGTCGGATGTGACCCAGCTGTCAGCACCGGAAGCAACGTAGCTCGCTGACATCCTGTCGTGGGTAGCGAGAGTTAGAAGTCACCGGTCGGTTATTTTTGCAAGTATCCGCATACTCATCCGCCAACTTGGCGGCCTCTGGTAGAGACAGGGGCCTGCGTTCTCTCACCCAGTCTTTGACATCCGCCTGGATATGGTTGTAAAACTGTTCCAGGAGTATCAGTTGCAAAATCTCCTCCACGGTGGCGGCCTGGCTACTGTTAACCCAGTTCGAGGCCGACAGGGATAGCTGGCATGCCCATTCCATGTAGGAATCTATAGCGGTTTTGCGTGAGTTCCTGAACTTCTGTCGGTAGGACTCTGGGGTTACTGCATAACGGGCCAGGAGTGCTTCTTTAACCCTGGCGTAGCTTTGGATCTCCTGTTCTGGTACAGCCCGGAAAGCATCAGAGGCTTTGCCTGACAGCTTTCCAGACAATATTGAAACCCATTCTTCCTTAGCTATCCGGTGCAGGTTACATTTTATGCTCAAAATCTGCTAAATAGTTATCAATCTCACAGTCTTTTTCGTCAAAAGCTTTAAAAGCGCTGAACGGAATTTTCTTTGTATCCGCTGTGTTGTACTCACTGTTTGGGGAGTGTGCTGCTGCCTGCTGGACCGCTGCCAGTTTTAATTGTAGCTCTGCGTCTCTTTTTTGTTTAGCTTCCTCCGCTAAAAGGCTCATTACTTTCAGAATAATGTCAGCCGTTGGGTTCGGACCGAACCATGCTAGTTTCTCCCTCATTTCTTTGTTGGTTGGTGATTCCTCCTCCTGAATCACTGGTGTCTCCATCTCTTGTACAGCTGGCATTGCTGCAACCAAGTTCTCTCGGTCTAGCTCCATTAACTCTGCTATAATGACCTGCTTGGTTTTGTTGCTAGCAATCCTTCCACGAGCTTCCAGTAGCTCTTTCAGTGTATTTCTTTTAAGCAGGGTGTACCAGCCTTCCATTCACTGTTCCCAGTGTCTGCTTGGCATCCTGGTGTAACGGAAGTAGAAGGGAAAATCCCGCCGCTGCCAACCAGTTGTAACGGGACTTGAATATTAAATCCCCAGATTTCCGCTGGTATAGAAGGTAATATCCCACATCCCCCAGTAACCAGACGAAACACCGTTCAGGGAGTCAACTGAACTTTTTAAATCCCCGCTCCAGCAGTAAACTGCCAACTGTCAACTTTTAAAAAAAATTGTTCTGCAATGCATTACACACACATACCCTTGGTTCTTAAAGTGGTACATACATATTGAACCGAACAGATACAGGCATTTAAACAGCAGGGAGAAGGTTAAACTGAGGGCCCACAGGCAAATACATGAAAAATCCTTCACATGCTCCTATTCCCCCTCCTTAACCACTCCGTCAAGCCCCGATAATGGCAAATATCTAACCACAAGTTAATGATACCAAGGAGGTATCGCAAAGTGCTTAATGACAAATTGGATCACTGTAAAAGCAAATAAGAAAGCAATACTGTACTTTTATTAAGAGTGAAAGTGATGTTAGGTCTTAGAATTAATAGCACAACACTCTCCAATACATTATTTCATGTTCAATTTTCGTATTATATCAATCATGGCAATCAGTATGAAGTCCTACGGGCTTCAACCTCCAAGCCCATAGGACTTTGAAATCCAACCTCCATTTTTCAAAGTCCTATGTAGGTTGGATTTCAAAGTCCTATGGCCTTCACTTAAGATTGACGATTTCTGTTTCCATTGGCTGTTTCTGTATCAGGAGTTACGTGCTTGCTCCCCTAACATGGTCAAGCCCGGAAATGCTACGTCCAACGTCATGGTGTTTCGATTTTTCACAATAGGCCCCTAATTCACGGTCCTGGCTAATTTAATAGCATCGCAATCAGAGAGGAACAGGAGCACACAACTCAATCACAGGCATTTGGCTGTCTGCAATTGAATTACAAGCCCTGAATTGAATGAGTCTCAGAGTTTGTATCTACAAACTAGTGATATCTACAGACAAAAAGATGCAATAATTCCCACAGACCTAAACCACAACACAAATGTGATATCTACAACCACAAATTAGTGATTTCATCAAAGTTAGTATTGCCCAAACTTCTCATTATTTCAGTTCAAACACTTGGGGCCTCATTCAATTGCGTTTAACCAATTGAATAGGGCTCTATATAAGCACATAGCATTTTTTTACAGAAGTTTTTAGTTAGTGAACTTCTATCCAAAAGCAAGGTCTTCACTAACAAAAAACTTCTGTAAAAAAATATGCTCTGTGCTTATATAGAGCCCTATTCAATTGGCCAAATCACATTTGAATGAGGCCCTGGGACTCTCTAATACCTACCCGTCACATGTCACGAGTCCGTTTCCACTCTATTCTCTCATTATTTTAGTTAATTGGTAAAGCCTAATTACAGATATTCTGCTGTCAAAAAGCCATTACAGCAATAAATGTACTTTGAATAATTTAAATATTGAACATTTTTAATTTAACTGGCTTTGTGCCCCAGGAAATATCAGAAATGTAGGCATGAAAATAGCAAAGCTCAGCTCAGGATCATTTCTAATGGATGTACGCATTCAAGGTGCGCTGCTTATGTTGGTATTTATTTAAATTGTTTATGGGAGAATTAGGACTTATAGCAGAGCAAAACAATAAAAATAAGATAAAAATATTAATTTAATGGGGGATAATATTCAAAAATTGCACAATTACTATCTTAAGGCCTCTATGTTGGTGTAATTAGATTGGCACATAATTAGCAAGTCCACATTTATGTTACAATTAACTGTTACAATGTAACAACAGTGCAGATGGACCATGATGTGAGTGGAGAACAGTGTGACAAGTTCTGTGTGTTGAGATTTTGTTGTTAAATAGTCGTACAGTTGTGCCTGACTCTCTGTGACCCCATGGACCTTAGCATGGCAGGCATATCTTGTGTCTGTTTGTGCTTATCGATAAGATTTTCATGGCAAAGATACTGGAGTGGGTGACCAGTTTCTTTTCCAGTTTATCGTCATTTGTTTGACCTTCCCAAGCCCCTTTACCATGACAAGGTAGCAATCCAGAATGGGATTGAGAGGTTAATTTGATGTTAATTGCTGTATTAGGAGCAGTGGGGAAGCTAGTGCATAGGGGGCCCCAGTGCAAAAAAATAAATCTGCCCCCCCAGGAGTGTATATATATATATATATATATATATATATATATATATATATATATATAAAAACTTACGCATTTACATATACATCTATATATATTATAGTACTATAAATACTTTCTTACCTGCCCAGTGCTGCACTCCACTTCCTGGGTCCACTGCAGTTTAGAGGGCTGAGGGTGGCCCCAGAGGTCTGAGGGGGCCGTAGGGGCCAGCAAGGAGCGAGGGGGCCATAAGGGGCAGAGGGAGGCCACAAGGGGCAGCAGGGGATACATGATGCTAAAGGAGGCCACAGAGGTCCAGGAGGGGCCACATGTGGTCCGTGGGGGCCATAAGGGTCCATGGGGGTCACAGGGCCTGTGGGGGACACAATGGGAGGCCACAGTGGGCCATAAGGGGCTGCAGGTGACCTACGGGAGGTCCACAGAGGCCAAAAGAGCCATGGGGGGCACAGGGCCTGCAGGGGGAAAGATGGCCCTTGGGGCCTTTGGGGGGTCACAGTGAGCCTTAAGAGGCCACAGGGGGCGCACAGGAAATCCATGGGGCCATATGGAGCCGTGGGGGTCACAGAGGGCCCCTAGGCCAGGTGGGGGGATACAGTGAGCCATAAGGGGCTGCAGGGGACCCACGGGAGTGCAGCTGGGGCCATAAGGTGCCGCGGGGCTCACTGAGCTGACAGGGAGCACAGGGACTGCTGAAGCATGTAATGGGGCCACAGGGGGTTGTAAGGGGCCACATGGGCTCCATGGGAGGGGGCCACAAAGGTCCTGCGGTGTTCACAGGGGACCCATGGGGGACAAAAAGGATCCGTGGGGGCCACAGGGGCCAGCAATGACCGAGGGGGCCACAAGGGGCAGAGGGAGACCCCAAGGGCATCGGGGGCCACAGGGGGCTGAGGGAGGCCGCTGAATAGATTTGGCCAGGCAGATTTATATTTTCCAAACCTGCAAAAGGTTGGAGGAGAAATATTATTGGAAAGACTAATATTTAATTCTCTCCGATCAGACAAAACCACTCATGGATGTGGTCTGATAATGGACTGCCAAACAGATGGCTTGTGAAATACACAGCCCATCTGTCTTGATCACACTTGCTTCCTTTTCTATTAAAATGGTAATGAATATAGTTTTTATTTATTACGCTTTGACGTCCTTGGCATTACTTTCCAGAAGACGACTTTAAAACTCACAAGACTTGATTGTACTGATTATATTTTCTCTATCTCATATATTTTGATAGTTTGACATTGAGGAACCTTTTCTAGGAATATTGGTTTTATGCATTTCTGTTTCTTTCACCAGACCTCCCATGATAGTTAATTTGCCAAATGTTGATCCAAACATGAGTTTGTGCAATTAATCATGTTTCCAAACGGCAACATGGTACAGTGACCAGGAGGTAAGAAAAGTGTACACATTATCAGTGTTATAAATGGAAGGGTGGGTTACTGCTATGTTTGTAAAGATGTTGCCGCAGATGGCACACCTGGCAATGAATAACCTGACAATTTCATTTGTTTTATGGCAACATAACTCAATCAGAGTGCAGTATCTGTCTTAGCTGATGATATGAATATTATGAGAGAATTATCCTGTATATCAGTCTGATCCAACTCAAAAGAATGGTCCACTCCTGAAATACAAGACAGTTCCCTTCTGAATTTGAACAGAAACATGCAAATGCAAAAAGGTGCAATGCATATTAGTAACATACAGCACACAAACTCCTTCCATTACCAAAAATGAATAATACTTACATATAATATATATATATATATATATATATATATATATATATATATATATATATATATATATATGTCGTTTTGAACTGAGCTATCTACATTTATTTTAAGTATTTAGGTAGAATTCATTTTTAACAAAATAATGCAAATATACCGAAATTGCTTAATATATGTCACTAAAATATTTTTAATAAAAGTATAAAATATATACATTTTAATTCAGTGTAAAACAAAGTTATCACTGACCCTTTTTACAGTTCCTGGATCTTAGCCCATTAAGAGATAGATGACATGGCTCCAGTCACTGCATTGAATTGTAATCTGCTTTACCTCACTGTTTGCCAGATAAGCTATTTACATCTCTGATGTGCTAGACAGCCAGAGACGACATGTGTGTATTGTGGGGGTTGGCCTATTGTTCACAGGATGCCAGACTATTAGACTCCATGGGGAGTTAATCTCCTGTGTTTGTCTGCCACTCCCTCTTGTATACACCCCCTCTGTATCTAACTGCTATAAATATTGTTGACTTTTCAAAAATAAGACAGTTAACTGCTGAGACATATAGCAATTGTATGTTCGATTTTATTTGCTCCTGGTGGCTGTGATACTGATTCTATCTCCTGCAAGTAACTTGTCCTGGTCATTATAATAGGAAAGTTACTGACACACCTGGAAGTGCTGATTCCTGATGGAAAGACCCTGACTGATACAGAAACCAGATATCAGGGTGTTGGTGCCGAGATTTCAAAGAACCCAACGGTCCTTCTGTGTAGATAACCTGTAGTCTATAGCAGATGGTTCTGGGCAGTAATAGCCCCTACCCCTGGATTATCACAAAAGTTTTATCTCAGAGAGGCTCTGGTTGAGGTCTTGATTGAGACCAATGTGTGACTATTAACCAGGCCTGGTATAGCCATAGCCCTGATTTCTTTGAACAACTCAGTAACTTTGCCAAGAAAAATGTCACTTGTCTGTAAAGAATGAAAAAATCTAACAAAATTGACATAACTGCATTATGAAGACTGTTTATGAGTAGAGGAGTCCATGTTGTGTTTATGACACCGCTTCTTATGATCTAGATGATGAGGGTGTTTTATCCATCAATGGATGGAAGTGTGGGGGAGGTGGGAACAGGGAAAGGTCATGAGTAGTTGTTAGATAATTGGATATGACTGAAATTGACACCACTCAACTTCCACGTTATAGGCCTGAAGCAGACAGTTTGCATCAACAGAATTTCTCTCAAAAAGTATCATCATCCCTCTTCCATACACAGCTTCCACCAAAGTATATTTTTTTACAGAAGTTTTTAGTTAGTGAACTTCTATCCAAAAGCAAGGTCTTCCCTAAGTAACAACTTCTGTAAAAAAATATGCTCTGTGCTTATATAGAGCCCTATTTAATTGTCCAAATCGCAATGTAATAAGGCTGCTACTTTACAGTTTCTTTAAACTATGGTGAGGAAGATTTTTTGACTAGCAGAGGTCATGCATATAAGTTACTGGCTTTGCCTTCACACCCATTCACCCCAGTGATAATAAAAATAATTCTAATTTATCTGCGAGGCTCATTATCCAAGCTTTTCAGACTTATATCATTAGACCACTTAAACTAATGAATCGGCAAGTAGTTATACTTTACTTGATGTTTCATTGCTGCTACACGTAACTGCAGAGTATGTTGATCCATTAAAGCATAAATTAGAATTTTAATGGCATTGCGGCTAGTAAGTACTTTACTAGAATATATCAGTCAGGAAAAAATATTGTGCTCTCATAAAATATAACATTTTCAAAAGTAGTTCAGTGTAGTAATTATTTAGTGGCTTATTGAATAAGGAGCCTGACTCCTCTGCCCCCTATGAGTGTGGATATCCCTGCGATTCCCAATTAATATCAGCACCAAATATTAGCTTTTTACCATGGAATCCCCATAGTCCCTAACACTAAATACATAAAAAAGCATACTAACTCAAACAAAATAAAAAATTTCACCTGTAAGGGGGTGAGGTGTGGGGGCCATAAACTACCTATGCTTTTGATGCCCTCCAGTGATGATAATCGAAGCCATTGTCTTCACTCCTCAGCCCTGGATAAGCAGGCACTTCCATATTGATTGATGTATTCGTCCTCTTCTTTCTTGATTAATACCCTTGTTTCTCATCTTCAGCCTATAGAAATGGGCATCCACATAACAAAATGTGCCTAATGGAGATCCTCCTCTGAGCAGCTCCTGCGCCGACTAATGTTTTTTGGTGCACTTCTTCATCTTAAATAGCTATTGTTGGCTGAAATATAATTAATGTAGCACTAAGCAAATATCTGATTTTGTATGCATTTAACCAATTAGAATTCACAGACTGACAATGTGGGTTATCTTCCGCCAACTAAAGTTTTTTTTTATGATGCCTTCACCTTATATGATATTTTGGGATTCTGATTGGCTGAAATATGGGTCAGTCATATTTTAGCCAATCAGAATTGAGTGTTTGATTTACTGGCGTCCCGTAACTGATTGTCTAACCAATCAGAATGCACAGAATTCAAGTCGCTGAATATAAGGCTGCCTTATAAGGCAGTAAATTGAATATACTTTGCAGGTCTCTACAGAAGGCAAGTACACAAAAACCCACATGTCTACTTTCTTTATGGCTAATAGAGTAGGACAGAGAAAACAATAATAATGAATTATTATTATTACGACAGAATATTTACAAAAAGTGTTAACATTTTACGCAGTTGGAGGAAGTTGTAATACATTTTAGAGGTCTGCACACCAGAATGGAAGTCTATGAGGGTCCTCACAATCTAGAGGAATGTAAATACAAATGATCGTTTTCATGTCTAGGCATCCCGATGGCTTCCTGGGCATTGTATTTTGGAGCTGTGACATCTTCCTATCTGTATATAAAACATTGAGCTCATTGCATCCCCACAGCAGACAATGATGTGTACAATTGTGCGTGTTTTTATTATCATCCCCTATTGATTGTCTGTCTGCTGTCATTTGTAAGGATATTAATCTTCCTTCATAAAACAGGAGCAGCTTGTGCTGCATTCAATGAATACATTAGAAATAAATCAGAAGAGCTAAAGCTGATCCAACACAGAAAATGAGTATTGTGAGCAGCGCAAACTCAACATGTGTCACGGGCTATAATGTAGAGGAGAAACGTGTGTGTGCATATATGTTTGTAAGTGTATGTTTACATAAGACACTTGTGTATATGCAGATGTGTATCCTGGGCTGCTATGCAGAGAAGCACACACATATATGTTTGTATACAAGCATGTACAGTATCATACATGCATGTATGTGTTTGTGCTACATGGGCTCTGATGGAGAGGATAATATATCTGTGTATTCCTGTGCATATCAAGGGCTCTAATGCAGACATCTAATCTGCATTAATGTACACACATGACCTTTGGTAATGACCATGTGTAGCCTGTGCACAAGTGACATATGAGCACGTGTGGCCTGTAATAATATCCATATTTAGTGATAATATAAATTCCAGCTCTATACTGTACTATTCCATTTGGGTATTTTCTTAACTGAGTGAACCCCATTGAGAAGTTAAATTCTAATTTGAGGGGTGATATGTAGATGAATTCCTTTCTATGCCATGTAGGGTCACTTAACATCGGCAGGTCATAGCAGAGAGGTCAGGCATCTGGAGAAAGATTTGGCATTATCTTTGCCAAGAAAATCTTATGGATAAGCACAACCAGACTCGAGATGTGCCTGGCATGCTGCAGTGCATAGGGTCAAGGAGAGTCGAACGTAACTGAACGACTAAACATGTACATTATTAGCTCATCCACAGAGACTCGCAGCCCACCTGTGCACTGCACACCCGGTTATTCTGATTTTAAGCCCGTTTTCTGCCTTTTATCTGCAGCGTGTTTGACCTTTTGTGCCGAGTTGCTAGAGAATACTGCCCATTAACTGACAGTCAGCAATTGAGATATAATATATCACCTGCCAGGCGCAACTCCCTGCAATTAATGTAAATGTGTGGTCTGACATGCAGGCTTTTCTCTGGGAGTTAGTGAACAGCATTCCCTTGTATAGAGGATATAAAAGCTCTGTGTGTGGACGTGTGATTGTGCTCAGTATGAGAGTCCACGTAGCCAGAGACCAGTATAATTATGCACATTCCTCATACTGCCCCTTCCAGCCACTGACTGATCAATTAATAACAAGTCAGAATAATCAGCCAATCAGATCGGGCTGCTCAGGATGCTCACAAAATCTCTTCTATATAAAACCTGAAGACCCCAAACTCCCGGACATTAATCCTGAGATTGTACTGATATAAATAGCAAGTGCATTATGTTACCAGCCAGTGCTATTAGGGCCCACATTATGTTCCACTTCTATCCGTCTCCACAAACGCGCTTATTATCATATAAACTTTTGAAAACCATATTTAAAAACCAAAATCCATTCAATGCTAAACTTTATTAACCCTTTAAAAAAACAAAAGATCCTCCGGAACAGACCGGAACGCACTCTTTATAACAGGAATTCATGCTAAAATCATTGAGATGTGTTAATTATAATTGAGATTAATATTTAACAGCCAAAACCCAGCTGATAGTAAGCTTTGTAAACCGGGGAACATACAGGGAACATACTTGACAAGATGGAATTCACGCAATAAGTTTCAAAAATATACATCACAATATATTTATGGCTTTGGTGGACTAAATAGCATCAATTCTCCTTTTCCAAGGTTTTTGCTCAGTTTTGCTCCTTTAACATAAAACTGTTGCATTTTGTAAGTGGGTTAACATTCATCATACAGTGTTGTCACACCTGCAAATTGTTTTGTAATTTTGGTATCTTAACAATCTTGGTGCAAGAAACACCCTCAGTGTTCTTGTGAGTTTATACTTAGCACAAAATTAAAACTTGGGAGAACTCTGAATGTACTTGCCAAAAAAGTGTTACACTACAAATTGATGACATAGTCTAAAAACTTTTAATATAGTTGTCTTCTAAGTCAATGACTCTTAAATTTCTAAAACAGTAGACATCTGTTCTCCATTTTGTTTTGGTTGCTGGTTTGGCGAACATATGCTCCAATCGTTGAATTGTGCTTGTAGATCCGGACTGTTATGGTGTTCATTTTGGGTACATCACAGGCCTAAAGTTCACCTCCTATTTCATAACCCCCAGTGATGGGCCATAGAGCTCACCACAGAAAGTACATACTGATGAAGGCAGTGAGTACAAATACTTAATTTAAATATTATTTGACTGCTACACTATGTGTGTAATGTTAGATATTATACTGAGAAGCAATGTGTGATGATCTGGAGGTAATGGCTATTACTGCCCAGGGCCACCTGCTATAGACTACCCACAAGGACTGTTTGGTTTCTTGGAAATCTCGGCACCAGCACCCTGATATCTGGCTTCTGTATCAGTCAGAGTCTCTCCATCAGGAATCAGCACTTCCAGGAGTCTCAGTGACCTTCCTGTGGTAGTGATCAGGACAGGTTACTTGTAGGGTGGAGATTGGTTCAGTATCGCAGCCACCAGGAGCAAAATAAGAGACACACGATTTCTTTTTGCCTTCAGAAGTAAACTGTCTTATTTGAAAATAAATCAGCAATATTTATAGCAGATAGATACAGAGGGGGGTATACAAGTTAACAATGAGAGAGTGTGGCTGACCATTACATGAGATGGCCCCACATGGGGTCTAGCAGTACCTTGATAGCTGGTACCTGTGAACAATAGGGCTACCTACTAATACACACCATGTCACATCCTACACATCCTGCCTAGCACACCAGATATGTACTTAGCTTATCTGGTAAACAATGGGGTAAAGCAGATTAAAATACAATAGAGTGGCTGGAGCCAAGTCAGGTGTCCTTTAATGGGCTAAGATCCAGGAACTGGAAAAGGGGTCCAATGTAATGTGTTTGCAAAGAGACATAAAATAACACAGCTTCTGGATCACTAGTCGTGGTGAAAGGGCTTATGTATGTCAATGAAGCTCTAAGCTGTACCATATAAGTTCATCCAGGATGGGAAGGTCATAGCAGAGAGGTCAGACAAGTTGTAGTCCAATGGAGAAGAAACTGTCAACACTCTCCAGTATACAGTATTTGCCAAGTTATGGATAAGCACAACTAGAGAGATAACTATAGGCGTGCACACTGTCCTGTGGTCCATAAGGTCAAATTAAAGAACAAGGTTTGTGAAGTATGTAACAAGTCAACAAAATTAGCAGCTATGTAAATCAGTGCACAAAAGCAGGAGAGGAAAAGAAAAAATCATATTTTTTGAAGACTGTGTTAGTGTATAAGAGCTGACATGCCTATCTCAATAAAACTGCTTTCATGCTCATGGTTTCCATAGCTGCTAATGTTGTTCGTTTGTTACATACTTAACAAACAAGTGGCGTTTTTACAAAACTACATTGATCTTTTATTGTATATATGTTTTAAACCATGTTCCAGACTTTTAAAACATAAAATACATTACTCGTGTTACACTGATAAGGGTTAGAAAACCCCACGCCATGTTCACAATGTCTTATTATAATAGTGTTCCATGTCTAAAGACAGCCATTGGGTGCACATGGCTTAAAGAGCAAAATAAGGTGATTCCTTTACTAATCGGTTTAGTCGTTTTCTTCTTTGAGATATATCAATGTGATAGGTAACAAAAGAAGTTGTTTACTTATGTCAGTGATATACTACAGAAATATGGAGTCCATTTTTACCCGCCTATACAAAAACTAAAATGGAAAATCAAACTTTTGTGGGCACACTGGACAATGTGTTTGGTAGGAAGCGGAAATTAAAATATAATCTTTACTGAATATACATTAAAAAAGTAATAATTGTTTCAAGTCACAGAGTAGCAATCAAATAGACAAAGTAATGTCCCACAAAGTTGAGAAACCATGTTTTAATGGGAACAAACATATATGACACTCCAAACTGTTAATTCTGTTTACTGCCCATTATGTGTGATACTATTATAATTATTATGTACTAGTAATTAAAAGTGATTAATTGCTCTGCTAACCATAAATAAAGTGAATTTGCCACATACTAGTGAAATACATTTTTATTAATAGTGAGTCACTACATAAACCTTTGAAGAAGGAACTGGCAACCTACTCAGTATTTTTGCCAAGAAAATTTCATGGATAAGCACAAACAGACGCCTGTTGAGGTCCATAGGATCACTGAGAGTCGGACACGAGTCAATAACTAAACAATAATATAATTCTTATGATTCTCCTCTTAAATCTTGTGGCATTATACTGTATATGCATTTATGGTGGAATTGTCCCAAAATTCAAGATTAATTCCACGGATTTATTGTACCCTAATCACTATGGAATAAGTTGGTGTTATACAAAATAATAATAATAATAATGGAAGCATCACTTCCTAAATATAGTTAAAATAATTTAAATAAAATTGCTTTATTTTGTCCACCTGCTCTATTGATATAAATTGGCCAGTAACTGATTCTATACTATTGATTGGAAGTATAGTATTTTCTCAAATACATTTTATTCATTCCTCATGATGTTTCTCAAGTGTGAGGGATTAATATGGCATTGCACTGATATTCCCTGAGCTGATTTCTGTTTCCTAGCAAATGTAAAACATTATCAAGTGTCCACACATGTATGCTATTCCCTTCTTTCTTTTTTTTATTTATTTATTTATTTTTTATTTTTTATTTATTGGTATCAAAAGTAGACAATTACAATATAAATATATAAAATAGAATACACAGCAAAAAAAAAAAAAAAGGACAAAAGAAAAAGACAAGACATACATTTACAATACATATTGTGGACTTATACCAGAAATTATAATTACTGGGAGCTAAGTCCCAGAGATATTAAAACTTAGATCATAACCGAGAAAGATCTTTATTTTGATCCCAAATTTTTCATTTATAACGTTTTATTTTTATAAGACCTTGCTCTTGAAGAGATTTTTCAAGATTTCTGTTTCTATCTACCATATATGTGATTTCACCCCAAGAGGGAACGGAAGACTGACCCCATCTCCTTGCTATCAACAGTTTAGATGCCATGAATATCTGAAGTAAAAACGCAATTACGTCCAGAGCAAGCTGATTCAAAAAAATGTGAAATAAAACATTTTCTACAGAAAAGGAAATGGTAATGCCCAAAATATTCCTAATATGCCCAAAACAAGTTTCCCAAAATTGTTAAATTATCGGGCAACTCCGCCATATATGGGCATGTGAACCCACCAACACAGTTCCTCCAACAAAACTTCAGATTATCTTTTTTAGTAATCTGAGCCATTTTTGTTGGAACATAATACCATTGAGTACTTAATTTAAAGTGTAGCTCTCTGTATGATGTATTTTTAATTATTTGATCTGTGAGAATAAATGAATCGGACCATTCTTCTTCTGACCAAGAGAGATTAAAAGAATGTTGCCAAATTTTAGATTTGTTAAAAGGGCATTTATCCATTTCCTCCCGCAAGATGTTATAACAATTAGATATTAAGTGCTTTCTATCTTCTAGAATCATTAGTTTTTCAAAAGAAGTTAAAGATCTAACTTCAAAACTAGAATAGATTGAATCTCTGAACGCAGCCAGAAGTCTATTATATTCAAGCCAACTTTTATGAGGAAGCCCAAATTTTTCCTTCAAGTCTTCAAAAGAAGCCCAAGAGTTGCCAATATATAAGTCTCTCAAACAACAAATGCCAAATGCTCTCCATCCACCCAAAAATGATGAGTTCAATTCTCTCTCTAATAATAAAATCGGAAGGATAGGGCTAGGAAAAGGCATTCATTGAGATCTCAATTTATGTTTATCCCAAAATTCAAGTATTTCACGAACAATATCAGAACCATCTAAAGAGAGTTCTTTTTTTAACTCCTTCCTAAACATCAACCAGCTATTCCCTTCTTTCTTGTACAGATGATTTAAAGCATACTCTGCATAGTTTTTAGTTAGTGATCTTCTATCCAAAAGCAAGTTCTTCACTTACTAAAAACTTCTGTAAAAAAATATGCTCTGTATCATCATATTGTCCTCCTTGAAACAACCACACCGTCTTCTTCCAGAGCAGCCTGTATTTCTCCTAAGGTTACCTGTGGATTTTTCTTTGTATTCCGAACAACTCTTCTGGCAGTTGTGGCTGAAATCTTTCTTGGTCTTCCTGACCTTGACATGGTATCAAGAGATCCCCAAATTTCCCACTTCTTAATAAGTGATTGAACAGTACTGACTGGCATTTCCAAGGCTTTGGATATCTTTTGATATCCTTTATATATTTTGACAGTTCTTTTCTGCTTCTCATGACTCAGTATCTAGCCTGCTCAGTGCATCCACGTGAGAGCTAACAAACTAATTGATTATTTCTTTGCAATTACAATTTTAAAAGCCACAGGTGTGGGAAATTAACCTTTAATTGCCATTTTAACCTGTGTGTGTCACCTTGCGTGTCTGTAACAAGGCCAAACATTCAAGGGTATGTACATCTGATCAGGGCCACTTGGGTGATTTATGTTATCATTATGATTTAAAAAGGAGCCAAACAACTATGTGAAAATAAATGGCTTCATATGATCAGTTTCCCTCAATAAAATATTTTTTTTGCATGATCAGTCAGGTTTTCAAAATAAATGTCAACATTTCATAATTTCTTCTGGGGTTTGCAAACTTTTGAGCACAACTTTGTCTTATGTTTAATCATGACGCTCAGATTAGCAATCTGTATAGACATATTCTAGATTATTTGGCTGCTTTTGCCATTTTATCCCCTGCATAGTTTGGCTATCTGAGTTGCCGCACTACTTGAACTCCCCCAGCTATCTCTTATCCAGGGTTATCTCCATTGCTGTGAAGTTTCTTCACCTGTCAGTCTGTGCGTAACAACCTTGGGCCGCCTGCTGGCCCCTGAAAGTGGGCTGCCCTAGGCCTCATGGGCTTAGGCAGAAACACACAACTGATTTAGTCTTTGAGCCAAATAGCTCACAAACTAGTTACGTTTCGTAAAAGGTGCGTTTCGTGCAATGGCATAAAAATCTCAGGCACTGTCAGTTCTAGAAATCTTTTTCTGCTTTTCAGATTAAATCTGTGAGCAGAATAAAAGTCCCCTGCACAAGGGCACAGGTTGTGTACTATCATCCATCATGTCCTATGCTGGTCCCACTGGAATGTATTGTAGCTGTACCACAACCAGGACATCTTGTGTCTTGTTATTAGTGGTATTGGGGTCGGTCTGTGTCACTGAGTGATGAAAGAGTTGTCCTTATCCACCCTTCCAATTTTCCTCTTTCCATTCCTCTAGGTGATTTTCTTAAATCCTTACTATATTTCCACCTACTTATAATATCCTTTGTCTGGTTCTTACTGCTCTCCAAAAGCCTCATGGAGAACAGGATTTAGGAAATTAATTACCAGCAGTAATACATTCATCCCTCACTGCTTATCTCTGCTCAGTACAACCTATAACTTTCGGTTTCGGGCGATCCGGTAGCCGGTAAGTGAGGTTGTGAGTTAATTTGCTAGTAAATTGGAGTATTTTTCTGGGCTCGGACCGGCATCCGAGTTACGGCCTTGAAAAAATGGCGATGGTTAAACTCGTAACTTGCAGCCTCACAAAGTCTTTGATCTCTCAAGACCGCAAGATTGCGAAAATCCCACATGGCTATTCAATTGCAAAAATCAAGCTCGCAAACGCCAAATGGCAGCCCAAAGCCTACTGGTTCCAAATAGGACCTGCAAAGGTTTTCCAGACTAGTTGATAACACTGCAAATGACAATATAAAGACATAAATGCACTTTGAAACATGGGGAAAGCAATGGAAGGCATTACAATTACATGCACAACAACTCCCAAATATCAAATAATGCAAAAAAAATATTTTTATCTTCTACATAGGTTGTAATGGTCATGCAGATGCCAATATGAAAAGCCATGCTGCAACATGCTGAAAGACATTAAAGACACACTACCTCATTAAATTGCAATACAAATACATGCAAATGGCTGACATATTAACCCTTTCACACTCACAGAAGCTCTATGTATATGTATATGTCATTAGTATGATGAATAATAAATTGTTTTGTGTGCATTCCTATCTATCTGATATTTGGGCTTGAACCTGAATGATACTCTTAATTACAACTCAGATTAGCTATGATTTGCTAGATTTGGTCCTGATCATTCTTGTCTCCTAATGCTATCTTGATTCCGGCTGGGTCTGTAACTGCATAGGCTGCAGTGGGCACACCAATACATGGACTCTCTATTGCTTGATTACTGGTGTTTTGCCCAGGAATGTCAGCTTCATGGAGTTAATGACACATCCATGTATCCCTTGTCAATTCCATGGAGCTGACATGTCAGTGTCCTCGTTGGTCATCATTTACATGTGTAGTGTGTGTGATGCAGATATGGGGGCATGTTGGTGTATGTGATAGTCACTTGACATGGAGGCTGGGTCCTGCTGGGCCACAAGGCATGAAGCTCCAGCTGCAGTCACCTGTCTAATCCTGTCTGACCCTCTCTCGCTCATTATAAGTCACAGTCACACGCCTGACCTCCTTGGCCATCATCCTCCTCACCTTGGCCCTGATGTCATCAAACTGGTGCTTGACAGACCTCACATCCTTTGGCACTGTGCCTTTCGCTGGCACCTCAGCCGTTACCTCCTTCCATGCCTAAGCCATAGGCACTGGTGTTGTAGAGAAATACAAATATCCTTATATTTTTTTAGTGTATATATATATATATATATATATATATATATATATCACATATTATAATTGTACTGCTACGAGTCGTCGTCACGCTGTTTGCGTGGTCCGTACGAATAGCGGGCTTAGCGATGAGCGCCGCAGGCGCTCATCGCCCGGCGAGCCTCGCGAAGCGAGGCGAGCCGTTAACCCGTAGAACTTTAGCGGGCTTAGCGATGAGCGCCGCAGGCGCTCATCGTCCGGCGAGCCTCGCGAAGCGAGGCGAGCCGTTAAACCGTTGCACTTTGGCAATTAACCCGTAGAACTTTAGCGGGCTTAGCGATGAGCGCCGCAGGCGCTCATCGTCCGGCGAGCCTCGCGTAGCGAGGCGAGCCGTTAAAACGTAGTAAAAAAATACGGCCGCAAACCGCCTATCATAAAAATTAAAATTAACAATAACTACACACACCACATACATAAAAACCTAACCGATAGCAAGAGGGAGCATCCACGACCTGCAGAAAGCGAGTTACACATTGATTTACCTTAAAATACAAAAATGTAAACACAAAAAAAAAAATAAGCGACAGAAAAAATGGAGGCCGAAAAAAATGAAAACGAGGCTACAGCACTCTGAGCACGAAAAAGACTTGCGTAGACACATTACGGATAATCCGTGACGGCGTATAAGACACATTACGACATCGCAAAAATCGGACGCAACCCGCGGACAAGAAAAAAGATAAAACACACTAAATACACAGAACACATAAATAAAAATGTTACCGACAGCAAGAGGAAGCATCCTGGACCTCAAAACAAAAACTATCGCCTTCATTTAAAGCAAAATAAAAGAGTTTAGACACTTTAAAAAAAATAAGCGAGAGAAAAAATGGCGGCCGAACAAAACGAAAACGAGGCTACAGCACTATAGCCACGGAAAACACTTACGGAAAATCCGATAAGACGCACACCACACATTTCCGGATTAACACGGAGTTCCCGCCTTTGTCTCGCGTAGACTCCGATTTCCCGCCTTTGCCTCGCGCCGACTACGATTTCCCGCCTTTGCCTCGCGCCGACTACGATTTCCCGCCTTTGTCTCGCGCCAACTCCGATTTACCGCCGAAAACAACACATTGGTCTCGAGCAACAGCGTATTTCCCGCCGAAAACAATGCATTTCGCTCGCGCACCCATATTTCCCGCCGAAAACAATGCATTTGGCTCGCGCAAAAACCTATATTTAGGGCACAATTGACACATTACTGACACCTTTTACTGAGGTGATGACAGTGTGACTGGACATTTTCGGATGCTGGAAAATCGAAAGAGATTGATAGCTCTTCAGGATACTGATTCAGGAACATTGAATTACAAAAGGTACATTTTAAGAAGTATCATTAATTAATTACTATATTATTAGTTACTTAATAAGGACAATTATGTACATTAAATTAATAATTGGTTATGTATTGTGCATTAATTATTAATGTACATTACATTGAATTATTAATTAATAATGTACATTAAATTAATAATTAATTGATTATATATTGTGCTTAAATGTGTGAAACATTGTAAATAATATTTATTATGTATTTTATTTAATTAAGAATTAATCATCAATAAAATATAACCAATTAACTATTAAATTAATGTACATTATTTCATTAACAGAAATATAATATTGAGCTTAACTGTGTGAAACAATTGACAATACTATTGATAATGTACATTAAATAATTAATGAATTAAGCATTAATATAAAAGTGAGTTTGCGTTTAAGAATGTCCAGAAAAAAGAAACACATTTATTCATGAATTAATAAATAATGTACATTAAATTTAATTATTAATTAATAATGTACATTCTATTACAAATTAATTGGTTATATATTGTGCATTAATTAATTGTACATTAGATTACTAATTAATTGGATATTGTAATTACCTGTGTAAAAGAATTGTAAATAACGTTTAGAATGTACTTTCTACAATTAATTAATTATTACTAAACAGTAATATCAAAAATGTTAGCGTTTAAGAATGTGCAGAAAACAAACACATTGATTCATTAATTAAGAATGTACATGATTTTAATAATTTAATTCTCAGATAGACTCATGTTTATGTTTTCAGTTTAAATTTAATTAATAATGTACATTAAATTAATAGTTGCTTATATATTCTGCATTAATTAATAATGTACATTAAATATAATTATTAATTAATAATGTATATTACATTAGTAATTAATTTGTTAGATATTGTGCTTACCTGTGTGAAAGAATTAAAAATAACATTCATAATGCACTTTATTTAATGAATTAATTATTAATAATGAGTAATATCAAAAACAGTTTTGTATTAGATTACTATAGGAACATATTAAAGAATTTGCTTTCAGGTTTTTAAGGAATAAAAATATATGTCTCTTGATTGATGTTTATTTCATGATATGGGTGAAGTGAAATAATACAAAGATTCTAAAATTTAAATTACAGATTATTGATCAAGGAAAGTGAATAAACACACAGTGTGACGTTTGCAGCCTTTGAACAACATCAAGACCGTCTTTGCAGGTAAATATTTAATTTGGTCCTGACACATCAAAACAGCATATGTTAAAAAATTTTATGGAAAGTTGAATAGACAATACGAAGCAATACAAACATTTAACAAAAAGAAGAAGCACTTGCCAAAAAAAAAAAAAAAAATGTATGCAGTGAAGTGAATCAAGAAGGATTTAAAATGAATTGAACGATGAATAATTGATATAATAAATATATATGTCCAGTTATTACCAATTTAATATATGTCAATAAAATACTTTGAAAAATGGTTTCATTTATTTCATTGGAAACAAGGATAACGTTTATTCATCAACTTTAATGTAACAGTCCAAAAAGTAAAAAGACATATGTACACAAAAATAAGAAGAAAGACTAATTAATATTTATATTGACTATTACAGATTAAAAAATGGAAGATAATGGAGAAGACAAAATGGAACGCAAAAGAAGATTGGCAAGGGAAAGGAAGCAAAGGTGGAGAGATGCTCATACACCAGAAACTTCACAACGCTTGAGAGAAGAAGATCAACAGAGACTTTTAAATAAAAGAAAGATTGCTAAGAAAGCCAAAAGTGAGTCTGTTGGGCCTTGCAAAAAAAGGAAAAGTAAAAAAAAACATCTATGTGAACCAGTGTCTAATGATTCTATTGTGCAGAATGACTTAAATGTAGACACACATGACAACAATGTACATATAGAAAGTGGGTTTGATATCTATGTGGAAAAAATGCATGACAATGTGTTCAATACTGCAGTACATGTAGATACTTATTATTGTGGGTTACTTAATGTGCTTTGTCAGTTTTGTGGGGCCTATCATTTCATAAAGGAAAGACCTACTGATGGAAATTTCATTAGTTGCTGTCAGAAAGGAAAGGTGAAACTTCCACTAAGACATCCATTTCCATATTATTTAGAATGTATTATGAGTGATCCAACATTTCAAAATTATAATAATTTCAAACAAAACATCAGGTCTTATAACAGTGCAATTTCATTTGCTTCAATGGGTGCAACTTTAGCAGAAAATGTACCAGGACATGGTCCTTATTGTTTCAAAATTCAAGGTCAAATATACCACCGAACTTCACATTTACACCCACAAGAAAGAGAGCCAAGGAAATTTGCACAGTTGTATGTCTTGGATACGATGGAAGCTGTGGAACAAAGAATGACACTACCAGAAAATAGACAGTGTTTGCGCATAGTCTTTGAACAGCTGGATAAAATTATGCAAAACAACCCATATAGTAAAGCATACAAACAATTAGCACAGCTGGAAAAAGAACAACAGGAACATGCTGAAAGACATCTATTGCCTATACCAAGAGTAAATATGGTGTTAAAAAGAGATCGCAACACTGATCAAAGAAGATATAATTTACCTACAGTAAATGAGGTTGCTATGGTGTTTAAAAATGAGGATGGTGAACCACCTTTTCAGCGTGATATTAGAATATATCCACGCAATGAAGAACAACCATTTATCAACATCAATATATTAAGTTGTAATTTAGATCCAATGACATATCCCATTTTCTTTCCAAATGGTGAACCTGGATGGGAACCAAAATTAAAATTGGAAACTTATCCCAATACTAAACTTCGAATTAGATCTAATGTTTCAATGCTGGAATATAAAGTTGCACAAACTGCTATCCGTGACTGCTTTAATCCAATTTTACATGGAGGCAAACTCACTCAACAATGGATTATTGATTCATATCTACAAGTTGAAGCCAATAATTTAAATTTCATTAAATTTCAACAACAAAAAATTATGAGTTGAACAGTATTGTGGATTAATGGATTATGTGGCTGAAATAGCTGCAAACAGAGACATTCCAGCTGGAAGAGCAATTATTTTGCCATCAACTTTCCAAGGATCTCCTCGCAATATGCGAGAAAGGTATAATGATGCCATGGCTATTGTCACAAAATTTGGAAAACCAGATTTATTTATTACATTCACGTGTAATCCCCAATGGCCAGAGATCAAGGAAAATTTGTATTTGGGACAAACTACATCTGACCGACCAGATTTAGTGGCAAGAGTATTTAAAATCAAACTGAATTCATTAATACATGATATCACTAAAGCAAAATTATTTGGACAATGTATGGCATTTGTTTACACTATTGAATTTCAAAAGAGAGGACTGCCACATGCTCACATACTTTTAATACTGCAGGAAAAAGATAAGTTGAAAACTGCAGAGAGAGTGGATTCAGTCATTTCTGCCGAATTGCCAGACCAAGAAAAATATACAAAACTTTGGGAGATTGTTACACATAGAATGATTCATGGCCCATGTGGAGAGATGAATCCTAATTCACCATGTATGGAAAATAAAAAATGTACAAAAGAATTCCCAAAACAATTTCAAATGCAAACTTATGCTAATTGTGATGGATATCCTTTGTATAAAAGAACACAAGGAGAAACAGCTATTATCCGGGGCCAAAAGGTTGATAATAGATTTGTTGTTCCATACAATCCACATTTGCTCATCAAGTACAATGCACACATCAATGTAGAAGCTTGCACTTCGATTAAATCAATTAAGTATGTGTATAAATATATATACAAAGGATATGACGCAGCTACTGTTGTTGTACAAGGTGCTGTAAATGAAAACGAAAATCCAATTGTACACGATGAACTATCAAATTATTTAGATGCTCGCTATGTTAGTGCTCCTGAAGCAATGTGGCGCCTTTTGAAATTTGAAATGCATGATCGGTCACATGCTATCTATCGCTTAGCTGTACATTTGCCTCAAAGTCAGATGGTTTGCTTTACTCAAGGAAATGAAAGACTTGCATTATGTCAAAGTGAAGACAGAGATACCACACTTATAGCATGGTTTAAATTAAACTGTCAGGATACGCAGGCCAGACAATTTTTATACATAGAGATACCATATTACTATGTATTTGTAAAT
This sequence comes from Discoglossus pictus, assembly GCA_027410445.1. NCBI lineage: Eukaryota > Metazoa > Chordata > Amphibia > Anura > Alytidae > Discoglossus > Discoglossus pictus. The sequence continues at coordinate 93,616,728 of CM050172.1, forward strand.
GGTCAATGGAAAGAACGAAGAAGAGATGCACAAAAAATTATACCACGCATTTATACCGTCAGTCCAAGGGATATTGAACGTTTCAGCTTAAGATTACTTCTGCTACATGTTCCCGGTGCACAGAGTTTTGAGCATTTACGTACAGTCAATGACATAGTTTATGATACATTCCTATTAGCTGCAAGACAGCAAAATTTCATAGCTGATGATACAGAATGGGAGAGGTGTCTGGAAGAAGTAGCGCTATGTCAAATGCCAAAGCAAATGAGACAACAATTTGCATTCATATGCATATTTTGCAATGTACCTGATGCTTTCACTTTGTGGGAAACATTTAAATTAAACATGTCAGAAGACTTCTTGAAACGTTACAGAGAACCAATTGCTCTGTTAAAAACATTGTTGGAAATTCAAGAAATATTGTTTGCTCATGGATTAAATTGTTCAAGTTTTAATTTACCGGATCCAGGACTTATAGATGACATTAATTTTGATGATTATGACAAAGAGCTACAAAAACAAAAAACACAAGAAAAACTGGCAACATTAAATGCTAAACAGTTAGAAGCATTTCAGGCCATCACAAATGCTACAGATGATGAAATGGTCAAAGACCGGTATTTCTATCTAGACGGCCCAGGTGGATCTGGAAAAACTTATCTTTACAATTGTTTGATGAGTTATATTCGATCACACAGTCAGATAGCTATGCCATTTGCAACAACTGGAATTGCTGCACTTTTGTTAGATGGTGGTAGAACTGTTCATAGTGGATTTAAGCTGCCAGTTCCCATTTTGGAAACATCAGTGTCAGATATTCGACTCAATTCTATACAAGCAAAAAAATTTTAACTAACGAAACTAATTATCATAGATGAGGCAACAATGATGTCATGTCACGCACTGCAATGTATTGACAGATTCTTAAAAGAAGTGATGGATAATAAGTTGCCATTTGGTGGAAAGGTGATGCTGTTAGGAGGAGATTTTCGGCAAACATTACCTGTTGTGCCACACGGAAATAGAACAGAGATCATTGAAACATGTATCAAGACCAGTAAACTGTGGCAAATATTTACACATCTCAAATTAGAATTAAATATGAGATCTGAAGGCCAAAATGAATTCAATGATTGGCTTATTAAAATCGGAGAAGGAAAACATCCAGAAATACAGCATTTACCAAATGATACTATTGAAATTCCATCAGAAATGGTTTGCAACGAATCACTGATATCAGCCATATTTCTAAACACTCTTAATAACGAGGATTACTCAGACATTGCAAACAAAGTGATATTAACATCAAAAAATATCGATGCCTTGAATGTAAATAATGAAATTTTAAAATACATCAATGCACCACAGAAGAATTATTACAGTGCAGATTCAGTTCTGGCTGATGATAAAGAGAGTGAATCGAATTTTAGTATCGAATTTATTAATTCCTTAACACCATCTGGAATGCCACCACATATTTTACAATTGAAAAAAGGTGCAATTGTCATGTTATTGCGAAATATGAATCCAAAAAAAGGACTTTGTAATGGCACCAGATTAATTGTGCATGAGTTAAAAGATCATTTTATACATGCAGAAATTATAACTGGGACCCATAGAGGTGACCGAGTTTTTATACCAAGAATTGATTTAGCTCCAAGTGAGAGTGGTTTGCCTTTTGTCCTTCAAAGGAGACAGTTTCCAGTTATCATGGCATTTGCCATGACCATCAATAAATCACAAGGCCAAACTTTTAAGTCTGTTGGGATTTTTTTAAAGGAACCAGTTTTTGCACATGGACAACTCTATGTTGCTTTTTCAAGGTGCACCAATCCAAACGAAATTAAAGTGACTGTTGACGAAAATGAAAGTCAGGGTCATTTATTAGACGATGGATGCGTTTACACAAAAAACATTGTGTACTATGAGGTGTTGTAAACATAGAGTAGAGTAGTTTCATTTCTATGACAACATTTTAAGGTACTCAATATTATTGCACAAAAACAACATTTCAAGAACAAACTATATACAATGGACAAAAAAATCCATAGAGAACAGTGGTTTGACTTCCAGTACAAAATGTAAGTACTCTGGGACTCTTTAAATAGGGGACCACTATTTCACTTTGGAAACTCTATGTGATATTTGCATAAAAGACAAAAAGAAAAAAAAAAAAAAACTTAAACATCCTTAAACATATTGAAATGGGTTACAAGTTTCATGTTCATATGATTGGTCCCACAAAAAAAAAGGTAAAAAACTGTTTGTTAAAGAGATATGTTATAGGCAAACATGTATTGTTACTATATAGTTGAACCATTTCAGAAGATTTGGAAAAGTATTGATTCAGGGAGTAATCCGATCGCCAGTTAATGGGGTCAGGAAGGAATTAATTTTTTTCCCTCTAAGATACAATTGCAAAAGTTTGAATGGGGTTTTTTATTGTTTGCCTTCCTCTGAATTCAATGCTAATTTAGTTTAACGAGAGTTTAACAAAAATGTTACAAATAAAACAAAAAATGTTATTTGAAAAAAAATGTACTTACTCTAAGTTAATATAGTCTGCAGTTACTAAGTGATAAATATCTATTTAAAAGTGTTAGTATTGTTAAAAGAAGGTTGAAAGATTGTATAATATACAAGTTGCCTGTTACAAAATTTCATGTTACACTTTACAATATGTATGCATTAAAAAGTACAATATGTATGCATTAAAATTAAGATATTATTATATTGTTTTTAAAAAAAAAAATGATTATGAAATATAAGTTGAAAGTTACAAAAAATAAAAAGTTAAAAAAAGAAATGTGTATTTCTTTTTAGAAACAAAAAAGGGACAAATGTAGTAGACTCATTTTGTGTTGCAAATAAATTTCACAACATTTAAATTTTATTGACCGTCATTTTTTGACGGGCAAGTCGCTAGTATATATATATATAGCATTCAACAATTTTGTAGCACTTTAGCTCTGAAACAGTATTTATACCATTGCGGGCTGTGAGATATGAAACAGTTATTTTTGCCTTTTACATAAGTTCATTCGGTTTTATACTATAACTGCAACCAAGTCCTTCTTCCCATAATAAAAATTTGTTCTGGAGACAGTCAACAATTATTTTAGTCTAAACATTATGTTTTTCAGTAGTCCACCAGGAAAAACCCAATGATATTTGTGAAAAAGATTACTTGACCTATGCGCAAGAGATTACAACTTGAAAGTGTTTTGCTCATCTAGTGTGACGTACCAGGCATGCTTGATGCGTGCTAACCACATGTTTTATATATTTTTTGGATCACATTATATAAATAATCATTTAATTGGCTGTGGGTGGGTTATACCATTTGTTTTTTTGAAGGGTGATACATGGAAAGCACAAAGGAGGACCACATTCTCCCGGTGTGAGTAATTGTGGGCCCTGTGCTTGCCCTTAGCCTCTTGCCTCCCTGACCTGTCCCTTCCCCAAACTACCATCCCCTGGGATCAGGCCCCCTCTGTCCCTCTCCTACGTGTCCCTGGTGCTAGGGCCACCCTGCCACCACCCACCTCTATACTCCCATCCTCCTCCATCTTCACCTCCTCCTCCATCTCCTCCCCCACCTCCTCCTCCATCTACTCCTTCTCCACCTCCTCCTCCGCCTCCTCTCCTCCACCACTCCTCACCTCCTTTTCCTCTCCACCACTACTCCCCAGGGCCACACCTTCTTCTAACTCTCCTACTCGTCTCTCATCTTCTCCTCCTCCCCACCTCTCCACTCCTCTCTCAATAATAATCCCAAAAGGAGAATAAGGAAAAATAAAAATAAGTGTTGCTGTATATATATTTAGTAAATGTTGGGGGATGGGGTGTGTGTGTGTGGTGGTGACTGGAGTGACCTAGCTCTATATGTCTCTATGTGTGTTCTTTAAATTATGTGTATTGCAAATACACTCTTAAAACCCACCAACTCCTGGACCTGCTTGCCACTTTGAAAGAAAATGCAACACAGTCAATGCATGGGCATGTGGAACGCAAATTTATAATCTCCCTCTGTCAATTATCTGCAGCTAGAACGCTTTCTATTGTCTGAGAGGTCTGTGTCGCATTACGTTATACCGCGATTGGATCATAGTGGCAGATCGCATCTTGGCCAGCCCTTTAACACTTTGTGACCGCCGGAGGGATTTACAGGCTTGAGGATTTGACCCATATCTCGCTCCCTTGCTTAATTGAATAGCATCGCAATTAGAGATGAACAGGAGCCCGCAACACACCCGCAGACATTCGACCGTCTGCAATTGAGTTGTGGGCTTGGAACTGAATGTGGCTCAATTCCTATAAACCTCAAGCCTGATGGCAAAATATCCCCATAATAATGTTACTACTTTATCTGTGCTCCTTTCTGAGTGTTTCTCTGATACTGAGCAAAGTCCGGCACGGCCACTATCACCAACCTGTGCAGGAATGTATAGAAAGACTGAGACAGCCTTGGCATTTATAAAATTAAATGTAAAATATGATTTCCTTCCAGAAATGATAGAATTGAGTCAGACCGCAGAGCGGGTCAGGAGGGATGACGTGATCTCCAGAGATAATTGGGTGAACATGAGCAATGGATAGTAAATAACACATAGCATGGAGATCCACGTACACTTCTTGTGTCTTTATTTCTCTTCTACATGTTTAATTTCCGGCTCCAATAATCTGAAGCACTAATCTGTCTCAGAGGATCAGACATGAGCATATTGTATATGGGTGTGTGAGGGTGGGGAATGGTGCTGATATATTTATTGTGTCATGTTTTGTCTTATTGTATCATAGAATATCATACATTGCCACATTATATCATTGTATCATACAATATATAATCTCATTAAGTCATGATGTGTCTTATTGCATCACATTGTGTTGTTTTATCATATTTGATTGCATAGGATCATACTGAATCACACATTGTGTTGTGCCATGTTTTATCACTGTGTGCCATTTTGTTTCACATAGTGTCAAAGTATTGAATCATATTCAATTAAATAATTTCAGATAGTTCTTGTATATGGTATCAAACTGTATCAAGGCATTGCATAGTATCACAGTCATGTCATTGTATTATTTTGTAATTTCATGTTATTTCACATAACCAGTAGCTCTGTCATATGGCATCACATTGTATGGTGATATATCACATTGTTACATAGTATCCCATTTCATCACATTGTGTCATACTGTATCACACAGTGTCAGATTGTTGTGTCATCACATTGTATGGTGATATATCACATTGTTACATAGTATCCCATTGTATCACATTGTGTCATACTGTATCACACAGTGTCAGATTGTTGTGTCATCACATTGTATGGTGATATATCACATTGTTACATAGTATCCCATTGTATCACATTGTGTCATATTGTATCACACAGTGTCAGATTGTTGTGTCATCACATTGTCTAATAATGTTGCAGATAATGACTATCATTTTGTAATACGTTGGCACGTTGTGCATTGTATCACACCGAGGCACATCTTATTTACATGAAATCGTATTGGATCACATTGTATCATATTACACCGCATATGTGTGTATCTACAAAAGGATAATATGGTGGAGATCCTTTGTAGATGTTCCTTAGGATGACATAGAAATGGACTCTCCAAGAGATCTACAACCCTTCTCTCTTTAGTCCGTATGGGCCATTGGTTTCCATTGTATCCCATAGTACAAAACTGCATTATACTGTGTCACATGGTAACATGTATTGTATCATATGATCTCATAAGGTATCATAGTGCACCCTGTGGAAGTGTTTCCTTTGATAAACACGTGACTCCTATCCTAAATGAAAGCAATATACAATTGTATGGCACATAACAGGGATTGCACACTCATTAGCTATGAAGGCATAACCAACCACTCTGGACCTGGTTGATCACTGGTCTACCATTGCGGTCATTAACACAAATATTTTGTAGCCATTTATATAGATAGAATACTCCATGTTTCCCCCATGCATACACATACAATACCCCATATTGTAACCATGCATACATATAGAGTACCCCATATTTCAGCTATGCACACAGGCAAAGTACTCCACACTGAAGCCTTGAACACAGATACAGTATTCTATATTTCAGCCATGCATAGAGATTGTGAGAATAATAAGCCTTGTACTGTTCCCAGTGTGCTCCTATACAGAAATAAGTTGACATATATTAAAATATATAAACTTATATGCATTGTGTATATTTAGCAATTGATGTAGAATAATGTCCGGACCCTCAGCTATCCTCAGTTCCTTCACTATGGCTACGCCTGTGTCCTGCAGAACATTGCACTGCACATTGTACTTGTCAGATTGCTCCGCAGTGTGTATGGCTGTATATTTAGGTGCGCCCTGTGTCATCCTGTCCTGATATATCGGGGCTCAGTTTATTCCTCTAGCTCTTGCTGTATAATTCCAGCTTGTGAGGCTGTCAGTGCTCAGAGGCCAGGCTGCTTTGGTAAATTGCCCATCGCCCTTATTGTAAATCTCATCCTCTCCCCACTCCCAGGGTAAACCCTGATGTACGAGGAGCTGGATGTACATGGACAGCTTGTGATTGGATATATTGCTTGCTTGGCTAGTACTTGCAGAGCACAACACACAGTGATTTCTGCAGCTCAGCTGCTTATTAGTCTCTGTTAGGCAGGGATGGAGGGTCAGAAAATCCAAAGCTGATCTTGTAATAAAACAAATGGCTGGAGATAAGTGTCCAGCACCCAGTGTGTTAGCAGGACATATCAAGTCTGCTCTGTCATTTTGTATTGTGTTTTATGTGATCATTCATGTGTGTCCTATTTGCTTCTTCAAGTCCTGTGTGCACCATTATATTGCATCACTAGTATTGGCTCTGTAATATTTTTATATTATAAACATAGGGCCACATTCAATTCCAAGCCTGAATGTCTGCGGGTGTGTTGCAGGCTCCCCGTTGGTTACCCATTGCGATGCTATTCAATTGCTCAAGGTCGCAAGTTACGGGCCACAAGCCAAAATTGTAAGCCATGCACTGGTTCGGAGCACTTCAGGGTGGGAACATGATTAATTCAGTAAGCCCGTAACCGGCCATTTCGAATAAGCCAATAGAAAATTAGGCTGTCATTATTACGGCAGTAAAACATGGAGGTTACATGTCAATCAATGAGGTTCGGGGGTCCGATATGTGATCAGACTCGCAAACCCGCAAAATAAAGAATAATGAAAATGAATGCCAATACTGTTCTAGTCCATGTGGGTGGCCTGATAAGTATTAACTAATTTATACCCAAGATCGATTTAACCCCAAAAAGAAACATAAAAATAATTTCAATTTCCTGCCAAATTGCGGGCTTGAGACTTTTGTGCAATTAATTCTAATGCCTATCATCGCTTTACCCATCATTTACAGTGCAGCAGTGATTTCTTATTTGCATTTACAGTGCTACGAACAGGTGTTTAAGCCTCTTACCGGTCCTCTCTAGCACTCGTGGCATTTTCTTCTTCATTCGCCGTTTACGGATGTGAAAACATTTGCGGGCTTGTGGAAATTGAGCAATTGAATAGCGATTTGCGATTTTAACCTTGCGAAAGTGAAAGATCAAAGACTTCTGGAGGCTGTAAGTTGCGAGGTTAACAATCGACATTTTTTCAAGCCCGTAATAAGGAAGTTGTTCCAGATTTGATGTTCTTTGCTGGCTCCCCATCTCTTTAGGACGCTTCCGTCTATGAGAATGCAAATCCTAATATAACAGATGTGCCAGAAATTGTGATTGTGGTGGGTTAACATGAACTTTTCTCATTGAGTAAAGTAAATAATGATTCATCTACTTTCTATTCAGGTCATAGGAGTTGTATATGACATTAAACAACAATACAGAGAGTAAGCGTTAACCCATCTGTAAAGTAAAAGCAGAACTCCTCAGTTCCATTTCATATGGCTTGTAATAGAAGTAGAGCATACTTTGCTCAAACAGACATGGGGCCACATTTTAAATAAATAATAAATCAGTAATCGCCTGAGGGGTTGAATCCAGAAAGGAGAATTAAGATAAGCTATAAGTAACAGCTTAACTGAAGAGATTGAAAATGAAATACTGGAAATGCTCTGACTGCTGATAAAGTGACATGAAAATATATCTGTTCCAGTTGGAAGCGATCAGATGACTCTTTACATTTTCTTGACATTTCTTACTATGATCTTATTGAAATCCCACTGAGTGTAATGCATTTATAAGATTGAAAACGAGGACAATCACAGAGACTTCTGGGAGGTCATTCATTTATCTCTCAGTATGGAAAACTTGGTAAACCAGACTAATCCCCTCTGAACCGTGGTTCCTAGTACACAATATCTCACAGAACCACAGTACACCCTGAGCAATGCTAAATCATTTATCACGACTTATCACTCAAAGGTCCAGTTTTAGAAACATCTGCATAAAGGGATTGTTAACTTGTAAATTCTCAAGACATTACGTTGAAAAAATATTGTATGAATAATAAGCAAATGTTAGGGATCTGCATGAAGATTATCTTATTAGGTACCTAAAATAGGAAGCCATTCTGGATCGCTACCTTGTCATGGTGAATGGGCCTGTGTACTTCAATGAAGCTGTGAACTATACCATGTAGGGTCACTCAAGATGAGCAGGTCATAGCAGAGAGGTCAGAGAGACAACCCACTCCAGTATATTTGCCAATAAAACCATATGGAGCACAACCAGAAACACAGACAGATATGCCTGGCGTGCTTCGTCAATAAGGTCACTGAAAGTCGAATAACAACCACAACAAAATATGAAGACTGGTTTGGCCTGTTGTTTATCACTTAGAGACCCATTCAATTGAGCAATTGTAAGTTACTGGAGCCTGTAAGTTAATTTGCTATTCAATTGCTGTTTTTTGCGAGCTAAAAAACGCTTACATGTTACGGGCTTGAAAACTTTGCAATGGTTAAAACCGGTATGAACAGCCTTCAGAAGCCTTTAATCTTTCACGTCCGCAAGAGTCCTGATTTCTAAAATCACAAATCGCTATTTAATTGCCAAAATCCCTCAAGACTGTACCCACAGTCAAGCCCGCAAAAAGCAAATGGCGGCCCAGAGCTTACGGGTTCCAAATAGGGTTGCAAAGGGTTTACAGACTAGTTTGGAACACTGCAAAACACAAATAAAACACAGCAATGCAATATGGGAAAACCAATGAAAGGCATTACAATTACTTGCACAAAAACTCCCAACTGTCAAATAGTTAAAAAAAAAAAAAATGTTTGGTTGTTCAGTTCCTCTGTTGTGTCCTACTCTCTGTTACCCTATGGACTGTAGTACACTTAATTATGTCTCTGTGCTTATCCACAAGGTTTGCATGCCAAAGATACTGAAGTGGATTGCCAGTTCCTTCTCTAGTGGACTGTGATTTTTCTGACCTCTCTGCTATGACCTGCCCACCTACAGTGGTCCTATATTGTATAGCTCACAGCTTAAATCAGGTACAGAAGCTCCTTCCCCACCACCACTTAGCAATCTAGAAGGGAACCATGGGAACATGTACTGCACTAATCTACTCTAACCCATTAGGAAGGGCCACAAAAACATGTGGAGGCTGTGCACAGCCAACTCACCTCCATCGGGGATATTCTCCGCTAGGCCCATCCTGGAAAGTCTCACGCCATTGCTTGCAACCATGTCTCAAGATGTGTACCCATTATCATTTGGTGACCTCCCATTAACGGTTTTGCTCTCAATCAATTCACATTATCACCTGTCATATTGTTATCAGGCCTTCAGGGGAATGTTGATACTCCGCAGTATCACAAATTGGACTTTGCATGTGTATTAACCCTTTATAATTATATTTTATATGTATTATTATGTTATATCTCATGATATTATTACTACTATTGTTGTTATTATTGTTATTATATGTATTAACCAATTACATAGTAACTAGGACTCATTAGTTTACTGATAAATGAATGTGACACAAATGTGGTCTAAAGAAAAAAGGCTGAGGAGAAAAAAAAAACATACATGTACATTACAGTGCTAAATACTGTAACTGTAACAATATACCAACTCACATGATTTTCATCTGCAAGCATTACTAACCATTAGTTAGTTCTCAGTAAAACTCACTGGCCATGACCATTAATAATGATGTGTCATCTCACAATAAATGCTTAGCTGTGACCAGCATCAGTGGTCAAGGTGTACTATTACATTCTCCATATGATATTGTTTATCAACATTGATATCACATACATTAGCTATACAGGTGTTAGCACATGTTAAAGGATACTCATGATATCAGCAATAGGGGAAAATACCCTTTAATACTGAGTGAACACAAAGGTCAGCAGCCAGATTGATGGTTACTTACATCAGGCACAAGGATCTGTTCTCAGACTGATATTGAGGTCAGGATCACATGCTTCACTAGTGCATATATTAATGCTGTCTGTCATTAGCATGCCATTGTGAGACTCTGCAAGCCCATTGCCATAGCTATATTAGTCTACATTTAAGCTAACAACAATCATGTCTAAGATATCTGGCTTTATGATAGCTTTAGAATTGTGGGAGCTACGTGTTAAGGGTGGGGCTGTCATTAAAGGAATGTCTACCTGAAAGGCACTGTGAAAACCTTAAACCTCATACATTTCCTTCACAATGCTTGCAGATGCAGAAGATGCCCTCATGGTCCAGAATCATACCTAAAACAAAACAATAACATAACACCTACAAAATAAGGCAGCATCTCTTCTCAACAGCATTCCTCAGTGACCATCAATTGGTGAAATGTTCAACCGAACCCTACGTGTCCACAAAGAAGAGGATCGTGGACCATGTGATGAGAGGTAGCCATCTGCATACAAAATATCACACTCACATAGGCCAAGATCCATGACTCTGTAGCCAGGCTAGATTAGGTTAATATTTGGACCAATAGATTGTCACTGAGGAGTGCTGTTGCGAAGGCACAAAACCTATGTGTAGCCCCTATATCCTCCACCACCTAGCACTAGGGCCCCAATTCTCTGTGGCCAGCCGCTGTCTCCTTGGTGGTGGTGGTGGGCAGGGGGAGGCATCCCCCAGGAGGCAACGGCAATAGCAGTGGTGCTGGTGGCTTTGGAGGAAGCATGGGGGGATAGGAGTGGCTGGGTGGGGAAGGCCTCTTGGGTGGAGGACGTAGTGCTGGGGACCAGAGTGCCTCGGATGGTATCTGCAGTCACTTGCAGGATTGCCCTCTAGTCCGCCCCCATCCTGAGCAGCCCTGCCAGTTATAATTCTGTCATTAGGTGGTGCCTTCTCTCCTCCCTATTGCACTTGGCCTGGCTGTGCATGACATCTGCATGACTGGCATCTAGGCATCTAGGCTTGAAACTGGATGATTCACTTGATTGCAACTGTGAGTAGCTATAATTTGCTAGATGTGATCTATTCTTTGGTTCTTGATCTTGATTGTTCTTGGCTCCTAACACTATCTTGATTCTAGCTTGGGTCTGTAACTGCATAGACTGCAGTGGGCCCACCAATACATAGACTCTCTATTGGTTAATTACTGTTGTTGTGCCCAGGAATGACAGTGATTTGTCAGTTTCATGGATTTAATGACGCATCCATATGTCCCTTGGTAATTCTATAGAACTGACATGTCAGTGTCCTTTTTTTTTTTTTTTTTTTTTTTTTTATTTCAATATTAAAAAAAAAACATACAAAACATATACATGCATTTCATCTCTTTTTTCTCTAAATTCTAAATACATTTTAATGAGCATTATTGGGATAGCGGAAAAGAGGGATATCATCTTTTAAGTGTAGAATAATCCTCCCATATTTTTAAACCTCTGAATGCTTATTCTAATACGATCCCACCACTTATGACAGGATCTACCAACTTATCCACAGCCCTTCCAACAATAAGGGGAAATCTGGAAGACAAACCTATTCGTAATAACAGGTGCTAAATACCTCTTTTATATTAGTTTAATGTATATCTCCCTGTATAAATTGTTTGTAAAAGGTTTTTTTTATTTATCTTACAGCGCTTTCCCCTTCTATCCTTTCCTTTTCTAACCCTTTTCTATGTTGTTTTGATCACATAACATACATACAATTACCCAGTCAGTGTCCTTGTGGGTCATTATATACATATGTTCTATGTGTGATGTAAATGTGGTGGCATGTTGGTGTATGTGATATTCACCTGACAAGGAGGCTGGATCCTGCTTGTCCACCAGGCCTGAAGCTCCAGCGGTGGGTAATTGGCTCAACAGTTCCTTGGCGACACTCTCCCACTCGTTGCAACCGACTGTCACATTGGGGCCACCACTTGGTGCTGCAGCTTGCTTGTCCTCCTTGGCCATTATCCTCCTCACCTTGGCACTGATGCTGTCAAAACAGTGCTTCACAAACCTCCCATCCCTATCCGCAGTACACACTGCTGTTACTGTAGCTGCTACTTCCTTCCATGCCTGGGCCCTAGGGCCTGGCCTAACTTCCCTCCCCTTGCAAGGGTAGAGGGGTGACGATGGATGGCACCCAGGAGGACCACATTCTCCTGGTGTGTGTAGTTGTGAGCCCTGTGCTTGCCCTTATCCTTTTGCCTTCCTGACTGTGGAGGGGGATCCTTAGCTCCCCGACCTGTCCCTGAGGCCTGTCCCTCCCCTGAACTAGCCCCCCCATGGGATAAGGCCCCTCCCCCTCTATTCCTAGACTAGATGTGCCGAGTTCTCGGTGCACCCTGCCACCACCCACTTCTTTCACTCAACTATCCTCCTCTCCTTCGCTCTCCACCTCCTCAACTCCTCCACCACTCTCCTCCACTCTTCACCTCCTCAACTCCACTCTACACCTCCTCCACCACCTCCTTGTCCAACCCCTCCTCCTCAAACTCCAACTCCTCAAACTCCTCCACCTCTTGCTCTCCTCTGCCTCTCCTCACCTCCTCTCCTGCACCACTGCCCAGGGCCACCACTCTCTCCTCTCTCTCCACTTCGCCTCCCCTCATCTCCTCCTCCCGCCTCTCCACTCCTCTCCCCTCCTCTCTCCTCCCTCAATTTAAATCCCAAAAATAAGATATGGATAAATAAAAGTAAGTGTTTCTGTATATGTATGAAGAAAAAAAATTGTGTATTATGTGTATTTATTAACTGTTGGGGGATGGGATGTGGGGAATGGGATGGGTTGTGTGTGTATGGAATGACCTTGCTCTATGTGTCTCTATGCATGTAATTTAATTTATGTGTATTTGGATTATGTGTAATCTGTAAATATGTGTGTGTAAATTTGTAAAGTGTGTGTAAAGTGTAAATTTGTAAATAGATTAATAGAAATAAACAAAACCGCAATTAACTGCTCTCAGAACTTGCCTACTCTCTCACTCTCCAACTCTGGGACCTGCGTGCTACTTCGTCAGAATCTACAACACAGTCAACGCATGGGCATGTGGAATGCAACTTTATAAACTCCCTTTATCAATTTTCTTCGGCTAGACCCCTTTCTATTGGATGAGAGGCCTGTGTCGGACTCCGTTATACCGGGATTGGATTGTAACAGCTGGACAGCATCATTGCCGGATAACTGTAGTTGTAGTCTGGAGTCCCCAAATGTAAGGGTCTAAAACACTCTTAACCCCCTCATAACCCCTCAATATGCCTTTAAAAAGCATTAGCACCTAAATTGGGCCATTTAAGGGCAACAAAAACAATTAGAAAAAAAGTTAGCAGTCTCAAACTCCAGATAGTGCGGATAATGCCAGTTATGCCGGTTTATCGGGAGATTTTTGAAAATGGGGAATTGATGCCAGTGCAGGTTGCTTGAGAGTCCAGGTTAGTCGGGTGCCGGATAACTGCGATTCTACTGTACATATACATATATATACACACACAAGAGGTAACTCTTCAAATTTAAAAATCTTCTAATACACCACCAGATGGTCACAGTGTGGTGTATTAGCAGATGTTTACATTTGGAGAGTTACCTATATAAAGCACTTGCAGTCAATAACAAAAACACCTTAATTCACTAAGTAATACATGTTGCACAAAGTAAAGAACTCATCACTTTTAGTTATTGTCAATAAGCACTTTACAAAAGTACTATAGCCCTTCAATGTTCTCAGGATCCTCATACACTGAATGTTTGTGCAATATATGGGGCATTACTCAAAGACTTTTTAATAAGAATAAATCTAATACTGTGTAAAGTAAGGAGTTATCACTCCATTTCTTTATCCAGGTGGTTTGCCACAAATCTGCCTCTGAACAGTGTTTTAATTATATGTTTTTTTTAATAATCAGAATTAAAAGTTACATTTTTAGATTATTATTCTCTTAATTAATACACCGTAGAGAGCCATCACAACTTGTACATGTAAATATCAAAGCTTTCATGGGAAAGACCTACAGCTCCATAGCACTGCCGGCCTCTAGTGGCTACATCTGCATGATTAGGTTTAATTTTGCTATTATTTGTGTCCCCAATTCATTTAATCTGTGGGAGAGTTGTCCCCCCATCCCCCTGTTCCTACACCCCTGGCTGTTATAAATATTATCTGAAAGGAATATTTAGCCGTTTGGGAGATCCGCGCTCGCAAGTGGAGGTCACAAGTTATTTTGTTATTCCATTGGCTTAAGTTTGCGGGCTCCGATCAAGTTACGTGCTATGAGCTGCAATTCATTGCAATTTGTCGAATCGCAAGTTAATGCCCTCCAAGCCTTTGATCTTTCAGGGCAGCAAGAGTCCTGAACGCTAAAATTGCAAATCGCTATTCAATTGTCCTGATTCTACCTCGTTAACCACTCCATCAAGCACGCAAATGGCAAATATCTAACCACAAGTTAATGGTACCAAGGAGGTATCGCAAAGTGCTTAATGACAAATCAGAGGACTTTAAAAGCACATAAAAAAGCAATACTGTACTTTTATGAAGAGTGAAAGTGATGTTAAATCTTAGAATTAGTAGCAATCAACCTCAAAGCCTGTAGGACTTTGAAAAATGGAGGTTGGATTTCAAAGTCCTACAAGCTTGGAGGTTGAAGCCCGTAGGACTTCAAAAATGGAGGTTGTATTTCAAAGTCCTATGGCCTTCACTTACGAGTTACGAGCTTGGAGGTTGGTCATGATGATTATCTCTGTTTCCATTGGCTGTTTCTGCACGGGAGTTACGGGCTTTCTCCCATAACATGTTCAAGCCTGCAAACGCTACTTGGTTTTCGATTTTCGCTATCGGCCTCTAACAATTGAATAACAATTTAATAGCATTGCAAAAGTAAAGCAACGGGAACATGCAAAAACATTTGTCTGTCTGTGATCAAGTTGCGAGCCCCGAATTGATTGAGGCTCATAGTCAGAGATTGTATCAGAGGCTTGCTGATTAAAGCTGGAAATAGGGTAGGTATTTAGCTGGAGTTAGAGACGGAAATTGACACAGTGGTTTGTGGATTGCATTGGAGTTAGGGGCAGAGGTTAGGTCACAGTTTTGCAGATTTAGTTGGGTTTCAAATCTAGGCTTTGGTAATATAAGTTGTCATAACCCACTGCTTTATGGGCTTGAAAGGGTCACTAGACCAATTCTCCCAAGCAAAGCCAGGACAAGTTACCTATTTCTAGTTTGTATTGTGGTTACAGGACAAGTTGCAGAAGCCAGGGCAAGTTACAGGATACCAATATAAGGTGCAGCAATAATAATTCCCAAAAATAATAAAAAAAAGCCTTCCCTCTAGAAAGAAAGCCACACTTTGGTTATGTGAATTCCAAACAGAGCATCTGTATTGGGAAAATCCCAACGTATTTATAGGGTGGAACACAATAGGCACAGTAATACTTGGGGGGTGAACACCAAAGCATAGGGAGATGGGCCAGTCCCAGGACCATATAAGGAAGTTCCTTCTGGGTAGCTAGATGGTTTGGAGCCAGTCTACCCTTTAACATTAGGGAGATGGGATAAAGCCCCAGAACCATATAAGGAATTTCCTTCTGGGTAGCTCGATGGTTTGGAGCCAGTCTACCCTTTAACATTAGGGAGATGGGATGAAGCCCCAGAACCATATAAGGAATTTCATTTTGGGTAGTCAGACAGACGGGCACCATTCCTGCCACCTATAAACAACAAATGCTGAATCATAATTAACCCCAAATAGAGGGGGAAAAGCCCTGATAACCTGACGGTATGGGCGTTGGGTCCCTAAGAGTACATAAACATGGCCTATAGACCATTTCACCATTTTCATTACATCAACCATATTTCAAGCAATAAACACAATAAACAATGATAGCAAATAAATGTTCAAATGTCCACCAGTCCCGGGAGTTGTGACATAAGTAAGGGATAGGCTAACCTGAGGGGTCACATTTGTGTTAGGGTCAGCAGAAGCCGTCATAGACAAGTGTATCATCTTTCCGAACAGAGAAAAATGACTTTATACATCACAGAGCTTAAATATAATTTATGATACAGTGACTCATTCTCAGCACATGGAAATGAGTCAGAGCCTCAGGCAGATTGCTCAAATATTAAAGATCTCTTTATTAAACAGCATTTTAAAGCTTCACCTACTATAATTAGCAAAAAAAAAACATCAAAACCTGTACATATACCGCTATAAAAATGCATTTATATTATATGCTAAATAAAGTAGAAAACACACTATGAATATTGTGCTAACATAATGTAAAAACATGTTATAAATAACATTAAAAACGAATATACAAACCATGCAGGTAATAACATACTAAATTATATGCAAAACATGTAAGTTATAATATGCTAAATAGTATGAAAAATTCACAAACAACAATGTGGTAAGTAATGTGCAAAATGTACTAATATGCAAAGTAATATGCAGAGCATACAAGTAGTAATGTGCTGAATATTATGCTAAGCATTCATGTACATAGTATGTTATTGAGACTATACATTGGGGAGGATGGGTGTAAAATGATGTAAGTATATAAGCGTAAGTATACAGCTTAACACGCACATTAAAACAGAAAAGCAGGAAAAGAGATTATTTTAGAAAATATATATATTTGCCTGCATCATGTGTGTGTAGGATGGGGGGGGGGGCATATATGGTGGCATATATATAAACAATTCATAGTTATATTAGGGGTGCAGAGGCATTAATGATTTATATATACAAATGAACATATATAAATTATGGGTCAAAGCTTTCATGGGAAAGACATACCGCTCTAGTGGACAAATTTGGTAATGCATGAATAAGTTTAATTTTGCCATTTTTTATCCCCTATTCATTTAATCTGTATATGAGTTTTGTGATGCTAATGAAATAATTAGTAAATGAATAAAGTAATATACTTTACCAATTTGTAAGGAATACATGCAGGAAGCATTGTGCTGAAGAGCTGACAATCTGTTTTGATGTCCCTGCAGTATATAATGTAGGTTTGCACTGTTGGTGAGCTGAGGTGTAAGTGTCAGCAATGTGTGCAGTGTGTAGTGTAAATAGGCTGCGTGTGCGAGGGGAAGCCGTTAGTGTAGCTGGGTACTTCCACATTCTGTAAGTTAGTGTTGTAAAATGGCGGCGAATATGTATGTGGTAGGCGGGTTTGTATGATTTAGCGTCCTTGCTAATGGAGTATGTTGTAGGTCGTACGGGTTTTTGTAAAAGCTGTATTTGTTTTGTGGTATTTAGCGTGATTAGGGGTCGTGCGGCCATTTTTTCTCTCACTTAGGGGTTTTCGAGGGGCTAAACTTTGTAAATTTGACTGAATTCAAGGTTTAAGCTGTGTAACAGAGGTCCTGGGTCCCCCCCCCCCCCCCTTGGTATGGGTAAGATTTTTATTTTATTTTTGTGTGTATTTTTGTGTTTTTTAATGTTTGGCGCTGTGCGCAGGTTGTCCGTTAAGGCCGTATTTTTGCGAGGCCGTAATGGATTTTTGCGGGTCATAATAGTTTTTGGTCCGCAATTTTTTTTTCTAAGTCCCGCGGCTGGTATATTTTTGTGTAAGTCCGTAGTTAGTCATTGCGTATTTATGTGTTTTTTTTTGCACGTCCCGCTTGTGTCATTGCAGCCGACGTGGGAGCTTGCACCACTGCAAATGCGGCCCCTTGCGCCGCAGTTGCAGCGGGCCTGCTACTCGAGCCTGCAAGCGTTAGCAACGACCCGCATTGCTGACAACTATATATTTGATGGAGGTTGAGGATCATTGGGAATAATAAATGGAGATGTCTTTACAGCTTCAGTGGTTATTGTTATGGTGATTGAAAATGCTGTTGGTTGAAGATATCAATTAGGCATTATTAGAAACTGGATATAGCAGTTGGCCCCTTCTGGATCGCTACCTTTTCTTGGTGAAGGGGCTTATACAAAAAAAAAAAAAGAAGGGGCTTATATACTTTAATGAAGCTGTGGGCTATACCATGTAGCATCACCCAAGATGGACAGATCATAGCAGAGGTAAGACAAATCGCGGTCCACTGTAGAATGAACTGGCAGCCCAAGATAACCTTATGGATAAGCACAACCAGAAACGTAAAAATATATTTGTCTGACATGCTGCGGTCCATAGGGTCATGGAGGGTTGGACACAACTGAATCACTAAACAACAACATAGCAGTTGGAGATACATATTTTATTATTGGGTAAGGTGATTGGAGATATTAGTTAAATTATTGTGCATGTTAGTTCAATAGGATATTATTGTGATTAGTGGGTTGAAATGTTTGTGTGTGTGGTTGTTGGAAATGTATATTTGATATTTTTGGATCTGATGGATTTAAATTCCGACAAGGCTTTATTTGGTTTGTATGTTGCAGATATCTGCCAGGAATTATTTGGTTTGATGGTCAGATATGTCTACTTGTCATTATTGTTCTTGAAGAGTCTACTATGTGTATTCGGTATATTAGCTGGAGATGCTTATTTGCTAGGAGTGTTCTGTCCTGTGGAGTATTCTCCTCCAGTTTAATACACTGGTAGTCAATATAATGTTGGTTAATTGACAAGGACAATGTTCAGAATGTTTTCCAATGGCAAAATCCAATGCATGGAGAGAGAAACTCTTAATAAAAGCAAATTGTGAAGATTGGGCATGGTGAGAAGAAGTTGTGATAATTTTATTTGAAAGCAGATACACTCCACTTTACTAATTATGATTGCTGCTCTGGCTCCAATCTATCTATAAATGCCTCCATTTCAGGTCCTGTATAAGATAAGAGTAACAGAGAATCTAGTAAAAAAAAAAAAAAAAATGTACTAAAGTTAAATATTTTTAGGTTGCTGTAATAAATAACTAAAGTTGTCTCAAATAATTCTACCTTCCCCACACTTTATACTAAATATCTCAAGTTGCCAATGCTTAGCAAATCACAGATTTTTGTTGTTGTTGTTGTTCAGTCCTTCAGTCGTGTCCCACTCTCAGTGACCATATGGACGCAGCACGCCAGGCACATCTGTCTGTGTTTCTGGTTGTGCTTATCCATATGATTTTCTTGGCAAAGATACTGGAGTGGATTGTCAGCTCATTCTCCAGTGGACCACGCTTTTTCTGACCTCTCTGCTATGATCTGCACATCTTGGGTGACAGCTCACAGCTTCATTGAGGTACACAAGCCCCGTCACCACGACAAGGTAGCGATCCCAAAGAGAAAATCACAGATACTTAGAGACAAAAAAAAATTCAGGGATATTACTAGTGATTTCATTTGTCTCAAAGTTTTAAATATCGAGTTTTAAGCTCCTTAAAACCTAAAAAATACGAATGCACTTTTTGTTATAAAATTGACTGATTAAAATCAACTTGATGGAAATCAAATGGACTCAATATAATTGGTTACGAAGGTAAATTAGGAAATGCTTTTTAAAGAACATAATAATATTTAAGTGCATATTATTTACTGTGACTGTTTTTGAAGTTTAATAGCTAGAATTACCTCCCTGGTGACATCATCCTCAGTAGATATCACAATGATAGCTACTCTAAGAACAATGGAGTATGGATGTGTGGGATTGAGGAAGTCGATGGCTTAGTAGTCTAGTCTGGATTTGTAAGAGGTATGAGAGTGACATAATCTGGTTCATTGACCTGAAAATGTGAACATAAAAATATATGAACTTGTGAACCTGCTGATGAGCAAGAAGATGCAAGAATGTCTCCTTAATATGAGAGAACGGTCTTATTTGTGCGAGTAAGTCCCATACTCCATGCTCTGTGCTTGGGAAATTCGACCATTGACCATTGAGGGTCCCGAGAGAACATTATGGAGTGAAAAAGTTGAAGCTAGGCCAATCTCTGCTGGAATAAAATTGGATGGCCTTAACTGGAGAACTTTCAATCTGATTGTTTTCTGGAACATACTGACTAATTGTTCGTCATGTATTTTTTTGTTTTCCTCATCATTGAATCTTTTATTAGATAAAAAAACGTTTTACATGTAAAATGGTATGAATACAGTGCCTTATAGTGAAAAACATTACATATACGTTCAGTGTTTCTTTTCCTATAGTGGCGTTATGACATTTATCTATCCAGAAAACCTTTTCCAATATCTTCCTAGGGAATTAAATGGTACTGTGTTATTTTATACAACAATAAAGTGATAATCAACATTATAATACTTGTAAGTATGAATTATTTTACCTACATCTGGGCTTATCAATTTTCACTTTCAAACACAATTTTATATTAAAACATTCTAACACAACATAATCAAACAATATTGGACACGTCGACAAATTACTAGAAATGTAGGAGTCTTACCCAATCTCCTTTGTGTCCTTGTACTCGCGGATAAATCTGTTTTTCCCCCCGGTCCCTAAGCCCCCTTTTCCTTCTGTACCCAATGTACCCTGCCCCAAGATAACGTATGTTTAAGCACCCGTTCCTATTCAGGTACTCTCGATGTTCTAACCATGGGCCCCATGTTTCAATATATGAGGGGATAGAGTCTTCTAGAGAGGGTGGTATTCTCTCGTTAATGGTTATGTAGTCTATTTTGTTTAAGATTAGCTGAAAGTCCAGATCTTTCTGCTTCCACTTTCTGGCAATGTGGCTATTAGTAGCCAAAAACATAAACTGCAAAAGTTTGTTTTGGGAGTGGGAAATGGCGGGCACTGGCATCCCTAGCAAGCAAGATTCAAAATGTTCTTTAATTGGAGTAAGAAAGAGGTCTGAAGCTAGTTGAGAGATCACGTTCCATATTGTCTTGACTGTGGGGCACTCCCACCATATGTGGATGAAGGAGCTTTTAGAGCTGCAACCCCTCAAACAATTTGGGCTAGGAGGGCGTTTCCAGTTTGCTATTTTCTTGGGGCGGGGGGTGGTAAGTTCAATGAAGAACTTTTATTGCCATTCTCTAGATATATATTTTTTTCATAGTTGTGTCTCTGTTATTGCTCTTACTTCATCCTTTTTAATATTTATAGCTCAAAATCAAAGATTTTGAGTCATCTTTTATTAAGTTCTTCCAAAACTGTTTTTAGGACTCTATACATATTTTGTATCTCTATGATCCATTGTACATCTCACTTTATATATTATTAATAACAATGAAGCTATGAAAAACCAAAACCAATACTGGTAATAACCTGGGAGTCTTTTACAGATATGTATCTGTAAAAGATCTCATTATATTTAAATCATTATATACATACATAAAAAAACAGTATAATGTAAAACGTAAAAAAACAAACAAAAATATATAGTAAAATACAGTTTTACCAAGTAATATCAAATTATCCTACTTATTCAAATGAGCACTCACTAGAGTACATAGGGAAATTATATTAGATAGACTCTCAAATTAGGGTCCACCCAAGAGACAAGAAAACACAAATGGTTCAATTTAATTTACTTAGTACAAATATTTTTTTTCTAAATCAATAGCAACTTACAAGGCCATTTAAATAAGTTAAGATGCAAACAATGGGCCCTATTTAAATCTCTGCAAAAGAAATTATGAGTGCTGTAGCAGCACAGTTAACCCTGCCTAGCTATGTTAATCCCCCATCCCTAAAACATTGAGAGAAAACTGCTACAGGTCACTGCAACGAATGAACTTCCCCACAAAGCCAAAAAGCAGTGGAAAAATCTCCATTCAGTTTTGCACTGACAATAAATTGAGTTACTCCCTGACACTTTGACACCCAAACCCTTTGCTAATAAGATTTTATGGATCACTTGCATATTAGGGCACTGCCGTAACTGCAAAAAGAAGAAGAAAGATTTGTGAGTACCGAAGACCACTCGCAACTGGTTTTCAAACACTTGCTGTATTCCCTAGAATATTTCAAAGTGACAGTATTAAAGCATTACAAAATGATGACATTTTAACATTATTTGACACTTAACAATCCAATATCAACATATGTGTGCAGGCAGTGTAATTAAAAAATATGATATGTTCGTATTAAACCCATTTTATGATACACAATCCAGTGTAACACACAACCCAGTACTCAAGGGGTTAATACATGATACAAAGCCACATTGCCTAGGAAAAAACACTCAAATGCGTTGTCTATAAATATATCATATTTTAACACAAAATAAACACATCTTTATTTATTGAAGCTATAAATACAATTGTCAATTTTTTTTAAATATCACATATATAGTTCTCAGCAATACGGGTAGTTGCTAACACTTGCGGTCCTCAAGCTTCTTGCGCTGGTGGAGATGAGCGCCATAGGCGCTCATCCCTACAACCCCATACGACTTAGGCAGGAGCACCAAAGACACTCACTGCGCTGGTGGAGATGAGCGCCGTAGGTGCTCATCCCTACGACCCGCGGAACTACACATCAACCCAAGACTCAATTACACAATTCAGAATGCGGGACACGTAGCAGTTTGAAAAAAATCGCCTTAAAAAATGACGGCCCGTAACACTTGCAACAAGGAAAGCGAGACTTACAAAAAAAATAAATACGACCTGTGGCTCTTAGAAAAAAGAATGCGAGGTCCAAAACATACGAAGTTAACGGCCGAACCGCGCACATACAAAAACAACAATAACACCACCAAAATGAACAGAAATTCCAAAAAACATCACTCACAGCACGAGAGGAAAGCCACGACATCTGGGAGTCAGGTTGCACGACAACTGAACCACAATTTGCTGAGTTTCCACACACGAAAATCGCCTAAGCAACAAAAACACCAGGGGAGAGGCTCGCAATGAGTGCCAAAAGGCAATCAGCACGGACCTTGCAATGAGCGCCGAAGGGGCTCAGATGACAAAAAAAACATTAACCGAGAGTCTCGCAATGTTTCCTTGGAGCTGCAGTTTCAGCAGTTATTACGGCACTTACCACTCATTATAATATTCATGACGTTCACATTTCCTATTGTGTCCAGGGCCCTGTCTCATCCGTAAAGCTTTATTTGGCTGCTCCCTACACAGATATCTGTTGCGTCTGTAGCAGGATTTAGGACTGTGCATTGAGTGCTCTAATCTGGGGGAGGGATAGATTTATATTAGTGTAGAAGTTAGGGGGAAAAAAGTTCCTGCTGCCAATCAGAGTATCTGATTTGTAGAGGGCTCAATGCTTGTATCAGATCAGGAAGAAGGTCATGACAGGTAAAGCTTTTAATGGTGCAATAGGTGCCAGATAAATTTGCTTAGAGTCCCTTTGACTGCAAGAAGGGCCAATCAATCAATACTACAGGATATTAAGACAAACTCTTCACTGGAAAGTTTGATCATGAGGTTAAAACAAAATGTTTTGTCCATATCATGAGATGGCAGGATTCCATAGAGAAGACTGTGATGCTGGGAAAGATTGAAGGCATGCAAAAAAGGGAATGTCAGAGGCGCAGATGTATAGATGAGCACATTGAATCAATGAATATGAGCTTGAGGGAGCTTAGAGGGGCAGTAGCTGACAGGAGTGCCTGGCATGGCGAGGTCCATATGGTCATGGAGAGTTGAAGATGACTGAACAACCAAACAACAACAAGGTGTTATGCTGATACTTATATCTGTTTTAGTGCAATGGAATCTGTCTGTTCACACAGGCTCAACAACAGAAAATGAGAAACACCTGAAAGCAGACACCACTTAATAGAGTGTCCTGTGGGTAAATCTCCTCTGGTGGACAGGCTCTCAAGTTTTTGCTCATCTGTGTTGTTACAAAGGAGAAAACGTCTATGCCTACCCCTTAAGTCAGGTCAAAATACAATGCATGGTTTCACTGCACTGGAGAACCAGGATCCTCCAGATGTATGTATCAAATTTGACTTTGTCAGTAGGAACTTACTGATCTCCCTAGGCACAGTGAGTAAAACCCCATGATCTTTCCTTTGTCATCTCCACCAGCAGTGGCATGGAATGGCCTTTAGGTGGAAGCTCGGTGGCATGTCAACTGTTCAAAAATTTTTAGCGTGAGGGCTAGACTGAGGATTAAGGGTTAGGTTTTGGAGTTAGGGTTAGAGTTTAAGGTTAGGGTTAGAGTTCAGGGTTAGGGTAATGTCAAGATCTGCTTTCTTCATTTGGGCTTGATAGGAACCTAGTTCCATGTACCTTGCAGAATTGTGGAGATCTTTGTACACCTCTGCTACAGAAGATGAGCACAAAGCAGGGAAAATGCGCAAGGATGCTACCAAAAGATAGACACAGTCAAGGAACCAGTGGTCATAGGATATAACCACTCTCCAACACAGGATACCATCACCCAGTAAGACACTCACACAATATTATGAGAATTCCAACTGCCAACCTTTTATTATGACTATGGACATATGTATACAGTTTCTCCAGTGGAGAACAACCATTCAGAGAATTGTTCATTGTTGGTAACCAATGGGTGCAAACCTACATGTAAATTAAGATTCCCCAATCAGGACAATGTGCATTCTTAGTTGCCTTAGGAACGCATGCCTACATGTCATACAGAGCATCTCAGGTGTATTTACAAGACAACACCATCTGCTCTGTAATAGCCAGGGTCGCTGTCTCAACTGAAGGATAAGCCAGCTGGCTGAGCTGGGCAGGTGGGAGCTACAGTATGTGATAGCTGTAGTATTCTGCAGAGCTGTCCATCTGCAGAGCATCTTATATAGTTTTTTCTATAGCCCTTCCTGGGGTGCATCCCAGAGCCCCTGTTTGTGCGTGCATAAAAGCGCAATGCGTAAAACCCCCTTATATGAGTTTATTAGCACAGGGTTTAGTCTGCATTGCACTAACTTGTGGGACCTTTACTATACATTTCTCCAGAATTTAGGATTAACTTCTAACACGTCCACATCTCAGTCACTTACAAGATGAACAATATGTTATTTACAACAATACCTGTAACATGAAACACAATTTCTATCCAATCGCACACAATATAAACACTGGGTGTTGCAGGGCAGGAATTTCTCGTCTCAGGCCTAGGCACCTTACTCTAGCAAAATCCCTAAGCTTTGAGCATGACCACAAGTAACATTTGTACTCGGGCGTTCTAAACCACACAAAACCTAGTATACTCATAAACCAAAATACATATAATATTGTAATCATATTTTAACCCAGAGAAGTTCCCAATTCCCAGGGCCAATACACAGTCCGCAGAATTCCAGTAAAGCTCTGGGCATGAAGAAACAGGGTGGCAAAAAGTCCCCTGTGCCTCCCAAAATTCATTCATGATAAGCTATACATAGTAAAACAGTGGCGCACACGCTACTTTACTATGTAACGCTTCTCACCTGCCACTTCCCTAACACTGAAAGTTAACCATAACTCTAAACCCTAATTATAAACCCTAAAACTAACCCTAAACCTAAACTTAACCCTAACAACAAATTTAACAAATTCTTGGTGCCACCTAGTGGCCAATGCATGCCACTGCTGGCAGGGACGAAACAGGAAACATCCAAAACTCCATTTCTGAGTTACCATAAATGTCTTAAAAAGATCCTAAATGATTTGCTTATAGAATAACAAAAAATAAGAGATGCACACCTGTGTTAAAATTGCAAGACTGGTCTAATCTGAACACCTTTCCTACACTTCTATCTTTTAAAAACATATACAATGCAAAAGGGGGCACTGTTGTGCTAAAACGAGATATGGTAATTTAAAAGCATACAGGGAATCGAGCATAATGAAAGCCAATTATATAAATTTATGAATGGTTACTATTTTTTAAATGTCACCTCTGCTCGCTCCAATTATTCCCAGAGGCAGCCTGAGATTTCATGGAATGTTATCTGCCGCGGTCTCCAGGTCACATCTGTACTCGCCCACATTAATGCTCATTTAAATGACTAAAACGGGGACATGTTCCTTAGACAGCTGGTCCCACTTGTGAGCTGCATCTCCAACGAGTGCAGGAAGAAATAAATGTTATTGGACAAGTGGCTGAGAAGAAACGTTTCGCGTGCACAGAGATACAAAATAGCGTTTATCTTCCTTCGGAAATAAAACTTCCCATTTAGCACCTGGAGTTTTGCCTAGTGATGCTGCAGATGATTTATGTGTTTTATTTTATCGCAGCCAAAGGCTCAAATTGAAATACCTGAAATG
Source organism: Discoglossus pictus (assembly GCA_027410445.1). Classification (NCBI taxonomy): domain Eukaryota; kingdom Metazoa; phylum Chordata; class Amphibia; order Anura; family Alytidae; genus Discoglossus; species Discoglossus pictus. The sequence goes on from CM050172.1 coordinate 93,643,206, forward strand.
ATACGAAACACTGGAGCGTCAGAGCACAAATATGTCCTGGAATTTAAATTGCAGGAATTAAGATTATTGTTCTGTGGATATGCAAAATAACTTAATGAAGCATTATGATGCAGCAAATCAGCATACACTTTGAGACTGATGCAACAGGTTTGGTTGTTATAAGTAAATATCAATATGTGTGTGTTTGGGTTGCTCAGTCGTGTTCAACTCTTCGTGACCTCATGGACCTCAACATACCATGATGATCCACTTAGTATTCATGGCAGAGATACTGGAGTGTGTTGCCAGCTCCTCCTCCAGTGGGCCATAGCAAACAGCTCCTGGTATTCGTAGGTGGTCTCCCATCCATGTACTGACCAGGCCCAACTGTGCATGGCTTCAGTGTGGTGTGACCTCTTGGCACCCAGACTGGAATGAAACCCAGGTTGCAGTGGTAAAGGCAACGATTCCTAACCACTGGACTACCAGGGAACCCCAAAATAGCAACCTAAAATTGAAAGGGGATAATAACCAGTAGCCCCATGCAATCTACCCATTTTGATTTACTAGAAAGCTTTAGCCTAATACATTCACAGTATTGCATAGTCCGCATGTGCTTGAAATCCTTTATTGTTTTTGTCTCTACCACTAGTGGTGGAAGGCCAGTTCCACTTTCCTACTACCTTTTATGTAAAGTCATACCTTTACACATTAAAATGTCTTCCAACCAATTTCAAACCATGATCTCTTCTTGATTTCCTCTTCTTTTGAAAGATTATTCCCTTCTGGACCGTATTAGCTTATTATATAAATTTAAACTAGTAAATTGCCCGTCAAAAATTACAATATAATTTTTTATTTTTCTGTCTCTCCCCCCTTCCCTCCCCTGTGTCTCTTTCTCCCTTTCCCCTACCCTGTGTCTCTGCCCCTTCCCCTGTGTCTCTTCCCCACCCTGTGTCTCTTACCCCCTCTCCCCTCCCCTATGTCTCTCCCCCCTCTCCCCTGTGTCTCTTCCCCCACCTCTCCCTTCCCCTGTGTCTCTTCCCCTCTCCTGTGTCTCTTCCATCTCCCCTATGTCTTCCCCCCTCTCGCCTCCCCTCTGTCTTTCTCCCCCTCTCCCTTGTGTCTTCCTCCCCCTCTCTCCTGTGTCTTCCTCCCCCCTCTCCCATGTGTCTTCCTCCCCCTCTGCCCTATGTCTTCCTCTCACTCTCCCCTGTGTCTTCCTCCCCCTTCTCCCCTGTGTCTTCCTCCCCCTCTCCCCTATGTCTCTCCCCCCTCTCCCCTGTGTCTCTTCCCCCTTCTGTCCCTTCCCCTGTGTCTCTCCGCCCCCACCTCTCCCTTCCCATGTGTCTCTTCCCCTCTCCTGCGTCTCTTCCATCTCCCCTATGTCTTCTCCCGTCTCCCCTCCCCTGTGTCTTCCTCCCCCTCTCCCTTGTGTCTTTCTCCCCCTCTCCCGTGTGTCTTCCTCCCCCTCTCCCCTGTGTCTTACTCCACCCTCTCTCCTGTGTCTTCCTCCTCCCTCTCCCATGTGTCTTCCTCCCCCCTCTCCCCTGTGTCTTCCTCCCCCCTCCTCCTGCTCTGCAGCTTGCGGATGTTGTGTATGCGCACAGCTCTGTATGGTCTTAGGAAGTGGTAAGTGTGTATGATCCCATGGAGCGTTACACACTTACCACAATTATTACTTAGTTGTTTCTATTCATTCTGTGTTCTAAACAATATATATTAAAGGACCATTAAAGTCTGGGAAAAAAACTTGTGAAATATGTAGCATGCTAATTACATTGGTAGCTATGTAATCCATGAGCATGAAAGCATGTTTACATAATATCTTAATCTTAGCAAATCATGCTTGTTTCCATACTGCACTTGGCATTGGCCTGGAGGCAAGACCTATGAATTGTCCTGTCACCTAATAAAAAGTGCCACAATATTGTGGCATTCATTCAATTTTATTGCAGAGATATCTGTATTCAACGCCCCTCCAAAGTGTCTAATCTTATCGGTATACATGTGAATGAAGACCACCATTTATGCAACATTGAATAAAATAGTTAAAAAATGTAAGTCTTTTCTAAATACATGTTGTCCATAGTGAAGTCAAGTTCTTCAAAAGAGCATACCAGAATTATAATACCTCAATGGCCATTTAAGGTTTTAAAGATTACCTTACAGATTTTGTCATTTAAACAATGCACAATTTTGGTCCCACACAATATAATACTTTGTAGCTTTATTGTATACAAGAGGCAGTATTAGTACTCTCAGGTCTTCCAGCGGTTGAGTTCTAGCTCACAGACCAATGCACATAGGCATAGGCCAGAATTCTCATTAGGCCCTATGAAGGGTGCCTTATTTCACACTTCAAAATGTTCCTATGCACAAAAAAGGGAAATATTGCAGTACGCAGACTCACCAGTAGTGCCAACGAGTGGAAATAGGGAGTTATAAGAGAGAGGAAGCTGCTGTGCCTAGGGGCGCCAGAGATATAAATCTGGCACTCACATAGGCCTCAATTATACAACTCCAGCAAATTTGTTTATATTTCAAAATCACACATAAAACATAATGTAGGTATTACATACTGCCCAAAACAAACAACCTAATGTGTAACCCTTTACAAGTGCTGCCTATAGCTCTCTCCCCGGCTAATGTTCTATGTGTGCTCACCATGATGTTCGAGAACTCACTACAGCCTAAAACAAACAATAAATGTACATTTTGAAACACCCACTAAGGCTTTTCAAGTGCACGTAAAGATTCTTACTTGATTTGTACCCTTTCTTGACATGATCATGGTAGGAAAGAGGTTAATAGTAATTAAATTAATGTAGGGGGTTGATGACACCTCTGTTTATTTCCCATTTTCACCCAACAAATGAACTCAAGTGTGGTTATTTGGGCTAGGGAGCCCATTAACCCCTAAATACCAATTACTCCCAATGGAGCTCCAACAGCCCTATCACTAGACCCCAGTGGGATCACTATTGACCCCATGTTCCCTAATGAATTTCCCTTATGGCATTTACCTATGCCCATGGCAATAACGAATAAGCCCCATATAAGGGTATTAATGAACCACCATTGTGCCTAACACTATCCCGCCCAAGCCATGTAATCTAAAATTATAGTATTAAATATAAAAACACTACATGAAAATATAAAATTATTGGAAAAAATGAAAATAATGAAAATAAAAAAAAGAACTATAACTAAAATAAATAAAATAATTACTGTAAAATAAAAAAGAGTACAGGTAAAAATAAATGACACCTGTAGAAGATGTTAATTTATACTTTAGTGTTCAAGGATCTGGTCAAAAGACTCCCACAATTATCTCTTCAGTCCGGGATTTGCGAGCACATTCATAAACAATTTCATGTTGCTTGAAACCAATCTACCCTCATTGAAGCCCATGGAAAATGCCTCTTCCTTCTTGATGGAAGACCCTCAATCCTCATTTTCAGCCCATGTAAAGACCCATCCAAAACAAATCCCATTGCTGTATGAAGAATACTTAAAACTAATGGAACTCCTCCTCAAAGCTTCTGAAAACATATTTTTGTTGTTTACCATCATGATCTTTTATTGAAAATGAGAGAAATCTGACCTTTCCATGAGTAAAATTATTTAAGAAAAAATTCTTAAACAATAAACATTGTTCTCAGAAACATTTACCACAATTATTATCAGACCTTTATTTAGTACACGTTGCACCTTGTCAATGTAGAAGATAGTCCATTCTCCCTCCATTTTCTGATTGTTGTCATTAATGTATATTTCTTCTCCCTTGTACAGCTCTACGGAATATATTGAAGGACCCCCAGGGTGGAACCAGTGAGCTGGTATCCGCAGTGGGGGTCCCTTGACTTGGTGGGACCAAGTGCTGGCGGAGGAGCCGGGGGCGGGCATCGAGCGAGAGGTGGCGGTTGCTCCGCCACCTTAGGCCAGCGCGGTCGCCAGCGCAGGGAAGCAGGCACCCACTCACCCTCCCCTTTATAAAAGCATTTGAGGTTGTTAAGTTGTTAAGTTTTATATTTTAAAAAAAAATAATATATATATATATATATATATATATATATATATATATATATATATATAATAAAATAAAAAAATAAATATATGTGATGTAAATAAGTCAATATTCAGTAAGATTTTGTTGCTCACGTGGTGAGCTTATGGTTGTATGTATGTGGTTTGTTGCAGCAGAGTTTTAGTAGTTGTGTTGGGGCGGGTGGGGGAGTTGCCCGGGCCAATGGTAAGAAGGCGCCGTCCCAACCTGTGGGAAGGTGTGACGACGGCACAGAGGTTGACCTCTTGAGCGTGGGCTCAAGGGATGGGGTTACTGCCAAGCCCGGGGCTCCTCCCCCATTGTAGTGAATTTACATGTGCCGTTTGCATATTATGATAATAAAACTCGCTGCGGCCAGTTGTACCTCCAACAGTTGTGTTGTGTCTTTTTTGGGGGGTTAGGGACTTTGGGTCTTACCAGGTCATGGCGCAATACAAATAAAAGATAATAATAGTCCAAAGGTAAAAGCTCGAAAATTGCTCAATTTCTTGCATCCACTGCTATTCCTAGAAACTTATGAAACATCAAGTATTTATACTTTATCTAGATCGACAGACCCCATACATATTATGTAGCATAGCACCAATATGGCCATTTTTAATGATTTAATTTTGAATCATTTCCAAGATCCCACACTGATCAGAAGCCTCTGGATCCTTTTTGGGGCAATGGACATCTTGAATTACTCTACAGAGAAATGTTGAACCTCTGGTATAAAAACTAGAACCTTTCTATTCCTTCCAGTAACACTACTTTTCTGGCTGCCATGTAAGTGAAGTTTGAACAAAAACATGTAGCAGATTTTTGTCTGCATACCTACTGCATGTAACATTAAAAAAACACCACTTCTAGGACCACCGGTTGGCCAAACATCTGCAACGTACAAACCAGAGACAGCTTCCTGGAACATCTGACAATTGGATTATGAGGCCAGAATGCTATTTCATGATACTGTTCCTTAGTGTCTTACTTGTCTCGTAGTCTTATCATTGCCTCTCTGATGCTGAAAATCAGAGGTTGATTGGGAGGTTATTGGTCAAAAGTCTCTGTCAATTCTCTGTCCTTGTGGTGAGTATGCAAATCTCTCTCAAAAGAAGATTTTGTGTTTATCTAGCTTTTCAACAGATGTATCCAGTTATGATCCAGATGGCATCCCAAATAATCTTTTTTGTTTTTTTACGCGTCATCTGGCTACCAAGCTTTGACATATGAGGCACGGCTCGTAGCTGTTGATAATGCTGTACCTCTAGCCAATACTTTCAATGCTTCCTAGAACATGTTACATGAGTAACCTGCCATACCGCAACACTCCTCCTTTGGAACTTCTGATAGTCTTGCATGTTCTGTGTGGTACACCCAGTGTCTTAATGCCCGAGAGACACAAGCAAGGATCATTGATAACGTCATGCCTATCCCTAGAGCATGACAAACTTGTCTCATCTCATATTTGACTCACTTATTCATCAACTCCTTTGGAATGGTAGATCTTTTCGCTTGTGCTTCCAATTTGGAGGTCTCTACTTTTTCAGGGCTAGCAATAAGTTTCACCTTACTAAAGTCTGCAAGGATCTGTTATATTTTTTTGATACTGACTCATCTTCTTCGGATGAACTAAAACAATTTTTTTTTCGAAATCTCCATCCTCGGATGAAGGCTCTGGAAACTTCTAGCAACATACTCTATGGGAAGTCTTCTAGCAATGTAACAGACTCGGTCCATCTTTGCTTGAAAATTTGCCAATAACTATCTCGGGCACACGGCTAATAACAGACCAGGGCAAATTCTGACACTGAATGCCCGTTCTACGTAGAGCTTATATACAGTCGTCATATTCTGACAGAGCGCTGCGCTCAGGTAATATAATCATTTAGCTGCGCTATTGCGGCACAGTGTGTACATACAAGTTATACGGGACAGCCATCTTTATGCACAAAACACCCTCTTAATACCTCAATGTCATATGTTGTTTTATCTATTTGCCTGAATTCAATAGGAAAGGGTAGAGCTGCCTATTGAAATCATATATATACTGTATATATATATATATATATATTATATGATCTAAATAGATGGTTTTATTTATATATATATATATATATATATATATATATATATATATATATATAATTAAATAGTACATTTGTATTCACATTTCAATGTCTAAAACAAGTTAAAAAACTAAAATCCAAAATACTGTTATTACACTGCACTCTGGGAACCTTGGCAGGGACATGCAAATGTGCCTACAAAGGCTTCGCTATTGCAATCCATAACCATATCAAACATGGCTTACTTTAAGCATATGCCGTGCGTGTCCAGTAATCCAGATGAATAATCAGAGAATTGCAGTATATAGTGATACATTTTATTGGACAAACACATTTATAAATACATGACAAGCTTTCAAAAGCTTCCTCTATTTCTCAAGTCCGGAGCTAAGAGAGAAAGAGAGGAACTCTTGAAAGCTTGAAATATTGACGAAGTCTGAAGCAATAATTTATATTACTTTAACACAGTATTGCTTCAGACTTGATAAAGTGAGGTTGAACCTCTTGAAAGCTTGTCAATATAAATAGGGTGTTTTTCCAATACAAAGGTATCATAATATACTGTAATACTCATTATTGATCTATATACAGTGCCTTGAAAAAGTATTCACCCCCCTTGGCATTTTTCTTGTTTTGTTGCCTCACAAACTGGAATTAACATGGATTGTTTGAGGATTTGCATCATTTAATTTACAGAACATGCCACAACTTTAAAGATGTTTATTTTTTTATTGTGAAGCAAACGACAAATAGGACAAAATAACAGAAAAAGTCTCTCTCTCTGGATCTACAATCAAACACACTGTCTGAAGCTGTGCTGGAGTCTCTCCACTATCTGTGGGCCTCAGTCTCTTCTCTCACTCTCTCTCTCTCTGGATCTACAATCAAACACACTGTCTGAAGCTGTGCTGGAGTCTCTCCACTATCTGTGGGCCTCAGTCTCTTCTCTCACTCTCTCTCTCTCTGGATCTACAATCAAACACACTGTCTGAAGCTGTGCTGGAGGTAGACTTTGGAGCCATTTCAAATTTCCTACAGCTGATCAATTAGCAACATCTGCTAACTATACCTAATTAATCTTTTACACAATGTTTCCTCATGCCTTTTCCTTCCTCATTACATCCTGTTTTTTCCTCAAGCTTCTCTTCTCAACTTTGCCACATCATGTCTCCAACCTAACCATCTCACCTTACATGCTTTCCTCTACTCTTTTATGCTCCCATGAGCTACCCTTATTCCTCCATCCACCATCTCCTCCCCTTCTAAAGCTCATAAGCAGAAACACTTCTGCAAGTCCAAATCCCACTTCCTCTCCCTCTCTCTCTTTCTTCTGCTGGCTTCTTGGGACATACCTCCTAACAGAGGCCCCTCACCTCCCACTCGCAGATTATACTATCTGACCACTAGGGGCAGATAACATATTACATACTAGGATCACTTACCAAATTACTTTCTCAGTTGCTTTCCTTTTCCTTCTAACTTTGCATACCCTCCTACCTAATGAAACTTCACTTTCTTCCTGACCCTTGCTATTTGTTATCTGCCTCTTCCATCCCCTTTAGATCGTAAGTAGAGAGTTTTCAATCTTGTAAAGTGCTTTGGGAAAAAGCACTTTCTACAAAGATTCTAAGCTCAAAACAGGGCACTCCACTTTTTGCAGTTTGTTAAAATGTATATATTTCCTTGTTCATTTCCTCTGTATAGCGCTACGGAATATGTTGGCGCGTTACAAATAAAAGTAATAATAATAATAATGTGTATAACTATTCACCCATAACTATGGCTTTATTCTGGCCACTTCCGCCATAAAGCCCAACTCTATGGAGCATACGGCTTATTGTCGTCCTATGTACAGATACTCCGGTCTCTGCTGTGGATCTCTGCAGCTCCTCCAGGGTTACCTTGGGTTTCTGTGCTGCCTCTCTGATTAATGCCCTCCTTGCCCCGTCTGTGAGTTTTGGTGGGCGGCCGTCTCTTGGCAGGTTTTCTGTTGTGCCATGTTCTTTCCATTTGGTTATGATAGATTTGATGGTGCTCCTGGGGATCAAAGATTTGGATATTTTTTTTATAACCTAACCCTGACTTGTACTTTCGCAACAACATTGACCCTTATTTGTTTGGAGAGTTCCTTGGTCTTCATGGCAGTGTTCGGTTAGTGGTGCCTTTTGCTTAGGTGTTGCAGCCTCTGGACCCTTTAAAAAAAGGTGTGTATATGTAATGACAGATCATGTGACACTTAGATTGCACACAGGTGGACATCATTTCACTAATTATGTGACTTCTGAAGGTAATTGGTTGCACCAGAGCTTTTTATGGGCTTCATAACAAAGGGGGTGAATACATTCACACATGCCAATGTTCTGTTTTCTATTTCTAAAAAATAGTTTTATGTTTATAATTTTCTCATTTCACTTCACCAACTTAGACTATTGTGTTCTGATCCATTAAATTAAATTCAGATTAACAAAACATTGAACTTAAGGCTGTAATGTAACAAAATAGGTGAAAAGTCAAGGGGGATGAATACTTTTGCAAGGCACTGTATATTTTTTGATGGGCAAGTCGCTAGTATATATATATTTGAAAAGCGAAGCAGTCATGAATGTCCAGCAACCTAGTAATTTAGTAATTATTAATATATATATATATATATATATATATATATATATATAAATATATATATATATATATATATATATATATATATATATATATATATTAATAATTACTAAATTACTAGGTTGCTGGACATTCATGACTGCTTCGCTTTTCAAATATATATATACTAGCGACTTGCCCATCAAAAAATATCGGCAATGAGATGTGTATGTGTATTTGAAATTTCAGGAACAGTTTCTAAAAAATGACGGTAAATAAAAGAAAGTGTTGAAATGCTGTTTGTCACACAATGTGAGTGTACTGTGTGCCTCAAGTAACTAAATTCCTCAAAAAGCAGAAATCTACATGACATAAAATAAGAAAAACTAAAATCACCAAAAATAAAAAATGTACATTACAGTGTGTATTATTATATAGATAGGATGTATATTAGATTATGGTATTTATTTCGGTAGATTGGGAATGTATTATTATATAGATATGATGTATATTAGATTATGCTATTTATTTATGGTATTTATTTAGATAGATTGGGAATGTATTATTATATAGATAGGATATATATTATATTATGGTATTTATTTAGATAGATTGGCAATGTATTATTATATAGATAGTATGTATATTAGATTATGGTATTTATTTAGATAGATTGGGTATGTATTATTATATAGATAGGATGTATATTAGATTATGCTATTTATTTAGATAGATTGTGTAATGTATATTAGATAGGGGTGTATTGTATTGTAATTGTATGTATTTGTATTGTATGTATTTGTACTGTATGTATTTGTATTATATGTATTTCCTTTTCAGGTGTGTATTTGTTTCTTTCTGTAGTGGGGGTGGGTTGTAATTATTTTTTTTTCTGTAATGTTCCTTTTTTTTTGTGACTTAGGTTGTTTTATTTTGTGTAATGTAGTTAATTTTTTTTTGTGAGTTATTTTTTTATTTCATGTAATGTAGATTTTTTTGTGTCTTTAGGCTTTTTTATTTTCTGTAATTAGAGTGGTGGGAGTTAATAGGGGGTAGGTAGTGTAGATGTTAATAGGTTAGTGTAGAGTGTGTTTAGTTGATCTGTAATGTTTTATTGGGGGGGTCTAGTGCAGTATAGTGTTAATACTTAGTGTCATGATGGTCCTTGAGGACCATCATGGCACTTATGTGGTTAATGTAGTGTTGTAACAGGCCCATAATGGTGTTAATATACGCTTATGGGACTGATGGGGTTAAATAGAGGCTTATGGGGGTCTGTATTGCCCCCCATAAGTGACAGGGTTAATGAAGGGTTTATGGGGGTCTGTATTGACCCCCATGAGTGACAGGCTTGATGAAGGGCTTATGGAGGTCTCTACTGACCTCCAGGAGTGACAGGGTTAATGAGGGTTTTATGGGGATCTGTATTGACCCCCATGATTGACAGGGTGACAGTGTATTTTTTTTTCTTTTACAACAGGTCCTTTAAGGACCTGTAACGCGGGAATTTAGAATTTTGATTGCAGCGGGGGTCCCCGATTGTGTGCAATCGGGACCCCCACTGCAATGGTTAATGTGGGGTTAATGCAGGGCTTGGAGCTTATCTCGAATCCCCTGCGGTTAATCCGGGTTTCCGATCTTATCTCGGATCCCTTCTTGGGTAAGTTGTAGGTGGCTGAGCGGTCCTGGGTCTTTGAGCCTCGTTTTCATTTTTTTCGGCGCCCATTTTTTCTCTCGCTTAGGGGATTTTCGTGTGTGTGAACTCGTGAATTTGTACTTAAATGGAGGTCAAACTTCACTTTCAGAGGTCCTGGGTGCCCCCCCCCCCTTGATATGGGTAAGCTTTTTATGTTGTTTTTGTGAGTATTTGGTGTGTTTTCACTGTTTGTAGTGGCGCGCGGGTCTGCCGTTATAGTGGGACTCTTAGTGTGTGTCGTGTCTGTTACGTTAAGGTTGGTTCTGAGGTTAATGCAAGTTTCCGAGGTAAGCCTCGTTTTCGTTTTTTTCGGCGGCCATTTTTTATCTCGCTTAGGGGATTTTCGTGTGTTTGAACTCGGGAATTTGGACTTAAATGGAGGTGTAACTTCACTTTCAGAGGTCCTGGGTGCCCCCCCCCCCCCCTTGCTATGGGTAAGCTTTTTATGTCGTTTTTGTGAGTATCTGGTGTGTTTTCACTGTTTGTAGTGGTGCGCGGGTCGGTGTTATAGTGGGATTCTTAGTGTGTGTCGGTGTCTGTTACGTTAAGGTTGCCTCATTCCCTAAGTGTTTTGCGAGGACGCGCATTTGTGTAACCAGAGTGAGGCGCCTTTGAGATTTTTTTTTTGTTTAAAAGTCGTGTGTGTGTGTGTTAACAAAGCCGACATTGGAGCTTCGCGAGGATCTGCATTTGCGGGGACGTTACGTTGTTTTTTTTTTGGCTGGGAGGTTGGGGTTTTTTTTGGTTAAAAAGTCGTGTGTGTGGTGTGTTTGTGTTAACACAGCCGACGTTGAGCCTCCACCTCCGCAAATGCGGACCCTCGCTTCGCGAGGACCCGCATTTGCGGGGAACTGCGTCCCTCGCTCTGCGAGGGACGCAGTTCTCACGGGCTCGCTGCGCGAGCCCGCAAGCATGAGCAACGACCCACATGCTCACAACTATATATGTGATATATATATATCATGTGATCTCAATAGACAGCTCAATATATTCGGTATTTACCATTTGCTTTAATAAGTTGTTGCACTTAATCTACAAAGGTACAATGCACAGCAGATGTGCCCCGCTCCATCCATGGAAATGTATGTTTTTGTCTGTATTAGTAAGGCAGGAAAAGCAATCAGGACAAATAATTACACTGCCCTAATTGTTTTCTCTCCAGCGCTGTTTGTATGATGGGAGATAACAGCCTGAGACCAGAGGCCACACACAGCTCCCATTTACTGATTAGCGTCTTAATTAATACTGACTGTTTTACAAAGCAATTTATTTGAATTATTTCAAAATTGTGATTAAACAATTGTTTAACAGAAAATGGACATTATTTACCTGGGCATATAACTGGGCTGCAGATGGATGGGATTAGTCGCTGTACTAACCACTCACAGTTTAACTGTTTGCCTCATTATTTTACTTTTCTTTGTCTTTTTCCTCTTCACTTGTTTTCCATCTTTTCATTTGTGGGAAGATTTTCTATGGGATGATTACCCTTGAAAGGAGCTCTGCCTCTGCTCTTTGAACATGTTCCTTTATTATCTGTATAGATCAAAGTCTCCAACCATTCATTTAATAAGAGCTCCTTCAGAAGAATGAAAAATATACAAACTGATAAATCATATATATTTTTCATTAATTATCAAATTGTAGGCCCTTTTATAAGAGTTCAAGGACTAAATAGATTGAAAACTATTAGGAGAGCTCACATTCAAGATATTCCGAAGACCTAGATTGGAGTACGACCAAGTTGTGGTAAAAAATAAAATTTAACCTTTGATTTATTAACTAATATATGAAAATTTGCGGACCACCATTTTTTCCCACTGATCTGCCTCTACAGATGGGGGATGCTACAGTTGTAATGTGGTAATCCACATTGCTTTCAATAGGACTAATGGGGAACTTATTAGTTTAGAAGGCTGTCTCTGTTTCAAACAAGCAGTTTAAATAATTCAGTGGCTGATCACATTAAATAATAATAATATCATAGAACGGGTAATAAATAAAAGGCTTTATTTGTTTTGTTAATTTCTAAAGTGAAACCAATCAAAGCAGCATGCTGCAAATTTGATTTTAAAAATATTCTTTAAAAATGTTTTATAATTCTGGTTTTAGACTAGGCTGTGTTGGAGGCCTAGACTTATAATGCATTAATTATTTATAGAAATTAAAAAATGTATATGGAACAAAGAAGGAATAGACTAGATTTAAAACTTCAGCTCCCAGCTCCGAAAAATTACAATCTTAGTTATACAAGATAAGAACCTACACTAACAGGTGTTGTTGTTCAGTCGTTTCCGACTCTCTGGGAACCTGAGGACTGCAGCACTCCAGGCACATCTGTCAGCCACTCCCCCTCTGAGCTCCCTCAAGCTCATATTTATTGCTTCAGTAACCTCATCGATCGATCTATCTATCTATCTATCTATCTATCTATCTATCTATCTATCTATCTATCTATCTATCTATCTATCTATATATCTATCTATCTATCTATCTATCTATCTATCTATCTATCTATCTATCTATCTATCTATCTATCTATCTACAGTATCTATCTATCTATCTATCTCTCTATCTATCTATCTATCTATCTATCTATCTATATATCTATCTATCTATTTACCTATCTATCTATCTATCTATCTATCTATCTATCTATCTATCTATCTATCTATCTATCTATCTACCTATCTATCTATCTATCTATCTATCTATCTATCTATCTATCTATCTATCTATCTATCTATCTATCTATCTATCTATCTACAGTATCTATCTATCTATCTATCTATCTATCTATCTATCTATCTATCTATCTGCATAAGTCTGCACACCCTCTTATAACTGGGGCTGTAGCTGTGTTCAGAATTAAGCAATCACATTCCAAATCGTGTTAAATTGAAGTCAGCATACACCTGCCATCATTTAAAGTGCCTCTGGTTAACCCCAAATATAGTTAATCTGCTCTAGTTGGTCTTTCCTGACATTTTCTTAGTTGCATCCCACAAAAGCCATGGTCCACAGAGAGCTTCCAAAGCATCAGAGGGATCTCATTGTTAAAAGGTATCAGTCAGGAGAAGGGTACAAAAGAATTTCCAAGGCATTAGATATACCATGGAACACAGTGAAGACAGTCATCATCAAGTGGAGAAAATATGGCACAACAGTGGCATTACCAAGAACTGGAGCTCCCTCCAAAATTTATGAAAAGATGAGAAGAAAACTGGTCTGGGAGGCTACAAAGAGGCCTACAGCAACATTAAAGGAGCTGCAGGAATATCTGGCAAGTACTGGCTGTGTGGTACATGGGACAACAATCGCCCGTATTCTTCATATGTCTGGGCTATGGGGCAGAGTGGCAAGACAAAAGCCTTTTCTTAAGAAGAAAAACATCCAAGCCAGGCTACATTTTGCAAAAACACATCTGAAGTCTCCCAGAAGCATGTGGGAAAAGGTGTTATGGTCTGATGAAACCAAGGTTGAACTTTTTGGCCATAATTCCAAAAGATATGTTTGGCGCAAAAACAACACTGCACATCACCAAAAGAACACCATACCCACAGTAAAGCATGGTGGTGGCAGCATCATGCTTTGGGGCTGTTTTTCTTCAGCTGGAACTGGGGCCTTAGTTAAGATAGAGGGAATTATGAACAGTTCCAAATACCAGTCAATATTGGCACAAAACCTTCAGAAAGCTGAACATGAAGAGGAACTTCATCTTTCAGCATGACAACGATCCAAAGCATACATCCATATCCACAAAGGAATGGCTTCACCAGAAAAAGATTAAAGTTTTGGAATGGCCCAGCCAGAGCCCCGACCTGAATCCGATTGAAAATCAATAAAATTAAAAGGTGCTTCAACAAAGTATTAGTTTAAGGGTGTGCATACTTATGCAAACATATTATTTTATTTTTATATTTTTTCTTCCCTTTACCTAAAAGATTTCAGTTTGTTTTTCAATTGAGTTGTACAGTTTATAGGTCACATTAAACGTGGAAAAAGTTCTGAAATGATTTATCTTTGTCTCATTTTTTTACAGCACAGAAACCTGACATTTTAACAGGGGTGTGTAGACTTTTTATATCCACTCTATCTATCTATCTATCTATCTATCTATCTATCTATCTATCTATCTATCTATCTATCTATCTATCTACAGTATCTATCTTTCTATCTATCTATTCATCTATCTATCTACAGTATCTATCTATCTATCTATCTATCTATCTATCTATCTATCTATCTATCTATCTTCTCAAGGGATTCTTGTCTTCTCAAGGTATGGCCAGAATATTTGAGCTTCAGCCTCATGATCAAACATTCCAGTGAACAGTTAGGCTTGGTTTTCTGTAGTATTGACTGATTGGATCTTTTTGCAGTCCAAGGGCAGTTTTCTCCAGCACAAACTGCACCTCTAAAAGCTCTACCTCTCAGTCACTGCCCCCCTGAGCTCCGGCATATTCATATTTATTGTGTCAGTGACCTTAGCGATCCATCTCCTCTGTTGTCCCCCCTTCTTCCCGTGCCTTCAATCTTTCCCAGCTTACAAAGGTAGCAGAAACCTTAAATAATTACAGGATGTTAATAATTATAGATATTTAATGTCAAAATAGAGTGCATAGTGTGTTATGGATGGAGAAGAAAAGTAAAGTCTTGCTGTATAGAAGACACATTCCAAAATATCTCCATGTTCTCAGAAAAAAAAACAGAAACAAAAACCACTATTCTATCACCACAAGATAAGACAAAAATGTTCTGAGTGCCACTAAGGTCAGTGTGTGGATCTCAGTTGAGCTGTGATGCACTTTGTGAGTTAAGTTGTGACAAAACTTCTGAGTTGATCTCTTTTGTTTTTAGTTTTTTGAGTGTGCGGTAGTGGTAGGCCCAGTGAGTTGAGTTGCTGTGAGCTTATTGACTTGAGTTGTGAATGGCCATGTGTTGACTTGAGATTGGCTCTTTGTTTCAAGCTGTGGTGTGCCATCTGAGATATTGGGTGGTGACTTGATCTGTGTTGGGGCCCTGAGGACTGATCTCTAGGAACCTTCTAAGCAAAGATAAGGAGTTTATACTATTGGGTGAAGTCAATGTAAGGTGAGGGCCAGGTCTCGGTCTTCCACCCCACCAAACTTGAAAGTTCTATTGCCGCCATTGATAAGAAAGAGGAACAATAAAATCATCGTGACCAACTATTTAAAAATGATGAATAAAACCCAAACTGAAGTTTTAATTTATTTTTGGTGTTCTATAAAGACTTTTACAAGTCCTTCAGTTTCTGTTTCTTTAGAATACTTTATTCTAACATCCCTCACTGTAATGTAGCCATGTATTAAATATTGTTTAACCACTCGGTTTATGTAAAACTTCTACCTTGCCCATCTTAAATTGAATTTCCGTGCTATAAATTTCATGTTTTCATATCAGTTAATTGAACAGCTAAATTGGTTGTAGACAGTGTCAGAGCGAATACGTTCTGCAGTCTATCGGCCGATTCTGCTGCAAATGTCTGGAACTGGGAATCCAGCCCCACAAAGTGACACAATCATATTCTAAATTAATTACAGCGCTACATCAGCTACAAGTTTAATTTTTACCCACCAGCATTTCCAATCTTATCACTTGCAAAACAGCCTCTTCATTTCTTCTAACACAAATATATCTTCGTTAAATTGTAATTGTCTGCATTATGTTTCAAGGTGTCAGATACAAGAGAGCAGTCTTACATTTATTTGCCATTGTAGGCTTTAATTCTCAGAGGTCTAAATCTACATTTGAGTGGAAAAGTGTAGTAATATAATAAACATCCTTAAAGTAGCATGGTAGTGCATTTACAAGTAAAGCTAATATGTTTGTTTGTTAGCCAGAGACTCATAAATACAGTATGTTCTTTAAAATAAATATACATAAATATTGTTTATTACTTTTTAATGTGTCAGTTTTCCCCTCAAGCAGAGTTACTCATCTCTCCCTATCTGTGCCTATTAAACAGCATGGACAGCTCTGCCTGGAAGCCAAACTAGATAAAAAAGGTTGACCAGTTAGACTTTGGTTCAGACTGCAAGCAGGTTACAGTAACCTCTGTGCAGGCCATGGGGGTGGAGCTAATGTTGTCAACCAATGACATCATAGCTGAGCTCTGCTTAAGGAGAAAACAGACAGTTTGAAAAGTAAGAAAAATATTAACTTATTTTTAATTTAAGCTGAATATTGTTTTAAATAATTTATGCCCAACAAATAAACATACAAACTTTACTTGTAGATGCAGTACATTGATCCTTTAAAGGGATACAAAAATGTTTTCATTGGAAACTAAATAAGAAAAAAAACAGCTGTTTGCAATTAAATGCTATTAAATGAATTTAGTAGAATAAACCTAGTTGAAGTTGCTATTAAGATGCTCAAAGTGAATTTCCTAACAACGACAGGCAATCTAGAAAAACAGGAATCTAAAGGGCCATTACTGTATTAATGAACTCTAAAGTGTTTTTAATTTTTAAGTGCATAAAGTACTAGGGCTTCATTATTTGAGATTTGTTAAAGTTTTACACCATTTTAATTATTTGGTCGCTCTACTTTTGTTTAGTTTTTTCTAGTTTGTCTGGCATTGCCTAGTCTTTGAATGTTCACATTTTAGTGTCCTCTGCTGATTTCATTTGTTGTTATCTCATATTTTATAAATATCAAATTTTTATTATTTTAGAATCTGTAATTTTTATTTCTTAGACCTATCCCAATATAAGCAGAAAGTGCTGTTGCTCCCCTGGTAATTCTATCTCTTTTAGCATGTTGTGTTTCTGTTGTTTTTGGAAGAAAATAGGCTGTTATCCTCACTATCAAATACTTAAAGGGCCATTTACCTCACTGTAAGGGCTCTACATGATGTGAAAGAGCTCAGCATTGTATGGTAAAATAATCTATTTTTTATTTAAACTAATATTTTTAAGTCTAATCACAGACACAGTCTATCCTGCCTACTGACTGTTGTATGATTAATAACAGACATACAGCCACGCAGTGAGGACAGTAATTGATAGCAGTTTTTCCCTGAACTCAAGAATGTACCAACCAGTTAACTCATAACTGACCTGTTTAGGTGATTCCAGCATTCCATACTCTGCA
Organism: Discoglossus pictus; assembly: GCA_027410445.1. Classification (NCBI taxonomy): domain Eukaryota; kingdom Metazoa; phylum Chordata; class Amphibia; order Anura; family Alytidae; genus Discoglossus; species Discoglossus pictus. The sequence continues at coordinate 93,660,715 of CM050172.1, forward strand.
CAGATATATTTGTTAAGGTTAACTCTATTTTTCCTTTTGCTCACTACACAGAGCTGTAATAGTGGGTCTGGGAGGGGGTAGCCTGTGGCTCAAGTAAACACAGATTTTATTGATTTATCAGTGAAAAATGCACATATTTAAAAAAAATCAAAAAGTATTTTAACATGCTTTTATGAGATCTTTACTGTGATGTAGTTCAACTTGTACTGAATTAAGAAGCCATTTAAATATGTTTTTTGCACCCATTTTGAGTAGTTTCAGTCATTTTAATTTCACATATTATGAGAACATGGGCTTCTAACATTTTTATTAAAGGGAAATATTAAACTGAGAGGACAGAAATGTTATGACAACAAATGTAACTATTTTAAATTGTAGTGCACTCTATGGGCCTCATTCTATTAGCGGCCGCAGCTGTTGCGGGGCCGCAAGGACTGGCCGCAAGCTATTTGGCTATTCTATTCCCTTACGGCCGGAGGCTCCGGCAGGCTTGCGGCCGGTGCCTTGCTATCTCTTGCGGCCGCTCGCGCCAGAGGAAATCCTTTGATCTAAAACGGCCGCAAGAGTTTCGGCCGTAAGAAATTCCTATTTGCAATTCAATTGCTCCGGGAAACCTCTCTGCAAGGCTAAAAAAGCCAGCCGCAGCTTACTTGCCGGAAAGAGGTCCCGCTAGCACCAATTAAGCACATAAAATAGCTCAAATAAAGCCATCCTGCACTTTGAGAAGACTATAAAGGGATTTTAGGTGTTAGAAAAAATAGCACATAATTATCCTTTACTCAAATCCGTAAAATATTTTATTTTTAATATCCGTAAAATATCCATGTAAAAAGTCCAGAGGGCTTGGAGCACCTCAGACACACCCACGCCGCAGCCGGAAAATAAACAGTTAATTTGAACTCGGGTTTGGGCTGATGTGCAAGCTTGAGAGTGGGTTCCTTTTAATCCTCATGTCCCCCAATATGATCCCTAGCATTTACAGAGCTGTACAGTGCAGGCTTGAATTTATTTTTGAGTTTTTATATTTCACAGCTTACGGCCGGTTCCAAGATATGCGGCCGGCCATAAAAGGAGATCCTTGCGGGGCCGTATAATAGAATCGCGAGTTAACTGAACCCCCGCAAGGAATCGCAGCCTTACGGACGATTTACGGCCGCTAATAGAATGAGGCCCAATGTGTATATGCATTGTGTGTTTGCTGAAGAGGGAAAAATAAGGGAAATAAACAAATAGACAGCGTGGGTATCATGGGTAGGATTAAAAAAAAGAAAAAAGAGGAGAGGGAGAAGGTGAGGGACAGAAAAAAAGGTGAGGAAGAGCAAAAGAAGATTGAAAATAAGATCAGAAACAACTATAGAGAGAGGGAGCAATGGGGAAGAAAGAAAGAGAAATGAAGGCATGGTTGTTGGTGGAGAAGAAGGTGGAGAAGAAAGAGAAAGAGGTCAAGAATTATGAGAATTCAAGAGAATGAGGGGGGAACAACAGATAGAGATGTGTAGAGAAAATTGAGGTGGAAACAGAAATGAGAGAGAAAGAGTCTGTGCTATGTACAGTGCATGAATATTTCTAACACTTTTATTAACAAAATAATATATAGCAATAAAATATAATATATGTGTAGGGTACATCAATGGAATTCGGGAAATGAATAAGGTGAAATAGAGTTAAGTAAATTGCTCCAATTCATCTGTTTTCTAAGGAGCTTATTATCTTGACACAAATCTAGGCACCACCCAAAGAAATAGCAGTTTGTTTCAAAGAGCTCTACAGCATTGAAATCGTATGTCATAATAGAAGAGAAAAGAGAGGAAGTAATGAATGAGATATGAAGAAGGCAGCAATATGTCATTCTCTGAATATAATGGTTGGGGAACATTGCCAGAAAACTGGAGAAAAGCAGAGGTGATACCCATATTTAAAAAGGGAGCAAGAACAAATCCAGGGAATTATAGGCCTGTAAGCATCGCTTCTGGGCAGGCTTTTTGAAGGGTTAATAAGGGATAGCATACAAGAATATGTCTATTTGAAGAAGATTATCAGTCAGAGTCAACATGGATTTACGAGGGATAGGTCATGTCAAACAAATCTAATTAGTTTCTATGAGAAGGTTAGATAGTACTTGGATCAAGGCAACTCAGCAGATGTAGTCTTTTTGGATTTTGCAAAGGCTTTTGATACAGTGCCTCTTGTAAGACTACTGTGTAAACTAAGGGATACAGGAATTGCCGTACATATCTGCTCATGGATTGAGAGCTGGCTAAAATACAGGAAGCAAAGAGTTGTGGTAAATGGAGCGTACTCTGATTGGACTAATGTGGTAAGTGGGGTTCCTCAGGGTTCAGTATTAGGTCCTCTCCTTTTTAACTTATTTATTAATGAATTAATGAAATATGACTAGAAAGTATTGACTCAATTTGTGCTGATGACACTAAGTTGTGCAAGGTAATTAAATCAGAACATTACATAACTCTATAAATTAGAGAAATGGGCAACTAAATGGCAGATGAAATGTAATACAAATAAATATAAAGTTATGCATCTGGGAAGGAAAAATAGCCATGCAATGTATCATCTTAATGGAGCAAATCTAGGGGTATCAGATACTGGAAGGGATTTGAGAGTGCTTGTGGACAACTACCCAGGTGACTGCTCAATGCAAAGCAAAGGCAAATAAAATATTGTATATGTATTAAAAAGGGTATAGAAGCCAGGGAAGCAAATATAATTCTGCCACTATACAAATCCCTAGTACACTCTCATTTTATCACTTTATAAAAAGGACATTTTAGAGCTGGAAAAGGTACAGAGAAGGGCAACAAAACTAATAAGGGGAATGGAGGGGCTAAGTTATGAAGAAAGACTAAAACAATTAAACGTATTTTCTCTACAGAGATCAGAAAAGGCTTTTTTTCTCCTTTTGAGACAATTGGCAATGTTTCAACGTTTTTTCTTTTTCTGTTTGCCTTCCTCTGTATCAATTAACAATTAATTAACAATTAAACCGCATATTACAAAGGGCAGAGGATATCTAAAAAGGTTGAACTTGATGGACTAAAAGTCTTTTTTCAACCTAAATTACTATGTAACTATGTTACATTAAGAGTCTTGCACCACAGTTATGGAAAGGTGTGTGAACTACACAAATAGTAAAACTGAATTACATATCCAATGTGTGGATAAAGATATAAGTTTTGTAAAGGTAGTTTAACTGTGTGTACATAGCTACCAATGGAGTATGGAGTACAATATAGAGTTACAAGGTTTTTTTACAGCGTGGACAGAGATGATTGATGTCAAAGTTGTACTTTTTATGTAGAAATGCAAATTCTTACATAATTACATTCTTACATAGTAATTAAGGTTGAAAAAATACTTTTAGTCCATCAAGTTCAACCTTTTTAGATCTCCTCTGATCTGCAATATGCGGATTAATTGTTAATTGATCCAGAAGAAGGCAAACAGAAATAAAAACCCCAGTGAAACTTTGCCAATTGTCTCAAAAGGGGGAAAAAAATTTCCTTCCTGACCCCAGATACTGGTGATCAGAATCCTCCCTGGATCAATACTCTCCCTCTAATTATCCATGATAAACCTGAATGCCCTTTTTATTTAAAAATATATCCAATCCCTTTCTAAAGTTATCTATCAAATCCACTGTCACCACCTTCTTTGGTAGAGAATTCCACAGATTAACCACCCTTATTGTGAAGATCCCTTTTCTATCTTTAAGGTGGAATCTTTTGGCTTCTAACCTCAAAGGATGTCCTCTTGCTTATTGATGAAGAGATTCCACAGCTTGCCACCAGCTGTCACAATCTACTGCTTCTCAGTTGGGGTTTGATAAGGCTGTTATTGCCAAACCTACCCAGCAGATCTACCAGATTCTTTTGATCTCTTCACTAAGACAGCTGATGTCTCTTAAATTAGATGTAGTCTTTAAGAATATGAATGCAGGCTCAGCATTATAAGAAATCAGAAACTGTTTTTATTTCTGTGGACAAGGGCTCATCTATAAGGCATCATAACAGCAACTTCATTCATACAGTCATTGCGGTTATCTTCTTACCTCCCTTTTTAGATAGGAGCATATCTGTCTTCAATATATGTCTTCTTCCCTTGGCTTAGGAACATATATATATGTATATATACTTTAAGACATTCAACCCAGCATTATCTCAACTGCCCTCAGAGACACCAATACATCTCTCTCTCTGTCAGAAAAAAACTCAACTGCCAACTGCTCTCTCCACTCTCTGACAGTTACCACCGACCACACAACATTCTAAACCATTTAACTCCTTACACACTGGACACAATTAATCATATAGTCATCAACATAACATAACATAGCATAACATTTTACATATTAATTAACATGACATAACACATATAGAATAATCAAATTAACATAAAAGCATATTAAAAAACTAAACTTTTACTGACCCCAAAGGTGGTTTAGGGGAATCATGACAACTACTTCCCCCTTTTATTAGTGGATAATTCTCTAGCTACACTGTTTTTACTTGTCCTCCTGTCTAGAAAGTCCGTCCGCATTCTGATGGACTTTTCCTCGTCTATGTTGGATAGTAAAATTATAAGTCTGTAAGGCCAAGCTCCACCTCAGTAAACGGCCATTATCCCCAACCACCTTAGATAACCAACATAGGGGATTATGGTCTGTAACCACAGTAAATTCCCTTCCATACAAGTAGTGTTGTAGCTTCTTAAGGGCCCATACCACAGCCAAACACTCCTTTTAAACTGCTGCATATGCCACCTCCCTGGGTAGCAGCTTTCGGCTGAGGTAGGCAATGGGGTGCTCACATCCCTGCTCATCCTTCTGACACAACACAGCCCCCAGTCCATATGTGGAAGCATCCGTTTGTACAATAAAGGGCTGTTGATAGTCTGGAGCAGCTAATACAGGGGAGCAGGTGAGAGCATCCTTCAAGGCCTGGAAGGCAACTTCACAAGCAGAGGTCCAGTCCACCAACTTGAGCATCCTCTTCTTTGTCAAGTCGGTCAGAGGCTTGGCCATGGCACTGTACAAAGGAATAAACTTTCTATAATATCCTTTGGTCCCCAGGAAAGCCATTACCTGCTTCTTAGTTTGGTGGGTGGGCCATGCAGCTATCCCCTTAACCTTGGCTGGTTCTGGCCTAATCTGCCCACTGCCCACCCAATGGCCTAAATACTGTACTTCAGCCCTGGCCCACTGACATTTGTCTGGGCGAATAGTCAATCTGGCCTCCTTTATAGTGTGCAGTATACTTTTGATATGCTGAAGGTGATCCTCCCAAGTATTACTGAATATGGCGATGTCATCCAAGTAAGCCTGAGCATACCCATGGTGCCCCTGTAATAATTGATCTATTAACCTCTGAAAAGTTGAAGGGGCATTCTTCATCCAAAATGGCATCACCTTGAATTGGTAAAGACCAAAGGGTGTGATGAAGGCCGACCTCTCTTTGGCTGTCTCAGCAAGGGGAATTTGCCAGTACCCCTTGGAGAGATCCAGAGTGGTGAGGTACTTGACAGTACCTAGACGGTCCAACAACTCGTCCATGCGTGGAATAGGGTAAGCATCAGTCTTGGTCCTGTCATTTAGCATACGATAGTCCACACAGAAACGAGTGGTCCCAACCTTTTTAGGCACCAGTACTACTGGGGAAGCCCACGGGCTATTGGAACGTTCAATCACCCCTAATCTTAGCATCTCCCGCAGCTCATCAAAGATACTAGCCCTCACTTTCTCTGGTACCCAGTAGGAGGGCTGTTTTAATGGTGGGCAACCTTCTGTTATGACCTCATGCACTGCTAGAGGGGTACACCCCGGGCTAATAGAGAATAGGGCATGGTAGGGGGCCAGGGTTTCAATCAGCTGCCTTTGGTAGTCTGCACTTAAATTCACGGACTGTCCTACCACCTCCCTCTGATTGTTGAGCCCAACTGGGGCTAACAGGTCAGGTAGGACTCCTTCTTCTGGGTCACTGCCGATAGGCAGACAAATAGCTAGCAAATGTTGGGGTCGCCTCTGGTATTCTTTCAGCCTGTTTATGTGGGCCACCCTTGTGACCTTTCTTTCAGGGTCTACAATTACCACATATGTATGAGGGTTCAATTTCTTAGTAATGGGGTAGGGCCCTTCCCAGATTGCTTTGAGCTTATCCTGTGGATGAGGGACTAACATCAAAATCTCTTGTCCTACCTCCAGTTCCCTCTCCTTGGTTCCCCTATCATAGTATTTCTTGGCTTTGGCTTGAGCCTCTTGCATGTGGTCTCTAACCAACCCAGTTAACAGGGCTAGTTTCTCCCTAAAAGCCAGGATGTATGAGGCCACCGAAACCTGGTTTTGTCCATAGTCACCTTCCCATGCTTCTCTGATCACGTTCAAAGGTCCCCTTATTTGTCTACCATACAGGAGTTCAAAGGGAGAGAACCCCGTGGACTCCTGCGGTACTTCCCGGTAGGCAAAGAGAAGGTAGGGAAGTAGACGCTCCCAATCCTTCTCTTGTTCTGTGAAAGTACAGAGCATTTTCTTAAGGGTACCATTAAACCTCTCACAAAGACCGTTGGTCTGAGGATGATATGGGGAAGAACTCAGGTGTTTGATCCCACATAACTTCCATAACTGTTGGGTTACTTTAGCCATAAACTGGGTACCTCGGTCAGACAAGATCTCTTTAGGGAACCCCATTCGTGAGAACACCCCCAATAAAGCCTCTGCTACCTTCGTAGCTGAAATCTTAGACAAGGGAACAGCTTCAGGATATGGGGTGGCATAGTCTACTATGGTCAGAATGAACTGCTTCCCAGTCCTGCTGCTTCTAGCCAAGGGTCCTATCAGGTCAATAGCCACTCTCTGAAATGGGGTATCCATTACTGGTAATGGTTGAAGAGGGACGCGGGTACCCCCTCCTGGGCGGCCATATCGCTGGCAAGCATCACAGGAATTACAGTAATTAGATACATCCCTGTTCAACCCCGGCCAGTAGAACACCCTAGTAAGGCGATGCCGTGTCTTCTTCACCCCCATGTGTCCAGCTAAGCGTACCTCGTGGGCTATCTCTAGCAACCTCCCTCTAAACTTTTGGGGAACTACCATCTGCTTCTTAACCTCTCTCATCCCATTTCCCTCAGGTTCGGAGGTAATTCTGTACAGCAATCCTTCTTCCCACACATACTCATCTCCTTCAGGACCCTTCTCTCGCTTGTCAGCCCTTTGCCTAACCCCAGCCAAGGTCCCATCCTCCCATAATGCTACCTTCACTTCCCTTACAGTAGCCCAACCCAAACCCGGTTCCCCAGCAGGTAATGGACTTACCCCAGTTTCCAGGTGACCGGCCTTAACCTCGTCGCTTGGACCATCCCTGGTAACCTTGGCAGCTTGCGATTTGGTCACAGCAGTAACATATCGGCTCTCTAGATGCCCCAAATCATTGCCCAACAAAACCTCAGCTGGGAGCCCATGCATAACTCCGACTTCACAAACTCCTTTCCCAGTGCCCCAATCCAACTGCAAACGAGCGACTGGGATGGAAATTTTTTGGTCTCCAGCCACCATGACCTCCATGGTCTTAGGAAGAATGGCTGTACATGGTACAATTTCCGGATGGACCACGGTCACTGCAGCTCCTGTATATCGAAATCCCCTTGCCTCCTTTCCCTGGACCAAAACCTTTTGGAAATGCTGGTTCCTGTTGCCTCCTGAACCAGTCTGCACAGCATGGATGGGGTGATAGAAGCCCACCTCTCTGGGTCTGGTCTGTGTCACTCCAGACTCATCGATGTCCACATTCCACTCCCCCAGATAGTAGACTGGCTAAGTGGGGTGGCTGTCCACCCTGCGAGGCACATTGGGGCATTCTCTTTTCATATGCCCTAGTTGATGAGAACCATAGCACTCCAAACCCCTTGTGTTCCGAGGGACATGACGAGAGCTGGTAAGTACTGTGGGTCGAGGGGCCACTCCTGTGGTTCCCCCAGGGCGACTATCACTTTGTGGAGCTGCAGGGCTAGGTCTGGTGGCTATAGGGCAATACGTTACAGGTGCTGGAGTTGGAGGTCCCACTTTAGTAGCATTGTTGGGGCCCTTAACTCCTGTCTCACCTCTAGTAGCCTCAAAATGATCTGCTAGACGAGCAGCCTCCTCCCCTGTAGTGGGTTTTCGATCATGTTCCCAAACCTTTAACCTCTCAGGACAAATTGAGTAAAATTGCTCCAGCAGTATTAAGTCCATCGCTTTCTCCAGGGTAGTTACCTCCTTCCCCTTCCACCAACTGTGACAGGCATGCCTCATCCAAAAGATAACTTCAGTATAAGTGTCGCCAGCACCCCTGGTCAAGGTTCGAAATTTTTTCATATAGGTTTCTGGGGTCACCGCATATCTGGCCAACAGCACCTTTTTCACCTCCTCATACATCTGCTGACACTTAGGGATAACTATGAATGCTTCACTTGCCCTTCCACTTAGTCAGCTGACCAGAAGCCTAATCCACTCGGCTTTGGGTATTTGGTGTAGCTCACATTGCTGCTCAAAGTCCTGGAGGAACCCATCTATGTCCCCCTTTTCATCACAGAAGTGTTTAAAGCTATTATACGCTGTCTTTATCCTGGCTGCTGTTGGATCCCTTACTTCAGTAGGACCGGATGACAGACAGGTAACTCTCTGTGGTTTCTCTCGCTGGACCTCTTGGCTGATCTGGGTCCGAAGGGCCATTAGCTGATCACCGGACAGACTCGCCGGCATCATAGCCCTCCACTTTTTAAATCTCTTACAAATGTTTTCCTCTTCATTAGAGGGTATCTCCAGAGCAAGGGCTGGATCTAGTGTGACTATTGCACCTTCCTCCTCTGTCTCCTGTCTTTCCTCCACCTGACGGAGCTCATCATTCAGCAGGAGTTCCTGGATCATCTCTGCCTTTTTGGTGGTCGCTGTTCTGTGGAGCCCTCTCTCCCGGTACAGGTCCCTGAGGCCTTCAATGGACATGCTGTCATATCTGGACATGCTGATTGTCTTAGCTTATTGATGAAGAGATTCCACAGCTTGCCACCAGCTGTCACGATCTACTGCTTCTCAGTCGGGCTTGATAAGGCTGTTATTGCCAAACCTACCCAGCAGATGTACTAGATTCTTTTGATCTCTTCACTAAGACAGCTGATGTCTCTTAAATTAGATGTAGTCTTTAAGAATATGAATGCAGGCTCAGCATTATAAGAAATCAGAAACTGTTTTTATTTCTGTGGACAAGGGTTCATCTATAAGGCATCATAACAGCAACTTCATTCATACAGTCATTGCGGTTTTCTTCTTACCTCCATTTTTACATAGGAGCATATCTGTCTTCAATATATGTCTTCTTCCCTTGGCTTAGGAACATATATATATATATACTTTAAGACATTCAACCCAGCAATATCTCAACTGCCCTCAGAGACACCAATACATCTCTCTCTCTGTCAGAAAAAACTCAACTGCCAACTGCTCTCTCCCCTCTCTGACAGTTACCACCGACCACACAGCATTCTAAACCATTTAACTCCTTACACACTGGACACAATTAATCATATAGTCATCAACATACTATAACATAGCATAACATTTAACATATTAATTAACATGACATAACACATATAGAATAATCAAATTAACATAAAAGCATATTAAACAACTAAACTTTTACTGACCCCAAAGGGGGTTCAGGGGAATCATGACAATGTGTGCAGTCACAATTTGTGTATAAAACTACACTGTGTGTAAAGAGCTAAAATGTGTGAATAGAGCAGTATTATCCAATCTTCACATGAAGGGCCAATGATCAATCTAAAAAAATGGTTTTAATACATCATCAGCCCCATTAAATTTGAGCCCTGTATCAGCAACGTGAGACACGCAACGGCTGCGGGCTTGAAATTCTTCCGAGTTACGGTGCTATTAAATTAGGGAGCTGCGAGTTACAAGCGTGAGACGCAAACCCGTAACTCGTTCATCGGTCCTGCGCATGATCAATTAGTCAAACCCGTAGTTACTGGTTTAGACAGAGCCAATGGAAAAAGAGATCATCATCATGACGTCACTGAAAAAGGTGAGATTAGATTTCAGAGTGCTACAGGATACAATTTGCGATCGGACCCACATTCCACAATAATGCAATATTAATAAAGCCATCAATATGATATTCTATTACATGTGAGTTACAGAATATGTATTAACACATTATTTGCCGTGATCGATATAACACAAAAATTAAACATGAAATAAAGTATTTTTCGGGGCCAGTTTGTGAGCCTGAGAATGTTGTGCTATTAATTTTAAGACCTAACATCACTTTCGCTTTTAATATACAGTATCTCACAAAAGTTAGTACACCCCTCACATTTTTGTAAATATTTTTATATCTTTTAATGTGAAAACACTGAAGAAATGACGCTCTGCTACAATGTGAAGTAGTAAGTGTACAGCCTGTATAACAGTGTAAATGTGCTGTCCCCTCAAAATCACTCAACACACAGCCATTAATGTCTAAACCATTGGCAACAAAGTGAGTACACCCCTAAGTGGAAATACCAAAATTGGGCCCAAAGTGTCAATATTTTGTGTGGCCGCCATTATTTTCCAGCACTGCCTTAACCCTCATGGGCATGGAGTTCACCAGAGCTTCACAGGTTGCCACTGGAGTCCTCTTCCACTCCACCATGATGACATCACGGAGCTGGTGGATGTTAGAGACCTTGCACTCCCCCACCTTCCATTTGAGGATGCCCCACATATGCTCAATTGGTTTCAGGTCTGGGGACATGCTTTACCAGTCCATCACCTTTACCTTCAGTGCTGCTGGCACTGGGGAGCTACAGTTCATTGAGGGAACCATGAATGCCAAAATGTACTGTGACGTACTGAAGCAGATCATGATCCCCTCCCTTCAGAGACTGGGCCGCAGGGCAGTATTCCAACATGATAATGACCCCAAACACACCTCCAAGATGACCACTAGCTTGCTATAGAAGCTGAAGGTAAAGGTGATGGACTGTTCAAGCATGTCACCAGACCTAAACCCTATTGAGCATATGTGGGGCATCTTCAAATGGAAGGTGAGGGAGTGCAAGGGCTCTAACATCTACCAGCTCCGTGATGTCATCATGGAGGAGTGGAAGAGGACTCCAGTGGCAACCTGTGAAGCTCTGGTGACCTCCATGCCCATGAGGGTTAAAGCAGTGCTGGTAAATAATGGTGGCCACACAAAATATTGACACTTTAGGCCCAATTTGGACATTTCCACTTATGGGTGTACTCACTTTTGTTGACAACAGTTTATACATTAATGGCTGTGTGTTGAGTTATTTTGAGGGGACAGCACATTTACACTGTTATACAGGCTGTACACTTACTACTTTACATGGTAGCAGAGGGTCATTTCTCCAGTGTTGTCACATGAAAAGATATAATAAAATATTTTACAAAACTGTGAGGGGTGTATTCACTTTTGTGAGATACTCTAAGTACAGTAGTGGGTTTTGTATTTGCATTTAAAGTGCTACGGATTGGTCTTTACCCCCCTTGCGAGTCCTCTCCAGCACTCGTTGGGCTTTGGGCTCCATTTGAGTGCTACGGGCTTGTTTACGAGTGACTTTGTTGCAATTTAATAGCATGATTGCAATTGTATCAGTTAAGGGCTTGACAGATCAAAGGATTTGTGGGCTGCGAAGTTCCACATTCAGGTCCCGTAGGCATTTTTTTGGCTTTCCTGCGTCTTAACCCACAAGTCGTCTGCGGGTAGGTTACGTTACGGGCAACATTTTAACACATTGAGGGAATTTAATAGGGCTGCATGTTTCCTCAATATATTTTAAGCTCACAGCAATAAGTAGAGAAGGATTATTAGATATCTATAATGTTAGGATAATGTTCTGAGCTCATGAACCAAAAATCACTTTGTCACATGCAGAAAGCTAAAGCTCTCTTTGCAATTGTCACTCTTGCCATGACAACCTGTTACACCACAGCACTTCACTTCAAAACTCCCCACCATCAATTTTAGCGCTTCAATGTGAATATCAACACAATGTGTCTATAGAAAGGCAGTATTAGTATTAAAGGAACACTAAAATCACCATATGTTATTTACCCCATCCGAGTGATGTTGATGAAAATCATGTGCAAAAGTTGTTTAAATATTTTAAGTTGATCAATAAATGAGTTAGAAGTTTTCATTTTTACATATTGCTTGTATAATGCCTGAAGCCCTCCCACAAGACTCTGCATATACAACCATGTTCAGGCTTTAACTGTCACCTAATTATATTTAGCTTTATTGGTTTCTATACTTACTGATTTTCTTATGGACATGGTACAGTGGGTAAGCACATCTGTTATAAGAATTATTTTAAAAATAACGCATATTTGTCTCATACTTTTCTTTTACAGTTTAGATATATTTTTTTGTATCATTTTACCAAAATAAAAAATATTATTGGAAAAAAGTGCATTGAATAGATTCTAACCCAGTTAAAAAAAAAGTTTTAGAACCAATGACTTATTAAGGAGAACTATTTATGAAACTCACTTTCCACTAGGCCAACACATTCTGCTGTAAAAACTAAGTGTAAAAGCAAAACTAAAATCATTTTTTAACTATATATATTTATATTGAATAATTAAGTGAAATATGAGCTAGTTTTTTAAAATATTTGTGTGTGTGTGTGGATAATGAATTGTTCTATTATACAACCTAAAAATATATTTCTGATTTTTAAAACAGTAAAGAAATATCTGTCTCTGGGTGGAATTGAACTCATGACATTTAGTTCCACAGGCAGCTGCATTACTAACAGCATTATTAAATTGCCATTTGGCCAATTGAATAGGGTTTTTAGTTTTAAGTTAGTGAAGACCTTGCTTTTGGATAGAAGTTCCCTTACTAAAAACTTGTGTAAATAAATATGCTCTGTGCTTTTATAGAGCCCTATTCAATTGTCCGAATCATAATTTAATAAGGCTAAAAGTTATTTCACCAGCTATTGCATTTGCTGCTAGAATATGACTAAGTAGTTCCAATGAGTCAGTCACAATCGGATTCAATCGCTGAAAGCTTCTGCATATGAATCAAATTAATTATTCATTGTTCTGTGCGGTACAGAGCTCATTTAGGCAGAGGCAACTCACTGAAATAGCCAGATATCAACTGATCATAACTTCATCAATTCAACATCAGTTTTCAAAATTAAAACACTTTTTCAATATGCTTTTTCACCCTCTATCTAATGGTCCAGAGGTCATGTTTGTGGTCCTTTAAGTATCCCTTTAAGTTGCATTAGTTATACATATACAACATATATAGAGATACAAAGTGAGGAAAAAGCTGCAATCTGTGTATAGAACAATGTATACTGAACTGAGTATATAGAACAGTGCATGTCTTGAAGATTAAGTGTTATTATGTATACTGCATAGTTTCTATGAGTTAATCTGTATGAGTTTTTGATGTATGCCCAGTTCTTAGTTCAGTAGTCTTTGGTCAGTTAATACTAATACACATTCTGTAGCCCAGGGCCAATGATCTGCAGGCTTTTGCTTGCTTTTCAATGTAAGAAGCTGATAAATAATCAGATTTTGCAAATCTCTCTTAATGTAAAATCAGAATCATAAAGTCAACTGATCCAAACCGCCATCTGTTCACTGAGTGATGCTAGTCCAGTAGTCTGGTTTTATCTGGTGCCACACAGGCGGCTTCCAGACTATTCCTGCTGCTCGGGTCTCTAATACCAGGATATCTGGGCTTTTTACAAGGCAGATAAAGCTCTTGGATGTATGTGTGTGTGGAATTAGAGTCTCACATAAAGGGTGGCCTGTTAAAAAACTGTAAATACATCTGTTCATATAACACACATTGAACTGCTGTGATATCATGCTTAACTGGGAAATAAAATAGTCTGGTTTCAACATTTCAGTCTCAGAGCATAGTATCCTGGGCTGACATCCTTCATTAATTTAGCAGAACTCTGATTAATAGATGAGACATCCTCAGATATGTGCAGTTTATGGGCTCCATATATTACCTTCTACAACACTCAATCTTTCCTAGAATGGTTTATTTCCACATTACATGAAATATGAACTATAAGCAGTTTAACATCATACTGACATGGTTTCTGGATCCTCACCAATCCAACCAGATCTCATCAGGCCATTTGTCTCCATAGCCCAGTGAAGGTGTGATAGGAGTGTCGTAGGTAATGGTTGGCATGCTCTATATATTAGTCGTAGAGTAGTTGGTAATGGTTGGTATGTTCTATATATCAGTCATAGAGTAGTAGGTAACGATTCACATCCTCTATATACAGTACCTTGCAAAAGTATTCACCTCCCTTGACTTTTTACCTATTTTGTTTCATTACAACCTTAAACTCAATGTTTTGTTAATCTGAATTTTATGTGATGGATCAGAACACAATAGTCTAAGTTGGTGAAGTGAAATGAGAAAAATATATACATAAAATGTTTTTTTAGAAATAGAAAACAGAAAATTGTCATGTGCGTATGTATTCACCCCCTTTGTTATGAAGCCGATAAAAAGCTCTGGTGCGACCAATTACCTTCAGAAGTCACATAATTAGTGAGATGATGTCCATCTGTGTGCAATCTAAGTTTCACATGATCTGTCATTACATATACACACCTTTTTTCAAAGGCCGCAGAGGCTGCAACATCTAAGCAAGAGGCACCACTAACCAAACACCGCCATGAAGACCAAGGAACTCTCCAAATAAGTAAGGGACAATGTTGTTGAGAAGTCAGGGTTAGGTTATAAAAAAAAACATTCAAATTTTTGATGATCCCCAGGAGCACCATCAAATCTATCATAACCAAATGGAAAGAACATGGCACAACAGCAAACCTGCCAAGATACGGTCGCCCACCAAAACTCACGGACCGGGCATGGAGGGCATTAATCAGAGAGGCAGCACAGAGACCTAAGGTAACCCTGGAGGAGATGCAGAGTTCCACAGCAGAGACTGGAGTATCTGTACATAGGACGACAATAAGCCGTAAGCTCCATAGAGTTGGGATTTATGGCAGAGTGGCCAGAAGAAAGCCATTACTTTCAGCAAAAAAAAAAAAAGGCATGTTTTGAGTTTTCAAAAAGGCATGTGGGAGACTCCCAAAATGTATGGAGGAAGGTGCTCTGGTCTGATGAGACTAAAATTGAACTTTTCGGCCATCAAAGAAAATGCTATTTCTGGCACAAGCCCAACACATCACCCAAAGAGCACCATCCCCACAGTGAAACATGGTGGTGGCAGCATCATGCTGTGGGGATGTTTTTCAGCAGCTGGGACTGGGAAACTGGTCAGAGATGAGGGAAAGATGGATGGTGCTAAATACAGGGATATTCTTGAGCAAAACCTGTACCACTCTGTGCGTGATTTGAGGCTAGGACGGAGGTTCACCTTCCAGCAGCACAATGACCCCAAACACACTGCTAAAGCAACACTTGAGTGGTTTATGGGGAAACATGTAAATGTGTTGGAATGGCCTAGTCACAGCCCATACCTCAATCCAATAGACAATCTGTGGTCAGACTTAAAGATTGCTGTTCACAAGCGCAAACCGTCCAACTTGAAGGAGCTGGAACAGTTTTGCAAGGAGGAATGGGCAAAAATCCCAGTGGTAAGATGTGGCAAGCTCATAGAGACTTATCTAAAATGTCTTGGAGCTGTGATTGGCCCAAAAGGTGGCGCTACAAAGTATTGACTTTAAGGGGGTGAATAGTTATGCACATTGACTTTTTCTGTTATTTTGTCGTATTTGTTGTTTGCGTCAAAATAAAAATAAAAAAACATCTTCAAAGTTGTGGACATGTTCTGTAAATAAAATTATGCAAATCCTCAAACAATCTATGTTAATTCCAGGTTGCCAAGGGGGGTGGATACTTTCGCAAGGCACTGTATCAGCCACAGAGTAGTAGGTAATAGTTGGTGTGCTCTATACATTAGTTAAAGAGTAGATGGTAATGGTTGTCATGCTCTATATATCCGTCATAGAGTACTGTGTAATGGTTGGCATGCTCTATATATTAGTCGTAGAGAAGTAGATAATGATTAAGATGGTCTATATATCAGCCACAGAGTAGTAGGTAATGGTTGGTGTGCATTATATATTAGTTATAAAGTAGTAGGTAATGGTTGGCATGACCTATATACTAGTCACAGAGTTGTAGAAAATGGTTGGTGTTCTCTATATTTTAGTCATATAGTAGTAGGTAGTGGTTGGCATGCTCTATATATCAGTCATAGAGTAGTAGGTAGTGGTTGGCATGCTCTATATATCAGTCATAGAGTAATAGGTAATGGTTGGCATGCTCTATATATCAGTCATAGAGTAATAGGTAATGGTTGGCATGCTCTATATATCAGTCATAGAGTAGTAGGTAATGGTTAGCATGCTCTATATATCAGTCATAGAGTAGTAGGTAATGGTTGGCATGCTCTATATATCAGTCATAGAGTAGTAGGTAGTGGTTGGCATGCTCTATATATCAATCATAGAGTACTGTGTTATGTTTGACATGCTCTATATATCAGTCATAGAGTAATCACATATATAGTTGTGAGCATCACTTGTTGTTGCTAATGCTTGAGGGCCCTCGCTGCAGTTGCAGGCAATGAGTGCAGTTGCAGGCAATGAACGCCTGTATGACTTAGGCAGTGAGCGCCAAAGGCGCTCACTGCGCTGGTGGAGATGAGCACCATAGTCTCTCATCCTTATGACCCGCACTACTTAGGCATCATCCCCACGACCCGCAGGACTTCAGATCAACACAAATCTCAATTATCCAATTTACAGTGCGAAAAAATTGCGTAAAAAAATTACTCCCCATAACACTTTGCAAAAATCTGGACCACAGAAAAAATCTGGATCTTGCAAAAAATCTGGACCCCCCAAAAATGCTAATTTAATGGCCGAACCGTGGCACTTGATTAACACAAAAATAAAACCAAATATGGCACAAATTAACTTGAAAACTCACACACAGCACAGGGGGAGTCGGGATGCCTGTGACTGAGGTAACAAGTTAATTTGAGGCATATTTCACTTGTTTTCACAAACGAAACTCGCCTAAGCGAGAAAAAAATGGCGGCTGAAAAAAAACTAAAACGAGGCTAAAGGAGACTGAAGCGGGCAAATCACTCTCAAATCACTCGCAAGCCAAGTATAGGATATTGATTGCTGCATATTAAATATAAATAGGTAAAGTATATTCATTTATTAATTCATATTAATTTATTAATTCACTGTACTAAATACATTTAATATTTTACACTATACTTATATATCTGTCTCTGCGATAAGCACCCAAGGTGATCATTGCAAAGCAGGAAAGTTGAAGTACACGAGTGGAGAGGCTCGCAATGAGCATCGAAGGTCCTCAGAGGAGCAAAAGCCTTACATTGTGTGGCAAACAGCATTGCCATGGCCTCAAATGTTATTGCCGTAATTTTTTGACCGGCAGTTTGCTAGTAGGTAATAGTTGGCATGCTCTATATATCAGTCATAGAGTAATAGGTAATGGTTGGCATGCTCTATATATCAGTCATAGAGTAATAGGTAACGGTTGGCATGCTCTATATATCAGTCCTAGAGCAATAGGTAATGGTTGGCATGCTCTATATATCAGTCATAGAGTAATAGGTAATGGTTGGCATGCTCTATATATCAGTCATAGAGTAATAGGTAATGGTTGGCATGCTCTATATAGCAGCCATAGAGCAATAGGAAATGGTTGGCGTGCTCTATATATCAGTCATAGAGCAATAGGTAATGGTTGGCGTGCTCTATATATCAGTCATAGAGCAATAGGTAATGGTTGGCATGCTCTATATATCAGTCATAGAGCAATAGGTAATGGTTGGCATGCTCTATATATCAGTCATAGAGCAATAGGTAATGGTTGGCATGCTCTATATATCAGTCATAGAGCAATAGGTAATGGTTGGCATGCTCTATATATCAGTCATAGACCAATAGGAAATGGTTGGCATGCTCTATATATAAGTCATAGAGCAATAGGTAATGGTTGGCATGCTCTATAGATCAGTCATAGAGCAATAGGTAATGGTTGGCATGCTCTATATATCAGTCAAAGAGCAATAGGTAATGGTTGGCCTGCTCTATATATCAGTCATAGAGCAATAGGTAATGGTTGGCGTGCTCTATATATCAGTCATAGAGCAATAGGTAATGGTTGGCATGCTCTATATATCAGTCATAGAGTAATAGGTAATGGTTGGCATGCTCTATATATCAGTCATAGAGCAATAGGTAATGGTTGGCATGCTCTATATATCAGTCATAGAGAAATAGGTAATGGTTGGCGTGCTCTATATATCAGTCATAGAGCAATAGGTAATGGTTGGCATGCTCTATATATCAGTCATAGAGTAATAGGTAATGGTTGGCATGCTCTTTATATCAGTCATAGAGCAATAGGTAATGGTTGGCATGCTCTATATATCAGTCATAGAGCAATAGGTAATGGTTGGCATGCTCTATATATCAGTCATAGAGCAATAGGTAATGGTTGGCATGCTCTATATATAAGTCATAGAGCAATAGGTAATGGTTGGCATGCTCTATAGATCAGTCATAGAGTAATAGGTAATGGTTGGCATGCTCTATAGATCAGTCAAAGAGCAATAGGTAATGGTTGGCCTGCTCTATATATCAGTCATAGAGCAATAGGTAATGGTTGGCATGCTCTATATATCAGTCATAGAGCAATAGGTAATGGTTGGCATGCTCTATAGATCAGTCATAGAGTAATAGGTAATGGTTGGCATGCTCTATATATCAGTCAAAGAGCAATAGGTAATGGTTGGCCTGCTCTATATATCAGTCATAGAGCAATAGGTAATGGTTGGCATGCTCTATATATCAGTCATAGAGCAATAGGTAATGGTTGGCATGCTCTATATATCAGTCATAGAGCAATAGGTAATGGTTGGCATGCTCTATATATAAGCCATAGAGCAATAGGTAATGGTGGGCATGCTCTATAGATCAGTCATAGAGTAATAGGTAATGGTTGGCATGCTCTATATATCAGTCATAGAGCAATAGGTAATGGTTGGCATGCTCTATATATCAGTCATAGAGTAATAGGTAATGGTTGGCATGCTCTATATATCAGTCAAAGAGCAATAGGTAATGGTTGGCATGCTTTATATATCAGTCATAGAGCAATAGGTAATGGTTGGCATGCTCTATAGATGAGTCATAGAGTAATAGGTAATGGTTGGCATGCTCTATATATCAGTCATAGAGCAATAGGTAATAGTTGGCATGCTCTATATATCAGTCATAGAGTAATAGGAAATGGTTGGCATGCTCTATATATCAGTCATAGAGTAATAGGTAATGGTTGGCATGCTCTATAGATGAGTCATAGAGCAATAGGTAATGGTTGGCATGCTCTATATATCAGTCATAGAGCAATAGGTAATGGTTGACATGCTTTATATATCAGTCATAGAGCAATAGGTAATGGTTGGCATGGTCTATATATCAGTCATAGAGTAATAGGTAATGGTTGGCATGCTCTATATATCAGTCATAGAGTAATAGGTAATCGTTGGCATATATATCAGGTGTCCAACAGTTACTTCCATTGTTGTGCGCCCCTGCCCATGGGCACAGTCGGAGATTTGGACCAACGTGAGCTGCAGTAACTCTGCAGTAAATTAAACTCTGGTAGTCCCATAATGCCTTGCACATGTGACTATTCATTGATTAAAAACATGTCAAACCTTTCCTCCCCTTGTGTAATAAAGGCATCAATACACACAATAAATCAAACATACAAAGAAACATACAATACGCTGCTAAGAACACAGCGTCAGACGGTTTTGTACTCAAACAAAAACACAGCCTATTTCTCCTTCTCAAAATCCATTAAAAATCTGATCATTAAGAAAAAAAACAAGTAAAAAAACGAGCAATGCTATTCATCCCTGGAAAATCACATCCCAGTGGGTGGGAAGAAGTAACTGTCTAAAACCTGAACCATATTCACAAGGGATAATACCTTTTGTTTGTTAAGCTCTGATCCCGAGCTCAGTTGAATTCACGATTTTCAGATACAAACATCACACTTAATTGCCCAGTTGTTGCTTTTTATTTGTATTAATGGTTTTTCATCCGCACATAAACAAAGCATTTACCGGAGGTGCTGAAAACGGTGCACAATAGGGAGAGGACTGAAAAACATTTTTTATTAATACATGAAAGTCAATATTGTACGTAATGTCGGTGGACTGAAAATGTGACTTGTATATAGTGTGTGTCCAATGAATAGGCCTTGTAACATTTCTGTCATAATTAGCCATGGGTAGTAATATAATTACTAGTGAATTGCCCTTTAAAAAATGACCGGCATAAAATTGTAAGGCAGGCAATGCTGTTTGCCCCATAGTGTGGATGGCAATGAGCGCCAAAGGGTTCATTAATCTGCAAGTTTTGTGCTTGGGAATGCCATGTGTCTCTTTCCAGCATCTCTCCCCTGTGCCTTCCCTGTGTGTTTCTCTTCTGTGCCTTCCCTGACTGTTTGTGTGGGGGGCGATGACTGCCGTTTGTTTTATTTTCAAAGTCCAGCATGCCTGGCGTTGTTGGTGTAAGTGTTAGTGTCTTTGCCGTTGTGTATTTTCTATGTCCCGTGTGCCTGGCGTTGTTGGTGTAAGTGTTAGTGTCTTTGCCGTTGTGTATTTTCTATGTCCCGTGTGCCTGGCGTTGTTGGTGTAAGTGTTAGTGTCTTTGCCGTTGTGTATTTTCTATGTCCCGTGTGCCTGGCGTTGTTGGTGTAAGCGTTACTGTCTTTGCCGTTGTGTTTTTTCAAAGTACTGCGTGCCTGGCGTTGTTGGTGTAAGTGTTACTGTCTTTGCCGTCATGTATTTTCCAAGTCCCGCGTGCCTGGCTTTGCTCAGACTCGTTTTCATCCAGTTTCAGAAATGTTTACATTTTTTGTCCGCCATTTCTTTTCTCGCTTAGCCGATTTTCGAGTGCCGAAAAACATCAAATAAGGCTCAAAATCACTTGCAACCTCACTCCCAGGCTTCCTGGATCACCCCCTGTGATGTTTGTGTTTTTATGTTTTTTTAATTATTTTTCTTGTTTTTTGTGGTTTTTGCGGGTTGGCCGTTAAATTTGTATTTTTCCGAAGTCGTATTTTTGCCAGCTTGCATGTGTGACGGGGCCGCTGGCTGCAATGAGTGCCTTCGGTGCTCTTTGCAGTCTAAGTGCTTTGCGGCTACTTAATTGCTCATTTCAGCCTAAGTCCTGCGTGCTTCAATGCCTCAACTGCAAGCCTCGCGAGCGCCTTCAGGCTTATTTCAGCCTAATTCCCATGCTCGCCTCACTTTGCAAGGCAAACAGGGCAATGGGCGCCAAAGGTGCTCATTGCCTAAGTGCTGCAAGCTCAGAAGGCTTCAATGCCTCAACGGCTCACCTCGCTTTGCGTGGCTCGCAAGCGTGACGACAACTCGCAGTTTGACAATTATAATATGTGATACACTTTAAGAGTACAAGGACTTTTCAAACATTATAAACTAAAAGCTAAAAATACAAACGAGTTGCCCATTTCTGCAAATCCACAGACATTTTTATGTTTGACATCTAAAAAATCTAATCCGTTTGTTGCTCAGTTTGGGATGTGAGTGTGACGTCGTCACTATAGTTCTGGTTAGTACAAATCAATGATGGAGGCTCGCAGCTTTGAAATGGATAACTCAAATACTTGATTTTGGATAAACACCCAAATCCCAAGATGTAATGGATGATGATCTATGATGGATTCTATGGGAAAGATGGATGATCTTTAAAATGTGATGATCTGGGAGGTGAATGGGAGAGGACAGATCATCTATACAATTAGATAGTCTATAGGGAATTCAGACTTTGGATTGTGTGTAAGGACTGGAAGACGGTGGATGATCCCTAACATGGAAGATCTCTGAGGTGGTGTAGAAAAATAATGGTTGATCTGTAGTGGGATGAATGGAAATGATGCATGATCTCTAAAGGTTCTATGAGGAGGGGAACGTTAATGGGAGTGTTACTTTATATACAAACAGTGTCTATGACCAGAGCCGCCCCCTATGTGTCTGTGGTCCTATCGGCAACATATCATTTGCAAATGTGTACATATATTAATTTGTAATTCATTTAAGAATAATTATTTTTATATTGTGATAACTATAATTATCTATATATCGATCAAATCAATATGTCAGCAGTGTGTTCGTATATATATAAATATATCGCATATTATAGTTGTCAAACTGCGAGACGTCGTTACGCTATGCGTTGTGCTCATCATCGCCTGCGAGCCTCGCATAGCGAGGTGAGCAGTTGAGGCATTAAAACTTGCAGCACTTAGGCGATGAGCGCCAAAGGCGCTCATTTCCTGCGAGCCTCACGAAGCGAGGCGAGCAGTAAAGGCATTGAAACTCGGAGCAGTTAAGCTGTTGCGCCTAAGGCGTTCATCACCTGTGAGCCTCATGAAGCAAGGTGAGCAGTGGAAGCATTGAAACACACGTGACTTAAGCAGAAGGGAGTGCCAAAGGCGCTACTGTGAGCCTTGCAAAGCGAGGCGAGCCGTTGAGGCATTGAAAAACACTGGACTTTTAGCCTCCAAGCACTTAGGAAACGCAGGATCACCTTAGGCTGCAAGCATTTGACGAACGCAGGACTTAGAAAAAAAAGATTACGAGACAAGGGACTTAGAAAACAAGGTCGGAAAAATACGAAGACAGGAAATACAGAAAAAAAATTAAAAAATCACAGGCAGCAGGGGGGGACAGCCAGGCATCTGGGAGTGGGGTGGCACACAAATTTAAGTCGAATTTGCTGAGTTTCAGCACTCCAAATTCTGCAAAGCAAGAAAAAAAATGGCGCTAAAAAAAATGAAAACTAGGCTACATGACCCCGAACCGCACAAAACACTGACAGGCACGTACGACTTTTACCCAGAAACGTACGAGGTACAAAATACACTATTACAAATGATGGTACATGCTCACGAGCCGCGTAGCACATAGACAAACAACGCCATTTTACAACACTAACATGCAACTAATAACATTACAAATCTAAAATGGATATTTACACAACTAATCCAACGCTTTGCCCTCGGGCACGCAGCATATTTCTAATGCACAGCTGGGCTGGGACATTCATGACACTTTATCCTCAGGGCAGCAACAGTCCCACTGGATATTACATGCTGCAGGAAAATAAAAAGAGATTGTTAGCTCTTCAGGCTATTGATTGTTGCATATATTAATAAGAAATAGGTAAAGTATATTAACTTATTAAGTAACTAATAAATTGATTATTATTTTTAAAAAAATAGACATATGTATCTGTCTTTGTGATGAGCGACAAAGGTGCTTAGAGAAGCAAAAGTACACTAGTGGAGAGGCTCACAATGAGCGCCGAAGGTACAAAAAGCTTTACATTGTGTTTCAATAACATTGTCATGGCTTCAAATTTTATTGCGCCATTATTTTTGACAGGCAAGTCGCTAGTATATACATATATATATATATATATATATATATATATATATATATAGGCATTTGTGGGCACATTTGCATGTCCCAGCTCAGCTTCCCAGAATGCAGTGTAATAACTGTTTTTCTTGGAATTCTGAGCTAGAAGCAGGTTTTTTAATATGCTTTAGACATTCAAATGTGAACACAGATGTCCTATTTATTTACTGTACTACTGTACGGTGGAGGCTTCTATCGCTCTTTTGCCCACCATATTATAAATGATTGTTGTGGTGAACTACCTACTCATAAAGTCCACAACACAAGCTGAGATCCCGCTCCATGCTGATGATAGCCAGTAAGCTTGAAACAGCTGTATGTGGATAGGATTCTTAGTTTGTGTAAAATCCAGTCTTGGCTTTGCATTAAAGCTGTGTAATGCAGCGGGCATAAGCTTGAGGGAAGCCATGTTTGAAAATGGCTATGGATTGAAGAGCAAGGTATTTGTGGGCACATTTGCATGTCCGAGCTAAACTTCCCAGAATGCAGTGTAATAACTGCTTTTCTCAGAATTCTGAGCTGAAAGCAGGTTTTTTTTTACAAGTTTTGGACATTCAAATGTGAACACAGATGTACTTTTTATTTACTATATATATATATATATATAAAACAATTTAAAATATTTATAAGTGTTAAATTAGTCATTTAGTTAATGGATACCTGCCTTCTATTTTTCATTAACATGTGATTATGGTAGCTTTTTATAAATTATATTATATTGTAATGTTAATGTTTTATGTCCATCCAAAAGTCTCCAAATGAGACATTGTTGGGCATGAAAACATTTAGTTAATGCCATACTGATGACCTAGTCCTTTGTATATTCAATATTTCCAATACAAAACAAACAAAAAATTAGACAAAGCCCATGGACAATTATTTTTGTTATTACCAACTTTGAATGATTTAAAGTTTATATATAATGACAACAATAAAATGAGACTACATTCTTGACAACTTAAAAGAAGAGCAAAAGGATGAAGCCCTTCGTTGAATATGACTCCCGCAGAGGGGTTGAGATATAAAATGCTGAACTTTCCTGAATTGCCTCTGGCAGTAAAGCTCGGTTTTGACCCTCCATCCAGAGATCACCTCCTTCAACTTTTTGTTGCTTTGAAACTGTGACATCAATATTAGACCAGTTCCCCTGATATAGAGCAATGTGAGGGGGGCATGGACCAGGCTGTGATGGGTTATCTAATTAAGGCTGAGCATTTCTCAGATACCCTTTAAATCCTACAGTATAGCATATTTTCTGTTTCAGTGTTGTCTCAGGATAATGACATGTAAATGTTGGCAGAACTTCATTACAGGAATAAAATCCCAGTATTAACTCAAAAGAGGAGAGATTAGAAGGCAGGTGGGCTTAAACAGGGTCAGAAAGAGAGATAATGGTTATGAGGATGTTATGAGGATTATAGTATTGATGGTTTAAGGATTATAGTATTAAAAAGTAGAAAGGTGGTGAGTGTGACAAAAAGTATCAGGGAGTATGGAAAGGAGTGAGGTAGGACATTGAGAGTGTGAAGGTCTGAATAGGGGACAATTCTGAAGAAGGACAAAAGTGGAGGACGATTGAAAAGTAGGGTGATAGGTGTGAGAGAAGTTATAGTAGAATAAGAAGTGTTATGAGGAGAAGTAAAGACTAGCCGGAGTGAGGAGACTGGTACTGAGGAATTTGAAAACAGGTGAGATGAAGAGAGGGAAGATCAAGAGGAAAGTACTGAGGAGGGGAAGAAACTGTCAAGAGGGCTGAAGATGTTGATATACACAATGGCAGACTTATCCTAATTGTTCTGCTATAATTGTGATGGTTCTAGTATTCTAGTGTTGATCTCCCATCCATAATTCATTGTAGTTGTTATGAAAACCTCTGAGTACTAGGTCGGTCAGAGTCTTCTGCTCAGAGGGCTAAATCTCTGTAGAACGACTTGTTCCTTTGGTGAGAGAACTTCTAGTCCTGGAAAATTCTTCCACTCTGGCAGAAGATAGAACAGGGAATCTGAAAAGTGTGATCAAAAATGGTGAACACTATAGCAGTCAGGTAACAGGTGTAGCTGAGGAGTTTTTGTAGGCACGAGGGATTGGGTCGCTCCAGATAAGACATTTCTAAAGGCATAGCCCCTTGAGTAGCACACATTCTAGAAGCTGGATGAGCTGCTGGTGTTTGGAGAAGCAGGCAAGTGAGGTGTGGACCATGACACTTCAGTCATTTTCGATGATATTATTTATTCAGAGCTCAAAATACCATTAGCCATTAGCCTTTAGCCATTAATTAAAGGACATTACATTTTTAACTCTGAGACTTCTGGTTACATTCTTGTTTTTTCTACTTCAATAAGACATTAGCCTAGTGTTTCTTATATTGCTGTCAATAAAAAAAAAAACTTCTTGACTGCATTTAGCGATACATCTTAAATTCAAAAATCATTGCCATCTAGGGTTACCTTGCATCCTAAATTTCATGGGACAGCCCGCTGATCTAGGGCCCCATTCTAATATTTTTGGGGGTTAATTATGTGTCAAGTTGGACTGCCAGAATCTATACTGCAAAAAACTTGAAAATGATTTACCAAATATAAATCATATTAAAAAGATATGTATAAAATGCCTCTTTTATCAGCAAATTAAAATATAGTATATCCAGCTTTATATTTCCACTTTGAATGGAACATACCTTGTAATGTATTTTTTTTCCAGAAACCAGAAAATTCAGGTTTCTGATCTTTTTCCTCTCTGGAATCTGAGCAATGCAGACAAGCTCGGGCAGTGTGCAGTGATCTAAACAAACACAAATGTAACCCTTACCAGATATCTATGTGCAGTCATGGAATACTGTTACTCACATAAAACAGGAAAGCTATGAGTTAACTGTTAAATGCAGTATAATCTGAGTCAATTGAGCTGCTGTGCTATCAATCACAGCCTTCCCTATGCGCCATGCTAGTTACTAATGAAACAGTCAGTGGGCAGTATAGACTACAAGTAAACAAAGATTTAAAAGTATTTTTGCTATTATTAGTGAAAAAAAAAAAATATATATATATATATATATATATCATTTTATGATACAATTGTGTGCTCTTCATGACTATGGCAGGCACTTACAATGCGTTCGGGGCCCTTTAACCTATTTTAACCTTACTTACCCTCTTTTTAAGTTATATATATATATATATATATATATATATATATATATTGTTGCTGTGTGCCCACCAAAGGTCGTGTAAGCTGGAGAGCTTTAGCTATTTTTCTCCAGTAGGGATGGAGTTAACTCCTAAGAGCCACAAACAAAAACTCCTTTGGGCTACCTTGAAAAGACAGAAGTGGAAAGATGGGGGTGGCACCCATCAGGCCTGGCTGGCTGGCCTGATACAGTGAGTTCTGAGGCAGGAGTGGAGGCTGCCATCTGCATGAGAGTGTATGGGACTGAAAGAGAGACAGACAGTTGCAGAAGTTTTACTGCACGTCACAGGGAGAAGCCTAACTTTAAGAGAGAAAGTTGATCACAGGAGGCGTTGGAGTGAGGAGAAACCAGTCCAGAGAGAAGCTGCATTTAGGTTATGCACCAGCACCATGGTGAAAAGGGAAGTTACCCTCCAGAGTTGCCTTAAAGGAACCACCACTGAGTTCTACAGCCTGCTGAAGACAATGTGCTAAACCCTATGATTTATTTGATACACCCCAGGGAAGGGACTGTATATTGAATCATATTGCTTACTGAGCACTATTTATCAAAGGTCCCTGGGGAGAGCTCTTGGAGTGAGGGTGGGACGGAACTCTACCATCTATATTGGGCTGTGATAGTGGAACAGTGTCCTGAAGAAAATAGAGACTGAAAGAGTGTATGCAGATAATATACTTCTTTATTTATCTTTAAATACTGTCTCCTGCACTAAACCTTTGTTGCCTCTGGGATGTTATTCCAAAGCTGAAAACAATAGCCAAAATGACGCTGCAAAGTTCTCCGTGCTGCACTGGTGTAAAAGAGAATACCCTTGGAGCAAGATGATGATGATGATATAAAAATGACTGAAGTTGTGAGCAAATGTCAAAGAGAAAAGGTGTTGTCACTTACTGGGTGCAAAACCTTCCTCAGTGTGAAGCATCCTGATCAAGACACTGGGGAAGATTTCATCCCAAATATATGCAGAATCCTTAGGGTTATGAGCAGTGAAGAGGCCTCCATAATAAACCTGGATAGACCCAGCCACCTGTCCCTGGGGAATACTTCTGAGGAGGAGGTTGATACAAGAGAAAAGACAGAATCTGACATCTCTGAGCCACAGAAAGTGGAGATCAAACAGATGATTGCAGATTGTTTTCTTACAAAGGAACCCTGTCCTTATTGTGATTAAGAAACTGGCATCCTTTCTACAGTGAAATGTAAGGAAGATAAGAGCATGTAGATGTGTTCTAATACAATTGGGAAAACAAAGAGGGAAAACAAATACTACAAGTAGTAAAGATGAACTGTATCCCAATGTGTCTGAAAAAGCCTGCAATAGAAGACAGACCAATGGCTCCGAATATGAAGGGTATCAGGAGGATGCCAGAATACATTCCTGAATGGTGAAGGAAACCTGAGTTTGAGGACAACAGGGTGTCCTATAGGAAGAAGACACAAAAGTGGATAGAATGCATGTTAAAGGAGGAGTGTCTCTACTGGGAGCAGAAATAACAAGAAAGGCACATTCAAGTAGATGATCTACACTCTCAGCTACAAGTCACCAAGA
This sequence comes from Discoglossus pictus, assembly GCA_027410445.1. Taxonomy (NCBI): domain Eukaryota; kingdom Metazoa; phylum Chordata; class Amphibia; order Anura; family Alytidae; genus Discoglossus; species Discoglossus pictus. The sequence continues at coordinate 93,689,052 of CM050172.1, forward strand.
GTAAAACCGCTCTGATAGCGACGAAGTTGCTGATGCATATTTCACCGGAGCAGAGGATGACTGATCCGTCTGCTATGGAGATATACAGTTGGTTCAGAGCGATGCATGTCCGGAAGAGACTAACTCTGACCTCCAGGACCTGTGTATGCATGATGCTGCGTTGAATATAGATCTATAACCACAGGAAGCTCATATGTGAAGCACAGAGCAGGAGCTTGTACAGTTGTGAAAGATGGAGGAAGACAAAATGGCTGAGCCGCCAGAGGTATTCAGGGAGGCCCTGATGGAAAACTCAGAGTGCTGAGTCGAATATGCAGCAAGAGATCCAGTGCAAGCAGGGTGAACTAGTTTTGTAACAAGCTAATGAGGAGAAACTGCGGTTAAGGGAAGCCAAGAAAAAAAGGAAAGTCTGGAAGCCTTGGAGGTAAAGTGAGAAGAAAAGCTCAAAAAAGTAGAAAGCAGTTAAAAGAAGAAGACCTATGGGTGAAAACTGAGGATGCTGAAATCCCTAGTTTTTTCAGAAACACAAAATTCAAAAGGCTACTAAGAGTGGTACTAGCCTATGTGTTGAGCGTAAGCCTGTAGTTGCTGAACAGCTGGACGCATTCCAGCAAAACCAAACTTCCAAGAGATTGTTCCTGGTGGAGATAGAGTTGTAGACCTTGCAGGATTGGAAATAAAGTGGTACCTGCTGTGAACAACGAGACAGATGAGGTGCAGATCCAAGAGCACGAAGTAGCCCTGAGAGAGTACCTGCCTTTGGAGGAATCTGTACCAGAAAAGAAACAAGATGGCCATGTGAAGTGGATACAATTCAATGAGAATTCCCAGCCAGCCGATTGGAGCACATGGAACAGAAAGAGCTAGGTTATCTGTCCTTGAAAACCATGGACTCAGGACAGATTGCAGGACTACAAAATAAATTATGATGAAAATGGGGAAGAGATGCAACCTGAGAAGTCTGTCATCTAATCAAGGTGATGGAGATAATGATAATGACAATGAAACTGATGCTCAACCTAAAGAAAGAGAGCTGTGATATTTTCAGAAAGAGCAGAAGAAGAGAGCTGGACAAGCTCAAAGTGCCACAGAGCTTAAACAAAATGTCTACAGATTGGTAGCAAAGAATCTGCTGTTATCAAAACCAGACACCAACATCCATCTGGTTAAATGGAAGAAGCAACGGAGTGAGGTGAAAGAGCTTGAGAGAGAAGAAGGATGTGGATGAGACGGCTGGAAGAAAGGAAGCTTCAGCTGCATTGAGAAATTCCGGTCAGTGCCAAGGTGAGAGGACTAATGCAGTGAGATTGAAGTCTGCCTGGTACAGAAGGCACATTGGCTTGCAAATACGGCTTTATGGCGAAATCGCTCAACCACATGAAGTGTAAGCACTACTTATCAAGGATTCCTGGAAAAAGCTCATGGATTGAGGGTGGGACGGAACTCTACCCGCTATATTGGTCTGTGATAGTAGTACAGAAAACAGAGACTGTAAGAGTGTTTGTAGAGAATATACTTCTTTATAGTTTTCTGATTTTTCCCCTGAGGCAGACAATCTGCCCAGGCATAGAGAGGGTGTTCCTGAAAGTGAGTAAGGACATAAATGTAGATATTTTTTTAATCAATTGTTTTGTTTATTTTGTTTGCCTGCTTGGCACATTAAATACTGTCTCCTGCACTACACATTTGTTGCCTCTGGGTGGTTATTCCAAAGCTGGAAACAACACTGAAGAAATGACTCTCTGCTACAATGTAAAGTAGTATGTGTACAGCCTGTAAAACAGTGTAAATTTGCAGTCCCCTCAAAATAACTCAACACACAGCTATTAATGTCAAAACCATTGGCAACAAAAGTGAGAACACCCCTAAGTGGAGATGTCCAAATTGGGCACAAAGTGTCAATATTTTGTGTGACCACCATTATTTTCTAGCACTGCTTTAACCCTCATGGGCATGGAGTTCACCAGAGCTTCACAGGTTGCCACTGGAGTCCTCTTCCACTCCTCCATAATGACATCACGGAGCTGGTGGATGTTAGAGACCTTGCTTTCCCCAACCTTCCATTTGAGGATGCCCTACAGATGCTATATAGGGTTTAGGTCTGGTGACATGCTTGGCCAGTCCATCACCTTTACCTTCAGCTTCTTTAGCAAAGCAGTGGTCATCTTGGAGGTGTGTTTGGGGTCATTATCATGTTGAAAAACTACCCTGTGGCCCAGTCTCAGAAGGGAGGGGATCATGCTCTGCTTCAGTATGTCACAGTTTATGTTGGCATTCATGGTTCCCTCAACTGTATACATCCATACCGAGGAAAGGTAAGTTGAAATAATTCCTAAATTACAGATAAACGGATAAGGCACAAAGAACACAAAAACACTCATATGAGATTAAACCCTCAGTCTGAACGTAAACAGCGATGCAGAAAGAGTGGAGGCAGCATCTGACATCATCAGGTAAATACATATAGAGGGAATTAACATATTATAGAAAACATATATACACATATAGACATATGTGTATATATGCTTGGTCTGGGCTTGCATGAGTGCTGCTGGCACTGGGGAGCTACAGTTCATTGAGGGAACCATGAATCCCAACATGCACTGTGACATACTGAAGCAGAGCATGATCCCCTCCCTTCGGAGAATGGGCCTCAGGGCAGTATTCCAACATGATAACGATCCCAAACACACCTCCAAGATGACCACTGCCTTGCAAAAGAAGCTAAAGGTAAAGGTGATGGACTGACCAAGCATGTCACCAGACCTAAACTCTATTGAGCATCTGTGGGGCATCCTCAAAAGGAAGGTGGGGGAGTGCAAAGTTTCTAATATCCATCAGGTCTGTGATGTCATCATGGAGGAGTAGAAGAAGGCTCCAGTGGCAACCTGTAAAGCTCTAGTGAACTCCATGCCCATGAGGGTTAAGGCAGTGCTGGAAAATAATGTTGGCCACACAAAATATTGACATTTTGGCCCCAAATTGGACATTTCCACTTAGGGGTGTACCCACTTTTGTTGCCAATGGTTTAGACATTAATGGCTGTGTGTTGAGATATTTTGAGGGGACTGCAAATTTATGTATTACAGGCTGTACACTTACTACTTTACATAATAGCAGAGTGTCATTTCTTAAGTGTTGTCACATGAAAAGATATAATAAAATATTTACAAAAATGTGAGGGGTGTACTCACTTTTGTGAGATAATATACTTGCATTTAAACAACCACCAAACCTGAAACAAAAACTTGTCAGCAGAAAATTGGCCAATGAACAACTGAATATAAAAAAATGGAACTAAACCTTGTAACAAATGTGCCTGTAAATTATGTCAGCACATTTGTAATGATGATACAGCCACACATAACAACAAAACCTATAACATCAAAGGATCATATTCATGTACATCGTCAAATGTGGTTTATATGATACAATGCACTTTATGTGACACAGGCTGTTACATTGGAGAAACCGGCCAAAAAATGCATTTAAGGATGAATTTACACAGGCATTCAATAAGAAAACATAATGAAAACAGTTATTGTAGCCCAGTAGGACACCATTTTAGCCAGAATGATCACTCCATCCAAAACTTAAAAGTCAAAATACTCAGAGGAAAATTTAAATGCATCCAAGAGAGAAAAGCATTTGAAATAAATATGATCACATTCTTCAACACTAAAAACACAGGACTTAATATAGATTTGGGCTTTCTAACACATTATCAGAATTTCATGTGATTTTTTTTTTTCTTATACAATAACAGACTTAGCACTCTTAGTGAGATGTTTGTCCAACAGGAAAGATATCACTGTGGACTACAGTGTTCTGCTTTTTCATGTATATATTGATGTATATGTGTATATAATATGTGTATATATGTTTCCTTTGCTATGTTGTATTTATTCCCAATATTTGAATTTACCTGATGATGTCAGATGCTGTCCCAACTCTCTCTCTGCAACTGCTGTTATTATTCAAACTGAGGGTTCCATCTCATGTTAGTATTGCTTGAGACTTGATAAAGGGAGGCTAAGCCTCTCGAAAGCTCATCATTATAAATAAGACGTTTGTCCAATACAAAAGGTATCAAATTATATTGCAATATTAATTATTATTCTATATATATATATATATGGATTAATAATTACTAAATTACTATATATATATATATATATATATATATATATATATATATATATACTGTATATATATATATATATATATATATATATAAATATACTGTATATATTTATATATATATATATTTATATATATATATATATATATTTATATATATATATATATATATATATATATATATATATATATATATATATATATATATATATATTGTGGTAATGTGGCCTTTGGCTACTGGTTTCTTCTGTGACTTCATATAAACAAATCAAGTCCCAAAGTGCTTTTTATCTCTTTTAATAAAAGGTTTTCAAACATAAACAAAAATTGCTTATTTTCAGCATGAAATAAACATCTACTTAAACACACTGGCTTAATATCAGGAACAACCGTGCTAGCCCTGAAGCCACTTCTCAGCCTTCAGGTAAAAACATACAGTTTTTGAATAGTCCATATTCAATAGTTTAATGCATCCTTTCTCTGCAGACAGTCGTCTTTCAATTTCATACCCGCCCTACTCTCCAGATACCCCAACCTCCAGGGACTCTTGACACCATTTTTCGGTAAAGGCTAAAAATCTGTTAACTTCACAGACTTCTCCCTGGGGTGTATTATCAGACTCTGTAATGGTACCGTTAAACCCAGTGTCTCTCTCTCAGTAGTAATGGATCCTCTGCTCCAATGGCTGGGATAGCACCAATCAGTCTCCTCTGTGAAAACTGCTGTGGCAAAATTCTTGCAGCAGCTCCTCTGCAAATCCCTTTTTTTTCCTCTGTAGCAAACAGTCTTCGGTGTAAAGGCTCTTTTTTCCTCTGCAGCAAACAGTCTCTTCTGTAAACTTTCGGGTCTCAATGTCTGCTTTCAGTAGACAAAAACACTTACTTCACTCTCACTGGCAGATGCATACAAGCATACTTCTTAGCTTGTAGTGAGGCTCTGGCCTTACTCTGCTAGGCCAAACAGAGCCACACCCATTTCTCTGTGTGTGCATTTAACAGGCTTACAACACCTGCAGGTTCAATCAGTCGCTTAGCACTGTTCCAGGAAGTTAACTCTCTCTTTCCTGGGGAGAACTCTTTGTAACGTGTTTTGCTCTCACCTCTGCGGGGCACTATGTTACAATATATATATATATATATATATATATATATATATATATATATATATATATATTAGTTTTGTTAATATTGCTGCCTACTATTATTGTATCTATCTTAGATTTCTATAATTATTTATTATCTATGCAAAAATAAGAACTAGTCAGCTGACTGCTGTCTCTTCTATTTTTTTTTTATTATTTGATCTTGAGATGAAGTCTCCGCAGCTGTTAGTTTTTAGGATTAGCCAGTATTTTGTGTGTCTAATTGGATGATAAGAAATTGGAAAATATTTTAATTTGGTAAGTGTCTGACGTAAGTCATTCCTCCCCCTTAGTTCAGACCTCACTATGACTCTCACAAAAGACAGATTTATTTTTAGGATTTAGGCGCAAAACATTGCTGTCACTTCAGATATTAGATTAGCTTTTAGACTTAAAGGACCAGTGTAGTGGATTAGCAAGTAAAGCTCATGTGTTTGTGTGTTGAGCATAAATTTAGAATATATTAAAGTTGATATGTTTTCTTATTGTTAAGTTTTAGCTAAGCAAAGCTTTTTATCTCCACCTACAACTGTCTATCAATTGGTGGACCTAGCGCTTCCTGTTTGCTGGGCCCCAAAACAAGTCTAATTAGCCTAGGTTCTGGTTTAGACTGAGCATGCTCAGTAAAAGAGGCAGGACTGTGATGGCTCATGCGCTTTCACTGCTCAGGGCAGATTCAATCAGTTTTCTATCGAGCTGTTACCTCTGTGTATGCAGTGTTGTGGGAATTATTATGTCATATGGCTATGTATCATAGCCAAGCTTGCATCCAAGCTCTTTGACGACCCTGCCTCCAGTCAGAGCTGACCATGCTCCCTGATAAGGCACAGGGAGGTGGAGAAAGGCATATCTGCTTAGGAAGAAAACAGACAATATAAAAAATAAAAGCACATTTTTTTAACGTTTATTTTAACTTAAAATGTCTACTGTTTTTAATAGTCTCGGCCCAATGAACAAACATACAAGCTTTAATTTTAAATGCATAACAACGGCCCATTAGGAATGTATTATGTGCAGTGTTTCAAGGCACAAATAGAAGTAGGAGTGGGTTCTTCCCGGGGTCCTTTACTGGTTATTGGTTCCTCTTAAAGACATAGGGACCTATTCTATTGCCCAAGTCATACACTTAAAACTGCTCTTAATATTGCCACATATTCTATTAGCTACTCGCAATCCGATTTACGAGTTCCCCGCCCACAATCACTATGGGCCAGCCAAAGTCGCAAAACCGGCCTTAGAACTCCATTGGTTTTAGCACAGCTCAAATAAATAGAGTTCTAAATAATTAAAGTTACACAGAATTGATATTCTATTAGACCTGTGGCTCTAGCTCAATAAATAGGGCTCACAAGGGCTTTTCAGACATCTATTAAAGCTGTATCAGCAATTAAACACACAATACAGTACTTTAAAAGCATGAGAAGGCATGGAAATACATTAGAATGAATTGCACAACAGTCTCAAACCCACAAATATGCAATGAAAAACATTTTTTTAAATGTTATTTCTGAGTAATATTGATCTTTGGACTCAAGGGGTTAATACTTTCATGAAACCCACATGGACTAGAACAGATGATCTAATGCATTTTATAGATTGCTAGAGTGCTTGATTGCCAGCTAATATCACTTATTGGCACTAATTAATCCGTAGTCTCCAATTGCAGATTACGTGTAACTTCCATGTTTTACTGACATCATGATGATGGTCTCATTTACTATTGGCTGTGTCTAAGAAGTAAATCATGGGTTTGTTAAATATTGTCAGATTAAATGATCACGCCCACTGAAATCCGACTTAAAAAGGCAGAGGTTGGAATTTGTGAGCTGAAGTCAATAGAATACATCTAAACATTTATATAAAGATACTTGCAGCCAAATGTATGAGTTTGATGCATTTGTGAGCAGCTAATAGAATAGGGCTCATAGTGACTCAAGATACACATTAAATAAATACTCTTAGAGGGATATCCGAGCTAACTGCAAAAACCCTTCACCTCATAGTGACTCAAGATACACATTAAATAAATACTCTTAGAGGGATATCCGAGCTAACTGCAAAAACCCTTCACCCAGTGTTGCTAATATAATTTATTTTTGAGAAATGAATATATATTTTAAGTGACATTTCATTATCTAATTTCATACTGAGAATGAGGTGATTACCTAAAAGCTGAATTGTGTTACTCTTTCCATTAGAGCGCACATATATGATGGTCTTGAAATGGCTGAGAAAACATTAAGACTAAGAGTGTACATTTCACAAAATGATTAATGTGTAAAAAAAGAATACTATACATGCTCCTGCTCAAAAGTATGGAATCAATACCACGTAATAGTACTACTGATACTTTTGAACAGTCGTGTAATGAGCCCACAGGTTGATACTGTTTCTTTAAGAATCATTCTTCATCTGTATTTCCATGTTTGTAAAAGCCAATATCTGAAATGTGATGGGTCCTGATTTTCATATAATACACCCACACACACCCAGCGTAGGAATCTATAGGGATTTATTTTCTTCCATTGAATGCTGGGGTTTTCCTATGGATCCAGGATACTACATGAATTATTACTAGGGATGATTGCAGAATGCTAAGTAACTATGATTATGGTGGTTTGCAAATGGAAAAAGAAATGGAGAACAAAAGAGGGAACAAAGACAGAAAGAAAGATGGATATATGAGGCATATGAGAAATTGATCCAGGGAACAGCAAAGAAAGATGTCAATAAAAATCCACAATGAGTGAATAGAATGGATGCAAAGTGACGAGATTAATTTACAAGACATTGCAACATACACAATTTAACATTGTGTTTGTTAATTTTATCTTACTCCAAGGCATGCAATTAAAGTGTCAAGTAATAAAGCAGCAGCTAAAATGAGATCCCAAATCCTATTATATGCCAGGAATGTAACACCAAAGAGAAGTATCATAGCCAGCAAGCTGAGACTACTTTATTGAGCTGCCAACATGCCCACCTAAGCAGTTACAGGCGCCAACATATCTGTGCATGGAACACAAGAGGCACTTTAATGAGATTGAGCTAGAGTCTTCTGTTGCTATTTATGTTTAGAGTTCTCATTATCAAGTCACTGTTTTGTTTTTAAAATATTTATTAGTCAAATGGGCTCCCCAATGCAAAATTTCAAGAGTGCAAACATTGCAAAATATACATATACAGAACAATACTGAGAGAGCGAGGTCCTGACATTTTGGGATTCAAGCTACCCCCGAGAGCAGATATATTGCCAATAACCTGCACATGCCGTGATTAGGAATATTATCTAATAAGGCCAATTATAGCATTGAGAGAATGAGAGGAAGCTCTGCTTAATAGAGGTTTGGAGATGTAAGGAGAGGTGGTGCAGGCAAGAGGGAGTGGGTGAAAGGAGAGAAGGACCATGGAGACAGATGCAGCTTTGACTGACAGGAGGAACAAGGAATGAGTTGAGGAAAAAGTGAGAGACTCAAGGGAGAGTCAGGAAAGGAGGTGCAAAGGAAGAAACAAGATGCTAGAAGAGAGTTATGGGAAGAGGAATCTGAGGAGTGAAAACGGATCTCAAGAAAGTCTAGACAGGAATCACCAAAAAGTGAAAGGAGCAAGTGAGAAGAGAAACCAAGAAATAAACAAGTGGCTGAGATGGAGGCAGGAGAGGAATCAGAAGAGTAAAGAAGGATCTCAAGAAAGTCTAGACAGAAATCGCCAAAAAGTGAGAAGAGCAAGTGAAGAGAAGAGGCACCAAAAAAGAAACAAGTGGATGAGATGGAATCAGGAGAGGAATCAGAAGAGTGAAGAAGGATCTCAAGAAAGTCTAGACAGGAATCGCCAAAAAGTGAGAGGAGCAAGTGTGGAGAATAGACACCAAGAAAGGAAACAGTGGCTGAGATGGATTCAGGAGAGTACATCTGAGGAAAGAGACAGAGGGTCCTGGAGAAAGTCTGAAGGTCAAGAAATCACCAAGAAAATGAGAGGAGCAAGTGAGGAGAATAGGCACCAAGAAATGAAACAAGTGGCTAAGATGGAGTCAGGAGACGAATCAGAAGATTGAAGAAGGATCTGAAGAAAGTGTAGACAGGAATCACCAAGAAAATGAGAAGAGCAAGTGAGGAGAATAGGCACCAAGAAAGGAAACAGTGGCTGAGATGGAATCAGGAGAGTACATCTGAGGAAAGAGACAGAGGGTCCTGGAGAGAGGCTGAAGGTCAAGAAATATGAGACACATTGAAACAAGTGTGAGTTAAAAAAAACTAAGCATAGGAGTGAAAGTAAGATGCAGTGGCACAGTGTCAGAGAGATAGTGATGATATTTTGGAATAAGCAGTTACATCGGGCAATAAGTGTTTCATATATATCTTGGTAGTGGATATATAGAGTAAATATTGGAAATTATGGAATTCAGCAGTGATACTGCTCATTGTTCATATTGGGGAACCAAAGTTGAAATCAATGACGATGTTGGTGAAGTCATTTCTTATAGTGAAGTCAATGTTGACATTTGGAGTCCATAATGATACTGGAGCCGGCAGTGTTTACAATGGTGGCATTAGGGGTGATATATGAGAGTTAATGATCAATTTATTATTGTAGGAGCCAGTGTTAATATCCATGAGTCAGTTGTGCTATAGCAGAGTAAGTGATGATATCAGAGAGTGAGTGATTATATATTATTTATATTTAAATATTTTTACGAGAATTGTTTTTAAATCAAGCAACTCTAAAATCTCATACATGATCATACAAGATCCTCCCCAATAAAATGCAAGGGTCAATCAAAAGTAGACCGCGCTGTAAAATATTTCTATGGGATCCTCTCCTGTTATTCATTTCTCCAACCTGCTGCCTGAAATTTAGAAATGTGATGACCACATGTACAGCTCAGGACCCAAGGAGCCCAAAATCCAATATACCTAGATTCAAGTTGTCCTCAACCGTAAACCATGCACTGGTTCAGAGCAGTTCAGGGAGGGAGCATGATCAATTCAGCACTTCGAATTAGCCAATAGAAAATGAGACTGTCATTATTAGAGCAGTAAATCATGGAGGTTACATGTCAATCAATAGGTTCAGGGGTCCGATATGCGATCAGACCCGCAAAACCGCAAAATAAAGGATTTTTAAAATTAATGCCAATACTGTTCTAGTACATGTGGGTGGCCTGATATATATTAACTCATTGATACCCAAGATCGATGTAACCCCGAAATTAAACATAAAAATAAATATCATTTGCTGCTGATTTGCGGGCTTGAGACTGTTGTGCAATTAATTCTAATGTCTGCCATCGCTTTCCCCGTTATTTAAAGTGCAGGGTTGATTTTCTATTTGCATTTACAGTGCTAGGAATAGGTGTTTAACCCCCTTGCGGGTTTTCTCTAGCACTCGTAGGATTTTCTCCTTCATTTGTAAAAACATTTGCGGGCTTGGGGAAATTGAGCAATTGAATAGCGATTTGCGATTTTAGCCTTGCGAAAGTGAAAGATCAAAGGCTTACCCATTGCCATTTTTTTACCCATTGCCATTTTTTTCAAGCCCATAACTCAGAAGTCGTTCCGAGACCGCAAACAGACGCCAATTGAATAGCAAATTAACTTGAGACCTCACTTACAGGCTACCGGATCGCTTAAAACCTCAATTGAATATACATCTCAGTAGAATTGAGCAATAATAATTTAGACGCACACTCTCATCCTCCATCATTAGCTATGCACTGACGCTAACCAGGACACTAACAGAAAAATCCACATTAAATCATCAATGATCCCTCAATTGAATTGGATATTAATGATGATGTTACTGAAATATGGCCCATGAACAGCACTGCTGGGTCGTTTCCAGCCTCCCGGCCTCGCACATATTTCTCGGCTCCTGTTCTCTCAGCAGGTGATAGATTGAGTCAAACAGCTCCGCCGTTTCCACTATATACATTTTCTTGTACTCTGAATTAGAAGTCTGTGCTCTGGGGCCATGTATCATGTAAATAGATGGAACGCTGGGGCAAGTCATATAGTAATAATGGGAAACAGACCACTTTTATTAATTACCTATTATATCTAATTATTTCATAGTGGAAGCATCCATTTTTGCTTCTCTACATCCAATATTAACCGTGGGAAGTGACCTTGAAAGCACAGAAGCATTTAGCTGGTTGAGTTGAATTGTGCCCGTGCTAAGTGCCAGTGCTTTCATTAGCACTAACAGAAAACAAATCCATTCAGGATCTCATCTTTCAAAAACCAAGCATCTGAACCAAGAAAATGCGTGCCAATGACAAAGAATAATTGCAAATATTAGATCATATACTAATGACTATATTTCAGCCACTAACAATTTTAGTTCTCCAAAACAGTTTATTATACTGTAAATGTGAGTCTTCAGTTCCCCTTTCATTTATCATATATCTTCATATATCATATACAGTGTCTTGCAAAAGTATTCACCCCCCTTGGCATTTTTCGTGTTTTGTTGCCTCACAACCTGGAATTAACATGGATTGTTTGAGGATTTGCATCATTTAATTTACAGAACATGCCCACAAATTTGAAGATGTTTATTTTTTTTTTTTATTGTGAAGCAAACTACAAATAGGACAAAATAACAGAAAAAGTCAATGTGCATAACTATTCACCCCCCTAAAGTCAATACTTTGTAGAGCCACCTTTTGTGGCAATCACAGCTCTAAGTCGCATTGGATAAGTCTCTATGAGCTTGCCACATCTTACCACTGGGATTTTTGCCCATTCCTCCTTGCAAAACTGCTCCAGCTCCTTCTAGTTGGATGGTTTGCGCTTGTGACCAGCAATCTTTAAGTCTGACCACAGATTTTCTATTGGATTGAGGTCTGGGCTGTGACTAGGCCATTCCAACACATTTACATGTTTCCCCTTAAACCACTCAAGTGTTGCTTTAGCAGTGTATTTGGGGTCATTGTCCTGCTGGAAGGTGAACCTCCGTCCTAGCCTCAAATCACGCACAGAGTGGTACAGGTTTTTCTCAAGAATATCCCTGTATTTAGCACCATCCATCTTTCCCTCTCTGACCAGTTTCCCAGTCTCGGCTGCTGAAAAACATCCCCACAGCATGATGCTGCCACCGCCATGTTTCACTGTGGGGTTGGGGTTCTTTGGGTGATGTGATGTGTTGGGTTTGTGCCAGACATAGCATTTTCTTTGATGGCTGAAAAGTTCAATTTTAGTCTCATCAGACCAGAGCACCTTCCTCCATACATTCTGGGAGTCTCCCACAGGCCTTTTCGCAAACTCAAAGTGTGCCATTTTGTTTTTTGATGAAAGTAATAGCTTTCTTCTGGCCATAAAGCCCAACTCTATGGAGCGTACATCTTATTGTCGTCCTATGTACAGATACTCCAGTCACTGCTGTGAAACTCTGCAGCTCCTCCAGGGTTACCTTAGGTATCTGTGCTGCCTCTCTGATTAATGCCATTCTTGCCCGGTCCGTGAGCGTCTCTTGGCAGGTTTGCTGTTGTGCCATGTTCTTTACATTTGGTTATGATAGATTTGATGGTGCTCCTGGGGATCATCAAAGATTTGGATATTTTTTCATAACCTAACCCTGACTTGTACTTCTCAACAACATTGTTCCTTACTTGTTTGGAGAGTTCCTTGGTCTTCATGGCAGTGTTTGGTTAGTGGTGCCTCTTGCTTAGGTGCTGCAGCCTCTTGGGCCTTTCAAAAAAGGTGTATATATGTAGTGACAGATTATGTGACACTTAGATTGCACACAGGTGGACATCATTTCACAAATTATGTGACTTCTGAAGGTAATTGGTTGCCCCACAAACAGGATGGATACATACGCACATGCCAATTTTCTGTTTATTATGTCTAAAAAATAGTTTTATGTATATATTTTTCTCATTTCACTTCACCAATTCAGATTAACAAAACATTGAACTTAATGCTGTAATGTAACAAAATAGGTAAAATGTCAAGGTGGGTGAATACTTTTGCAAGGCACTGTATGCATTTCTATATATGTAAATTATTATCTCCAATCTTGTTTTTTATATATTTTGTAAAGAGAGGAAATTGCATTGGGGATTGAAACTAAGTACATTTGCTGAATCATAATTTTATATTGTTTTGTAGGATTTGTCAATACACCTATGTGAACTAGGGCTTGATTAAATTGAGCTATTGTCGATTACAGGAGCCCGAAATGTAGCCCGTAAACTAATTTGCTATTCAATTGGCGTCTTTTTACGAGCCGCAAACGATCTACGAATTAGAAACTGAAAATCACTGCGGTTGCCAAAGTCGTAACTTGTAACCCATCTAAGGCTTTGATCTTTCAAGTCTGTAAGAGTTACAATCACTACAATCGCAAATAGCTATTCAATTGCTACAATTCCCCAAGCCCGCAAATATTTTCACATGCATAAATGACAAATGTAGAGGTACCAGATAGGACTCGCAAGCGGGTTAAACACCTGATCGTAGCACTGTACATGCAAATAAAAAAATCAATACTCGACTTTAAAAGACGGGGAAAGCGATGAAAAACATTAGAATGAATTGCACTCAATTGTCTCAAGCACGCAAATCTGCAATATCATTTTTTTTTTATGTGTCATTTCGGTGTTATATCAATACATATCAGGCCACCCACGTGGACTAGAACATTTCCTTAATTATTTTTTTTTATTTTGTACATTGCAGGATTGCGAGTCTGATCGCATATTGGACCTCTAAACGCTAATTGATTGACTTGTAACCTTCTTGTTTTACAGGCGTAATGATGACGGTCTCATTTACTCTTGGCTGTTTCGAAATCGGTAGTTACGGCCTTGCTTAACTGATCATGATCACTCTCTGAAATGCTACTTACGGGTGCATAGTTTACCGCTTCGGCTATCTGCCCGTAAGTTGCGGGCTTGTTAAATTGAATCGCACTGTAGTTCCAGGAAATCTCAAGCAATTAAATAAGGCCCTAAGTCTTAATCTTTAAGTGTCTTCTTACTTAGCAAGACAGTTAAACAGAAAAAATAGGGTTGTACTGTATATACAATCATAAAGCTGTCCGGTATTGCATATATTAAAATATATTAAAATAAATAAATGTAATACTTTAAAGTAGTATTTTGTACTTTCTAAAAAAAAATGTCCTGGTCTAGGTCTTCAAAATTCCACACTGAAAATATGGGATTTCATTTTTACTTTCTATTACTTTCTATTGCTTTTAAGACATGACAAAACTATGTTTTATAAAATGTGTGTCTCCTACAAATTAGAAAACAGTGATATAAAAGGGACAGAAACATTCTTCCTCTTTCCTTATTTGTTAATTTATAGAAAAGGTTTGTGCAGGGATAATAAATTCAAATTGCTTTGAATTAATTGCAATGATTTTAAAAGTTGACACACAGCAAATTGGTTTAATATTCACTCTACAAGGCCCCCTACCAACTTTAAAAAAGTAATAAATAAATGTTTTTTTTCCAGTGTGGAATTTTGAAGAGATTAAAACGTAGGGCCTTATTCAATTGCTTGAGATTTCCTGCAACTACAGAGTGATTCAATTTAACAAGCCCGCAACTTACAGGTTGATAGCCTTACACCATTTATAATCAATAATTAAACATTAAGTCGAAAACTTTGTTACCGTATTCTAATAAACAACGCCGCTTAAATAGGGGAAAAAATGGGAAAAAATTCCCATTTTTGCTAGGGAACTTTCACAGCAATGAATACCACTATGAGGCACACACTGGCTCTTCCAGGTAAAAGCCAAGATAACCAATGGTGTGTAACCAAAACTGATAGAGGTAAAGAGGATGGCCTATGATGCTCAGGGGACCCTACTCTGTTGCCATACTAATCATCATTTTCTTTATCAGTCATCCATATTTTCTAATTTTGAATAATTGACTTTCCTTCACTTGTTTCAGATATGCTATATCAATAAATCACTGGCATTCCATGCCCATCTTGTCAGAACCTAGCTCTGACCCACCCAGAGATATGTGATGTTTTTGTTATTATCCCTGCTAGCAGAGATAGAACCAGACCATTATTGTACCCTCAGAACACAGGAATTTTCAGGCAGGGCAGCAGAGTTAACCCATGCCTTAAATTATGTATGACCACCTGAACACACTTTATTTTTCATCCATTCAACATTTTATATATTTAGGTCACCCCTTATCGCCAAGTTAAACCCCCTAGCAACAGTCGTCTTAACCAATTCTCAACCCTTCTAACCATGTGACCCACCTGTCAATCAATGAAGTCTGCCTTTCTAACCCCCATATGTGGTGTTGGAGCCTAGCTGGCTGAATCCTTAATGGTACCCTTTGTCCTGGGTCTGGGAGATTCATACTTTATGTTTCCCCTGTCAGGACGCTAGCTTTCCAGGGGACCACAATGGCTAATTATATTCTCCCAATTCCCTGAATCAAATTTCCTGGCTCCTCCACGTCTTCTGAAGTCTCCCCAAACTGCCTCAGCCTGTCACCCCACAAGTCCACAAGCCCATGGATATCATAAACATGGCAACAACCATATCACGCAGCTATAACTACATGCCCTTAATGCCACGATTATTATGAACCCACAAATGCCAACAGGGCATTCCTAACCAACACCTCCATGGGGTACTACAATTATGACCACCCTGCGCACAGGGAAATAACAGTCCAGATACAGTCCATATATCCATGCAATCTGTGCAATGTTTGCCCTGGAAGGGGCTCCTTTGCCAACGCACCCCATGCCCTCCCAGGGCAAAGGCTGATTCAATCACTCCCCAGAGACCCCAGTTTTGTTTCCCTATATCCTCCAGAATAAAATCATAGGTTCTTCATATATGGCCTAGAATTCAACCATTGTCTCCCCAAATTCCACATTGTCCATAGCAACAGTGCACATCTTTCAAATATGGTGTCCACCAACTCCCAAACGACCAACTCACCATAACTCAGCTTATTTAACATTTACTGTTCTCTCTTACAGAACTCTCCATTTACTGACCTTAATTTGTGTGTCATCACTGTTTCATTCCAGCTTTTGTCTTCTCCTAGACTGCAAGCTCTTAGCATCAGGGTCATTTTTTGGACCTTGTATACCTTGTGTACCTTGTATACTTGAGTATAAGCCGACCCGAGTATAAGCCGAGGCACCTATTTTACCACAAAATACTGGGAAAGCTTAGTGACTCGAGTATAAGCAGAGGGTAGGAAATGTGCTGCCCCCTGTGTTCTTCTTGTGCCCTCTGTGTCCCCCTCTGTCACGTCATTAGCATATGCTGGGGACCCAGCATATGCTAATGACGTGACGTCACATGCGCGTCACGTCATTGGCTGGGTCAAGACGCAGCCGGAAGCAGCGCGGAGGAGCAGCTGCTGCAGATGGAAGGTAAGTGAGGGGAAAGGGAGACGGGAGGTAATTAGAGGGCTAAAGTGAGGAGGGGGGTTTAGGATGAGGATTGGGGGTTGAGGATAGGGGGGTTGAGGATGAGGATGGGGGGGGGGGTTTAGGATGATAAGGGAGGGGGGAGGGAAAGAGAGACATGTGGGGGAAAGAGAGACATGGGGGGATAGAGAGACCCGGGGGGAAGAGAGACACGGGGGGAAAGAGAGACACAGGGTGGTGACTCGAGTATAAGCCGAGGGGGCCCTTTGCAGCCTTAAAAAAAGGGCTGAGAAACTCGGTTTATACTCGAGTATATATGGTATTTATTTTATGTTATTGTGCAACATATTGCTCTAAAAGAGGTCTTGGCACCTTTGATTTCTACGGCAGAAAAAAGTAGCTTGAAGAGTTGAGGAAATTATAATGTTACCGTTGCTTAGCAACAGTCACAGAGTTTTTTTAAATAGATTATTGCTGATAATAAACTAAATAGAGCTGTAAAATAACCTCATATAATCCCTGAAATCTCTCAGTTACTAAATAACATACCATTTCCATGGTTTCTCTCAAAATAAATGTACATGATTTAGCAAACAAACAAATCAATTAATTTGTATTACCTAAATGGCCTATCATCTAGCTCTACTGTGCTCATACTTATTAGGTGACAAAATAATGGACACACATTAATGGATAAATCAGAATATTGCAATCTGTGGCAGCAGATAATCTCACTGACTGTAGTATAATGAGTATCGAGCAATGTCATTTATTTCTTGAACCTACCTGTCAATCACAGCAACAGAAGAAAAGCCAAGAAAGACGGATTCCAAATATACAGCCTCATTAAATTGCGATTCAGTAAATTTAAAAGGGCTCTATAGAAGCACACAACATATTTTTTTTACAGAAGTTTTTAGTTAGTGAACTTTTATCCAAAAGCAAGGTCGTCACAAAATAAAAACTTCTGTAAAAAAAATATGCTGTGTGCTTATATAGAGCCTTATTAAATGTACCAAATCGTAATTTAATAAGGCTGATAATTTGCTCTTTTCGTCCCCACCCCTCTGTTGAGTGTATACATCTTTTACACCCAAGACTCCATCTATGTTTTTTCTCTGTATTAAATGTTTTAAATCTTATGTTCTATATTTACCCATATATACGGAATAAAGGAAACATTCATTTAGGTTGATGGAATTAAAGGACCACTATATGCCATCCTAAAATGGCAGTACATGCATAAAGATACTTGATTTATATATTTTAATATTTGCAATACTAGTAGTTATACCTTAAAACTCTTACTTTTATAGCTAAGCAGTAGTCGTGCTGTACTGCTTAGCTCTGCCCCTTTTAGGGGAGGGGCAGCTGTAGTAGACTTCCTGTTGTGTCCGATGGTGTCTGATTGGTGTAGATCTGAGGTCTATGCATGTTGTTTTGCATGTTGTTCAGTATGCTCCGACTCTCCGTGACCTCATGGACCATAACACACCAGGCACATCTCTATGTCCATGGACATGCTGATCTAGTGTGTGATATAATGTTGTAGAGTGTGTAGTTGCGCATATTAAGGTTGAAGGTGACACAATACAATGTCAAGATGTTAAAGCGTTAAATAAATTATTTCAAAAAAACTTCATATCTGCATGAATTTATTTAGTTTCTTAGAATTTAGAAATGGTTGTACAAAGTTTGTATAAAATATTGATATTTGGAATGAATGTCCCCATTCTATCCTTAGCCTGTATTTAGGTGGAAGCAGTGTCATTGGTAGCAGGATATTGCTATGTAGCAATACTCATATCTAGTAACCCTATTACATCTACCCTAAAGTATACTTAATTCAGATCTAAGGTATTCTCTGATAAAAGTCCCTCCTCTACATAGGCCAGGGTGAGAAATGGAAGAGGAGGTCTATATCTCAAACAGCAGCATTTTATCTAAACTCTGAAATAACATGTGTGTGTACTCTGGGATGTGTGTACTCCGGTGTTTGGTTTCTGGAATGCTACCTTGTTGTGGTGAAGGAGCTTGTGTACCTCAATGAAGCTGTGAGCTATACCATGTATAGTCACTCAAGATGGGGAGGTCATAGCAGAGAGGACAGAAAAATCAAGATCTACTGGAGAAGGAACTGGCCAGCCACTTCCGTATTTTTGCAATGAAAAATTTATGGATTAACACAACCAAACACAAGATGTCGTGCTACAGTCCATAGGGTCATGTGGAGTCAGATACGACTGAATGACTAAACAACAACAATAATTGTAACAGTGCAATTGTGCTTGTGTTAATGTGTATTAGTTTGATATATGTAACTGTTCATCAGTCATGCAACAGTGTTGTTTTGTGAGATTGCGTAACCATGTGATTAAAGGCATATCTAAATGTCCTGGATTATGAATGTATCTGATAGAGGAGAATCAGTAGTGTAAGCAAACATTTGCAAGATGCAGCTTTTGTTAGTTGACACCCCTGAAAATCCCTGCTAAGATTAGCAATAAATTCCTTATTCATTTTGGGCAATTAGGAGAAATCAGAGGTTAGCTGATACTTTTTGTATCATACTCTGGGGATCCTGTGTTGCAAAGCAGCCTGGAATAGGTACTCTCTCTCTCTCTAAATATATAAATATATATATATATATATATATATTTATATATATATATATATATATATATATATATATATATATATATCCATGTGTTCTGAATCAGCTGTGAGCTCAGTACCCCTCCAACCATGTGATTCCATCCTGGAGCATTACTGTGGTCTCTACCACAATGGTCAAACTCTGTACCTGGCTGTCTCTCCTCAGTGTACTTAGTTATATAAACTCCTGTGAGTGTGCAAAGCTGGATTTTACTTTCATGCATATAACTTTGTAAGTATACTGAAATTTTCAATATAAGACATATTTTTTCTGATAATCACTGCCTGTTTCTTACCAAACATTTGAAACCCAGGAAACTTATATATACCTTTAAGTGCTATAGTATAACTGTGTACTTTTGCAACTGATTAATTATGTTAGTGTACTAGTGTATATTTTTTTATGCCAGTCTAACTAACCTGTGTGCTTGTATTAGAGTGATACTATATAATTGTGCTACTTTGTACCTGTGCTTGTGTAATTGAATCATTCGTGTGATTTACATAGTGCTTATGTAGAAGATAAACCAAGTCTTCTCATCAATCTAGAAAACATTACCAATATATAAATTCAGGTACACTGTGTTATATTCTTTTTTTACTTATTTTCCATGTGCTTTATTATCAATATCCTGTAATTTCATCATAACTGCAGAAGAGGTAATGTTTCCCAGTCAGAATTAATCAGTATGAGATGTCTTCGGTCTGATTTATGTATCTTCTTCATACAATTACTTCTGCAGTTAAATCTATCACACGTTTTATTTATAAACTCAGAAAGTCGTTTTTCAATCTCAGCCGACAAGTTTCCTTCACAAGTTGGGAATTTCTACACACCGAGACTGATAAATGTGCACTTGTGTACGTGGAAGGGAGGACACACATTGTATGCACAAAGATATACACACACAAACAAGACCTACAGTTTATATACATCGGAGTGCACACACAAAATATACAAACAGGGCACATTCGCACAAATTGTGCACAAACAAAAGATACAGATGATACACTTCCGGATTACAATTTTCTTTCCCATTTTCTTCTCCCATTTGCCCATTCCATTGTGCTTTTGCTTATGAACAATCGGGTGCCATATTTGGAGTGCGCATTAAAATTGATGGCGCACGAGATTCAATGTTTTAACCCATTTTTCGGGGTTAAAACATTAAATCTAGTGCGCCATCGATACCATTGCATTACCGGTACTGTATGATGAGGGGAGTAATGAAGAAGGCAAATAGTGACGATATTGTTAATTACCAGAATGTTAATTGCTGGTATCTTGTAATTACTGTTACTGTAACTGCTGGCATGTCGTTATTACTGTTAATTACCGGTATATTGTAAATGTTGTAATTACTGTTAGTTACTTGTATGTAACACTATATGTATGATGCAATATGATCATATTGTTCTACAGTAATGTCATTTATAATAAAACTACCATAAGTTGGTAACATAAACTCGCTGTTGGGTACTTCTTGTACAAATGACAAATGCGCATTACATTCGCCAGCAAAAACATTTTGTTTGATTCATGGGTTACAAATTTGGAGTGTGCATTAGATTTGATGGCGCACTAGATTCACATCAATACAGTGCTTTGGGAGACTCCTGCTATGGCCCTTCCTTCCTGGCCCCAACAACTTCTGCCCCTTCTGGTCCCCATCGATCTCACCAGCTTCTGATCGTGTATGTCTCCCCTGATCTTGGTGGTCTCCGTGGGCAGCCAATCACAAATGACGTCACGCACATGTGACATCACTTAGGATTCCCTGCTGTAGAGGAGCTGGTGAGACCAAGGGGGGCCAAGAATGGGGACAGGAGGGGCCACAGTGTGCGATCCCTGTGGGGATGGGGGGGTGGGAACCCCCGAGCTTAAATGAACAGGGGATACAAAAAATATCAATATAAACATAATTATGCATTACAAGATCTGGCCACTAGATGACTATGAAACTGTATATCTTTCCCATAAAAGCTTTGACCCATTATTTATAATATAATAAATATCTAAATATATATATGTATATATATATATATATATATATATATATATATATAATCTGTGTGTGTGTATATATATATATATATATATATATATATATATATATATAATCTGTGTGTGTGTGTATATATATATATATATATATATATAAATATATATATATATATTTAGATATAGATATAGATATATAGATTATGGGTCAAAGCTTTCATGGGAAAGATCTACATATATATATATATATATATATATATATATATATACTATATATATATATATATATATATATATTTATTTAAATATATTTGGGGCAGGGGCATTGAGAATGTAAACAAAGAAATTTTGAAAAAAAAGAGCACTGCAGCAATGCCCCCCCCCCCCCCACAAGCAGGGCCCTGGTGCTTTGCATTGGGCGTACCAGTGGTATAGCTGCCCCTCTTCCTAGTAGAGTTGAATTATCTCCCTAAGAAATTTTGTCGCTCCTAAACCCATGTCCCCAGGGCATGTTAAGAAAAAATAGAATTAGTATATATATATATATATATATATATATATATAATATGCGGATATATGTAAATGTGTAGAATTACAGGTACGTGGTTTTGTATATCTTTGAAGTAAATGATAGGTGCCCATTCCCAAAGTGAATTACTACTGTTATGTAAAGTAGGGCCTAAAATTGTATACACAGAATACAGTGTTTAAACATACTTTTCTAGGTGTACCACGCTGGATAGAATACAACGAAAGCACCACTTTGGTTATATATTTAGAATATAGTATTTTGAAAAACTAAATTAATCCCTTAACCTACATAAAACATTTCTATAATTTTTGCCTTTAGAGTCCGTTTAAGTATAGATCAAAATTTTTCAAGCAAACAAAAAGCTTGAAAACATACAAAGATCTGGGACCTAATATTGATAATACCGAATATCATCCTCCAAAATGAAAGCATATTCGCCGGAGCATTCATCGGTCTAATACAAAAGGAATCACTGAGAGCGCGGCGTCCTGATAAATACGTATCACACAAATGAGGCTGCTGAGGTCGGCATCAATAGATTAGCACTACACATATTTTAATTGCTGCTTTCCTTATAATTAGCAGACATGCAATTTGAAAAGCAGAGCTCTGAACATAATAATCATTTTATTTTCCTAGGGAGGGTAAAGTGTTGCCAGCGAATATGACTGAAACACGACTCAACTCCTCTGCTCTTCAATCTCATTTCTGAGCCGCACAAAAATGATTTGGAGGCTTTAAGATTTGCAGCTAAAGCGCCGGTAATAAAGAGAGCGCACGTGACCGAAAACGCTGATTAAGATGGAGGTTTTAATGAAACGTCTGTATAAGAGTATTCTTTGGGGTGTGAGGATGCCAGGGTTGTGCTAACGAGTCACAATCTGAGATTAATTAGGGTAATTACTGTTGCACAACTTTGCCCTAAATTCATTTAGCAGTCATTTTGGAAAATCTATTTTTTTATGCTTTTAGATTAGAGATAATCTAACTGCAACAGCAAAACGACTTCACATATTCCTTCACATGTAATTGTGTCATTATGATTACAAACTTGATCCAAGATGTTTACTAATCTGAGGTGCACTTTATGGATTAGTTTCTATATTAAATATAATCCAACTCGACTATACAATATACTGTATACATAAATATATTTTGGGGGCTTCAGTTGAAGGTGAAAGATATTTGGGAGTTATTACTGTGACGCCCTGATGGAGGAGAACCCTGTTATAAAGGTCAAGATGGACTTGACACCCCTGGGCTTTGTTGTTCCCAGCCGGACCCTACCCTTGTGATAAATATAGTTTCCCCTGCTTGGACTGTCTAGAGTCCCCAGTAAATATCGCTTCTGTCTATATGGTTTGGGCAATGTGTGGCTAACCGCTTGGTATTTTTTTACTTGTAGTTTTGTGTAGTTTAGTAATTCATATACTATGATTTAATTATTGTTTGCAAGCACTGGTCTAAGAAGCCCATTGTGAAACTTACGCATTAGGTCATCCTGATGAGTGATTATTGTTTTTTCTATCTTAATTACATTACCTTTCGCTACTCAGATTGAAGACTAAAGATTAACAGCCTTATTAAATTGCAATTCGATAAATTTAAAAGGGCTCTATTTAAGCACACAGCATATATTTTTACAGAAGTTTTAAGTTAGTGAACTTCTATCAAAAAGCAAGGTCTTCACTAACTAAAAACTTCTGTAAAAAAATTATGCTCTGTGCTTAAATAGAGCCCTTTTTAATTTACTGAATTGCAATTTAATAAGGCTGTAAATGAATTTAATAAGGCAGTAAATGATTTTGTTCTACCCTGTTTATAGGTCCCTGTGTGTTTCAGTAAAGTGCTTTACCCATTTTGAAAGTATACAAGCATGTACTCTGTATTTCTATAGAGAGAGCTTTTTAATCACTTGTTCCAGGCCATTTAACAGGGATTCCTTTATCTACCTTCCAGAACTGCAACCCTGCTCTCTAGAGAAACTGAAGTAAGTCTGCTGCACCTGAAATCTTTAGTACAGAAATCCTCAAAGGAGAGGACCTAACCAGTGGGATCCATTAATTGGTGGGTCCATCGGATCCTTCCTTGTGACAAACTGGTAGCATCAACATCAATGATATCAAGGGGGAAAAGTCAAGCAACAGAGATTGCAGAAAGAGCAGTAAAGATGGCCCAGTATGATGAGCTCAGCATGGCCGCACTAGAAGAGTTTATGAGGTTATGAGGCTTCTCTATCCTATGCTAATGACCTTGAGGTGGTGAGGACGTACGTCCAGCAGATCATTGTACTAAAGACCTTTCTCTGGATCACAAAATGGAGGTGATAAGGGCAGTCACTGCAAATGTCACCAAGGGATGAGCAAGAAACCACATCACAGCCAGAGCTCCACTAGTTCTCACCCATCACCCAGGGTAACTGCCCTGTGGAGCCTTCCAGCAATTGATGGTCATTGACGTCTTCCAGCAGGACCATTTTTAACAGGTCGTACCCAAGGACTGGGTTCTACTGCTTGTGGGCTTGCTTAGTGGGTGAGCCAGCACAACCTACCAGGCAATTCTCAGCCCTATTTCAAAGGACTACCACAAATGCAAGTGGGTGCTGTTACCATGTGACCCCTAAAAGATACAGAACTTTATTCCAGGACCTGACCAGGGGTGTCCAGGACTAACATGGGGAGCCATAAGAGCCTGGGTCCAGCACTATTGATTCACCACTGCAGAAAAGCCTGGTCACCTGGCAGACCAAGGGAAAAGTGAGAGTGTCTCCCCTGTACAATAGTCTCGTCCCTGCTGGGATATATTGATGGGACCCATTGAGTGTTGTAATACAACCAGCAAAATCACTAGCCAAGCCAAATAGGCCACCATCACTGAGACACAAGATGAGCTGGAGCTAGCACAACTTGCAATAAGCCAGGTGCCATCTGGGGAAAGGTTAGGACCATGGGAAAACCCAACAGATTTTGACAATGAAGCAGGGTAGAGCTCATAAGAACTTATATGGTCTCTCCAGGCAATTAGACACCTCGGGTCACCCAGGACCCATTTGGGGTCTTGAAATACCTGGTGACTGGAATGGGGTGATTCTTGTTAAATTCTAGTTAAGTATTCCAATTTCATTCAGATTCTATAAAAAAAAAATACTAGACCTGATAAAGAAACCTAATGAAATCATCCAATGGGATCCTTCCATGAACTTCTTGGCTAAATTGTTACCTTATTGTCCTAACCAAAATCAGGAATTAATATGAGGTTTTTCCTTGCTGGACACCTTAGCTAAGAATTAGAAATCACTGGAACCTCCATCCATGTGGGAAATCATGAATAATAATAAAAGCTGAGCTGAGGAGAGGCTGTCAGTGATTCAAGATTAATACTCAGTGGGCTAAAATCTTTTTGTTTGAGTAGAGAGGGTAAATATACAGTGCCTTGCAAAAGTATTGGACCCCTTTGGCATTTTTCATGTTTTGTGAAGCAAACAACAAATAGCACAAAATAACAGATAAAGTCAATGTGCATAACTTTTCACCCCCCTAAAGTCAAAACTTTGTAGAGCCACCAGTTGCAGCAATCACAGCTCCAAGTCGCTTTGGATAAGTCTCTATGAGCTTGCCACGTCTTACCACTGGAATTTTTGCCCATTCCTCCTTGCAAAACTGCTCCAGCTTCTTCAAGTTGGATGGTTTGCGCTTGTGAACAGCAATCTTTAAGTCTGACCACAGATTTTCTATTGGATTGAGGTCTGGGCTTTGACTAGGCCATTCCAACACATTTACATGTTTCCCCTTAACCACTCAAGTGTTGCTTTAGCAGTGTGTTTGGGGTCATTGTCCTGCTGGAAGGTGAACCTTCGTCCTAGCCTCAAATCATGCACAGAGCGGTAGAGGTTTTGCTCAAGAATATCCCTGTATTTAGCACCATCCATCTTTCCTTCAACTCTAACCAGTTTCCCAGTCCTGGCTGCTGAAAAACCTCCCCACAGCATGATGCTGCCACCGCCATGTTTCACTGTGGGGATGGTGTTCTTTGGGTGATGTGATGTGTTGGGTTTGTGCCAGACATAGCGTTTTCTCTGATGGCCGAAAAGTTCAATTTTAGTCTCATCAGACCAGAGCACCTTCCTCCATACATTTTGGGAGTCTCCCACATGCCTTTTCGCAAACTCAAAACATGCCATTTTGTTTTTTGCTGAAAGTAATGGCTTTCTTCTGGCCACTAAAGAACAACTCTATGGAGCGTACCGCTTATTGTCGTCCTATGTACAGATACTCCAGTCTCTGCTGTGGACCTCTGCAGCTCCTCCAGGGTTACCTTAGGTATCTGTGCTGCCTCTCTGATTAATGCCCTCCTTGCCCAGTCTGTGAGTTTTGGTGGGCGGCTGTCTCTTGGCAGGTTTGCTGTTGTGCCATGTTCTTACCATTTGGTTATGATAGATTTGATGGTGCTCCTGGGGATCATCAAAAATTTGCATATTTTTTTATAACCTAACCCTGACTTGTACTTCTCAACAACATTGTCCCTTGTTTGGAGAGTTCCTTGGTCTTCATGGCAGTGTTTGGTTAGTGGTGCCTCTTGCTTAGGTGTTGTAGCCTCTGGGGCTTTTCAAAAAGGGTGTGTATATGTAATGACAGATCATGTGACACTTAGATTGCACAAAGGTGGACATCATTTCACTAATTATGGAACTTGATTGCACCAGAACATTTTATGGTCTTCATAGCAAAGGGGGTGAATACATACGCACATACCATTTTTCTGTTTTCTATTTCTAAAAAATAGTTTTATGTATACATTTTTCTCATTTCACTTCACCAACGTAGACTATTGTGTTCTGATCCATTACATGAAATTCAGATTAACAAAACATTGAACTTAAGGCTGTAATGTAACAAAATATGTAAAAAGCCAAGGGGGGTGAATACTTTTGCAAGGCACTGTATTAGATCATTAGGTTGCCAGCTGAGAAATTGGTTAGTACTCATGTAACTCATATTACGTTGGATTCATCTAGAATTATTAATTATATGTTGGACATCATGGCAATAATTACTACTCTTTATCCGTACCACCTTATGCTTTATAATCAAGATAATGTAATATTAATTGTCAATTATTACCCTGTCCATTAAGCTATAATATAAGATTTCTCATATTTTCCCTTTTACTAATGTTAAATGATTATGATGATTCGGCTGTAATGTACATTTGTAAAATATTACATGAAAAATAATTACAATAGAGTTTAAAAAATAAATATAGCTTTTAAGAAAATTCAGTCTAGCTCTTATCAGAACATGTAAATGTAAAAGGGTAGGGAATCAAGAAGTCAAGGTGTCTTTGTTGTTTAGGGATTGTTGATTTCAAAGATGTTGCAATGATAATATGGCGACTTTTCTTCTTTAAAGGAAGGGTTTATTACTGAGTGGCAACAATAACAACAGAGGGACACATCAGAGAGACTTTCTGAAGGATGTGATGAAAGGAATGTGACAGAGAACGAGACAAGATGTGACAATGGTTTGGGAGAAATCCGTGAGAGAAGAGGACACTTAAACAAAGAGCAGATACTTTTAGATGGAAAATCAACTTATCTGTTCAAATAATTGTATAAATACCTACCTTGTAGTACAGCTTCATCATTTACCCTTAACACTCTTGTCTTTACTGTAATGTTTTATATGTTTTATATGAAATGTATAATATCCCCTGAGACAGTTTTGTCTGTGGGTGTTTTTTCCCTCTGAATGTTTAGATGTATTCTATTGACACAACCTCGCAATTTACCTCCTTAAGCATAAACTCGTAAACCCTGGCTTTTTAAGTCTGATTTCAGGCGGCATGATCATATGATCTGACAATATTTAAGCAAGCCCAGTATTTACTTCTTAGACACAGCCAATAGTAAATGAGACTATCATCATGACGTCAGTAAAACATGGAAGTTACACGTAATCTGCAATCGAAAGCTACAAATTAATTAGTGCCAATAAGTAATATTTGCCCATCGGGCTCGCAATCTAGCACTCTATAAAATGCATTAGATCATCTGTTTTAGTCCATGTGGGTTTCATGATATGTATTAACCCATTGAGTCCCAGGATCGATAATAATAATTTTAATTGCTTATTTGTGCGCTTGAGACTGTTCTGCAATTAATTTAATGTATTTCCATGCCTTCCCATGCTTTTAAAGTACAGTATTGTGTGTTTAATTGCTATTACAATTTTAATATGTGTTTGAAAAAGCCCTTGCTTTTCTCGGTTGTGGGTTAGGCTTTAGAGCTACGGGTCTAATAGAATATAGATTTTGTGTAATTTATAATTATTTAAAGCTTGTAATATCCAAACTGTGCTAAAACCAATAGAGATCTACAGTCAAATTTGCGTCATTGGCTAGCCCGTAGTGATTGTGTGCGGGGAACTCGAAATCGGATTGCGAGTAGCAAAAAGAATTTGAAGAAATATTTAGAGTAGTTTTAAGTGTGTATAAATTTATGAATTGGGCAATAAATTAGTGCCCAATGTATGCAATGTGAGGATGGGGAATTATGCTATTTAAATATTCACATTTATTAGTTAGCTTAATTAAAAAACATGTAACTTATTTACCAAATAACGTGCCTCTCATATAAGTGCAGCTCATTCACTTTCTTTCCCGAAATAATATTGAGGATAAAAGATTCAGGAAATTGGGAGAAAAGATGATGTTTTAATGTGCAAATAATTCATTAAATGACAGCACTTTTACAGTCCAGGTTGTTTTGAAAATATCAGTTGGAATCAATTGGCTTCGATGTATTAAGACCCAGAAGTTGTTAACCGTGACAATATTTAAATGGAAATCCATACAGAGCAATTACTTTTGGCTGCTGATGTTGTTAATCTTTACTAATAGTGATTTAAGCCTGAGCAGATGAGGAAAACGTCACTTAGCTGGAACGTTACACATCAAAAATAGTCACAGAATCAAAGCAGGTTTAAAATGATACTGCATGGAATATATTAAATATATTAAAATAAAAACACAATGTTTATACAAAATAGTTGCACTGATTGATCTGGTGGATCATTAGGGTCATATGTACTAAAGGGTTAAATAGTGGAGAACTCTTAGAGATCTAGTACATATGTACCCCATGAAATAACATAGGGAGAGGTTCTGTAAGCGTTATAATTACATATTCTGTAGCTAACACAGGGGTTAGGTACAAGTTAACAACAGTTTTGTTGTTGTTCAGTCCTTCAGTCGTGACCATATGGTCCGCAGCACCTAGGCACATCTGGTTGTGCTTATCCATATGGTCCTCTTGGCAAAGATACTGGAGTGGGTTGCCAGTTCCTTCTCCAGTGGACCGCAATTTGTCTGACCTCTCTGCCATGACCTGCCAATCTTGGGTGAACCTACATGGTATAGCTCATAGCTTCATTGAAGTATACAAGTTCTTCACCATGGCAAGGTAGCGATCCAGAAGGAACAACAACAGTTTAAAGCATTGCAAAAAGAATGCAGGGCACTGTCTTTGAGCTTAGAATCCCAGGTAAATGGCAATTTCCTTAAAGCACCATTCAATAATTTAAGTTTGCATGGTATGGGTGGGATATAGAAGGATGATAGACATATTGTGCATTAGGACTGAAGGTGATACATTTCTTTAAATAGATGCGGTTTGAAGGATTTAAGGCTTGAGGATCGTCTACTGGAACTAGCCAAGGAGCCCCGTAGAGTAGAGGAAGCATGTGAATGTCCTGAGGGTGGGGGTGGGAGGAGGCGATAAGAGAGGTGGTGAGAGAGCAGGTCGTTAGCAGAGTGAAGAGGTTGGTTGGGGGAGTATTTTGTGACAAGAGCAGAGATATAAGGGGGTACACTATTGTTGAAGGCTTTATACGTTTTATTTTGCAAACAATGGGAAGCCAATTGCTCTGATATACTTCATACTTCTGTATACATGGCTCACAACAGTTCTAACATGATAATTATGTGTCAGATTTATCACAATACTAACAAAAGCTGAACACTATCTGTATACTATCTGTATGCAAGATGTACTCTATACAGAGTTTTTATAATATGTAATAAAATAAGTTAAACATATGCTCTCATTTGCAATTAGATATATGCTGCTATAAATTCTAGGCAGACCATAAAGCTGCACCAGACACAGGATATCGTATATAAACTGCTTATTTGGAATAATTAGCATATTTGTAGAAGTGAAGAGAAACAAAAGAATAAGCTATTGCTCTATAAAAAAATATGGAAATCTGTTCTTCTATATATACCTTCTCACCCACACATACATTACCTAATACAATAACACATTAAAAAAGTAATGTTCAGGTGCTTAGTACTTCAATAAGATTAACCATTTACAGCTCTTTAATCATAGTAGTTTTGATTTAAATAAGATTGGTATTATTAGGGTTTATCTGCTATCACATCATACATCTTTGTTTCTTTTTCTCTCACTGTCTAAAAGAGGGACGGAGCCAGACAACATAGGTTGAGCCTTCCAGATCAGGAGGCACTCCATGGTGGGTCATAGGACTTCCTATACCCTTACTTACCCCTACTGGTTTATGTGATGACCCAATGTTGAGGGGTCACGTGCACCTCAATTTTCTACCTCTAGGTCGTGAGAAAAAGAAGCACAGCAACCATAGCACACAAGCTAAAATAAATATGCCAGACTGTTGGGCACTCATCCACTGCCATACACACACACACTGTTAAGCTCACTGTCTGTCGCCCACTTGCTGTTGCCCACAGTTTCATGTTAAGGCAAACATCAACTGTTGGGTTCACATATACTGTTTGGCACACTTTCATGGTAAACCATGTATTTATTCTCTATTGGTCATGCATTCATAGCAGACACACACTCTCATGGCCAGGCACACATTCACTACCAAACACTGACTGCTGGTCAAACACTCATTGCCAGACACACAATATTTAGTTGTAAATGATGGCATTGCTAGCTCTTAATGCGATGAGACAAATCTAAGCAAGTTGTGAGTGTACAGAAGAGAGCTGTACAGTTCAGTATTACCACTTGTGTATCCAATAAAAACAAGACATTTCATACAGACCACTGACTGAGCCAGACAAAATAGTTTGAGCCTTCCGGTTCAGGTGGCACTGCATGGTGGGTCATAGGACTTCCTCTACCAATACTTACCCCTACTGGTTTATGTGACGACCCAGAGTTGAGGGGCCATGTGCATCTCAAATTTCTCCTTCTAGGTCGTGCCTTTTGAGTTTAATATCTCAGTGCCCAGCACACACTTTTTAAGGGAACCTCAAAATCACAGGCAAGCTCAGCCCTATGGATACTGACTTATCCAAAATAATACGCTCTTTTCATCCCCTTGCTTAGGATTTAATATACCAAGAAATGGAAGCAGACGTTGTTTACAATGTCATAGTCAGACTGACTGCAACAGGGTTACCGACTCCCACCTATTTTTCACATTTGATTTTAACAAGGACAATAAACTAACTTCAAACATTCTGACTATCTTTGGGACCATATACACATTCAATTTCCCCTGGGGTAACTCTTAATTGTCATACTACAAACATGGTGAAAACGTGTTTCTGTTAGTTATAGGTGACATGACACTACTGCAGTGCACAAAACACAATATAGCAACCACAACATTAATTATTGTGGCCCACACTACACTACACAGGTTATTACTGTCAGACCAAAATAGTCCTTAAACAAGCCCCATGTCCATTTTAATAATCTTGGATATTAGTAACCCAATGTCCCAGAGGCCAAAATATCAGTGTAGCTTGCGGGGTTCAGGGGAGTCAAGTGCAGTGTTGTTTCATGTTAATAAAGCTAAGACCAACTGGAGGTCTTAATATACAAGTTTTCCACTTTCTCAATTAATATTTGTAAGACTTGCAGTCCCATTAAATTCGAAGCCTGTAGCGGCATCAGCACACCCGCAAAAGGCTGCTCGTTTGAAAGCCGGCTGCGTTACATAGCTATTAAATTGAACCATGCCGCGAGTTACGGGCAGTAGATGCAAACCCGTAAACCATTCTTGCGAATGTGGGATGCATGGCCGTGAACATGATCAATTAGTCAAATCCATAGTTACGGTTTAGACAAAGCCAATGGTAAAAGAGATCGTCATCATTGCGTCAATGAAAAATAGAGGTTACATTTCAATCCCTTACGGGTTTGAATTACGAGTTTCGATCAGATCCGCATTCGAGAAATAATGCAATATTAATAAATCAGTAAATATGATATTCTAGTCCATGCGAGTTCTATTATAAATATTAACACATTGATTGCCGGGATCGATATAACACAGATATTAAACAGAAATAAAAGTCATACAGACCACTTAAGTAAGATTGTTATAGTATGCTCTTTTGAAGAACTTGACTAGTTTAGCACAATTTGGACCACATCACAGTAAATAGTTTTCAAATTTTTGAAATACGTGCATTTTTCACTGATAAATCAAATAAAAAAAATGTAATCTTTGTTTACATGTGTCACTGACTGCCCTCTGCCAAACCCACACCTACAGCTCCTTGTAGTGAGCAAAAGGAAAACAAATACTTAACCCTTAACAAATCCATCTGTGAAGAGCATGGAATCCTGTAATCACCTAAACAGTTACATTTTCAGTGCAGTCCTGAGTGCAGGGAAAACTGCTATCAAACACTGTCTTCACCGCCCGTCTCGGCTATGTGTTTTTATTCATGCAACAGCCAGTAAGCAGGCAAACCTTTTGTTATGTAAAAATACTTAAAACTCTAGATTTTTTTAGCTGTTATTAGTGTAATTAAAATAAAAAGGATCAATCTTGTGCTAAGAGCCCTTACATTGAGGAAATGGCCCATTAATATAATGTACAAAATGTTTCTACAAGTCAACAATAAACATATACAGTTTCTCTGTAACATCTTCGGGAGCTGAAGCTGGCAACACCAATCTGAGAGTTGACCGGGACCACAGGAATGTGATTAGAAGCTCAGAGGAGGCCAAAATCCACATTAGACCAAAGTCTAAGACCGAAGTCCTGCGAGCATGTGCATAATTTATAGCCTCTGCTAATTAGCACAGCTCATTTGTGGACTTACACACAGCCAGTTTTGCCCCATACTGGACGTGTCTACCCTGGTAACAGCTGCACTGTCTTTGATCATCTCGAGGCTGGATACCGCGAGCCGTGCTCAGATATTCTCTTTATTGTAATTTAAAAGTTTGAGTTCTTGCAGCAAACGCTCTGACTGTGTTTATATACTGACATAAAGTGCTGGAAGACATAGTGAGAGCAACCAAGGCCTGGGCACGGGATGAAGGGGGAGAATTTGTAGTTACTTTATAAAGACATACTTCATTGATTAAAAATATTACACAGGGAGCGAAATAATAAATGTGTAAACAGTGATACAGATTTTCCAGAGGAAGAAATGTCTCCTCCAGACAGCTACGGACTAAATGTTAAAGGCGCATGGAAGGACCCCTGTTTCTGATATTAAAATAAACAACCTAAGAGTTTTTTTTTTGCATATTTAAACATCATTGTATTAAAGTGCTCCAATTCTGAAGATATTCAATTGAGCAAGTGCGCAAGTTACGGGCCGAGGCCTCAAGCCCGTAAACCCCTCCCGTGGCCGCAAACTGTTAATGGGCTGGCCGAGATGCGATCAGCCATTACGATCCAATCCAACGTTACGATCCAATCACTGCATAACGTAATGCGACACAGTCCTCTAAGCCAATAGAAAGTCGTCTAGCCGCAGATGATTGACAGGGCGAGATTATAAAGTTGCGTTCCCCCGCCTATGCGGTGACTGTGTTGTATTTTCTTCCGCAGGTCCCGGAGTTGGTGGTTTTTGGTTTTTCAGAGAGTGAGAGAGTAGGCGAGTTCTGAGAGCAGTATGTTGCTGTTTTGTTTATTTCTATTCAATTACAAATTGACACTTAATCCTTAATTAAACATATTTACAGATTACACATAATAGCAATATGCATAAATTAAAGAACACACATAGAGACACAGAGCTAGGTCACTCCATACATACACACCCCCGACCCATGTCCCACGCCCTATCCCCCCACAGTTAATAAATACCCATAATACACACATTTTTTCCCCTCATATATATACAGAAAAACTTTATTTTATTTAACCTTATATTATTTTAGGGATTTAAATGGAGGGAGGAGAGAGGATGGGAGAGGAGTGGAGAGGAGTGGAGAGGCAGGGTGGAGGAGATGAGGAGAGGTGAGGAAGAGAAAGAGGAAAGAGAGGTGTCACTGGAGAGTGGTGCAGGAGAGGAGGAGGAGGTGAGGAGTGGTGGAGGAGAGGATGATGAAGTTGAGAAGTTGAAGGAGGCGGAGGTGGAGGAGGTGGAGAAGGAGGTGGCAGAGGTGGAGGAGGAGGTTGAGGAGTTGGATGAGGAGGTTGCGGAGGTGAAGGAGGAAAGTGGTGCAATAGTGGTGGAGAGTGGAGGAGAGGAGGAGAGTGGAGAGGAGGAGGTGGGTGGTGGCAGAGCAGCCCTAGCAAGAGGCACATCAAGACCAGCGACAGATGGGGAGGGGCCTGATCTCAGTGGGGGAAGGGGTAGTTTGGGGGAGGGACAGGCCTCAGGGACAGATTAGGGAGCTCAGGATTCCCGTCCACACTCGGGAGGGCAAGAGGCTAAGGACAAGCACAAGGCCCACAATTACACGCACCAGGAGAACGTGGTCCTCCTTGGTGCCATCTGTGGCTGCCCCATGTTCCTTGCAGGGGGAGGGAAGTCAGGCCAGGGCCTAGGGCTCAGGCATGGATGAAGGTAGCTGCTGAGATTACAGCAGTGGGTACAGTGCAAAGGGATGTAAGGTCCGTCAAGCACCGTTTTGATGACAGCAGGGCCAAGTTGAGGAGGATGATGAGGAGACCATGCAAACCGCTGCATCAAGTAGTGGCCCCAAAGTAACTGTGTGCTACAACGAGTGGGAGAGGGTGGCCAAGGACCTTTTCAGCCAGGTGGCCGCCGCTGGAGCTTCAAGCCTGGTGGCCCAAGAGGACCCAGCCTCCATGTCAGATGAATGTCACATACACCAACATGCCACCACATGTAAATCACACACACTACACATGTACATGATGACCAACAAGGACACTGACATGTCAGCAATATGGACTTAACAAGGAATAGATGGATGCATCATTAAATCTATGAAGCTGACAAATCACTGTCATTCGTGGGCACAACAGCAGTAATCAACTAATATAGAGTCCATGTATTGGCGTGCCCACTGCAGCATATGCAGTTACAGACTGCAGCCAGGATTAAGATAGCGTTAGGAGCCAAGAATAATCAAGATCAAGAACTAAAGAATAGATCACATCTAGCAAATGATAGCTAATCTGAGTTGCAATTTGGAGAATCATCCAGGTTCAAGCCTACATGGCAGATAGTTAGTAATGAACACAAGTCAATGTATTATTCATCATGCTAATAACATATACCTTTCTTTTCTCTCTTTCATCATCAAGGAGGTCTTGGTCCAGTGGTGAGCCTAATCTAGTCTGGCTACAGAGTCTTGGATCTTGGCCTATGTGATGGTGATATTTTGTACGCAGATGCACATGGTCCATGATCCTCTTCTCTATGGACAGGTAGGGTTATGTTGAACATGTCACCAATTGACGGTCACTGATGAATGATGTTGAGAAGAGATGCTGCAGTCCCTATATTTTCTATGGCCTTATTTTGTAGGTGTTATGTTTATGTTTTGTTTGGTTTTAGTTACAATTCAGGTCCATGAAGGCATCTTCTGCACCTGCAAGCATTGTGAAGGAAATGGATGAGGCGTAAGCTTTTCCCAGTGCCTCTTAGGTAGACATTCTTTTAATGACAGCCCCCCTTAACATTTAGCTTCCACAATTTTAAAGCTATCATGGATATCTAAGACTTTCTTTTGACCACTTTTTTTTTCAGATTTTAGTTTTGTCACCATACTGTATGTGTGAAACTGAATTGGATTAAATTAAAAATGAAAAGTTAGTTGCAAAGGAGAGTAAGACGAACCCTAAATTATTTTTAAATATATTAATGGGAAGAAGGAAGCTATAGGAACATTACAATGTGACACAGGGTGTCTGATAATTAGTGACCAGGAAAAGACGAGCTAAATAGGTTATTTTCTTGTATACACAAGGGAGATACCAGTGGTTGGGACACTGCAAGATAATGGGGCTACACTATCACCAAATAATTGGTTATCGCAGGAAGAAATCCAAATAAATGTTAATAAAGCCCCAGGTCTTGATGGAATGCATCCACGGGTACTGAGGGAGCTGGGTTCTGTAATAGCCAAACCATTATATCTAATTTTTTAAGATTTACTCTACACTGGGTCGCTAACAGATGACTGAAGAAAAGAGGAGGTGATACCTATATTTAAGAAGGGAGCAAGAGCAAATCCAGGAAAATCTAGACCTGTAAGCTCCACTTATGTAGTGGGAAAGCTTTTAGAAGGGTTAATAAGGGAAAATATACAAGAACATGTTTTTTTTAAACAAGATTATAACATGGATTTATGAGGGATAGGTCATGTCAAACAAACCTAATTGGTTTCTAGGAAGTTACTTGGATCAAGTAAACTCAGTGGATGTAATCTTTTTGGATTTTGCCACATGGTAGACTATTGAGCAAACTAAGGGATACAGGAATTGCAGTAAATATCTGCTCATGGATCGAGAGCTGGCTAAAAGACAGGAAGCAAAAAGTTGTTGTAAATGGAACATACTCCGATTGGACTAATGTGGTAAGTGGGGTTCCTCAGGGTTCAGTATTAGGTCCTTTCCTTTCAACATATGTATTAATGACTTAGAAGTAGGATTGGAAAGTATTGCCTATATTTTTGCTCATGACACTAAGTTGTGCAAGGTAATTGAATCGGATAATGGTGTACTTTCCCTCCAAAGGGATTTGCATAAATTAGAGAAATGGGTGACTAAATGGCAGATAAGATTTAATATGAATAAATGTAAAGTTATGCATATGGGAAGAAAAACTAGCCATGCAATTTATAATCTTAATGGAGCAAATCTAGCGGTATCAGATATTGAAACAGATTTGGGAGTACTTGTGGACAACCACCTAGGTAACGGTGGTCAATGTCAAGCAGCATCTGCAAAGGCAAGTAAAATATTAGCATGTATTAAGAAGGGCATAGAAGGAAGGGAAGCAAATATAATTCTGCCACTATACAAATCTCTAGTACGCCCTCATTTGGAATATGGAGTACAATTTTGGGCACCACTTCACAAAAAGGACATTTTAGAGCTGTAAAAAGCACAGAGAAGGGCAACAAAGCTAATAAGGGGAATGGAGGGGCTAAGTTATGAAGAAAGACTAACCAAATTAAATTTATTTTCTCTAGAAAAAAGGCATCTAAGAGCGGATATGATTACCTTATATAAAAATATCCTGAGTCAATACAAGGCTTTGTCAAGTGAACTTTTTGTGCCAAGAGGTTTTCATCTGACAAGAGGACATCCCTTGAGGTTAGAAGTAAAAAGATTCCACCTCAAAGAAAGAAAAGGGTTCTTCACAGTAAGGGTAGCTAATCTGTGGAATTCTCTACCAAGAGAGGTGGTGACAGCGAATTTGATAGATAACTTTAAAAAGGGATTGGATATATTTTTAAATGAAAAGGGCATTCAGGGCAATCCTGGATAATTAGAAAGGGAGTATTGATCGAGGGAGGAGTCCGATCGCCAGTATCTGGGGTCAGCAAGGAATTTTATATTTTTTCTCCTTTTGAGACAATTGGCAAAGTTTCACTAGGGTTTTTTTTTCTGTTTGCCTTCCTCTGGATCAATTAACAATTAACAACAGAGAAGATCTAAAAAGGTTGTACCTTAAGGTTTTTGGTCGCCATTTCCCGGGCTTGACTACGAGTGCGGTGTTGAGTGATTTTTGCAATTGAATAGCGATTTGCGATTTTACCAATCGGAACTTTTGCAGCCTTGAAAGATCAAAGGCTTTGGGCGGCTGTAAATTCCGGGTTTAACAACCGCAAGAATTTCATTAACTAAATCTTCTGCAAAAAAAATATGCTATGTGCTTAAATAGAGCCCTATACAATTGGCCCAATTGCAATTTAACAAGGCTGATGATGTTTAAATATGCAAATACACTTAGATTATTATTGTTAGATAGTTTATTTTAAATATATATTTAAGTTTCATGGATTATGAATGCATCTGCGTGTATGAAAATATTATTTTGCATGAAAATATCCCAAAATAAACATTAGTAAACTTACCCTGATGTTAGCAAATTTCTTCATGATTATAAGAAGAAATGCCCATTGAAAACATTAGCTAAATTAGAATAATATTCATAATTTATTTTGGCTAATCACAGGCAGCTATAACATTGTTTCAATGCCTTGGAAGTTACCCTGTGCCGCAAAGCATCATGGTACGTCTAATCTTTTTTTAACCTCCACAATGAAGCAAGGAGGAGATCAGACATTGCTGTGTGGATTTCTGCACTGTTCTGCTGTTGGCTTGAGGTTTAAAAAAACATACCTGAATGCAGTGTTTCTATTGGTAGGTACCAGGTGCCTATGTAGGCACCTCTGGGGGTGTGGAAACCATTTTTTTTTTTACTTTCATATAACTTTTCATACTAAAAACAGGTAACTTTCCACGTCCCCATAATTTTTATAAGGTATACACTTGTCATTAAAAATTGACACCATATTGTGGCAGTTCCTAAGGGTCCAGGGTGGTGGTTAGGATTCTGTGCTGTCAACCTGGGTTTGCTTTTAGTCAGGGAACCAAGAGGTCACACCACGCTGAAGCCGAGCAGGGTTTGGCCTGGTCAGTACTTGGATGGGAGACCACCTAGGAACACCAGGAGCTATATGCTGTTGAGAAGGAACTGGCAACCCACTCCAGTAACTTTGCCATAAATACCAAGTGGATCAGCATGATTATTGGCATAAAGATGTGCCTGGTGTGTTACAGTCCATGAGGTCACAGAGAGTTGGAAACAACCGAACAACACAAAAAAGGCAGAAAACTTACAGATATGACACGGTATAGCAAAAATGAAGTTCTGAGATACATTGTATCTCTCACTGTGAATAATTTATTCTATGCTAAAGACTCTAAACACTCTGAGATGATGCACATCACTATCACACATGAGATTACAGTCAAAATTTGACTTTGACCATTTCATTATGACCTCATACTCAACCTAATAGATTGAAAGCTTCATGGCCCAGTGACCCATTCTTTCTCATTCAGTACTAAGCACGTAATGTCAGGTATTTATTTGTATAGAGCCATGAAATAATGCAGAATCTCCAGGTTGAATTAGATGAGTATCTAAGAGCATTGTTACATGAAGACTTGCTAATCACTGAATAACAACGGTGCTATGAGTGGGCGAACTGCTAATTACACCAAAGCAAATCAAGCTGTCAGAGGCAGGAAATGAAAAACACAGTAATTAGAGGTTTATGATCAAGAAAGACCAAGAAAGCAATTGTACAGGTAAATATAAGCTTTTTTCAGAGCATCGTTATAAAACTGTTCACCAGGAGAATTTAATGAAAGAGAAAAAGTTGCTAAATCCACTCAAGAATGCTAGGTGGTCAGTTGCACCATAATATACACAGATTATTAATAACAAATATCACTCCATTATAAAATTGCTAATATTGATAATAATAGTGACATTTTACACTCAATCACGTTAGATGATCTTGTGTCCATTTCTGGACCAGATGACTTGAGGTCTGGGGCAAGCCAAAATTTCTGCCATGTTTGTCAAAAATAATAAGAACCGATACTGTTATTTTAGTTTTATTCCAGTTTTGTTTCAGACTTATCAAGGATCATATGTGACAGAGTTATCCAAGGGGTTTATGTGAGCCACAGACTCTGCAAAGCTCTGTGGTTAATTGCCCTGCTTGGGTAATTAGCTGTACCTGGGCAGACCTGATTTAAGACTGCTCCTGGAGTTTTGGAGGAGCTGCTTATCGTTTGACTTTTTGTAGTTGTGTCGGAACTGGAGAATGAGACACACAATGAGACAGCAGCCTGCAGCTTGTGACCACTTGAAGCAGAGTGGAGATCTGAAAATCTATAGATATATACATGCCAGCTATTTTACAAACTATTGCACTGTTTGTTTTGCTCCATCCGGATATAGCTGGATAAGAGCTGGCTATTTATTGGTTAAGATCGTGCTTCAGTGGAAGATAGGCCTATTATTTTCATTAATATGTTTTGTTAAACATATAAGTAAATAAGTATATAAGTAAATTTAGCATCTTGCATTGTGTTCCTCCATCAAAGTGCCTGAAACATGGGCACAAACCCAGAGGAGACAGGTAACATGTCACACATAGTGCACACTGCAAGAAGAAAATCAATTAATTAGCTACATACAATAAGTTGTGAGTGTAAAGTAAATAAATATATATCAAGGCACCTAACAGACCCTCTATAAAGTACAAATTGTGTTGCTCTCCGAAATGTCCCCCATTTAATCAAAAATTCAAATTCTCTATTCCAGCTCCAACCACATTCTCATTTATAATTGTTTTTCCAGCAACTTCTGTCAATCTCCAGGAGAAGTATAGAGGTCCAGGAACATGTCTGTTCTCCAGTAATTTTATGTTCGGACGGAGGTCATAAGTGTTAAGTTACAGAATTATTAAATTACAAAAATATTATACATCCATTCTTCAATGTCATGAGACAACGAGAGAGCAGGATAATTGCATAATTACATCCACCACTATATTAAAGGCGTATGGAAGCTTCACAGATACCTGTCTATCTATTTACTTTTATGTACTTGGTTTTATTATTATTATTATTATTATTAACTTTTATTTGTAATGCACCAACATATTCTGTAGCAATGTATAGGGGAATAGCTTATAACCTCTGTTTGTACTGCCTAAAATCAAATAAATAGTCCCTGCATGGGCTTGCCCACTTCAGTGTATGCAGACACAGACTCTGGAGGCTTGATGTGCAGTGTAGTATCCTAGCCTATCAGGGACCACGTCATAGCAACATGTTGCAGAACGTATATTTACACAGTAAAATGCAGAAAACATCCATATCTCTTTAGATTTGTGCAGATTTGTAAACTGTTTAACTACAGGCTATTCTCCATGTTTTAGTGTTACATCATTAATGAAGAACCCTCAGGGTGGAACCAGCTGCACTGGGAATCGCAGTGGGGGTCCCTTGAAATAGGGGGAACCAAGTGCCGTTGGAGGAGGCGGGGACGGGGCTTTGCATGAGTGGTTGTGGTCGCTCTGCCCCCTAGGCTCAGCTCGAGCTCCATCTTGCCTCACTCTGCAGCCGGCATGGTAGCAGGCACCCTCCCTCCCTTTAAAAAGCGTTTAAGAATGTTAAAATGTTTATACATTGTCATGTAAAAAAAAAAAAAGAGAAATAAGTTAAAAAAAAAAGAGTTGGTGGCGGGTGCGGGAGTTGCCCGGGCCAATGGTGAGAAGGGGCCATCCCTACCCCTGGGAAGGTGTGACGACGTCACAGAGGTTGACCTCTTAAGCGTGGGCTCAAGTAATGCCTGAGCCTGGGACTCCTCCCCCACTGTAGATGATTTACATATGGCTTTTGCATATTATGTTAAATAAAACTTGCTGCAGCCAGTTGTACCTCCAACAGTTTTGTTGTGTCTTTTTTTTTTGGGGGGGGGGGGGGTTCAGGGTCAAAGTTTTTGCAACAAAAGGTAGAACTGCTCGATGACAACAAGGTAGAGATCCAGAAGGGGAATGATTCTTACCTGCTCTCCAAAACTGTTTCTTAAAGACTCAGACCCACTTGCCCTGAATATGTATGTCCCCCTTTACAGGAGAGCGCCCATTCTATTACACACAACACACTGGCCCTCATTTAATTGTAATTTGGCCAATTGAATAGGGCTCTATAAAAGCACAAAGCATTTTTTTACAGAAGTTTTTAGTTAGTGAACTTCTATCCAAAAGCAAGGTCTTCAATAACTAAAAACGTCTGTAAAAAAAAAATGCTCTGTGCTTATATAGAGCACTATTCAATTGGCCAAATCACAATTGAATGAGACCCACTGATGGCAGCCAGCATCTGATTGCTTCAGGGCTGGGATTATATACCTACAACGTGGTAAGAAAAGCATGACTGAATAGATTGGAAATAGATTGGAAAAAAGTGCATTAATTACCAGGATTTCCCAGTTGTATCAGCAACCTTTTTCTTACAAAATGAACGTTTAATAAGGTTATTTGCACTGGCTGATGCTGTGAGTGGCTGATTCCTCGACAGAACTATTTGTGAAACAGAGCATGTGGCTTGTAAAGGGCACCAAACGAAGGATTAGCAACTTACTTACATACCATATATTATAGTTGAGGTTGAACAAAGACATTAATTCAGTCATTTTAGATCCCATCTGATTTATGTTTTGGGTCAACTAATACAGAGAGATATAATTCAAACCAAAAAAAGCACTGAAACCATATATGTTGTCTCTTTAAATCTACTGGGGATAAATACATTCCTTCCTGACTTCAGAATTGACAATGAGATTCAGTGGCTGCTGGTGACTTTCCAAGTTGGTGGGGCGGAAGGCAGAGACCTGGCCCCACCCCTTAAATTTACTCCGCCCAAAGGTAGACACTCCTCCCCTTCTGTTAAATATAGTCCTTTTTATAGTGGAATTCTAACCGTATATCCTGACCAGTTAACTTACATCTGACTGCTATAAGAACTCCAAATACACTGGAAATTTGTAAGTTAAATGGTTTATTAACATATAATAGTAGTGGTGAGATTGGCATCTGAAATACAAGGTTCTACCTATATAATACTAATGTGTGTAAATACTAATGTATGTATGCAAGAGTGTAGAGTATTCCTCACGATTCCTCTGTTCCTTTCCTAAGATAATTCTACTACCCAGCAAGTCCATTTGGCCCAGTTATACACATCATAGCCACACCCTGGGATTGTCCCAGCCATTCAAATCTTTCATCAGTGAATGACCCCTGGATGTGATTCTTGATTGCACCTTTGCTCTACCTTTTGTCTCTTGAGTTGATTCCCATGATTTGTGTCCATGATGCAAATTCATCCCTGAGGCTTTTAGTACTGACCATTTGTTGTTTGATCACCAGCCGGGTGTAATTCGGGAAAGTTAGCTTTCCTTTGTTCCTTATGACAGATAATATCACAGATAACTGGACATCCACAAGCAAGACATTCAAGCATATTAACCTCTTCCTTACACCTCCAAAATTGGTTAATTAATCATATATTTATAACACCTTCACAACATGCTACCTCTGTAGGATCTGCCCACTGACACATACTCTACCCACTTACTTGATTACTTTTTTCCTGTCACATTACAAATGTATTATCTTGATGAGGGTGAGGTGGTGCTGGTTCTGCTCACCATTCTTAGGATGGGAAGTGCTTGCATTTTCTTGATGACATGCAATAATTAAATAGAACACATAAAAAAAATGTTAGATCAGGACGTATAGCCGTGGCAGCTCATAGTAATAGACAAAAATTATCCCATAGAGAGAGACAGCGATCGAGAGAGAGGGATGGAGAAAGAGAGGAGTATAGCGAGAGGGATAGATAAGCAAGCAGTAAAGAACAATTCAGCATAGAAGCCAGGAATTCCAAGAGAAGATCCTGATGGTGGAAAAAATGGAAGGCATACAAATAAGGGGACGACAGAGGTGAAGATTGATAGATGAAGTTATGGAAGCAATGAACATGAGCTTGAAGAAGCTCAGAGGATAGTGGTAGACAGACGTGCCTGATGTGCTGTGGTCCATAGGGTCACAGAGAGATGGACATGACTGAACAAAAGAAAAATTAATGGGGAAAACAATACTATTGTTTAATATTTTAATACATTTTTACAACACTACACGGGCTAGATGCTTCTACAGGTAGACTGATTAAAGTAAAGCCTAAAAAGCAAAGTTATTTTACTTGACAATACAAGAAATAAAACTTAAGTAAAAACCACCCAACCTCTTATACCAAACTCCAGCGTCTTAAACTGGCTACAAGCCCTGTGTATCATTTGAATTAAATGTTAACTGTTATACTAAACTGTACTAAAACTGTTGAGTGCAAGCTCCACAAGCACATATATAATGTATATTCTATATGATATATGTGTGTGTTTATATATATATATATATATATATATATATATATATATATATTAGTGATGTCGCGAACATCAAATTTTCGGTTCACGAACCGCGGA
This sequence comes from Discoglossus pictus, assembly GCA_027410445.1. Lineage (NCBI taxonomy): Eukaryota > Metazoa > Chordata > Amphibia > Anura > Alytidae > Discoglossus > Discoglossus pictus. The sequence goes on from CM050172.1 coordinate 93,733,199, forward strand.
CGCGAACTTCTATCAAATGTTCGCGAAAAGGGCGAACCCAGCGAACCACCATAGACTTCAATGGGCAGGCGAATTTCAAAACCCACGGGGACTCTTTCTGGCCACAATAGTGATGGGAAAGTTGTTTCAAGGGGACTAACACCTGGACTGTGGCATGCCGAAGGGGGATCCATGGCAAAACTCCCACGGAAAATTACATAGTTGATGCAGAGTCTGGTTTTGAGCCATAAAGGGCATAAATCACCTAACATTCCTAAATTGTTTGGAATAACATGCTTTAAAACATCAGGTATGATGTTGTATCGATCAGGTAGTGTAAGAGACCGCAAACAACCGCAAACAGTCCCTTTGCACAACCGCAAACTCCCCATTTGCACAAGGTTGGATACCAAGCTAGCCATGTCCCGTTCCTTGTCCTCACTGATGTCATTGAAGGTCTCTTCCTCCACCCAGCCACCAAGGGTCCCTGAAAGGTGACAACAAACCCCCTGGGACGCCTGCTGTGTTTGGTCTTCTACCTCCTCAAAGCCACCTTCCTCCTCTGACTCCTCTTCTTCAGACTCCTCTCTCTGCGTTGCCTCTGTCTGCGTTATTATAAGGTGTGTACTGTTAAGTAGTACTATTCCTATCGGTTTAATCCCTGTTACGTCCACTATTAGGGGACATGTATATGGCATTGATTTTTGGAACAGGGAGATGGAAAAAGATGCTTGTTCAGACCTGCTACTTCAAATTTGGGGCACTGCGCGTGCAATCTAAGGTGCCACCAGATATGAGTGTCACTGTGCACTGGCAAAAGTTGGCAGAGTAGGCGCTGTAGGCCTCACACACACACACCTGTAGGCAGGCAATTGCTATTCAATCTATTACAGTCAAAAAAAGTGTTGTTTTATTTCACTGAGCACAATATAAGCTGTGAGCCTGACACAGGCAGGCAACTGAAATTAGATTAAAGGAAAATAGTGTTTTTTTTTTTCAATGTATGGTACACCAACTATGACTGGTGAAACAGAGCAGAATATTAGCTGTGAGCCTGACACAGGCAGGCAACTGAAATTAGAATTAAAAAATGGTTGTTTTCAATGTATGGTACACCACCAGGTATGAGTAGTAAAAATAAGCACAATATAAGCTGTTAGGTGTTAGCCTGTCACACACACACGCTGGCATGCAGGCATATGCAATTAGATTACACAGAAAAAAATTATAAAATAAAATAAATTATGTTCTAGCCCTAAAAAGGGCTTTTTGGGTTGCTTTCCTTGCAGCAGATATCAGATGAGTCCTTCAAGTCTGTAGTGGAAGCTAAATACACAGCCTGGCTATCTATTTCCCTATTAAATCTCCAGCAGCTACACTATCTGTCCTCTCACGACGAATGCAGCTTCAGAATGATTCTAAAATGTATGCTGTCCTTCAGATGGAAGGCTCTGGAAGGGAGTGTATGCTGCTGATTGGCTGGAATGTGTCTGCTGACTGTGAGGTGCAGGGTCAAAGTTTCCTCAATGATAAAGAATAGGGGGCGAACCAAAAAGCGCATGTGTTCGCCGTCCGATGCGATCGAGAACATGCCAAAATCGCCGCGAATAGTCCACGGTCTAACTGTCCGCTACATCTCTAATATATATATATATATATATATATATATATATATATATATATATATATATATATACACATATTTGCTTTTGGACATACTTACACACACATACAGTATATACACACACAAAGGGTTGGAGAAGAATATTAAAATATCTAAAACATGGAAACCTGTGAAACATTTGTATTAGCACAACAGGCTGCTTTCTAGAAGCATGGAAGGAGGTCCTTCATAGAGATGCAAATGCCTTATTCTATGTAAATATAGAATACAAGCTATATTCTAGGAGCCTGGAAGGAGGTCCTTCATAGAAGCCTGGTGTGTGTGCCCTTCAGCACACAGACTGCTTCAATAAATTAAAACTTGTAAAAAAAAATTGTATATAAACTATATACTCACAAATGTTTTTTGCACTAAATAGAAAATAGAAGTCATTTTTTCAGTATAAAATTAAAAGCAAACTGTCATGACAAAACTACTAATCTTCATTATGAAGCTGCCTATCTATCTATCTAGATGCATTGTGCCTGTGAAGAGAGAGATAGAGTACAAGTCACACAGAGAAAATAAGAGAATCATAGAGAACAAGAAACAGAGAGAGAAAATAACAGACAGACTGAGACTACTCACCCGGTCCTGAACAGCTCTAAAAGCATAGCAGCCGTCACTGAACTACATCTTCCAGTATGCACTGCATACTGCAATTTAGCAGTCCTAATTGGCTGGGGCAGTGTCAGTGATTAGCTGGGGTTTGCCCAAAAGGGTCTCCACAGCTTCAGCTCCTCACAGTCATTATAATTGGGTGATCCCTGAAAGTTCCCACAGTTTCAGATCCTCCCAGTCATTCTGATTGGGTGATGCTGTGTGTGACAGACAGGCTCAATGCTTCAGATCGAGCATGGGCAGCATTGTGCCACGATCTGTAGGGGGATATGTGATAACCATCACAGGAAGATGTCACCAGCAGGGGGAGATGTGATAAGGGGATAAGTCAATGTGTTTAACTGCTTGCCAAAGGATTCATTATTTTAAGTGACAGCAATAAAAAATTGAACTGGATATCATTAATTTTTATTTTTATATTATTTAAATTAAACAATTAAGTTAGTTAATGAGGATTAAATCAGTGCATTCTTTTTGGGAGTGATGTTGCCCATTTGCCCCTGTGCACCAGCCGCCCCTGATGAGATTACTCTTGGCTCAACTTTCTACCTATTCAATTGTGATCACTCTGCACTTCCTTTTATCTAAAATATATTGGTTTGATTTTAAATGTATACACTAACCCCATTGTTACAAATTATGGTCCCTATGCTAATACCTGAAAAAGCACTTACGAGTGCCCTAAATGCAGAGTAAATCCTACCTAGCTATCATAGGGCCATATTAAATTCCAGCCCTGTAAGTCCAACGTGAAGCACATAACGACTGTGAGCTCAAAATGTGGTTACGGTGCTATTAAATTAGAAGGGCTGCAAGCTACGAGCTGTAGACGCTAAATCGGAAACCAGTTGTCGGCTGTCAGAGTTGCGGGCTAGAACGCAAACCATTAGGCAAGTCCATAGTTACAGTTTTAGATGGAACCAATGGAAACAAAGATCGTCAGTATTGCATCACAAGAAAATGGAGGATGAATTTAAAAGTCTTACGGGGTCCAATCACGAGCTACTAGCGAACCCACATTCCAGTCATAGTGCAATATTAATAAGGCCATAAATATTCTACCTCATACGAGTTATGTATTGTCATGTATGTCCTGTCTGTATTAAGACATTGATTGCCGGAATCAATATAACACAAAAAAGATACATGAAATGAAGTATTTTTCTGAGTCAATTTGCGGGCTTGAGAATGTTGTGTTATTATTTCTAAGACCTGGCATCACTTTCACTTTTAATTTTAGCACAGTAGTGTATTTTTATTTGCATTACAAGTCCTACGTATTGGACTTTACACCCCTTGCGTGTCCTCTCGAGCACTCGTAGGGCTTTGGGCTCCATTTGGGCTTGCTCGCGAGTGACTCTGCGCATTAATAGCTGAATTGGAAACGTAGTGGTTACAGGCTTGACGGATCAAAGGTTTTCTGGCCCAAAGTTCAGTGTTGCTCAACCAATAGGCTTTTTTCACAGCTAACCTGCAAATCATCTACCGTCTGCGTTACGGAGTTTTAAAAAGGCAAATAGCCCTAAGATGACAGTTACGGGCAATGTTTTAACTCATAGCCCAAATTGAATAGGGCTGTTAATCCCCCATCCCTAAAGCATTGCAAGATAACTCTTACTGGTCACTGCTCGGCGTGAACAGCTGATTTACGGCTATACCGCAGCTTACACCATCCAATTTGTATAGGGTCCTATTTTGGCTGCCAGTTCAACAACAAGACTGCCTTTACAGTGAAGACCTTGAGGCTGACATCTTGATTTTTCCAGTCTTCAGTGGAGGACCTCTTGTCTATTGTTACTTGCAGGGATGGCAAGTTCTCAAGACCATAAAAAATACCTGGATGTATTAATAACATGAAATCAAATCATATCACAGTAGTCTTTTTTTTTTTTTGTAACTTAATTCCTCCATCCTTCCTATTAATTTTGTTGTCCTTTTTAGACAATGTGCCCAAACCATTTTCTATATTCCATGCAAGTTCTCTCCAGAAATTTCTGTTGTAACGCGTGTTAATATATCACTATCTTTTGAAGCTGCTGTCTAATGCATTTTTAAGTTCTTTTTACAGTGCACTCGCCATTTTTAACAGTTAATCATTCCTAAGATATACAGATTTGTCCATTGGTGGAGCTAGTGAATGGAGGGCCCCAGTGTTGCCCCCTCTTTGGTGACAATGTTTATATAAGCTGCACCTCTTGCACCGGCAATAACTCTGCCAGTGTCTTTGTCTAAGTTGATCTAATGCACTAATGTGCGTATCTAACATGCAAATGTATTGCCTCAATATACTAATTGCATACACAGAGCCTCATTCAATTGCACGCCTGTTATTACCTGTAACCCGACATTTTGGCTGAGAGTCAAATTTTTCCACAACATTTAGATGTTTTCAATTGTCTCTAACAAACAATGAACTCTTAGGGCCTCATTCAATTGCGATTTGGCCAATTGAATAGGGCTCTATATAAGCACATAGTGTATATTTTTTTACAAACGTTTTTAGTTAGTGAAGACTTTGCTTTTGGATAGAAGTTCACTAACTAAAAACGTCTGTAAAATAAATATGCTCTGTGCTTATATAGAGCCCTATTCAATTGGCCAAATCGCAATTGAATGAGGCCCTTAGTAAGTAGGATTTCAGGTCATATGATCTGACAATATTTAAGCAATTTACTTCTTATTCACTTTTTATTATTCTTATTCATTCTTGTTTCTTAAACACAGCCAATAGTAAATGAGGCCGTCATCATCACGTCCGTATAACATGGAGTTTATACTACAATTAATTAGTGTTCAGAAGTACAATTTGTGATTGGACTCGCAATCCAGCAATGTAGAAGTTAATAAAAATCATTAAAGCAACTGTTCTAGTTCATGCGGCTTCCATGATATGTATTTTTCCCCTTGATTCCCAAGAACGCCTTTCATTGCTGTCCCAGTATTTTAAAGTACAGTAGTTCATGTTTATTTGCTTTTGCAGTGTTATGAACACGTGTTTAACCCACTTGCGAGTCATATCTAGTATTTGTATAATTTTTTGATACATTTGCCATTTAATGGTTTGAAGGCAATTGTGGGCTTGTTGAATTGTTGTAATTGAATATAGATTTTGCGTCTTTAGCACTGGTAACATTTACGGGCTTGAAACATCAAAGGAGGAGATACAACAGAGTTACGTACGTTTCTGACAACCGCAATGATTTTGAGCCTGTAACTTGTAATATGAATGCAAGTTGCTAAATGCAGCTAATTAAATATCAATAACATTTACGGGCTCCATTACAGGTTCGAGAAATTGTGATTTGGCCAATTGAATGAGGCTCGCAACAGTGTGCCAGAAAAATTAGCTACCACTCTGTTGCCATGAAGTTAGGTGAATCCCATACACAGCAAGATTTATAGCCAGTTGGAATATGTAAATATATATATATATATATATATATATATATATATATATTTATATATATATATATATATATATATATATATATATATATATATTTCTGGTTGCATGGTATCTTTAACGTATTACATTATTTTGAAGGATTTTTAGAGTACAAGAGTTTAAGCTGGAATTTTTAGGAAAACTTGTATTAACAAGCAGGGCCGGGCTGTTTGGTTTGTTATCTGATTGTACAGTAATTAGACATTTGTACAAAGTCATTCATTCTTTATTATCATGTTAATTAACAATATGTGATCTCTAGTAATTGTGTTTTTATCTGTTCACCAAGCAGTGTTTATGGGTAACACTCCTTGCTCTGGCCTTGATATTTCATAATTTAATGTTATCTCAGTTTGGAGGCTTTTGATAAGTCACAATATTTTATGACGTGATAAGAAACTCAATGTTAGATAAATCAGCTGGTTAAATAAGGCACAATTGGGGAAAATCAGAAACATGAACATATTTCAACGCTATTCCCAGGACAGGAAGCAGGGGCAGATCTACCGCCGGTGCACCTGGTACAATGCACCAGGGCCCTGCTCTTTTTTTTAAATTTATTTGTTTAAATTCTGAATGCCCCCCCCCCCCCCAGTATAACTATAATACATATATATGTATTGTTTACATTCACATTAAAGGAAGCCATGTTTGAAATTGTTTATGGATTGAAGAGCAAAGCATTTGTGGGCACATTTGAATGGCCCAGCTCAACTTCCCATAATGCAGTGTGCACTGTATTTCTCAGAATTCTGAGCTGGAAACAGTTTTTTTTTACTTGTTTCGGACATTCAAATGTGAACACAGATGTGCTATTTATTTACTGTTCTACTGTACGGTGGAGGCTTCTATCGCTCTTTTGCCCACCATATATTAAATAATTGTTGTGGTGAACTACCTACTCATAAAGTTCACAACAAAAGCTGGGATCCCGCACCACGCTGATGAAACGGCTGTCCATGGGAAAGATTCCCATCTTGTGTATAATCCAACCTTGGCTTTGCATAAAAGCTGTGTAATGCAGCGGGAATAAACTTAAAGGAAACCATGTTTACATTTTCTTTTTGTGGGCACATTTGCATGTCCCTTCTCAGCTACCCAGAATGCAGTTTAATAACTGTTTTTCTTGGAATTCTGAGTCGGAAACAGGTTTTTCAACTTGTTTTAGATATTTAAATCGAATGCAAACGTACTATATATATATATATATATAAATATATATATATATATATATATATATATATATATATATATATAGGTATATACAGTGCCTTGCAAAGGTATTCACCCCACTTGACTTTTTACCTATTTTGCTACATTACAGCCTTAAGTTCAATGTTTTGTTAATCTGAATTTTATGTGATGGATCAGAACACAATAGTCTAAGCAAAACCTGCACCACTCTGTGTGTGATTTGAGACTAGGACGTAGGTTCACCTTCCAGCAGGACAATGACCCCAAACACACTGCTAAAGCAACACTTGGGGGGTTTAAGGGGAAACGTAAATGTGTTGGAATGGCCGAGTCACAGCCCAGACCTCAATCCAATAGAACATCTGTGGTCAGACTCAAACATTGCTGTTCACAAGCGCAAACCATCCAACTTGAAGGAGCTGGAGCAGTTTTGCAAGGAGGAATGGGCAAAAAGCCCAGTGGTAAGATGTGGCAAGCTAATAAAAAAAAAAACATCTTCAAAGTTGTGGGCATGTTCTGCAAATTAAATTTTAAAAATCCTCAAACAATCCATGTTAATTCCAGGTTGTGAGAAAAAAAAATGCCAAGTTGGGGGGGTATGTGAATACTTTTTCAAGGCACTGTGTATATATATATATATATATATATATATATATATATATATATATATATAATTTAATGTATGACTATATACCAAGCTATTATGTGTATATATGTATATATATATATATATATATATATATATATATATATATATAATTATGGTTCAAATATTTCATGGGAAAGACATACTGCTCCATAGCGCCCTGTAGTGACCAAATCTGGTAATGCATAGTTAACTTTAATTTTGCTGTTTTTTGTGTCCCCTATTCATTTACAGCCTTATTAAATTGTGATTTGGCCAATTGAATAGGGCCCTATTTAAGCACATAGTATTTTTTTTACGAAGTTTTTAGTTAGTGAAGACCTTGCTTTTGGATAGAAGATCACTTACTAAAAACTTCTGTTAAAAAAATATGCTGTGTGCTTAAATAGAGCCCTATTCAATTGGCTGAATTGCAATTTAATAAGGCTGTTAATCTGGAGATCCTATGCCCCTGTGTGTATCTATTTACTTTCATGTACTGTATTTTGTCGAAAGACTCAGTAAATGTTCAGTTTAATTTATCCACATCATAGGTGAATGCTATTTGTCACATGACAGATTTCTGTGGTTAATTGTGCTTTGAAACATGACCAGTCTTTCTTTGCGTCTCAGTAAAGTGGCCGCATAGACAAGCGGGTTAAACAAAAATTATGAAATGCTCAGATTTAACACGACAAAGAGTTGTTGCAGATTTTGTCAGCTAAATAAAAAGCCAGACGGGTAGCTTTGAGGCACAAGGATTTGCCCAGTGTTGAGGTGAAGGGACAATGACATGTATAAAACCTTCTTATAATCAGCCCATCAATCAGGTTAGAGGCCGGCGCAGGGGATTACTGGCCACAGTGTGAATTTAGCAATCAGCCTGAGCCGAGCATTTCATAATTATTCCCGTTGTGGAGAGCGACACTGCTTGTGGGCACTAATCCTTAGATAAAATTGCTAATCTGTCTTTTATTACTTGTTTTTATATACTTTTTTAAAAGACTCAAAACAGTGATTCAGATTGAAACATTACTTTAAATACATTTTGCTATAAAAATAAATATATTAGTTTTTTTTCTACAGTTCTGTTAGATTAAACATTTTGGACTATATTCATTAAAGTGTAAAACATTTTTTCTAAAAGTTATTGAATAAAGTATGAAGTATCATCATATTTATACAGAAGTATCATTATATTATACAGAAGTATTGTACACCCACTTTTTATACAGAATTTTAATACATCCTGTCTATCCATCATGAAACATCACCGGATATTAAGTTTTAGCACCAATCTATTCAACTTTTGTGGCTTCTGAATGCAAATAAAATGTTCTGATTTTATGTTGTTAAAAGAATCAAGGTACAAATGTGAAATACTGAAGGTCCCTCAAGTTCCCCGGCAGGAACGCAGCCCATCAAAGTCTTTATAGCCCACCAAGCAGGCCTGGATCTATCTTTTTGGAGCCCCTGGGCAGTCAAGTGGAAGAGCCCATGCAAGTGTGTGCGTAAGGATGCATGCACCGTTTTTTCCCATTTCTGTGCATGTATGTCGCTCTCTTGCTGTGTGAGCAAATCACAGTCTTTTCCCCATAACAGCCATTTTTACAACATAGCTACTCAAACACACTCCGAGCTATTACCTGCTTATTAAATGCATTTGATGGTGGGCCGTATTATTTATATTTTTCTATGGGAGGGCTGGGAGCATGTTACACAAACACAGATCTTGATCACTTGTATCACACATTAAAACTGAGTAATTATGAGATTTAATCGGCCACTGAGCAATGAGAACACAAATTGTTTGAAAAAGTTGAGTCTAACATCAGTAATATCACATCTGATTGCCGGCGCAATTAAGTTAATAGCGCAACTGTGCAGCCGCACTATCGCGTATGCAGGGCTGGGCTCCGGGGAGAGGGGGGATAGAAGGAGAGAAAGGCAGGCAGAGGGAGGGAAAAACTGACAGAGTGGGACAGAGGGAGGGAGAAAGAGAGAGGGGGGACAGAGTGAGGGAGAGAGAGAGGGAGAGAGAGAGGGAGAGTTGCAGTGGAACAGAGGAAGGGGGACAGAGAGAGAGAAAGAGAGAGAGGCCGGCAAAGGGAGGGAAAACTGACAGAGCGGGATAGAGGGAGGGAGAAAGAGAGAGGGGACAGAGGGAGGGAGAGAGAGGGAGAGAGAGAGACAAAGGGATAGATGCAGGGGAACAGAGGGAGGGGGACAGAGAGAGAGAAAGAGAGAGAGGCAGGCAAAGGGAGGGAAAACTGACAGAGCGGGACAGAGGGAGGGAGAAAGAGAGAGGGGGACAGAGGGAGGGAGAGAGAGAGGGAGGGATAGATGCAGGGGAACAGAGGGAGGGGGACAGAGAGAGAGAAAGAGAGAGAGCGGCAGGCAAAAGGAGGGAAAACTGACAGAGCGGGACGGAGGGAAAACTGACAGAGCGGGACAGAGGGAGGGAGAAAGAGAGAGGGGGACAAAGGGAAGGAGAGAGAGAGGGAGGTGGACAGAGGAAGAGAGAGAAGGAGGGAGAGAGAGGGAGGGAGAGATGCAGGGGAACAGAGTGAGGGGGACAGAGAGAGAGAGAAGGCAGAGAGGGAGAGAGAGGGAGGGAGAAATGGTTGGGTAGAGAGAGGAAGGGAGGCAGAGAGAGAGGGAGTGGAGGAGGCAGAGAGAGGAAGGGGGAGAGATGGAGGCAGAGACAGAGGAGAGGGGAGAGAGAAAGAGGAGCACACAGAGCACAGAGAGAGGACAGGGAGAGAGGGCACAGATAGATAGAGCGCACACAGAGAGAGAGAAACAGTGCATAGAGAAAGAGACAGCGCACAGAAAGACAGGGGGCTCACAGAGAGAAGGAGAGGGATGCACAGAGACAGCACAGAGAGAGACTGAACATAACATATGACACCTTCATTTATTGTAGAACAGTGTGCCAGTACAATGTACAATCAGCCGTACGGTGCTTTAAAGTTTTTGACACAGAACATTGATATATTTCCAGGGTCAATATAGTTGGTCAGTGACCCATAGCATGAGACTTGTGGCCATTCCCTCTGTTTAGTAGATCTAATTAAAGAGGAACCTTCAACTTGTGGTGGTGCTATTTACCAAATTAGGTGTCATTTTTTTAAGAATACTCATTTTCATTGCTTGTATATAATTCTTCTCAAATTGGTATTTCCAACAGACTTTTTCTTTGAAATCCATGATATTTCCATGGGAAATAAGTGCAATATGAGACAGCCTACTGTGTAAAGTAGTCACTGGGATGGAAAGAAGTGACATCTGCAAGAATCAGTTGTCTCCGTCTCCTGAGGATCTGCACATACCCGAGGGATAAACTCTATGTATAGACAGGAAAACATCTCCAGTGCTGAGCTTCAAAGAAAGTAAATGACAGTATCTGACTGATAATGTTAACTCATAATTATCATCTCTTACAATACAAACTGTGTTTTTTTTACTTACATCTAAATAGCAGAACCATAGTTAACGGGTTTTTCTTAACCCTGGGTCCCAAGGCACAAAAGACTAGCACTGAGATCAGAACTGGCCCAAAATGCATGTGTGTTCAGAGACACCTCAGACTTCATTCATACCGTTAAACGTGAATATGTCCTTATTTCTGATTATGGAGACACCCCATGGTTACATTTCTAGGATTTCATTTTGCATAACTGAGCCAAGACACTTGTCAGAAAGTATTTAAATCAATCAGAAAATCCACCCGAGAATTCATTCCTTTCTCTGAAGGCAAATACACTGCAACTTGAGTCTGTCATTCCTATTTATCAATAAGCACAAGGACTTTCCAGAATTCAAATCTAGCAGATTCAGAGACATCAAAGACATCATTCCTATTACTTAACCAAAGATATACTGTATATACTCGAGTATAAGCTGACTTTTTCAGCACATTTTTTATGCTGAAAAGCCCCCCTCGGCTTATAGTCGAGTAAAAAAAAATCCTCCTCCCCCTTATCCTCCTCCTTCCCCCATTATCCTACTCCTTCCCCCCTTATCCTCCTCCTCCTCCACCCGTTATCATCCTCCTTCCCCCATTATTATCATCCTCCACCTTCCCCCCCTTATTATCATCCTCCTCCTTCCCCCGTTATCCTACTCCTTCCCCCGTTATCCTTCTCCTCCTCCCCCCATTATCATCCTCCTCCTCCTCTTTCCCCCATTATTATCATCCTCCTCCTTCTCCCCCCCTTATTATCATCCTCCTCCTTCTCCTCCTTCCCCCTCTTATCATAGTAAGGAGGAAGAGGGATAGGGATTGGAGAGGGTGTAGTAAGGAGGAGATTATGGGGGAAACAAGATGATGATAAGAGGGGGAAGGAGGAGAAGGAGAAGGATGATAATAAGGGGCGGAAGGAGGAAAAGGAGGAGGATGATGATAAAGGGGGAGGAGGAGGATGATAAGGGGGGAGGAGGAGGATATAAGGGGGGAAGGAGGATGATGATAAAGGGGAAGGAGGAGGAGGAGAAGGGGGGGAGGAGGAGAAGGGGGAGGAGTAGGATGATCAGTGCGGGAAGTACCCTCTTTTCCACCCTTGGCTTATACTCCAGTCAATAAGTTTTCACCGTTTTTTTGTGGTAAAATTTGGTGCATCGGCTTATACCCGGGTCGGCTTATACTCGAGTATATACGGTATCTCATATACCATTCAGAACTGAGCTCCAAGACATCCCTGAATCCATTCTCTAGAAATGAGATTTGGATATCATTAGGCGTAGGGGTACCCCAAACATCATCCCTTCTACATGGCACAGAATGAACAAATTCATCGCCACCACTGGGCTCAGACAAACCCCAAACTTAATGTCTGTCACTAAGCACAGATTGGCAATCATAAGTGTTAGTGACTGATGGGCCTTTAAGATGTAGCTGTCTGTCACAGTACGGGACCATCACATAAAGCTAGTCTGGGTTGTGTTACTAAAAAGTCAAGTGTATACTTATTTCCCTTTATTAAATGGTATGTATTTAAAAATAGCATTTTGGTAACTAATAAATACTACAAGTTGTTTATATCTATATGTAATATAGACTTTTATAAACTGGTGGAGCTGGTGGAGCCTTGTAGTGGCCTTTGATACAACCGTATGGTGTATTGGGAAATATCACATATATAAATTAGTTATAGGAATACATAAGCTAAGACAGAGATGGGCATCCTATTTTACATGAGGGGCTGCATATGAAGCATATAAATCCTTAATAGGGCTGCTCAATGCATTTAACCCTTGTTTTAATCATAACAAAATGGTAAAAACACTTTGGGAAAAGGTATAGGTGTGAAGTGATTGGTAATAGAGGTAAAGATAATAAAACATTTTTAGGAGTACAATGTGTAAAGAGATTAAATGGACATTCTGCCCTATTCAGCCCTATTTAATTCCCTCAATGTGTAAAATTCAATAGTCGTAAGCAAGACTTACGGCTACTAAATTGGCCTGCAAGCAACCCACTAACGACTTGTGGGTTAAGGCCGCAACAACCCTACGGGGTGTCAAAATTAGAAATCCGTGGCCGCAAATCCTTTATTCTGTCAAGCCCGTACTTTTACGTATGAAAATCACTATTAAATTGCTACGCATCCACTGGCGTTCAAACCAGTAACCCGCCAATGGAGCCAAGGAGCCGAAAAGCCAACGTGTACTATAGAGGACCCACATGGGGGTTGAAGTCCTATCCGTAGCACTGTACATGCAAATATCAGCACACTTCTGTACTTATAATTAAAGGGAAAAGTGATGTTAGGTATTAAAATTAATAGCACAACATTCTGAAGCTTACAAACCTGCAATATAAAAGAGTTTATTTTATGTTTAATTAGCGTGTTATATCGATCCCGGCAATCAATGTGTTATTACATATAATGGAACTCGCATGGACCAGAATATCATATTTACTGATTTAATAAAATTGCATTATTTCTGGAATGTTGGTCCGATCGAAACCCGTAATTGAAACCCGTAAGGCTTTGAAATCCAACCTCCATTTATCAGTGACGTAATGATGACAATCTCATTTGTCATTGGCTCCGTCTAAACCCGTAACTACGGGTTTGACTAGTCGACCATGTTCACTGCTACACGTCAAATATGCGCAGGAATGGTTTACGGGTTTGCGTCTACGGCCCATAACTTGCGGCATGGTTCAATTTAATAGCTCTGTAACACAGCTGAATTTCCAGCCCACAGCCACTGCGCGTGTGCGGATGCCGCTACAGGCTTGGAATTTAATAGGGTTGTGTGTATAGTTGAAAACAACTTTCTCTCTCACTGCATCCACCTTTTACCCACCACTCAATAAACTCAGAAACTACTTTAGATAATTTGAACCTTTAACATTGGCACTGTCATTTATCCCTCACAAAATGTTTAAAGTTTTTGCTGCAAATCTCTGGTCTGGGTTAACATTCAGGAACGTTTCGTAAGACAACAAAGGAGTTGGGCAAGATGGCACAGAATTATATATAGACCATAGGAAAGTGTATACAAAACAGATAAGAGCATACAAGGAATCTAGTCTGTTCTGTCTACTTATCTATGGGAAGTCTTAGTTTAATAAATCCTAAGCGAGGGCTTATGTTTATCCCATTCATGATTTAATTAATTTACCCTGTTTGTCCCTAACACTTCTGCTGGCAGTTATCATTATTTAATAATATAGCTTAGAAATTCTAACTAATTAGTATACATATTGAATAAATAAATATTTTAGAATCTTCATTTTGATATATTGTATAGTATTAATTCCTTTTGTTAAAGATAAAAGTAAAAACAATATAAACAAAATATAGAAAAAACAAAATACATATTACAAACAAACCCCTCTTTTTTATTTAAGGTATGTTAAAATAATAATTATTATTATGATTATTATAATGTAATATATGCAACTGTATTATTTAAAATGATATACATACCATTTAGTTGAGTATTGTTATTATTATTTTTAATTTTGAGCTAAGAATAGGTTGCTATTGGGGACTATAATAGTTGATAATACAAATCTCTTGCTTCTTTTTGAATCTCTCACAAGACTTTGAAGATACTGTTGTTGATTCTTGAGGTTTTTCAAGTTCACGCAATATTTTATTGAAAAGGCTGGATTTGGTTTCCTTGTAGTTTGGCTGGAAAGCCTCTAACGATGGGTTTTAGTGTCACGGTTTCCCGCAAGGTTTGACCAGTCACTTGCTTTTTATAAACCCATGATATTTGGAGTACTAAATAACTATAGATATAGATATATATAATTAAAGCAGTTTATTAATTAACACATACATGCATACATCACAGTTAATATTTAAATCACCTTTTATATATATATTGTCTATTTATTTGTTTTATTTGTTATTTTAATTGATATTTTTATTTAAATTTGTATTTATTTTTATTTTACTTTTTTTTCTTTTGATTTTTTTTTTCTATTTCTATTTCTATTTTGTAAGAGCTGTACTTATATTTTTTATGGTAGAAGTTTAAATGGTAATTTAAGATGTCACTGTGCTGCACTTTGCATCAGGGGACCTTTTAGTGGTAGGAGCCCAGTAGCAAGTGGTACCAGCAGCACAGGATAATAAGTGTAAACCAGAGTTGTACAGGCAGTTGACACAAAATACCCAATGAACAGTCTGAGGTCAAAAGTGAGCCAAGTCACAGAAGTCCAAAACACAAGTCAAAGTGGTAAACCAAGCGATCAGTTAAGAAATGCAAAGGAATGCTGAGCTGAAGTAACAAGACTAACAACTGAGCTCTGTTGTCCAGTCCATGTAGCCTTATATAGGCCCTGTGCTGCATGTCTTCAGTAGTTCTTGTTATCAGTTCCAAGGACTAGCCCTGTATATACTTGCATGTAACCTTATCCCCCACCTGCTAAGGAAAGCTATAATATGGTATGAAAATATATTGATGTAGACCACTGCATATTTACTTCTGTGAGATTGCTGCAGCAGATGCTCTCCAAGCTTGTAATAAAGAAACTTGATTGAGGCCTGCAGAGATACACCCAACAATTTTTCATATCTGTGAGATAAACTATATGTTGAGATAATTACTTCACAATCAAGTGTATCCAATTTACATTAAACAATAAAAAGATAAATAAATTTGCTTAATACTGGTATACCCTTTGGGTGGTATACAGAAAAAAATATATTAAAATAATGTTTTATTATGTGTCCTAAAAATACAAGTCCCTAGTTGGTGATTAACTCAAAAAAATGGCTCAAATATTTACACAAATTGCCTTGATATATGCAGATTAAGTGTCTCCCCACCCAATTTATTTCCTCATTCGCTCCTTGACCCCTTCTAATTTGGCTTTCAGTCCCAAAACTCCACAGAGACAGCTCTCACTAATGACTTGCTCACCGCCAAGTCTAGGTGTCATTTCTCTATTCTTATTCTCCTGGATCTCTCCTCTGCCTTTGACATAGTTGACCAGACTTCTATTTAATGTCTTTTAACGCATTTGTCTTTATAACTTTCTTTTTTATTGTTACTTAATAAAATGTTATTTTAGTATATTTTATTTGCAGATACCTCCCAGAGGGTATAGCAGTACAGAGTTAATTGTGTTCATGTTTAATGTAATATATTGAACACTTATATGCTTTCCACTGTACACCAAAAGTTTATGTTATGTATATATATTTGACAACATTAATGTTCACTTTATCTATACTTCTATATAGTAGGTAGGACAATTCCATACATTATTATTCTACCTATCTATAACTCTTTCAATGAAGTAGCAGTTTTGCACATTACCCTAAATCTCCCACCCTCCAACTTCAAACATAAATTACCTATATAACATACATAACCTATATACCATACATATACATCCCTCTCGAGTTTTTGTTAAATACTTTTATATACTGTATGTGAATGTTTTTATCAAGTTATCCTCTTCCTTCTCGAATCTGAGCTATACATATTAAGGTAATTAACTCTTTAAACAGAAGTTTTATCTTTAGAACATGCACCATTTTATTCATAATGCTTTGGACAGTTTTTTATATCTAAATATACTTTTAAATATGCACACGTTATTCTTGGTGATGTCTGTCTAATGATCAAAAGAGATGTGAAAGTGCTTTTCTTTTCTGTTACTAATTCCACTTCTAACAAAACCTGGAGGGCTTTTCCTGTAATTTCATTACATTGTTTGCCTACAACTAAATATTACTGGTAATAAACTAAATGATATGGTATTCAGTTTTCAATCATATTATGCCCAAATAAATTCTAGTTTTGCAAATCAGCACAGTGTAAATATGAGACACCAGGGCCCTCCGGTTCTTTGCCTACTTGGCCACAGAACCCCTTGCTGGACTATGGTGCATGCCTGTTTAAAAAAGAGTGTTTCTACTGAAGCTTCAAGAGGTGGCAGTGTGGAGCTGGGGATATGTATTAGGGAAGAGGTGAGAGAGCAAGGGACTGCAAAGTAACAGCAAAGTACAGGGAAATGGATTCTGTGAGGGGAGATCAAAGGAGATAAGGAGAGGTGCAGTGTTTAGCTGTGGTTGTATATCAGGGAAGAGATGAGAGAGCCAGGGACTACAAAGCAACAGCAAAGAACAGGAGGATGGGTTTTATGAAGGGGGGAGCAAAGGAGATAAGGAGAGATGATGTAATGGGAAAGGCTCTTAGGGAAGGGAGCTGTTGTTGGTACAAGGGGTCTAGGGCAAACAAATTGGTACCCAAATTTCCAGCACTGACACAACACATCTGAACTGGCACTGAAAATGCAAGAAAATGCAGGTAAAATTAACGGCTTGTCAACAGCTCACACACTGATAAAGTTAATTAATTTGACAGAAGAAAAGTCAGTGAAACTACCGTACTTCACATTATCTGGGCATTATACAGTCAATGTGCCATGGAAAGACATTTATCTAAAACTAAAAGAATAAGCAGAACGAGGAAATCAATCACAGACCTATTAATCATCATCCCTTGATCTTTAATCACGGAAAGAGATTTCATGTTTCCCAGTCTTTTTAATTAAAAAGCACCATTTGCATTTATACATATGTATAACGTATAAATGCACACCCAACAGATGCTTATCCAATTCACTTTACATCTATATTTGTATTTATTGATACTTGATTTATACTAAATAATGATGAAGCAGGAAATGGAAATGTGTCAAGGGAGACTTGAGATGTTAAATCTGCTAGAAATATTGCATCTGTAGTCTAGGGTAAGATGTGAAACCAAACATCTTTGGAAGTATTGATACAAACGCATTTCTCTATCGATAGATCAGAAGAACCTATTTATATCATGTAACAGTTCAATATGTTATTCTGTACAGCCTAAGCATGTTTGTGGCTCTTAAGTTTTATAGTTTTTTTGACCTCTAATGTCCTCTATTAATTATCAATTCATTGATCATTGTTTTACAGTCACAGTAATATACTAACGTGAAAATATGATGTATAGTGGTACCTTGGTACTCATCGTTAACTGATTCCAAAAGGCATGACGAGGGGCGAAAGCGAGTACCAAATAATGAGTTCCCATAAGGAGCTATGCAAATTGACTCATATAGGACTTAGCAAGCGCGATGAGTGGCGATCAAGAGTCGAGTACTGAAGCCTTTTTTTCTAGTTGACAAGTTTTGAAGCAGACGAGTGCTGAGGTACCAATGTACTAATTTGTCTTATGTAAGTTTTCTGGATTATGAATGTCTCTGATAGAAGATAATTAGTAGTATATGCAAACATTGTTTGCATTAAAAAATCCCCAAATAAACACTTAAACACTTGAAGTCAGCAAAATCTCTTGTAATTTCTGAAAGTTGAACATCAGGGCTAACACCCTCCAAACCCAGGCTATATTAGCATCACATTTAAAATTATTTGTTTTGGCCAATCAGGTAAGCTGAAAAATGTGATGTAAAGCAGCCTGGGATATGTAGTGTATCCCTAATATGTGCTATGTATTGCTGCTGACATACAGACAGGAAGCTGCAAGGAGATTGACTGAGCAAGCAACAGCAGGTAAATAGTGCATTAATATTGCTCCCCTGATGCTGCATGCTGATTGGGGCGATCAGATGCCTGTGTAGACACCCCCTGGAGGTGTCAGCATAATCATTAGAGGGATTTTTAGATATTAATAAAAAATCAAATGTTTTATGAGATGTGCTGCATACATATAGACTGTTTTTTCCTATAGAGTGCAGAAATGTATTAATCCATGAAAATGTCATATTCCTTTAAGATTTTGAAGCTAAAATTACATTTAATCATTATCATCACTAAAATAGTTGATTTTGAGCAAAACCAAAATTTCAAGTGTGCTTTTGTTAATAAGTTGCCCCTCACCTGGATAATCTATATGATATAGAACCTATGAAATTTAAATCTAATCCACGTGCAACAATGAATGTAAAGATTATGATAAACACAGCCATGTAATTTGTTTGTTTAAGTTATTCTCAGAAACAGCCAATTTAACAATTATATGTAATTACATTATTCCTTTTCTGGGCTGCTACCTTTTCATGGTGAAGGGGCTTGTCAACCACAATGAGGCTGTTTGCTATACCATGTAGGGTCAATCAAGGCTGGTCATTGCAGAGAGGTCAGACAAATCCACAGGAGAAGGAACTGGCAACTCACTCCAGTACCTTTGCCAAAAAACTATATGGATAAGCACAACTAGATGTGCCTGGAGTGCTGTGTCCATATGGTCACAGAGAGTTGCACTCGACTGAAGGACTGAACAACAACAACAATTACATGAGGACCACATTGTGCAATATTACACATTTGTGAAAACAAATTAATATAATGTGTAGACTACTACTGTACACTTGGGTAAATCATCATTTAGGGCACTGATCGCTATATAAATGTATTTTCATGAATTTATCAGCATTAATTCAGCAGATTTTTCCAAGTTTTAAGGCTAAATGTCTTAATACCAGTCAGAAAAACTATAATTAAACTTGGTTTAATTGGCTAAGAGATAGTTTCAAAAAGTGCAAGAACATCAAGTCTGTTTAATTAATAAATCCTAGGGCTGGTTTTCTGAGCAAATATAAATCTTGGCCCGGAGTGGTGTGGCTGCCCAGGACTCGTATTTAAATTAAATTAAGAATATCTGTTTAACTATGTCCTTTATGGGTTTCCCTGGTGTTATAATATACATATGCAAAATGAGCCATGATACGTTTTTATTTATACTGAATTAAGTTGCTTTTCATGATACATCTACAGACAGATGATTAATCTAGGGACAAGACTAAGCAACTGAATGGCAAAAATGGGCCATATTAGATTGTAAGTTTGTGAGTTTTCAGTCTTGCAAGGTGCGTTTCACAAAGCGCTCGTGCATGCAGTAATGCATGTGGATCGCTAAATGGGGTATTTATTATTTAAAGTACATAAAAACATATCCTAACCGCAAAGGCTGCGGGCTTGAAATTCAGCTGCATTACAGAGCTATTAAATTGAACCTTGAGACACGGGCTGTAGACACGAACCAGTAAACCATGCTTGCGCACTTTGGATGAACATGATCAATTAGTCAAACTCGTAGTTATAGGTTTAGACGGAGCCGATGGAAACAGAGATCGTCATCATTACGTCACTGCAAAATGGAGGTTAGATTTCAAAGCCTTACGGACCCGCATTGCAGAAATAATGCAATATTAATAAATCAGTAAATATAGTATTCTAGTCCATGCGAGTTCCATTTTATGTATTAACACATTGATTGCCGGGATCGATATAACATGAAATAAACATGAAATAAAGTATTTATATTGCAGATTTGCGAGCTTGAGAATGTTGTGTTATTCATTCTAATACCTAACATCACTTTCCTTTTAATTGAAAATACAGTAGTGTGTTATATTTGCATTTACAGTGCTACGGATTGGACTTTAACCCCCTTGCGAGTCCTCTCTAGTACCTGTTGGCTTTTTGGCTCCACTTGCGGGTTATGAGTTATAACCTCAGAGGATTTGTAGCAATTTAATAGCGATTTTTGAACATGACAGTTACGGGATTGACAAATCAAAGGATTTGCGGCCGCGGAGTTCAAGTTTCGACGCCCAGTAGGGTTTTTCTGCCTGTAACTGAAATTTGCCCTACTTATGTTGCCATTAAATTAGAAAGGGCTGCGTGCTACAAGCGAGAGACGCTATTTTGTAAAACAGTTCTCGACCGTCGGGTTGCGTGCTCGAACACAAATAATTAAGCAATCTCGTAGTTACTGGGTCAGATGGAGCCAATGGAAAAAGAGATTGTTAGCGTTACATCACTGAAAAAGGGGAGGGTAGATTTCGAAGTCCTACGGGCTTCAAGTACAGTTTGCGATCGGACCCACAGGCCAGAAATAATGCAATATTAATAAATCTGTAAATATGATATTCTATCACATGCGAGTTACAGTATATGTCGTAACACATTGATTGCCGGGATCGATATAACACAAAATATGAACATGAATTAAAGTATTTTTCGGGAGCCGATTTGCGGGTTTGAGAATGTTGTGTTATTAATTCTAAGACCTAATTACTTTCCCTTTTACAAAAAGTACAGTAGTGTGTTTTCATTTGACTAATAAGTTCTTTGTATTGTACTTTACCCCCCTTGTGGGTGTTCTCGAGCACACCTTGGCCTTTGGGCTCCATTTGCGTGTTAAGTGGTTGCTCGCGAGTGACCACGGTACAATATAATAGCTGAATTGAAGTAGCGGTTACGGGCATGACAGATCAAATGATTTACATGCGCAAAGTTCAACGTTGCTCAGCACATAGCCTATTCTCTCCCGTCCTGCTTGTTAACGCGCAAGTCCGCTGCAAGCAACATTACGGGGCTAATTTAATAGCCGTAATACGTAAATCTCAAGTTACGGGCTACGTTTAACAACATAGCCCTAATTTACTGAGGCTAAATTCATTCAGTACCCACCTCTCTTGGGCTAATACATTGTTTAATCTCTCCGATATAAAATTACTCTTAGTGCCATCTTGCTCAAACAAATAAAGCTACGTTTGAGCAATCTGATAACATAGGAAAGAATTTCGATTGTTTAAATTGGTTGATCTAACACACGTCACGGTTGGTTGTTTTTCATTAATATTATATAGAGATAATGATAATTCTTTTAGAAAAAATATATTTCCAGGTCTCAATACTGATATGAGTGAGATTACCCTTTGTAAATTTGTATTAAAGAAAGTGACTTGTTCAACCGGGGACTATTCCCTGTCATGGCGACCAAAGGCTTGTTTATTTAACAAACAATGTGCAATAATAATTGCTAGAACTTTCTGTTTATAATTTACTATAAATATAGGGACCATATCAATCTATGTAGTCTTCATACTTGAATACAGGGTCTGCTAGGAGATGTTTCGCTCTCTTTCTCTCCTGCTATTTCTGTTGAGCCATTCCATTCTGTGGGACCCACCACCCTTGTGTGATTTGAACAGTCGAAGCTAAGTATAATAAACATTGTTATATGATTATTATTACATTTGTGTTGTTTGGTCAGAGTTGGATACATACACCATGAGCCAAAAGGACCTTTTGGATGGGCGTTTTGGTAGAACTTATCATCTTGGTACATTGTGGTCGAGAGTTTTGGAAAATGGCACCACACTGATACACCCTTTTGGAATGATTTGTGTTAAAGGATTGTATTTATTTCAAGAGGGTAGCCTAGAGGATCTGACAATGTCAGTGCTGTGTAAATGGTGTATTACACAGTAACTCCACTTGAGGCTTAATATGATCAAAACATTTTGGGAAATAATTTATTATGTACTGATATCAATTAATAATGATACCTGTAAAACAAAGGATAAATATAAATAATACAATGATGATATAAAAAGTATAAATGTAAGTACTAAAACGTGTTTCGCTGCTCCTGATGCAGCTTCTTCAGTTAGAAATATCCTTGGTTGCTCAAATGACTGCTCAGTCTTTTGTCTGTAGGACTAAAAAATTTGTGAATTATAGTTTTTAGTGAAGCATCAAGCCTTGAACGTTTCCTTTAGCATAACCGTGGTAAAGTAATACATTTCCCCAGCTGTATGACTTTAATATATGTATGCAGCATTCTAAAACATATATTAACTAGACTATACTTCATGAGAATAATAGAAATGGAAGAATCAATTCTGCTCCAAGAAAAACAGACGCCAGTAGGATAAGCCAATGAAGATCTTCTTAAGTGCTGTCACTTCCTATAAATGCACGCTACATGGCGATAAAGGAGTACATACCTTGAGGCGCAACATATATTACTATCCCATATAATCCATACAGAGATGACATGACCTATTGGCTAGAATTCACTAATATGAGGTTTACTGCTTGTCACTGTAGGGATTTTCACTGTGTTTATTAAGATTTCTTGTTATTACCCCCAGGACCTGCTTTACTTTTTTTTTTTTAGCTTATCCCATGGCAAAGACGTGTTCTGTACAGAGGGTCTTAAACTTCTCTTCACACATTTTTTAATATTAATGCTCTTCCCTGATGCGGTTTATAGTTCCTTTGAAACTGTTACTTTCTAGTACTTTGGGCATGGGGTCATGGAGGATTAAAAAAAATCCAACTTTACCCCATATTTTAACTCCTTCAGTGCCAAGATTGTGACAGGGAATGGTTATAGATGTATTTTTTTATTTATACCACAATCATATTTAAGTATGCTTGAGGGGTTGAGATCCAGGATTTACTTTAATAAATCAGGTGATCGGGATTGAGGCTGGTGTTACTACACACACAATGCACTCTTTATATATCAGAGGTTCGAGATACATGAGAGCTCTGGCAAGTCTGGACCAGGACGCATGGGGTCAAATAAGAGCAGAGATCGGACAGACGTAAGTATATCTGATAATTAAAAAAAAAACAAATTGACGGATGTCAGATCAAGGGGAATTAGCAGGAAAAACCTCTATTTAACCTATAGGAACAAGCCAACAAAAATACCACCATACATAAATTGACTGTATACTGTTGCCAATACTCGGTTTATGAAGTATTCCAGTTGATGTTCACACTATGGATACCAAGAGGGAGAGTAACTGACAGCATGGCACATGGCCCTGCCATACTAGGAACGCCATGATTTAAATGAATGTGTCTGTCGTGACTAGGATTGTTTTATGTTGAAATTCCTACAGCAAGGACATATTCAAAATTGAAGCCAACTTATAACTTATAACTTGAAGCAGAAGTTATAAGAATGGCAGCCGACACAAGTATTTGAGTCCAAGTACATCTATCATATCATTTTTTAGATAAGATACATAGACAACATTAGATTTATGTGAAAACATGTTAAATAATTTAATTAAACCTCCATTTCTAATAACTGATTTTTTTTCTCCAATTTTATCTGAATAATAACGGTTATTAATGGCTGATTTTTAAATATTGATCCCCTGCAGCTGTTATCTTGATTGGTTGTAATATAATATACCTGCAGCCCCATTTAATTTGTAGTGGCATCAGCAAGCCCGCAAACAATGTGGACTTGAAATTGGGCTACGTTACAGAGCTATTAAATTCCACCATGCCGTGAGTTACGGGCCAGAGACGCAAGCCCGTAAACCATTTTTCGCACGTTGGATGTGCGACCGTGAACATGATCATTTAGCCAAACCTGTAGTTATGGGTTTAGATGGAGCCAATGGCAAATGAGATCGTCATCATTACGTCACTGAAAAATGGAGGTTAGATTTCAAAGCCTTACGGGTTTCAGTTACGAGTTTCCAGAAATAATGCAATATTGATAAATCAGTAAGTATGATATTCTAGTCCATGTGAGTTCCATTATATGTATTAACACATTGATCAATATAACACGTAAATTAAACATTAAAATAAGTATTTTATTTTTGCGGATTTGCGAATTTGAGAATGCTGTGCTATCAATTTATTACCTAACATCACTTTCCCTTTTATTATATGTACAGTAGTGTGTGTATATTTGCATTTACAGTGCTACGGATAGGACTTTAACCCTCTAGCAGGTCCTCTCTGGTACCCGTTGGCTTTTTGACTCCATTTGCGGGTTACGGGCTGGAACGCAAGTGAATTCGTTGCAATTTAATAGCGTGATGGTAACGAAACAGTTACGGGCTTGACAGAACAAAGGACTTGCACCTGCGGAGTTCAATTTTCAACATCCCGTATTTTTTTTTTGCCCTTGCCCCGCAACCCATGGCGGGTTGCTTTACGGGATCAATGTAATAGCCGCAACTCTTACTGGCTACGGTTTTACACGTTGAGGGAATTTAATAGGGCTGCTGGTCTACTCAGAGAACTTGAGGTCAACTGAGATAGTAAACACCAGTAAAAGCAATTGGAAAACTCTGTTGTTGGATGGCAAAATATACGTGAACTTCAACACTAAGCACATGCGGAATTTACTTAAAGTTGAGTATTAAAGGGCAACTAAAATGTCATGATTTATTGAAGAAGTCCACTTAGCAAAGTACCAGATGTTTATAGAAAATAAAGAATAGAAGAGGCAAGAGAGAGGAAATACAGAGAAAAAGGGACAGTGAAAGAGAAGGGTTCATACTCACAGAAGGAATTTGCATGTGTTGTTAACTTGACAAAATTTACATTAAACTATTGTTGAGCGGAATTAGTGGAAAGGCCCATGATCTAAATAAATTATTTATTCATCACTGAGCTCTAATGTAAAAATAAACAACATGCAGACAAAAAGCTTACCACAAAAACTGGAGACAGAGTGCCTGGGCGATGGGTCAGGATCTATCCTGAGTGGGCAACCATGGATCCGGGGTAGACAGGCTTAGGTTCCCAGGAAGTGGATTACCTCGACTTGGGAGAACCTAGCAGAGGGTGATGTGCCTGCTGGTGAGCCTATGGTGCCCTGTACTTAGGGTGGGGGTGTCTCTTGTGGCTGGTTCTTGTGGAGAGGACATGGTGTTGGTGAATCAGCTCCCTAGCCGACCTCCTCTTGGGGAGCGATACCTTTATTTAGTCAGGGCTGAGTCTGTTAGCAGGGTGAGGTGGCTCGGGGGTATATTCACTTTAAGTGGTTGACCAGGACGTGGGGCTCCCTATTAGATTGTATAAGGGGTTGGGAACAATGACAGAGGTCAGCATTTACCAAGTAGTGCTTAACTGCAAGACAATGGATCAAAGGGGTATCACTTGCAAAGCACTTGAAACCACTTTGACCTCTTAACTTGTAGCTCAAAACTTTTTTCTGTGTTAATCGGTATACACATTTGGATGATTTTACACCTTATTCTGTACTGGAGCAATCAGAAGGTGAATTGAGACACTTGTCTACCTTGTCCCACACTTCATCCCAGTTTTTGTTCTTATGTTAAATTTTTGTGTTTTATTATGTTGTGGTCAATTAGGTGTCCCGTCCTCAGCGTGCACAACAATTGCATGTCACAAATGCGCCAACACATGCACGCACCGACAAATGCGCACAAGACAATTGAGCGCCCGACAAATGAGCTCTGCGGACTGAGCTAAGGTGAGTGTAGGGGTGTCTGGCTTAAGGGTTGTAGACTTAGAGGTTTTAGGGTTAGGCTTAGGGGTGTTAGGGGGCTAAGGTTTAGGGTTAGGCTTAGGGATCTAAGGGTTAGAGTTAGGCTTAGAAGTCTAAGGGTTCAGGTAAGGCTTAGAGGTCTAAGGGTTAGGTTAGGCTTAGGGGTCTAAGGGTTAGGGTTAGGCTTAGAGGTCAAAGTGTTAGGGGTCTTAGGTTTAGGCTTAGGGCCTTAGGGTTAGCATTAGGGGGGGTTGAGGGTGTTAGGGTACCTAGATATTTCAAGCTTGGGCTCTTTTAACCGCGCGTTGTAGCCTGCCGCTTTTCCACCATTTGCAATTGTCGGCACGCAACTGTCGTGAGTGCATAGGACGGGGTGTCGGTCAATTATAATACATTTATTTTTGATATTATTAATAAAAGTATATTTTATGTACACTTTTTCTAATTTCTGGTCATTTACTCCAACAAGGTAGACAGATGTTGGGGTGAACACTAGTTGTAATAGTGTCTCATTCTATCCTTTCTTCTAGCTACTTGACTTTTGCTATTCTGACCACCTAGTTAACTTCACTTGATGACTCACTCAGATCTGGAAACCCCCCTAGAAGTCTATAGAGTCTGTTCCACTGCTTACCCCACGAACGAAACCACCCGGGTACCTAACCCAGCCCTCGCATCACATTTGGCTATTGGAAGTGGCTACTGGTCGCCCTAAAGTGATACTATCCTCAAATTATTTGTATTGGCCCTTTGCAATATATACACCATAAAACACTTGATACACATAAAATAACTTAAAAAATTAAATTGACCCTGAGCACTCTGGGCTTGGAAGACCAGGTGGAGGTCCAGGGCATATTACCAGGGCTAGGGGAAACATTGGGGAACATAAACAGGTTAGCAGTCATATTTTGGTCCTACACCCATAACAAAGTGATATAGTCCTTTATTAGAAACCACCTTGTGGCCATTACTATAGCCTTAGTCCTTCTGGTTCTGAGGGGTTGTGTAGATGGAGGCTTCCATTACAGAAATGTGCACCCTGTGGACATCAATTGGATCTTTGCATTGTACATAAGGAGTGTGGAACAGCTGATGTATAGATGTTGGCTTGGAGTCTGAGAGGATGTGTTCTGCAATTTTTATAAATATATATATATATATATATATATATATATATTCAAAAGTGAGGGGAGGAAGGGAGCAAGGTTTGATGTCTTATTGAAGATTCAGATGAGCACCTAGTAATTCAACCCTTAACCCAACCCGCACATATGCTGAAAAGCCATCAGTAGAAGCTTATCCTGCAAGTCCTGCGTCCATCTACTACTCTGCATTTCTGGAGCCACAGTGACATAATCAACCTCAGTTGGTCAACTACTTCTTGCTCTTAAACATAAATGCATCACTCCTGAGCCCCAGTGCTTACATAAGCTTCTAGTTCCTATGTGGTACCTTTGTCTCCGGGCATGTCTTATAGACATCTTCTCGATATGCAGCCACCAGCAATATATTGATTATGAACAAGTTATTGATATGAATCTACACTATAATAAGGTACATTTCACCATGTAAATCTCTCCATTCCACCAGGTAAGCTTTTGATTTCTGAGAATGGGTGCCTTGATCTGATTGGATTTCTTTCTACTATGTTCTTCTATAGCTGCCAGTTTTAAGGGTGAAAATAGCAGAAAATAATTTCTCATTCAAAATAGATTCTATTGCATGAAAAGTCAAAAATAGCAACAACTTTTGGTAAATACATAAAATCCAACCAAATCATAGCCCATATTATAATCACATGAACAAACTGAAAATAAGAAACATTGCCTGCTGTTCTGCTAGCAAAGGAGACGGAATAAAAGGAAAAACATTACTGTATGTTAAGCCAATGCTTAAATTAGAAAAACAAAGCAGACCAGTTGCATGGTTCTGTTTTTAGAATTTCTGATGTAAAAGGCAGAACATCCTGGCCCATCCTATGCCCTACTGGCTGTTTGGGTTACTGTTCTAAACCCCATAATATATGCCCAACTACCATGTCTAGCAATGAGATAGACAGGTGTCACAACCTGTATGTTGAATAGGGTTTTATAAGAGCCTTTTGCCCAAACCTCTCCCCACAGGTGTGACCGGTTAGTTTTACCTCTGTACAGCAGGAGGAACTTTCAGCTCTTAGGTTAGACTGAGAGATGTCTGTGGTCTTGTGTAGCATAAGGATCTTTCTAAGTTCTGAAAAGAACATACTCCAGCAAACAGAATTCCAGCATCAGTAACAAAATTCAACCTCTAATTATGTGAACCAGTATAACATAATTATTACTGAAACCATCAGACATATTTATACCACATTCTTAGCAACAACAGACCAGTCAATTCAGATGTGCATCCATGGTTACACCCAATCTTCTAGCTCACGTTATCACCCCTGCCTGCCAGTCACAATCACCCATTGTTTTCCCTTGGCACCAAAGTATTCTTGGTAGGGGCAATTACATACAATAGGCATATAGACACCAGGCTGAGGCTTGTGATAATAGAGAGAGATACTGGTGTCATGTGACTCCTAGGAGTCAATAAACTCTCTAATCTTATTAATAAGGGACTAGTCTATGACTATGAAATATTGGGCATATTCAATATTTTCCCATCATTCCTTTCATGTTCATGCGCACACCCCAACTATAAGCATGGGTACCACAGTATGGGCCCAGTGGCACCCAGGCAACTTTAAACAGGCATAACAAGGGATAACACATAAATCACAATGTTAACCCATCTCAGTGGGCCCCTTTCCCCTGGCAGAGTAAGCCTATCTTATAAGGCTGAGGGCATCAGTCTGTAAGGTATTGCACAGCTGTTGACTTGGCATGCTTCAGCAATGACAACAGGGAACCCCATAAAAGTACAAGAGGGTACTTAGCAATACATGTATCCATACAAATCTAACGATATAAAACTCTCTAATTTCGTTTGGCAGTGCACATCATCTGTTATTTTTGCAGTTTTTTATAAAAAGAAGTGACCAAGGCCCACACAAACAGCTCCATTACATTTGGAGCCAATAGCGGCATCGGCAAGCCCACAAAGTCTGCAGACTTGATATTTGGCTGTGTTAAAGGGCTATTAAATTCCATCATACCGCAAGTTACAGGCCGTAGACGCAAACCCGTAAACCATTATTGCGCATGTTGCATGTGCAGCCGTGAGCATGATCAATTAGTCTAGCCCGTAGTTAGGGGTTTAGACAGAGCCAATGGCAAAAGAGATCATCATCATTACGTCACTGAAAAATGGAGGTTACATTTCAAAGTCTTAAAGGGTTCAATTACGAGTTACGAAGGGGACCCACATTCCAGAAATAATGCAATATTGGTAAATCAGTAAATATGATATTCTAGTCCATGCAAGTTCCATTATATGTATTAACACATTGATTGCCGGGATCGATATAACACGGAAATTAAACAGAAAAATAAGTATTTTATATTGCAGATTTGCGATCTTGAGAATGTTGTGCTATTAATTTTAATACCTAACATCACTTTCCCTTTCAGTATGAGTATAATAGGCTGTGTATATTTGCATTTACAGTGCTACGGATTGGACTTTACCGGCCTTGCAGGTCCTCTCTGGTACCCGTTGGCTTTTTTTTTCCATTTGCGCGTAACGGGAGTGGATTGGTAGCAATTTAATAGCTTGATTGGAATGTAACTGTTACGGGCTTGACAGAACAAAGAACTTGCGGCCGCGGAGTTCACAAGAAACTTGTGACATCTTTATGAAGTTGGACTATCTCAATTTGGGTTTCTGCCTTTATACATGACTGTCTCTTACTCCTCAGGACCTTTTTCCAATCACTAATATATATTTTTCTTTGTTTTATTCCACCCCAAGCACTGCAGTATTTTTGCTGACCTAAGCTAGGTTAAGCTGTTTTTTGGAATTCACATACAGTATATTCTTCCATGCACAGGCGGAGCTGCAGATAGTGCAGCTGGTGCAAGGCACCAAGGCCCTGGCCTCAGAGGGGCCTTCTGTGACCTTTGGACCTCCCAGTGGACCTCCCGCGGGTCTCCTGTGGCCCCCGCAGGTCCCTTGTTCCCCCTGAGGTTCTCTTGTGACCCCTTAGTGGCCCCTGTAGCCCCTGCAGTCCCCCACAGACCCTAATGCCCCCCCCACACAGTTCCCCTGTGGCCCCTACATGTGTCCCTTGTGCCCCACCCTGTGGCCTTCATGGTTCTCTTATTCTTCCCCGTGGGTCCTTAGTGGCCCCTGGGGTTCCCCTGTGGCCCCTGTGGTTCCTTAGTGGCATCTACCAGTCCCCTGTAGCCCCTGCAGACCCAATGTGGCCCCTGTGAGTCCTCTGAGTCCCCTGCAGGCCCCTTGTGGCTCCTGTGGGCTTCCTGTGACCCCAATGGGTCTCCTGTTGATTCCCTGTTGTCCCTTGCTGGCCCCCGGGCCTCCTGTGGCCTCCCTAGGCCCATGTAGCCCCCTTCTGTGCTTATGGGCCCCTGTGGACTGCACCCCCTTATATCTTTGTCCTCATGTCAAAATATTACCCCAACTGCCGTCTTCGCTCTGCTATCAACGTTCTTCTTTCCTCTCTTGTCACCTCCTCTCACTTCCACCTTCTGGACTTTTCTCGAGCTGCCCCTACTCTGTGGTTCTACAAAAGTTAATGGCCTTTTCCAAAAATGGTAAGGTCTAAAAGATGCTGCCTGTCTGTTGTACAAAGTTAACCACAGAGAACAGAGGAAAATAGTTTGAGGTATTTTTGCTCTGGAACTCCGGGTCAGATGTAATAAAACCTTAAGATACCCCAAAACATGAAAAAGATGTACAGCCTTATTACATTTCGATTTGGCCAATTGAATAGGGCTCTATATAAGCACATAGCATAGTTTTTGGTACCAGTAGTGGCGGAGCTAGAGAATGGAGGACTACGGTACAAAAAAATAAAAAATTGGGCCCCTCCCCAAATAGGGACTTGTAATAAAATGTTTTGCTGGGCACCACCCCCGGGACCAACTCACTTAGTCAGCTGTCCCCTCTTAACATCCATCCCCAAACAGCACACAACCCCTCCCATCACCCACCTCACACAACCCATTCCCCTGTACTTTGCTGTCATTCAGCCCTTGCTCTATCTCACCTCTTCCCTGATACATGTCCCCAGCATGCTGAATTGCTTCACACTGCCACCTCTTGGACCTTCAGTAGAAATGCTCTACAGAAAAGAGAAAAAAAAAAAAAAAATGCTCAGCACTGGGTACCACTTGCATCATTGGTAGCTCCGCCTCTGGATACCCGACATTGGGGACTGGAGTTGGGAAACACAGGTTTACTGGCTTCTTATAAACAAACAAGCAAGGAAAATAATCTTGATATGTCAATAAATAAATGTATATTTCTGTATATTCCTGGGATCTATCCTGTTATAGTTAGGGCACAAGTCTGCCACTGTAGTGCGGCGACCAACCAATAGATGTCGCTGCCAATATTTTGCAGTGTTGCCGATATGTTGGAGAAGTTCTAAGCTTAGAATGATAGCCTAACCCTTAAACTAACCCCAACCCTAATCATAATCCTAACAGTTTACCTAAGCCTTGACTCTATGATATGGCACTGGAATATCGGCAGCGCTATCTAGCATTTGGTCACCACACTGCACGGCGGACTGTTGCTGTAACCACAACAGGAAAGGACCTATTTCTGTTATATTACTATATAAATGTTTTATTCCTGTGATTTATACCATACACATTGTATTTTCAATATTAAATCAGCTAGTTTTTGCAAAACCGAAAGTTTATACACACAGAGCACTAATCAGTTTTATAATCTGCTCACTTTCCTTTTGCTTTAATCTATAAAACAAAGACGCTTAGGCTGTCACGCAGGATGTTGATCTCTGGATGATAAGGTCGCTGCATCTGTCAGTGGTAGAGATTGCAAAGGCATCACATGATGGACCTGGCTCACCTTCTGCGTGTACATTTAGTGAGAGCGTTCAAGCAACCGAGAGCTAGAGGCGAAGGAGAGGTGAACATGTTAGATTGTCTTAATCAAGAGTTTTGTTTCGATCCATCACAACTTATTAATGCCAAGAAAGCGTGCTTCTGTGAGAAGTCAAATTACTCTTAAAACGAAAAAGAGAACAATATAAACTTGTACCAGACGGACAGCCAACTGCACCAGACTCCACTAACTTGCATACTACTCACCATCCACTACCTCTGTCCTTGTGCAAATATCTCCTAGTATTTCTTACGCTTTTATCTCTCCCATTACATATCACCCTATAACCTCTCCTACTCCCCCTGACTCCATAACTTCTAATATGGTATCAGAATCACAACTTCTCTAATTTTGACTCATGATCTCTCCTATTGTATCAGATATCTCCTAATCCACCTTAGCCGTCACCTCTGCCTCTGCCAATGTCCACAAAATGTACCTGTAACATCTTCCACTGCTTTCTCACTAGAGCTGATCATTTATCTTTCCTTTTCATTTGTTGTATAGCTAGGTTTTGGTTCCATGGTGGTCCAGTGGTTAGCATTTGGGGGCTTTTACTGGGTTCGATTCCAGTCAGGGAGTCAAGAATTCACACCACCCTGAAGCCATGTAGGGTTGGGCCTGGTTAGTACTTGGATGGGAGACCATCTAGGAGCTGTATGCTGTGGTCCACTGGTGAAGGAACTCCACTCCGGTATCTCTGCCATGGATACCAAGTGGATTAGCATGGTGAGTTATGGACACCACTGAGCAACGCAAACACACACACATACCTAGGTTTATGATGAACTAGGTTCACGGTAGAAATATGGCGAACAGGACTCGACTTTGTTGAAATACTCCACTGTTCCAGACCTTATAACTTCTCCCATTGACTCATGATCTCTCCCAATCCTCATCATTTCATAATATTTCTCAAAAAATACACCTCAATCACTCTCATATCTGCGGTGTGCTGGACTGACCATTCTCTGCTTGATTTCTTTTACAAGTAAAACTGTTGTATGTGTGAAAACTGCACCCTATGAAGAACTTAATCCTGGCTTAAACGTTTAGTTTATATGATTAGTGCACACATAGCAATGTAAGTACGGCCTTCTGACAGATACTAATTAGATCAGGGTAGAGCACCAGGTAAGTCTTGGAGCTTTACTGGGAAACAATCTAATCCCTCTAGACTGACCCACCGCAGATGACCCTATCAGTGCTACAAAACAGTGCTACAAAGGGCACCAACTGATGTTTCATGGATATGTGCTCACACCGGAAAATTGGAGAGTGCCCTATACTAATATATTATTGTTACATGTTCACAATAAC
Source organism: Discoglossus pictus (assembly GCA_027410445.1). NCBI lineage: Eukaryota > Metazoa > Chordata > Amphibia > Anura > Alytidae > Discoglossus > Discoglossus pictus. The sequence goes on from CM050172.1 coordinate 93,766,616, forward strand.
CGTCCATTTAGCTTCCCAGGGTACAATTGAGTTGTTCTATTCCACATCTGCAGTCAGTAAGCATGTGCTAACATGCAGCCTCGTTAAATTGGAGCTATGTTTTAAAACATAGCCCGTAACTCCAAATTTACGGGTTAAGGGGATTAAATTAGCCTTGTAACGTAGCTCGCAGAAGACTTACATGTTAAGACGCAGGACGGCCGAGAATAGGCTATGTGTTGAGCAACGTTGAACTTCAGGGCCGTAAATCCTTTGATCCACCAAGCCCGTAACCGCTATGTTGTCAGTTCAGCTATTAAATTGCAACGTAATTACTCATGAGCAAGCACGTAACACGCAAATGGAGCCCAAAGGCTAACTTGTGGTTGAGAGCAGCCGCAACGGGGGTAAAGTCCAATACGTAGCACTTGTACGTCTACTAGAAAATCACTACTGTACTAATATCGAAAGGGAAAGTGATGTTAAGTCTTAGAATTAATAGCACAGCATTCTCAAGCCATCAAATCGACAAGGAAAAATAGTTGATTTCATGTATCTTTATTGTGTTATATCAATCCCGGCAATCAATGTGTTAATAAATATGCTATAACTCGCATGTGATAGAATATCATATTTGCTGCTTTCTTAATATTGCATTACGACTGGAATGTGGGTTCGCTCGTAGCTCATAATTGAACCCCGTAAGACTTTGAAATCCCACCTTCATTTTCTTATGACGCAGTGATGACGATCTCTGTTGCCATTGGCTCCATCTAAACCCGTAACTACATGCTTGCTTAATTGTTTGCGTTCTAGCCCGCAACTCAGACGGCTAAGCACTGGTTTACGATTTAGCGTCTCTTGCTCGTAACTCGCAGCACTTCTAATTTAATAGCGAGGCGGTCAGTAAGTCATCTACGCTTGCATTTTATGGATACAATTTCAAATTTTTTGGTCAATGACTATCTTGTGCTAAAATCTTATATTTCCATATTCATACTGGAAGGTTGGAGAGAGTATTGTGCTTGTGTATCATGGATACAGTTTAAGCTGGGAACTTCTTGAGTTATTGTCTCATATGTACATTTTATGTCAGAAGGTTAATGTGCCAACATAATTATTATTATAATTTATTTGTAATGCGCCAACATATTCCGTAGCGCTGTACATGGTTTAAATTCAAGGCAAAAAACAATAGCAATATAACACATTGCATAGGATGGAGGGCCCTGTGCTTGAGCTTAGAATCCAGTGTCCATAGACTGTGCAAGATTGAAAACTCGCAAACTTACAATCTAAAGACATAATGCATTAAAGTTTCACAAATGCACGTTCACTTGAGAATGTTGACAACTGACCTGTCTCATGGATACAGTTTCAAATTTGTCGGTCGATGAGAGTCTCATATTTACATGGTCATATTGGAAGGTGAGCATGGATGCATGGTCATATAGAAAGGTCAGTAAGCATCCTGAACTTAGGTTTACTAGTCTCAGGCCAGCAAGCTCTCTGGTCTATCAGCCAAGGTCTGCCCTTATTTTTATATAACAAGTTCTGTTTTAAATCTGTTATTACTACATGTAGCCAGGCTTAAAACAAATGTTAATGTGTAGGTGTATTTGGACAATTCTGATCATAAAAACCCAAATAACTTGCTGCCAATGAGGGCTCTATTTACATTTCTAGACTTACCTCTAATGTGACAAGGTTGTGTTTACTGCTTTGTGGACAAGATTCTATGTTTTATCGCCATGATCTGTCCCCCTAGGTCTGATATAACTGTACAGTGTGGCATAGAATTGGCAAAAAAACCTGGAGCCAAAAGGCAAATTTTAAAGACCCACTGTATAATTATTTATTATTATTATTATTATTATTATTATTATTATTATTAATGTTTATTTGTAAAGCGCCAACATATTTCATAGCTCTATACAGGGGTTACGATCAAGGCAAAAAACAATATCAGTATTAACACATTGCAAAGGTTGGAGGTCCCTGTCTTTGAGCTTAGAATGCAGTGTCCAAAGCTCTTCCCCCAAAACACCATGCAAGATTGAAAACTCACAAACTTACAATCTAAAGAAGAAGATGTGAAAACAATGAGAAAACATGGATGTCTAAGAGCACAAATCGTCAGGGGAAAGTCATAGAGCTAGTTTTACTTTAGAAAAAAATATTTTTGTGCCATTGGTTGACTTTGCACCCTGGGAGCATCCATGATACTTTGTTGGAAATTGTGGATGTGAGAGGGGCATTTACCTTTCTAGAGAGTAGGGCTTGCATCTATTGATGTTGCCTTCCTGTTTCTGAGCCTGAAAGGGGAAAGGGTGGTGATATCAATGTCAGTCAGATACAAATATCTAACAAATCCTCGAGACCTTTCCTTTCCCCATCCTTCCTTCCACTAAAAACATACTCTCATGACCCCGCTCTCAGGAACTGATGCAAGTCTCCCAACAGAGGTTGTAGTACACTAAAGAATTTCAAGAGGTATGTGCAAGACTATAGTGATTAATGCAAACCATTAGAGGTCAATAAAGCAAACATACTAGATGGTCCTATGGATTATTAAGTGACCTTCAATGTTTGTTTGTCCATTCTCGCCTCATTATTTACTATGGACCATTGATCGAATTGTTGAGAATTTCCTGTTAGCAGCAGTATACAATGTGGCCTAGGACTGAAACTGGGGATAATTATATGCCAACCTCAAGTTAAACACTGGACAATCTCCATTAACACCCCGAATACAGATAAGCCATAATGTTCTGTATAATGAAATAGGAGCCCGTTATAAAAATAAGGTCAGCCATTCACGACAGGGCTTGGCGAGAGAACAATGGAATCCATTTCCATTCCTTATTCCTGTACAAATATAATTTGTTCAAACACATAACATTTTTAATAAATTACCATGTAATGAGAGAGTTATGCGCTAGTGTTTCATCCTCTACTGAGGTGCAGCTATTGTGGTGAATAACGATGAGTTTGTAGAAAGTTTACAAAGTCTTTAATAATAGAAGCGAGCTCATTATACGATGATCCACAGCCAAGTGCAGACTCACTCCACATAATAGCATTAAATAATCATTTAGATCTGTTCAGCCATCAGATGTGTTTGTCTGTAACATCATTTCAGTTTGCCAAACTTGGAAATTGGTTCCAAAACAATTAACCCATTACAGGAAAGTTGCCATTTATTTTATTTTACGCATGCATACAAGTAAATAATCTAATTTCCGTTAATATATTTAATCTAAAATGTCTATTTTGCTTTGATGCACTGCGGTCAGAGCTGTCTGGGTGAAACCGTTCAGAGTCGAAGTATTAGAGGGTGTCAAATCTGAAGTAACAAGTCAAAGGGTGCAATCAAAAGGATGGTCAGAGAAGCCAAAAATCAGGGCCAGCAGAAAACCAACCAGGCCAACAACAATCCCGGTCAGATCAATCAGTAAGGAACAACAATGGAGCAGGAACTGTAGCCAAACAGAGCAGGAAGTGCCACCAGAATCACCCCCTTGTCACAGGATCCTAAAAAGGGAACTGTGCGGAGGCAAGGCAAGGACAGCAATAAATAGACCCAGATGAGGTGTGATTGGCTGATAGAAAGACCAGAGCTTAACAACAACCAATCAGGACAAACAGCATCAAAAGCTAAGAGAGGTACTTCTGACTTATCGGTCTCTAGACCACATAGCTGTGGCACGACTACATGTGGTAAGCCATGAGATCGAACCTGGGCATAGACCGTGATAACTGCTGTGAAACAGGATAACATTTCTCACAGCGCAAGCAATATACAAAATGCATTTATAAAACGGTCATGGCAAAATGAAAGGGCTTATTTTTAATGCATATTCTTTTAATGAACTTCATATTAAAATAGGCAAAATATTTCATATGCAAGTATGCTGTATTGTCTGCTGATCAACTTCCTGAGATGGGAGGAGTTGTTAAATGCAGAAGGAGATTTGCACAATGGGTATGGGGCAGCTAATACTGTCAGTGCTTTCAACAAAACTAATTAAAAGCTCATTTGTTTACAAATGCAAGGCATCAAAATCTCCAGTCTTGGGCCCCTATTTAATTGCAAGTCCATAATTACCTTCAAACAGAAGGTAGATGTATAGATGTATTCAATTGACTTAAGCCCGCAATTGCATGCTCACAGCCCCAACACGTAAACCATGAACCCGTACGTAGCATTTCAGGGCATGATCATGATCAATTAAGCAAACCCGTAAGTTACAATTTAGACAGAAACAATAGTAAATAAAACTGTCATCGTGACGTCAGTAAACATGGAGTTTAAACTACAATCAGTTAGTTACAATCAATAAATCAACTGTTCTAGTCCTTGTGGGTTCCATGATATGTATTAACTCCTTGATACCCAGGATCAATATACCACAGAAATAAAACGTAAAAAAAAAAAAATTGCAGATTTGCGACTATTGTGCAATTAATTATAATGCCTTTCATTGCTTTCCCAGTATTTTTAAGTACAGTAGTGTGTGTTTATTTGCTTTTGCAGTGTTACGAATCGGTGTTTATCAAACTCACGAGTCTTATCTAGTACTCGTAGGATTTTTTGATACATTTACCATTTACAGGTTTGAAGGCAATTGTGGGCTTGTTGAATTGTTGTAATTTAATATCCATTTTGCATCTTTAGCACTGGTAACATTTACGGGCTTAAAGCATGAAAGGATGAGATAGGACACAGTGCTTTTGAGCCTGTAACTCGCAACTGGAATGTGAGTAGCTAAAAGTAGCCAATTAAATATCAGTAAAATTTACGGGCTCCATTATGACCTCAAGTAATTGAGATTTGGACAATTAAATAGTAGCCTTAGTTTCACTAGAGGATGGAAAGATGGAAAAAAAGCTAAAACTTGAACATCTTTTTCCCATTTTCAACAAACACATACAACTGCTGGAAAACATTACAAGGAAATCTTGAATTTGAACAAATATTGAAATCCTTTTACTTTTTGTTGCATCTGAATACTTTTGTATTTGTTTCGTTCCACCTTTTTATGTGTCTTTTTTAATACTCTTCGCAAACAGAAAACAAAAACTTGACTCTTTGACATAAATGTATTTCCACATCCCAGGGCGAGGAACCTGAAGTGGACAGTTCAGTGAATCCCAAGAGTAATCAGGCAGTGAACGGGAAATATCAAATCTACAGAAAGGTCAACGAATACCAAACAACAAGACAGAAAGAACCAACTTGTATGAAGTCGTGCAAACACGGGCCGACAGCACCAAGCGGAAATATCAAGGGAATGGCCATTTATGATGAGCAAGTTGGACCTATGTCACCTTCAGGTACCAGAAAGAAATCTAATGATTTATCTGACCTCTGTAAAAACATTCTACATTGTTCATTTTGTGCCAAAATAATGGGATATAATCCAATAAAATAAAAATAATGTGAGCGTGGTTTGTGCCGTGATGGGTTCATTTTTTGCAGATAACAAAAATATATTTTCAATTATGTGTCATTAAAGGGTCACAGAAGTCTCCAAATGTGCTTTCCATAATTAGAAAAGAAATTGAAATAAGCATGAAAACAGGGATCCATTATTAACTTGCTGTTAAATTGAGTTATAAGCCTAGGTAGTTTTGAGATTTTTAAATAATTTTAACCACCCTGTATACATAAGGAGCTCCATTGTTCCATGGCACTAATTAGAACAAGCTGTGCTGGCTGAGTGAGCAAGTGTTTCCTTATTCCTCTACTGTTTATTATTCACCCACAGTCATATAGAGAAACTGCACAGTGGTTAAACTGTAGAGAAAATTATAGTTTTGAGGTTTTGAAATGCTTTTAACCACCCTGTATACATAATGAGCTCCATTGTCCCATGACACTAATTAGAATAAGCTGGGATGGCTGAGTAAGGAAATATTTCCTTTGCCTCTACTGTTTAAACACTGTGCAGTTTCTCTATATGACTGAGAAGTAAATATTTCCTTACTCAGCCATCACATCTTGTTCTAATTAGTGTCACGGGACAATGGAGCTCATTGTGTATACAGGGTGGTTAAAAGCATTTAAAAACCTCAAAACTATGATTTTCTCTACTGTTTAGTCACTGTGCAGTTTCTCTATATGATTGTGGGTGAAAAATACACAGTAGAGGAAAAGAAAACACATACTCAGCCAATACAGCTTGTTCTAATTAGTGCCATGGAAAATGGAGCTCATTGGGTATCCAGGGTGGTTACAAGCATTTCAAAGGCTGTTACTCTAACAACTGTGAAGTTTCTCTATATGACCATGAGTAAAATATAAAGTAACTGCCTAAGAAAAGGGAGGATATTAATTTAACTACCAGCATTTGCTTTTTCATTTTTGATTAATAATTGGTATTTATGTTAAAAACAGATATGTAAAATACGAGTCAAATATACAGTGCCTTGTAAAAGTATTCACCCCCCCCCCCCTTGACTTTTTACCTATTTTGTTACATTACAGCCTTAAGTTTTAATGTTTTGTTAATCTGAATTTTATGTGATGGATCAGAACACAATAGTCTAAGTTGGTGAAGTGAAATGAGAAAAATATATACATACAATTATTTTTTAGAAATAGAAAACAGAAAATTGGCATGTGCATATGTATTCACCCCCTTTGTTATGAAGCCCATAAAAAGCTCTGGTGCAACCAATTACCTTCAGAAGTCACATAATTAGTGAAATGATGTCCACCTGTGTGCAATCTAAGTGTCACATGATCTGTCATTACATATAAACACCTTTTTTAAAAGGCCCCAGAGGCTACAACACCTATGCAAGAGGCACCACTAACCAAACACTGCCATGAAGACCAAGGAACTCTCCAAACAAGTAAGGGACAATGTTGTTGAGAAGTACAAGTCAGGGTTAGGTTATAAAAAAATATCCAAATCTTTGATGATCCCCAGGAGCACCATCAATTCTTTCATAACCAAATGGAAAGAACATGGCACAATAGCAAACCTGCCAAGAGACGGCCGCCCACCAAAACTCACGGACCGGGCAAGGAGGGCATTAATCAGAGAGGCAGCACAGAGACCTAAGGTAACCCTGGAGGAGCTGCAGAGTACCACAGCAGAGACTGGAGTAGCCAGAAGAAAGCCATTACTTTCAGCAAAAAACAAAATGGCACGTTTTGAGTTGGCGAAAAGGCATGTGGGAGACTCCCAAAATGTATGGAGGAAGGGGCTCTGGTCTGATGAGACTAAAATGTAACTTTTCAGCCATCAAAGAAAACACTATGTCTCGTGCAAACCCAACACATCACATCACCCAAAGAACACCATCCCCCCAGTAAAACAGGGTGGGGGCAGCATCATGCTGTGGGGATGTTTTTCAGCAGCCAGGACTGGCAAACTGGTCAGTTGAGGGAAAGATGGATGGTGCTAAATACAGGGATATTCTTGAGCAAAACCCGTACCACTCTGTGTGTGATTTGAGGCTAGGACGGAGGTTCACCTTCCAGCAGGACAATGACCCCGAACACACTGCTAAAGCAACACTTGACTGGTTTAAGGGGAAACATGTAAATGTGTTGGAATGGCCTAGTCACAGCCCAGACCTCAATCCAATAGAAAATCTGTGGTCAGACTTAAAGATTGCTGTTCACAATCACAAACCATCCAACTTGAAGGAGCGGGAGCAGTTTTGGAAGGAGGGATGGGCAAAAATCCCAGTGGTAAGATGTGGCAAGCTCATAGAGACTTATCCAAAGTGACTTGGAGCTGTGATTGCCGCACAAGGTGGCTCTACAGAGTATTGACTTTAGGGGGTGAATAGTTATGCACATTGACTTTTTCTGTTATTTTGTCTCATTTGTTGTTTGCTTAATAATTAGAAAAAAAACGTCTTCAAAGTTGTGGGCATGTTCTGTAAATTAAATGATGCAAATAATCAAACAATCCATGTAATTCCAGATTGTGAGGCAACAAAACACGAAAAATGCCAAGGGGGTGAATACTTTTGCAAGGCACTGTAGGTGTTTTATGCTTTTAAAATAATTATTTAAATTGAATATATCATTTTAATCTAAATATAAGTGGTAAATGGTATTTAAACTCACTTTTATATGAGAAGTAATGTCTCTTACCACTCCCTGAATGATAAAGATTGCATATTGAAATCAATGATGCTAAAATCTAATCATTGTTATTATCTATGCAGTTTCTAGTGTGTGTGTGCGTGGGCTGGGGTGGGGGGGGGGTTCAAGTGCTAAACAAAAACTAAAGATGCTATTATTTACGTCAGTTTTCCATTAATTACAAAAAATAACAATAATTCCACACCATGATTTCCAAGCCTGTATCTAATGGCACACATCGGTTTTGCTGTTATACATGTGTGAAGGGTCTCTCTTTATTCTGACACTTTATAGACTGTACCTAAAGACTTCTTTCTTTAATCTTATACTTCTTTGGTTGAATATTCCTTCTATTTTTATATTATATTTTGAAGACTGTGCCTCTGCACTTTAGGGGCTATATTCTTTGATATTTTCAGTTTCAATGCTTGTGTCAACAGCTTTGATGGGGGAGAAACTTAAAGTAAAGTGCAGTGGTGTTCCGAGTTGCCAAGACAACAGTAACATGTAAAAAGTGAACATAAGCTTTTTGCGTGCTGTTTGGCTCATGAGCTCAGAACATTGTCCTAACACCATGGATTCATAATAGTCTTCTCTACTGATTGCTGCATGCTTGAGACACAGTGAGTAAACATGATGGTGCTTGGGACAGAGTCACTTACTAACTGCCATCTTGCCAAGAAGAAGGCATCCATCTTGTGAATCCCTAGCACAAGGACACTGGAACTCGCAGAGGAGAGGACTTCACCAGTGGGATCCATTCATTGGCCAGTCAAGCAGACTTGACTATACTCTTGAATATAACACTTCTTACACCATAAATAAACTAACGTCTCTTTGATGTTACACAGGGTTCTATTTTCAGTCATATATGATTGAAGGCACTTCTATATATTCATGACTTGTCTCACTGCTATTTGATACTACATAGAAGCTGTGGACGGTCAGGCATTCTCCTCTTTGGTACATTATAAAGGTAGTGAGAGGCACCCAATATTATTATTTTTTATTATTATTATTGTTTATTTTTAAAGTGCCAACATAATCCATAGCTCTATACATAAGTTATGATCAAGGCAAAACAACATTAACCCATTACAATGATGGCGGGCCCTGTCTTTGAGATTAGAATCCAGTGTCCATAGCGCTTTCCCCAAAGCACATTGCAAGATTGAAAACTCGCAGACTTACAATCTAAAGGTTTTGGGTGTGGTACAGGAGGGGGAGAAATGCAGTGTGCATGTTAAGGAGGCAGGTTAGAGGCTTCTTTAAACAGGTGCATTTTTAGTGGGATTTTGAAGCATTTGATGCAGGGGGATAATCTGGTGGAGCGAGGCAAGGAGCTCCAGAGAATAGGGGCAGCATGAGAAAAGTCCTGAATGCGGAGCGAGAGGAGTTGATGAGAGAGGAGGGAAGAAGAAGGTCATTAGCAGAGAGATGAGGGTGGGTGGGGGGATATTTGGAGATGAGAGCAGAGATATAAGGGGGTGCAGTGTTGTTGAGGGCTTTGTAAGTTAGGGTCATGATTTTACATTTTATTCTGGAGGCTACGGGAAGCCAGTGGAGTGATTGATAGAGAGGTGCTGCAGACACTTAGATTTTAGTACCGTATATGAGTCTAGCGGAGGCATTCAATATGGATTGAAGGGGAGATAGATGGGTGGTGGGTAGACCGGCCAGAAGTGAGTTGCAGTAGTCAAGACTGGATATGATGAGGGAATGTATTAGAATCTTAGTTGTGTCTTGTGTAAGGTAGTGACATGTTTTTTAAATGTTTTTTAATTTGAAAAGACAAGATTTTGTTAGTGACTGTATGTGAGGAATGAAAGGCAGGGCAGGGTCCAGTACAACCCCAAGACAACAGGCTTGGAAGGTGGGAGTGATGATGGCATTTTTGACAGTGACAGATATGTGAGGAATTGATGCTGTAGTAGATGGTGGGAAGATTAAGAGTTCGGTCTTAGACATGTTGAGTTTGAGATGGTGGATGGACCTCCAGGAGGATATGCTTGAGAGGCAGTTGGAAACGCCTGCTATAGGAGCGGGGGATATATCAGGTGCTGAGAGGTAGATTTGAGTGTCATCTGCATAGAGATGATACTGAAGTCCAAAAGATTTTATTAGGGTGCCAAGTGAGGATGTGTAGATGGAGAGTCGGAGGGGACCTAGGACTGAACCTTGGGGTACACCAACAGACAGAGGGTTAAGGAGCAGAAGAGGTGCCAGAGAAAGAGACACTAAATGTTCGATCTTGTTGGTATGATGTGAACCATGAGAGAGCAGTATCTCTGATTCCAATGGATCATTTGGATTTGTAGAGGGTGATCAATTGTATCAAAGGCAACAGAGAGATCCAGGAGAAGTGGAGTAGAAAAGGAACGCTTTGACTTGGCAAGTCATTAATTACTTTTGTTAATGGTGTCTCAGAGGAGTATTGGAGCCAGTTGCCGGATTGGAAGGTGTCAAGAAGGGAGTTGGAGGAGATAAACCTGGTAAGTAGATGGGTTGCTCAAGCAGTTTGGAAGAAGAAAAGATAGGGTGGTAGTTAGTTGCGGAATCAGTGTCAGATGAGGGTTTTTTAACAACAGATGTAACTATGGCATGTTTTAGTGATGATGGAAATGTGCCTGTGTAGGGAAAGGTTGAAGAGATGTGTGAGAGCAGGGGTAAGTGTGGTAGAGAGGAGGGTAAGCTGGGATGGAATAGGATCTAGAGGGCACGTAGTAAGACGAGACGTTAACAGTAGGCTGGATATTTTATCCTCTGTTACAGGATCAAAGAAATGCATAATGGCTGTGGGATTAGGGAAGAGTAAAAGCTGGGCGTTATCAGTTAGTTGAGAGGAGGGAGTGTGTGGTCCATTTTGAAAGTAGAGTTTTTTATGAATGTTTTCAATTTATGCTTAAAATGGCTGGCAAAGTCTTCCGCTGTGAGACAGGAAGGTAGGGGAGGTGCTGGTGGGCGGATAAGAGTGTTGAACGTAGCAAACAAATGTTTGGGGTTAGAGGACAGTGTAGATATTAAAGATTTAAAATACTGCTGTTTGGCAAGGTTGAGGGCAGAGAAGTAGGAGCGCAACATAAAGTTGTAGTGGAGGAAATGTGCTGAAGTGCGTGATTTCCTCCATAGTCATTTAGCAGTGCGGGAGCACCTCTGGATGTATCATGTTGTGTGGTGTGCCATGGTTGTGGATGAGAGCGAGGGCATCTGCGTGTGGATATGGGGGCTAGAGTGTCAAGGGTGGAAATATGAGTCATGTTGTACTGTGAGGTGGCTGTGTCAGAACAAGTGACTGAGGACTGGGGCTGAGAAGGGGCTGTAACCCAGTGGAAATGTGTTGTGAGTCAAATGATTTCAGGTTTCTGTGGGCAATGGTGACCGGGATAGAAGAAGGGCAGTGAGAGAAAGATGTAGTGATGCTGAGGATAGAAGGTTGTGGTCAGATAAAGGTAGTGGGCAGATGGCGATGTTAGAGGTTGTGCAGAGATAGGTAAAAATAAGGTCTAGGGAGTGTCCATCATGGTGAGTTGGGGAATCTATCAATTGTGAGAGACTGAGGGAAGAGGTGAGGGAAAGTAGTTTAGCAGCAGTAGGGGACATGGGAGTGTCAATGGCAATGTTGAAGTCGCCAAGAACGAGTGAAGGAACATTGGTGAGAAAGTGAGGGAGCCAGGCGGCGAAGAGATCAAGAAATTGAGAGGCTGTCCAGGAGGGCAATAGATTACAGCAACAAGTAAAGAGATAGGTGAGAAAATGCAAAGGGATTTACAACTCAGATTAGCTATCATTTGCTAGATATGATCTATTCTTTGGTTCTTGGTCTTGATCATTCTTGTCTCCTAATGCTATCTTGATTCCAGGTGAGGTCTGTAACTGCATGGACGGCATTGGGCACACCAATACATGGACTCTCCATTGCTTGATTACTCTTGTTGTGCCCAGGAATAACAGTGATTTGTCAGCTTCATGGATTTAATGACACATCCATCTATCCCTTGTTAATTTCATGGAGCTGACATGTCCGTGTCCTTGTTGGTCATCATGTACATGTGTAGTGTGTGTGTGATGTACATGTAGTGGCATGTTGGTGTATGTGATATTCACCTGACATGGAGGCTGGGTGCTCCTCACCTTGACCCTGATGTCGTCAAAATGGTGCTTGACAGACCTCACATCCCTTGTTGCTATGCCCGCTGCTGTAACCTCATATGCTACCTTCTTCCATGCGTGAGCCCTAGGCCCTGGCCTAACTTCACTCCCCCTGCAAGAATCATGGGGCGGCCATGGATGGCCCACGGAAGACCACATTCTACTGGTGTGTGTAATTGTGGGCCATGTGCTTGCCCTTACCCTCTTGCCCGCCCGACTGTGGACGGGGATCCTCGGCTCCCTGACTTGTCCCTGAGGCCTGTCCCTAACCCGAAATACAACCCCTTCCTGGGATCAGGCCCCTCCCCCTCTGTCCCTCTTCTATGTGTGCCTGGTGCTAGGGCCACCCTAAATCCTCCTCTCCATTCTCCTCCAGCACTTCCATCACCTCCTGGTCCTCCCGCTCCTCCTCCTTCTCACCCAACTCCTCCTCCTCCACCTCCTCTGCCACCTCCTCTCCTCCGCCACTCCCAACCTCCTCCTCCTCTCCTCCACTCCTTTCCTCCTCTCCTCAACTCCTCTCCTCCACTCCTCTCCTCCATTTCTCCACTACTCCCCAGGGCCACCTCTCTCTTCTCTCTCTCCTCCTCTCCTCTTCTCCTCCTCCCCACCTCTCCACCCCTCTTCCCTCCTCTCTCCTCCTTCCATTATAATCCCTAAAATAATATAAGGATAAATCAATCAAAGTTTGGCTGTATATGTATAATGGAAAAAAATGTGTGTATTATGTGTATTTAATAACTGTTGGGAAATGCAGTGTTGGGGATGGGATAGGGGGGGGGGGGGGGGTGTATGGAGTCACCTAGCTCTATATGTCTCTATGTGTGTTCTTTAAATTATGTGTATTGCAATTACGTGTAATCTGTAAATATGTGCCGACGAGGATTAAGTGTAAAATCATACATAGTATAATATAAATAAACAAAACAACAAATTACTACTTTCAAAATACTCCTACTCCCTCTCTCTCTCTCACTGAAAAACCTCCAACTCCGGAACCTGTGTGCTACTATTTCAGAAAATACAACACAGTCAACGTGGGCGGGTGGAACGCAAATTTATAATCTCCCTCTGTCAATCATGTGTGGCTAGACCGCTTTCTATTGGCTGAGAGGCCTGTGTTGCACTTCGTTATACCGCAATTGGATCGTAATGGCCAATCACATCTCGGCCAGCCCCTTAACAGTTTGCGGCCGTGGGCGGGATTTACAGGCTTGAGGCATCTGCACATAACTTGCGCCCATGCTCAATTTAATCGCATCGTAATGGGAGACGAACAGGAGCGTGCAACATTCTCGCAGACATACGGCCTACAATGACTGAGTTGCGGACTTGCAATTGAATCAAGCTCTGTGTAAGCCGAGCTATCTCTCCACATAATTAAGCAAAAAAGCTATACAAATAATTGTATCACTCAACGGTGCACAGCAGTGATACTATTATTGTTTAGAGACAGATATTTTGTGTGCTGTTGTTTCTTCTACTAACACTCAAGCTGTTTGCTTCTAGTTGTAACAATTTTGGAATTAATGTATGTATATATATATATATATATATATATATATATATATATGTTTGTATATACAGTATATAAATAAATATATATATCTATATATATATATATATATAGTATATAACATTATATAATTTACTGTATATACAGTAGGGAGTTATTCAAACACTTTGCAACTCCTACATAAGATGTGTCAATCTAAATCAATCAGCCACTTCAAAAAGGAAAACACTTTTTTCATCATGACTTTTAACCTTCTGTGTCATGGTACAGAACATAAATTGTTACTCAACCCATTCCTCTGGAAGCCACTGATGCACAACTTCAGTTAAATTCCTATTCTCATCTCTTTCAAGGGTGCTCTTAAAGTCACCTCTTTAAAGATGCTACGCAATGCCTCCATAAGCCAACTCAGTTGTAAACCTCTGCATTCAATGTCTGCTCTCAATTGTAGAATCAGGTTTGGAGAAACCAAAGTGGTAGCTTCCCTGGCAGAATATTTGTATGTAATAGTCATTATAAAAAATAAAATAAAAATTCTGTTTTGCAAATTATCAAGTGTAGAACAGTATATTTTAAATATAGGATTCAATGGCTCTGTATAGATAGCATTACATCCATGTTTAATCTTTAGTAAATCGTACCTGTGAAATTAGTTGCACTTTTTGTCATCTTCAATTATTGTCGAATTATTGAGCTGAGAGGAAATTCCTCATTTATATCACTGCTGGTACTTTTATTTTAAATTAGTGTCATTTAAAATAACGTCAATGCCTAAATTGATATAACTAAGAGGAAACTGCTTGAGTGATAGTAGAAGACACAGCAGAGGATGAAATAACTGCAAGTATCTCATGTTAACTACACGGCGCAGCTTTCATTTCTCCTCCTGGGGAGATAATTCATCCCAGGAACGACCTGATCACTCAGTATCTCACTGCTGGGAATACCGGGAAATATACAGAATGACAGACACTTATCTGGAGACACAGAGACAATATGGGTCTATGTTAAGCAACACGTACACTAATACGCAGTGCAAATGGGTCTATATACAGCACAAAGTACACTGCAATGGCAGTACAAATTTCTTTAATGTGGAATTCACATTATATTCACAATTCTGATTATCTAAAGCACAGAAAAAAAGCATACTCTTTCCTTTGCCATTTTTTATTTTATAGTGTAATGTTGCAACCATCATAATCTTTTTGCATCCTTTGCTGCAGCTGTAGGAGGAGGGGGGCAGTGGCGTTGAAGGCCACAGGGGTGCCATAAGGTCTAGCAAGTGCCCAGGTGAAGTCCTCCTCCTCTTCCTATTCCTCTTCCTCACAAGGGCACAGGGCTTGAGCTGGTCCCTTCTCCCCCTGTGCCCTATCCTGTTGGGCGCGGGCTTGTGGTTTTACGGGCTTGCGGCTCCGGACCTTTGGTTGCGACCTTGTTGAATGTAATCGCTCTGTAACTTCAGCAGATTTCAATCCCTCAGACATACGGGCTAGATGACGGATGCTTCAGGCTTGGAATTTAATGGGGCTGTTTGTCTAGTCAATCTCTTTAATAGGAAAACAACAAGCAAGTAGCCAGAGAAAGAGAAGAGAGATAGCTCTCAACAGATGAGAGAGAAGGTAGAGAGAAAGATTAGTATGAAGTGCAAAGTGAAAGCACACAGATGTCAGGGAAAGGAATGAGGAAAGAATAGAGAAAAATGGTCAAAAGCAGTATATAGCCAGAGCAGCATAAGGGAAATAAGCTATTGAAGACAGAGAGGGAACCTAGCAAGGGAAGAGAGAGAACGTGCTTTGGGAAAGGAAGCGAGAGCCAGGTAGGACAAGGGAAAGTGAGACAGTCAGTGAATCTAAGGAGAGGGAAAGCAAAGTTGTGTGAGAAGAGATATTTAAAAAGGGAAAATGAATCGAGAGGCACAGTGGGCCCTATTCTATTGGCCAATTCTCAAAGTTATACACACTTAAAACCACTCAGAAAATTTCCACAGATTTCTTTAGCTACTTGTATTCCTATTACAAGTCCAGCCCCACCTTCACTATGAGCCAGCCAAAGACACAAAACTGGCCTTAGAACTCCCTTGGTTTTAGCACATCTCACGGTGTAAGAACCAATTAAGGTTACACAAATTTGTTATTTTTTGAGACTTGCTTCTCTTTTTCGCAAATATTTTCAAACTTGCAAAAAAAAATAATATTATGAGTACTCAAGAGGACAATCAATCAATTATTAGAGCATTAACAGCTATTAATCACTCAATACTGTACTTAAATATGGTAAGGCATAGAAATACATTAGAATTATTCACAGAACAGTCTCAAACCCACACATTTTCAATTACAAAATATGTTTTTTATGTTTTTTTGTGTGAAATGCATCTTGAGACTGATGACGTCACCACGAAACTGACGAAACGCGCATCAGTGTCCCTCGTCTGGGGACGCGAGTATGTCTTTCTATTTTCTTTCAGTGTCTGCAGCATTTTGCTCGGTTTTGTGGGGATTAGAGTTCCACATTGGTGGATCGGATATTGGCTAACGAGGAGGGTGAGTAGGGGGTATCCCCCTGTTGCATTTTTCAGTACCTCATTCTTTTAGGCACTTTTAATTTTGCACCCATATTCCCTCTATTGTAATCCCATAGTTCGTCCCCCAGGTTTGTTGCTAGCATTGCCAGAGTATAGCTATTAGCTACCTCTGATTGGTATCAATGGGATGGTACTACTGGTAGGAATTTCTATTACATATTATATAGTTTTGTTTATTTTATATAGCTACACTGTTGGTTTGGCGCGTGTAACAGCTTTTTTTGTCAGTCTGGACATACACTTTCATTTGCATTTTTTATGGCATATTTTTTATCATACTATTTATTAAAGATTTAATTTATTAAAGTTTTATTTGTTCTATTTAGACTTAAGGGGTTAATACGTTTCATGGAACTCGCATGGACTAGAACAGATGCTTTAATTAATCTTATTGATTTCTACATTGCTGGATTGCGAGTCCGAGCGCAAAATGTTTTTGTTTTTTTAATTTGTAGTCTCTGAGTGAAGTTTAAGTACAAACTCCATGTTTTACTGATGTCATGATGATGGTCTCATTTGGCTGTGTCTAAGAAGTATTGCGAGTGTTTAAGAAGTAAATTATTGGCTTTCTTAAATATTGTCAGATCACATGATCACTGAAATCAGACTTAAAAAGGCAAGGTTTACAAGTTCAGCCTTGCCGTCGGAATTTGCGAGCTGAAGTCAATAGAATACATCTAAACAAAAACACCTGCAGCCAAATTTGTGAGTTTGAGACATTTGCGATCAGCTAATAGATTATGGCCCAGTGTTGGGAAGGAACAAAATATAGTCACAGCAAATGGTAAGCAAGAGACAGACATCATAAAACCGGAAAGGGATTAACATGGGCAAAAAGGAAAACGGCAACGAAGGCAAGAGACAATAGGGGGCAATAAAAGAGAATTAATAGCCAACAAATGTATTCAATGCTAATTTTGTTAATGCTCATGCCAATTGAGGACCCACCTGCTAGGGGAACTACTATGTTAACTACTTCTTGAGATCTTATTAGAAAAAGGGCTTACAATGCCACAATGTATATCCATAATATATTAATTTATACTGAGAGTTCTAAATCAACAGAAAAGCAATAATTTAGATTTAACCTCTACATGTTTAGTAACATCTTTGTATTGTTGCTTTGGCTCTGCTGGTTGCTTTTCACAATGAGGGAGCAAATGGAATCAGACAGGGCTTCATTCTGCAGACAGAGTTTTATTCACTGCGACCAGGCAAAACATAACATTATTTTCAATAACTCAGATTACATACTGTATAAGTAAAAGATGGAGCCGCAGGGAGTTCCAAGAACTGTAAAAAAAATGTGTAAAATAGATACAAGGGGTTGGGGTGGGGGCTGCTAAGCTCTACAGGCAGCACGCAAGGAGTAGGAGTCTCCAGCAACCAACATACCCCAACCAAATATGCTTTTTGTGTGTAGCACTGAGATAGATACTGAATTGGTTGCTATTGGTCTTTAGGTACCAACATTCGCCAGTGATGAAATGTGATAACGTCTCTAGCTGGTCAGGAACCTATCAATAGTCTGTAGCCATTGAAGAACATATCATCAGTCACTAGAAAAAAATCTCTAATCCATGTACAGATTTGCTGTATTACTCTTTAAACTGTTGATAATATCACAAACCAGTGCCAAACAAGCACTAGTCCGTAGGGTAATATTTCTAGTTAGTGATCATCATATCACCAGTAGAGAGTCTAGCATCACCAATCCATGATGAACATACCAAAAATTAATATGGGAGTATCATCAGTCAGTAGGGTAACAACAATAGTCAGTTTGAACATTTGACTAATCATAACTAGTCAAAAAGGTAGAGTGAAATCACTTATATTTAAGGAGCCCGACAGCAGTCAGTAGTTTACCATATCTAGTCAATTGGTAGGTAATATTAGTTAGTATTTGGATTCATCAATGTCAGCGAGGAACCATCTCTGTAAATAGGGTAAAATCTCTACCTTTTTTAGCATCAATAATCATCATCTTCAGTCAGTGAAAAGACATGGCTCACTGTTAAGTATTCATCACTAGTTTTTGTGGAACCATCTCCCTCAGTAGACTAATATCACAAATAAATAGGAACTTGACTAGTCATTGAGGATCCATCACTAGCCAGGGGAAGCATCACTAGCCAGCAGTATATCATCTCTAGTCAGTGTGGAAAAGTAGTAAGGAGGCATCAAAGGCAGTGATATTAGATTATGTCAGTATAGTATAACGTCTTGTCACTGGCGGGGAGGGTACATCATTAGTTATTAGCAAATTTATCTAGTAAGAACATTTTTATGCAGAGATGGAGATATATATATATATATATATATATATATATATACATATATATATATATATACATATATATATATATTATATATATATATATATATATATATATCTCCAATTGGGCGATTCCACTAGTGCATTCAAATGTATAAACACTTCTGAAAGTAAAATATTTGACTTCATTTTTCTCATATTAAGTAAACTTAGCACATTTTCTGTTAAAATGACAAATTATTTTTTCAAATGAGTAAACTCTCTCATGCTACAGATTATGAATCTTTTCTATCCTGTTATGCGCCACACTCCCATCCGCCCGCAAGTCTTTACACCTCATTATCTAGAAACCTTAACATGAAGATATGCAAAGTTTCAGCTTCATTGACAAAGAAGACTATGTAAAAAGACAACCATTTAATTCCATTTAAGATATTATATTTTTCTGACACAATGCATCATTAAGCTCATGCAATGATGTTTGTTATACAAAGAAATCTCCTAAGGGAGGACAGACTAAATAATGACATGCTCCTGTTCCCCTTTCCGTTCCTTTCTCTATCTATCCAACATTAATCTGCTCTCTAGGTTTTCTCTCTCTTATTTGTGCCAATGGCTTCTACTGCCTAGTCATTTTTCTACCCCAAACAACTAATGAGCACCTTTTTCTAGTCCCACTTTTAAAAAAGTGGTCTCTTTCTATCTCTGTTCCCCGTTCAATGTTGAAATCTCTTTCTTGCCATCTCATGACTTTTCCTCTTTGTCATTTGCTGTGTCTCCTTTCTCTGGATGGTTGTCCCTCTCTCCCTTCATCCACTCCCTTCATTCTCTCTCTCTTTGTTATCTCTTCCCAATGCTTACCTCTTTTTCCCTATTCCTTACACTTTTGCATCTTTCCTTTGTGTTTCCCCTATAACCGTCTTTCCTGCTTCCTCTATGGAGTCTTGGTCTTTTTCTTGGCCTCTCAATATCCGTACCTGAATCCTCATTCCATTCCTCTTTATTCCCTGCCATTGCAACCCCAATCCCATTGCTTTACCACTCCCCTTGACTACCATAGTCTCCTTTTTCCTCCGTTTCACACCTGTCCCCAACACCACCCCTCAAAGCTGTACCTCTTTCTCAGTGGCGGAGCTAGTTCATTGGGGGCCGCGGTGCAAAAGGAAAATCCGAAATCCCCCCCCCCCTCCCCCGGAGGGGGCATGCACAGTTTTTTTTGCACTTCCCAAATCCCCTCCAACATCAGTACATATATTAAAAAAAAAAATATATATATATATATATATATATATATATATATATATGTCTGTGAGTACATATAACATATATATATACTAGCAACTTGCCCGTCAAAAATGAAAGGGGTAAAATTGTAAGTCTGGCAATGCTGTTTGCCACACAATGCGAGGATATGGGCCCTCTGAGCCCCTTCAGCGCTCATCACCAGCCAAGTGCTGAGTGCCTTCGGCGCTCATCGCCTGGCTCGCAATGAGTCCCTTCGCAACTCATTGCGAGCCTCTTCCCCCGTGTACTACTTTGGGTTAAGAGTTAGTGCCTTGGGTTAAGTGTTACTGCCTTGGGTTAAGTCTTATTGGCTTGAGTTAAATGTTACTGCCTTGTATTAAGTGTTACTGGTTGGCGTTAAGTCTTAGTGAATAGGTCTCGTATTTACATCCTTCTGTCTTTTTTTTCCTTCGGCCTCGTTTTTGTGTATGTGAGTGTGTAAGTTAATTTGAGGCATATTTGTGTGTTTTTGAATGTATTTTCATTTCGGTGGTTTGGCCGTTAAAGTCCATCTACGTGCTTTGGGTCCTAAGTCATACGGGACATAATCATTGCAGCTAAGTCCCACGTGTTTCAACTCTTTGTGTGCTACTGGCCTCGAGATGAGCACCTTTGGCACTCATTGCAGCCTAAGTACCGCGTGCCTCAACTGCTCGCCTCGCCTGGTGAGGCTCGCAGTGCAATGATCTCCTTCGGTGCTCATTACAGCCTAAGTCCTGCTTGCTGCAGCTGTAATACGGCTCGCCTCGCTTCGCGAGCCTCGCAAAGCGCGACCAACGGTCTGTAAATCCACAATTATTATATGTGATATATATTTTTTTATTTTTTTTATCTTATCTATCTATACACGTTTACATATACACATATACATATATATATATATATATATATATATATATATATATATATATATGCCATATACACTTATACATTTACATATGCATGTATATGTGTATATATAAATATATATATATATATACTGTGGCGTAGGAACTGGGGGGGTCAAATCCCGCCTAGGTTAAATGAATAGGGAACAAACAAAAAATAGCAAAATTAAACTTGATCATGCATTACCAGATTTGGGCACTTGAGGGATATTGAGTCAGCGCTATATGTAATGTATTTATATTTATTAATTTATATTATATATATATATATATATATATATATATATATATATATATATATATATATTTATTTAAATATATATTTACATTTAATGTTTTATTTTGTTGGGGGAGCAGATACATTGAAAATGTAAACAAAGAAATTAAAAATATTTTTGAGGGGCACTGCAGCAATAATTATGCTTCAAATTTACTCCAGTTGGTCCAAATGCTCATGAGAGTGCCTCTTACACTTTCATTGGTGTCTCTGTGACAGTTATTATGCCAACTATATAAGATTATGAAGAGCTGAGAGTGCCAGCGACTGATAGCCAGCTCGAGCATGGAGAAGCTTGGGTGCTTGTGGGACTTTCTATGTGTCTTAGCATTGAATTTGGATAGGATCAGACTGTCCTTGTCAACACTTTCTTTATTTAATTACATTTTTACTTATGGTGGAGGCTAGTAAACTTAAGCAGAGTATAAAGCTTGTCTTAAAGTGTATATTCATGTCTTAGTGTCAAGGAATCCATGTTTTGCTGTCAAAAATGTGATATTTCATTCCGATATATTGCATGTGTAAATGGTGAGGAAAAACCTGTAACATTTCTTTTCACAATGTGATTTTTTTTTATAAATATAACCAGCAAAACTAACAAGTTTTAGTATTTTAATGTTTGCTAAATTACTAATATTTAAAAAGTATTAAACCACCTTAATGTTGTGATCTGCATGCGGCACTTGGTGGAACTGAAGCACAATAAAATATTATAGAATTCTCTATAAAATGCTAAACCTTAAAAATAACAGTATCGGAAAAATATATTAAATCAAGTGGCTGGACATCAACTGAACATATGTAACATGTTTGAAATATGAGCATGTCTAAGTAGTGAACTACTCATTTCTAGACGCCAATGTATGCTTTTCAAACATTAAACACCTGTAAACAGTTCCACAGGTTAATACAAGAATTATAATACATTTTTATGCAAAATCAAACTTTTACTGCAACAATGGGAAGCTAATATATTTTTTTAATAGGACTAACCAGAAATCCTCTGAAAGAAAAATAGCTTAGTAAAGAAAATGGGAGTCAAGAATAAAGAATGTGTACGTGGTCGACTCTCTGTGACCTCATGGACCCCAACATACCATGCTGATCCACTTGGCATTCATGGCAAAGATACTGGAGTAGGTTGCCAGTTCATTCTCCAGTGGACCACAGCATACAGCTCCTGGTATTCCTAGGTGATCTCCCATCCAATACTGACCAGGCCCATCCTTCCCACCAAGCCAGCAGATAAAGGTGGTGTAGTTTTTATTATGAACACTAATGACTATGTAAATGAAGCAAACAAGTAACTGGCAGGAAGTACCTACTACGAAAATACTGAACCAGCATCCTACCAAGGAATATACAGTCAAAACTAGGAAACATATCTAAACGTTCCCTAAGAATGTGCAGCAAGAATTGGAGCAACTTATACCCACCCATCCTAAAACTGGGATTCTACATTCTGACAAAGACCCACAAACATGGGAACCCAGGGAGACCAGTTGTTACAGTATGGGCACACTGACTTAACAGATATAGCTTTGCTGAAAACATTCATAAACCACTAGTTACTGACACCAATAGTTATATACTGTAAGAGATACCACAGGTCTTTTCAATAAACTTGTAAATCAAGAGCTCTAAATTAGGGCACTGGCGTAAATTGGCTGCAGAAGTGTTTTTTCCCTAAGCACTACACTAATCAAAGATTTGCAGCCACTACTAACCAAGGATGCACAATTAAAAATATATTCCCCAAACTTCCCATCATTGCATTTAAATGGCCACCAAACCTAAAACAAAAAGTTGTTAGCAGAAGATTGGCCAATGAACAGCCTAACAAACAAAATTGTAAAAAACATAAAACGTGTAACAAAGGTCGCTGTAATTATAAGGATGACACAGCCACACATAACGACAAGAACTATAGCATCATAGGGTCATATTCATGCACATCCTCCAAAGTGGAATACATAATACAATGTACTGGTTGGGAAACAGGCTGTTAAAGGTTTTACTAAACCAGTGAAACACTTCACAGAAAGGTAAGTCTGCCCCAAATCTAAAACAGTTATTGTACCCGAGTTGAACACCATTTACCCAGAATGATTACTCCATCCAAAACCTAAAAACAAAATATTCAAGAGGGAATTTCAAAAACATCCAGGAGAGAAAAACATTTGAAAATAAAGATGATTATGTTCTTCAAAAGAAAAGGTACTGGACTTAATGTGGACTTGGGTTTTCTGACACATTATCAAAATGTGTTGTAATTCTGCCTCAATCTTTCTCATGTTTGATTGTGTTTGTCCAATAGGAAGAATATCACTGTAAATGCATTTCTCTGATTATTCATGTGTATATATAGATGTGTATGTTTATCGGTGTGTGTTTCCTATGGTTTATTCTGTTGATTCCACTCTATCTGCATCACTGTTTACACTCAAACTGATATTTTTAATGTCTGCAATGCTTCACACTTGATAAAAGGAGATCAACCCTCTCGAAAGCTTGTCACTATAAATAAAACATTTGTCCAATAAAAAAAGGTATCACTGATTCTATATGTATGTCCTGTTGCTTTCTAGATAGAGGAGTCTAGAATAAAGAATGTGCTGGCAGGAGTTAAGGGAAGCTATGGGAAGAGAAGCAGGTATGGGAAAGGGGTCTTGATTGGGGGGGGGGAACTATGGGAAAGGGTCTCAAGAAGGGGTGCTTTTATGGGAAGAGGGTCTTAGCTGGGTAGCATTTACAGGAAGAGGTCTTGGGGAGGAGCATTTAGTGAGTTACTACCAGGAGGCCCAGCGCAAATATTTTACATGGGATGCAAAAATGCTTAATAACAGGAGATGAAAAATAGTGCTAAAAATGGAGTTACAAAGCAGAGTTAAAAAAAATTGGGATAGAAACTCCACTTTTTATCTTCACTTTTTAACTCTGCTTTGTAGATTGGCACTAATTTTCAAAAATGGAGATAAAGGAGGGAGATAAAAGTGGAGTTACAAAGTGGAGTTACAAAGTGGATTTAAAAAGTGGAGATTAAACACTGCGTAGTGTTGAAGCCTTATGTACACCCCAGACATTCATATAGTTCTATAAAGTCCACCATAAGAAGGTATTTCGAGCTTAATTAACATATCAAGGATTTATGTCCTTTCTATTAAATGTTTGTGTAATTTTCAGAGCAATTTAACAGGCTCCTGCAAAATTCTTCTCTACACAATTCTTAAAGGGCTTAGAAAGTTTTTTTTATTTAAATAGACATGTTTTAAAGGACACTTTTCAGTAACACTTAAAGAGCCCGTTAATTCAGCACAACTTGGAGCATACCAATGTAATGTACTCCTCAAAACAGAAAAAAATCATAAAAGAAGCGTCTGTTTATATGAGAATCTGGCAGTCCCCCAGGCAGACTGAAAGCAAGAGCTCTGTGCAGAGAGCAGACACAGAAATAGGGTTAACCCGTCACACATTCATATGTGCAGGGAAATGACTGCAGAAAACTGCTAAATATCTTACTTGTGGATTAACTGATGGCTGATTACATTCCTAAAAGCAGAGATAAACCATAATTCTTTTGTTCACAGAAGCTTGCAAAGGCCATTGTCATCAGATGTTATTAATCATGAACAGTCAGCAGTGTGTCTGTAAACAGACCTATGACTGCAGATCTTTAGGTGTATCAGTGTAATTTAAGAAAAGCTATATATCATGCTAACATAGAATATTGTGCTCATTAAACAATGACGAGCACTTTCAGCGAGGTAAATGGCCCAAATATTATTTTTAAACAATGTATTTGCAGAAGAAAAACTTTGTAAAAGTTGTAAACCACAACTACTTTACCAGTAACTCCTCCATGTCACTGAGACTTAGAATACTGAGCTGATTGGGTCAAACGTTCAAGCTTAAACTTTTTCTTGTATATTTAAACTTTTATAAGTGTACCATAATATATAAGAGCAAGTTGTGTTCAGATGAAACGTTCGCTTTAATAAAATAGAAAAGTTACACTAGAAAGATATGTTTGTGTACAGATCATTGAGCTGTATACTTTCTATTAGGCTGAGATTTATGACTCATATTGTTCTATTACAGCTCTCCGGCTGACAGGGACTCGCTCACAAGGGTAAGTCTCCACCTAAAATATTTTATTCAGCACATTCTTTAAAAAATATAAGTAAGTACTATTATATACATTTTTCAGACACAACAAAACTGTTGTTTCCATAACATATATTACTTTTCTTTTAGGTTAATATGATGGTACCACCCACCCAGAATACTTCCTTCTTGATCACCAAGAAACAGTGCCAACCAAGTCTGGTTTAAATGGTATTAACAAAACATAATTCTTAATAAAGTAACGTAACAAATATGAATCCATTAAAAAAAAAAAAAACAACAGGAGCAGTTAAATGTGTGTAGAAAGTGGTCTTTCATTTCAATGAACTGCAGCATATTCCAGCCAGAGCAGATAATGGTCGAGATGATGGAGAATTCAACAAGTTTTTTTATTTTAATAAATCATGTTTTGCAACCTTTCTACAGGATTTGTAAACCTACCTTTATTCTGAAGGTGACCTGGTTTTTCACTTGAAAATCTACATTCCCCATCCTGAACTGATCTAGTCTTGAAAAACAGAGATGGACAACTAACTCCATGCAGGGGTGATCAACTAACTCAATACAGGGGTGATCAACTAACTCAATGCAGGAGTGATCAACTAACTCAATACAGGGTTGATCAACTAACGCAATACAGGTGTGAACAACTAACTCAATACAGGAGTAATCAACTGACTCAATACAGGGGTGATCAACTAACTCAATGCAGGAGTGATCAATAGAGATGTCACGAATAGTTCGCCGGCCGACTGTTCACGGCGAACATAGCATGTTCGCGTTCGCGGCGAACTGCGAACATATGCGAGATTCGACCCGCCCCCAATACTTTATCATTGAGCAAACTTTGACCCTGCATGTCACAGTCAGCAGACACATTCCAGCCAATCAGCAGCATACACTCCCTTCCACACCCTTCTACCTCATGGACAGCAGCCATTTTGGAATCATAACTAACTTGCAGTCTTACTGAGAGGAGGTAGAGTGTAGGTGATACTGCATCAATAGGGAAAACCATAGCTAGGCAAGTTTATTCAGTGTCCAATGCAGTGCTGAAGGACTCTTGTGCATTATTATTATTATTATTACTACTATATAATGTGTAGATGTACCAGCTGGGCATGCATTATTATTATTATTATAATTATTATTATTATTATTATTATTATTATTATTATTATTATTATATAATGTGTAGATGTACCAGCTGGGCATGCATTATTATTATTATTATTATTATTATTATTATTATTATTATTATTATTATATAATATGTAGATGTACCAGCTGGGCATGCTCTTGTGCATTATTTGTATTATTATTAGTAAAATACTACTACTAATAATAATAATAATGCACAAGAGCATGCCCAGCCGGTACATCTACACATTATATAGTAATAATAATAATAATAATAATGTAGAAGAGCATGCCCAGCCGGTACATCTACACATTATATACTACTACTAATAATAATAATAACAATAATAATAATAATGCTCAAGAGCATGCCCAGCCGGTACATCTACACATTATATAGTAATAATAATAATAATAATAATAATAATAATAATAATAATAATATAGAAGAGCATGCCCAGCCGGTACATCTACACATTATATAGTAATAATAATAATAATAATTATAATAATAATGACCAAGAGCATGCCCAGCCGGTACATCTACACATTATATAGTAATAATAATAAGAATAATAATAAAGCAGAAGACCTCCCCTGTGTCTCCCCCTCCACTCCCTCCCATGTGTCTCTCTCCCCCCTCTCCCCTGTGTCTCCCCCCACTCCCTCCCATGTGTCTCTCTCCCCCCCTCTCCCCTGTGTCTCTCCCACCCTTGCCTGTGTCTCTACCCCCTCTCCCTTCCCCAGTGTTTCTTTCCCCCCTCTCCTGTGTCTTTTCCCCCTTGCCTCTTCCCTGTGTCACTCCCCCCTCCCCTGTGTCTCTACCCCCCTCTCCCTTCCCGTGTTTCTTTCCCCCCTCCCCTGTGTCTTTCCCCCCTTCCCTCTCCCCTGTGTTTTTTCCACCCTTATCTGTGTCTCTTCCCCCTTCTCCCCTGTGTCTCTACCCCCTCTCCCCTGTGTCTCTACCCCCTCTCCCTTCCCCTGTGTTTCTTCCCCCCTCCTCTGTGTCTTTACCCCCTTTCCTCTCCCCGGTGTCTCCTCACCACTCCCTCCCATTAGTCTCTTCCCCCCTCTCCCCTGTGTCTCTACCCCCCACTCTCTCCTGTGTCTCTCCCCCCTCCCATGTGTCTCTTCCCCTCACCTCTCCCTTACCCTGTTTCTCTTCCCCCCTCTGCCCTGTGTCTTCCTCCCCCTCTCCACTGTGTCTTCCTCCCCCTCTCCCCTCTCCTGTGTCTTCCTCTCCCTCTCCCCTGTGTTTCCTCCCCCTCTCCCCTCCCCTGTTAGCTTCTATACGCATACATACATACGATAAGAAATCTGGGGGGGGGGGGGGTTACCCCTTACCCCCCCCCCCCAGTTCCAAAACCCATGTGTACTGTATAATATTGTATTGCAGTATGTTATATTATATCACTAGCGACTTGCCTGGCACAAATGACGGGGCAATAATAATAAATAAAAAAGTTTGAAGCCATGGCAATGCTGTTTGCCACACAATGTGATGCTTTTTGTACTCTGAGGACCTTTGGTGCTCATTGTGAGCCTCTTCCCTCGTGTCCTTCATGTTTCGTGCTTTGCAACGATCAATCTTCGGCGCTCATCGCAAAGACAGATATATAAGTACAGTGTTAAATATAAAAAAAAATTTGTGCAGTGTAAATTAAAAAATTTATTCAGATCTCAGAGCATAATAAAGTGATTTAGATTTGTAACTGCTTTGAGAGTGCTATCGCTGGCAGCCAATGAGCAGTAATCCAGATATATAACTGCAGAGTAAAAAGTAAAACATTTTAGTGTAGTGTAAAGTCTACATTTTTATTTTCCATTACTAATTAATACTTATTAAATGAATGCACGATAATAACTATTGTGAATGAACAAATGTATTAGGAAGTGCGAAGCGTTAATGTATGTAAAGTAACCGCAGTGTAAAATATGCTATTAAGCGTATTTTTTTTATATATATTTTTTTTAATAATAATGAATTAATTAATTACTAAAATACTTTACCTATTTGTAATTAATATATCCAGTGATCAATAACCTGAAGAGCTAACTAAAAAAGATTTTCCTAAAAAGCCGTACGAGGTAAAGATACACTATTAACAAGGACGCTAAATCATCCACACCCGCTTACCACATACACATTCCCCGCCATTTTACAACACTAACTTACACAATGCGGAAGTACCCAGCTACCCTAACGGCTTCCACTCGCGCACACAGCCTATTTACACTACACACTGCACACATTGCTGACACTTACACAGCAGCTCCACAGCACTGAAAACCTACATTGTATGCTGCAGGAACATGAAAACAGATTGTCAGCTCTTCAGCACAATGCTTCCTGCATATATTACTTACAAATAGGTAAAGTATATTCATTTAGTAATTATTTAATTAGCATACAAAAATAAATATACACAAAAAAAACATTATCACATTAAACATAAAAGCCATTCACTGCGCGCCTCACAACGAGCGCCAAAGCTGCTCATAGCATACAAAGCCTTGCAATAAGCGCAAAAAACACATCACCGCCGACCAAAGAATAACAGCAAAAGCGCCTATCAGAAAAAAAATACAACCAACAGCCTTGCAATGAGCGCCGAAGGATATCCGACCGCCAACAAAATGAATGTCTCGTCCAAACCATTACTTGCCTTACAATCTTATTGCCGCCATTTTTTGACGGGCAAGTCGCTAGTAAATATATAAAGATCAAGATAATAAAAGTATCAGGAAATGTAACACAAAGATGCACGCGCGTCTGAATAATACGACAAATACGGATTTTTGTCATAAATGATATGATCGCAGTATTTGGTCATAAACCCTAAACACTGGAATCTGTTACATACAATTTACTGATGATGTCCTTAATGGGCTTCAAGGGGGGGGATCTCTTTTCATACTTTTTGAGCGGTGCAAATCCAACATACGCAGAGCGGAAACGCCACATCTGTGGGACACACACAAAGGGGTTCACTTTGGGAGAAAAAAACAAACAAATATGAAATATTTAATAATCATATTTTGATGTTACCAACAGATAAGGAAACGAAACTGAGGTTATAATATCTAATAGTAGCAAGCCTGGGAGTACTGGGAGTAATAATACTGCAGCAGGAGGTCAGGACTAATGTCACCTATAGACCCCCAGAAAGATAAAGGTCAGTACTAATGTCCCTCTATAGACCCCCAGTCAGACAAAGGTCAGTACTAATGTCACCTATAGACCCCCAGTCATATAAAGGTCAGTACTAATGTCCCTCTATAGACACCCAGTCAGATAAAGGTTTCTTGGATAGCATTGGGGCTAAAGGAGGTTTGGCCATCAGGTAGTCTAAAGATACCGTATATTATGTCCTCTCTTGGGGGGTAAAGACACTAATAATTCCTCCAATAAAATTCTGTTTTTTTATGTGGGCAAGGTCCCTGGTTAGCCCATTGGGTTATCTGTTAAAAAGAGTGGTGCAGAGACTGTGGGGGCTGTTAGCCTCCTTGTCCCCATGTGGCCGTTTAGAATCCCTGCTGCTGCATGTTTCAGCTTTATTAAGGTGTAATTGTACAGCGTTTGACTCAAGTAGCTGCCTGTGCTGGGTCAGTTTGGCTTAATTGCTGGGTCCTTTTCCTGCCAAGATGGCGACCGTCGGTCCATGGGCCTCTATGTCCCCTTCACTACCTTTGTCCCCACTTGTGTGCTTATTTGGGATGCCCCCCCTTTATATCTCCGACCCGTGGCCTTCTCAGGTCCCCCCCTCAATCTCTGAGTGTGGGTATGCGGGCTGGGGCATCGAATCAGGCCTACCTTCTTCTCTGCTCGCTGCAAGATCAACAATACCAAATTTTTCAGGCATGTGTACATGCCTCATTTTTCTGGCCTCTGGTGCTGCACTGTGCCTTCAACAACCAAACCCCCAAAAAAGGCACATAACAGGGATTAAACTGATAGGAGTAGTACTACTTAACACACCACTCATATCTGGTGTAACAGTAGTGTACATTTAAAACAAAAAACATTTTTTCTACTGTAATAGATTGCATAGCAGT
Source organism: Discoglossus pictus (assembly GCA_027410445.1). NCBI lineage: Eukaryota > Metazoa > Chordata > Amphibia > Anura > Alytidae > Discoglossus > Discoglossus pictus. Next base: position 93,797,004 of record CM050172.1, read on the forward strand.
TAGTTGTCTGCAAGCGTGTGTGTCAGACCTACAGCGTCTACTCTGCCAACTTCTGCAAGTGCACAGTGCCACTCATATCTGTTGTCACAATAGCTTGGACGCATAGTACCAATCTGTCAAAACCGGTAATGATGAATGAGGTCTATAGTAGCCTGGTTCCCTTATCCTCTACAGGTTGAGACCTAATGTTTGGGTGTCTCCAGACCAACACATGAGTACAAGCAGCACACAAACTCAAAGCCGCCATCCTCCTCCTGGTCCAGCATCATCAGCCACATCAACCACTGCTGTCCTCCTTGCCCCCTCTCAACTATCCGCCACTACGTCTCTCGCCTTGAGCAGTTCCTGCTCATTTGCCCATAGTCAGGTGCCTGTAAAGGACATGTTTGAGCGTAAGAAGCTAATGTCTCAAAGTGCCCCAAAATTGAAGTGATACGACCAATAAAGCATCTTTTTCCATCTCCCGGTTCTAAAAATCCAGGCCTTATACACGCCCCCTGATATGTGCTGTAACAGGTTTTAAACTGATAAGAATAGTACTACTTAACACACCTTATAAAAATGCAGAGAGAGGCAATGCAGTGAGAGGAGTCTGAAGTAGAGGAGTCAGAGGAGGAAGGTGGCTTTGAGGAGGTGGAAGACCAAACACAGCAGGCGTCCCAGGGGTCTTGTTGTCACCTTTCGGGGACCCTTGGTGTTGTACGTGGCTGGGTGGAGGAAGAGACCTTCAATGACATCAGTGAGGACATGAAACGGGACATGGCTAGCTTGGTATCCAACCTTGTGCAAATGGGGAGTTTGCGGTTGTGCAAATGCACTGTTTGCGGTTGTTTGCGGTGCATTAAACGGGGAGTTTGGTCTGTCACTGTGAAGCGGGTGTAACCCTTACACTACCTGATCGATACAACATCATACCTGATGTTTTAAAGCACGTTATTCCAAACAATTTAGGAATGTTAGGTAATTTATGCCCTTTATGGCTTAAAACCAGACCCTGTATCAACTATGTAATTTTCCGTGGGAGTTTTGCCATGGATCCCCCTCCGGCATGCCACAGTCCAGTTGTTAGACCCCTTGAAACAACTTTCCCATCACTATTGTGGCCAGAAAGAGTCCCTATGGGTTTTAAAATTCACCTGCCCATTGAAGTCTATGGCGGTTCGCCGATGTTCGCCGGTTCGCGAACATTTGCGGCGGTTCGCGTTTGCGGTTCCCGAACCGAAAATTTGATGTTCGCGACATCACTAGTGATCAACTAACTCAATACAGGGATGATCAACTAACTCAATACAGAGATGATAAACTAACTCAATGTAGGAGTGATCAACTAACTCAATACAGGGGTGATCAACTAACTCAATACAGGGATGCAGAGAGGATCAACTAACTCAATACAGGGATGATCAACTAATGCAATGCAGGGGTGATCAACTAACTCAATGCAGGGGTAATCAACTAACTCAATGCAGGGGTGATCAACTAACTCAATGCAGGGGTGATCAACTAACTCAATACAGGAGTAATCATCTAACTCTATGCAGGAGTAATCAACTGACTCAGCACAGAGATTATCAATTAACTCAGAGCTGGGATTACCAACTAACTCAATACAAGGATGATCAACTAACTCAATACAGAGGTGATAAACTAACTCAATGCAGGAGTGATCAACTATCTTAATACAGGGGTGATCAACTAACTCAATACAGGGATGCAGAGAGGATCAACTAACTCAATACAGGGATGATCAACTAATGCAATGCAGGGGTGATCAACTAACTCAATGCAGGGGTAATCAACTAACTCAATGCAGGGGTGATCAACTAACTCAATGCAGGGGTGATCAACTAACTCAATACAGGAGTAATCATCTAACTCTATGCAGGAGTAATCAACTGACTCAGCACAGAGATTATCAATTAACTCAGAGCTGGGATTACCAACTAACTCAATACAAGGATGATCAACTAACTCAATACAGAGGTGATAAACTAACTCAATGCAGGAGTGATCAACTATCTTAATACAGGGGTGATCAACTAACTCAATACAGGGATGATCAACTAATGCAATGCAGGGGTGATCAACTAACTCAATGCAGGAGTAATCAACTAACTCAATGCAGGGGTGATCAACTAACTCAATACAGGGATGATCAACTAACTCAATTCAGGAGTGATCAACTAACTCAATGCAGGAGTAATTAACTAACTCAATGCAGGAGTAATCAACTAACTCTATGCAGGAGTAGTAAACTGACTCAGCACAGAGATTATCAATTAACTCAGAGCAGGCATTACCAAATAACTCAATGCAGAGATGATCAATTAACTCAATGAAGAGATGGTCAGCTAACTCAATGCAGAGAGGATCAACTAACTCAATACAGGGATGATCAACTAACTCAATACAGAGGTGATAAACTAACTCAATGCAGGAGTGATCAACTAACTCAATACAGGGGTGATCAACTAACTCAATACAGGGATGATCAACTAATGCAATGCAGGGGTGATCAACTAACTCAATGCAGGGGTGATCAACTAACTCAATACAGGGATGATCAACTAACTCAATTCAGGAGTGATCAACTAACTCAATGCAGTGGTGATCAACTAACTCAACGCAGGGGTGATCAACTAACTCAATACAGGAGTAATCAACTAACTCTATGCAGGAGTAATCAACTAACTCAATGCAGGAGTAATCAACTAACCCAATGCAGGAGTAATCAACTAACTCAATGCAGGGGTGATCAACTAACTCAATACAGGAGTAATCAACTAACTCTATGCAGGAGTAATCAACTGACACAGCACAGAGATTATCAATTAACTCAGAGCTGGGATTACCAACTAACTCAATACAAGGATGATCAACTAACTCAATACAGAGGTGATAAACTAACTCAATGCAGGAGTGATCAACTATCTTAATACAGGGGTGATCAACTAACTCAATACAGGGATGATCAACTAATGCAATGCAGGGGTGATCAACTAACTCAATGCAGGAGTAATCAACTAACTCAATGCAGGGGTGATCAACTAACTCAATACAGGGATGATCAACTAATTCAATTCAGGAGTGATCAACTAACTCAATGCAGGAGTGATTAACTAACTCAATGCAGGAGTAATCAACTAACTCTATGCAGGAGTAGTCAACTGACTCAGCACAGAGATTATCAATTAACTCAGAGCAGGCATTACCAAATAACTCAATGCAGAGATGGTCAGCTAACTCAATGCAGAGAGGATCCACTAACTCAATACAGGGATGATCAACTAACTCAATACAGAGGTGATAAACTAACTCAATGCAGGAGTGATCAACTAACTCAATACAGGGGTGATCAACTAACTCAATACAGGGGTGATCAACTAACTCAATACAGGGATGATCAACTAATGCAATGCAGGGGTGATCAACTAACTCAATGCAGGAGTGATCAACTAACTCAATACAGGGGTGATCAACTAACTCAATACAGGGATGATCAACTAATGCAATGCAGGGGTGATCAACTAACTCAATGCAGGAGTAATCATCTAACTCAATGCAGGAGTGATCAACTAACTCAATACAGGGATGATCAACTAATGCAATGCAGGGGTGATCAACTAACTCAATGCAGGGGTGATCAACTAACTCAATACAGGGATGATCAACTAACTCAATTCAGGAGTGATCAACTAACTCAATGCAGTGGTGATCAACTAACTCAACGCAGGGGTGATCAACTAACTCAATACAGGAGTAATCAACTAACTCTATGCAGGAGTAATCAACTAACTCAATGCAGGAGTAATCAACTAACCCAATGCAGGAGTAATCAACTAACTCAATGCAGGGGTGATCAACTAACTCAATACAGGAGTAATCAACTAACTCTATGCAGGAGTAATCAACTGACACAGCACAGAGATTATCAATTAACTCAGAGCTGGGATTACCAACTAACTCAATACAAGGATGATCAACTAACTCAATACAGAGGTGATAAACTAACTCAATGCAGGAGTGATCAACTATCTTAATACAGGGGTGATCAACTAACTCAATACAGGGATGATCAACTAATGCAATGCAGGGGTGATCAACTAACTCAATGCAGGAGTAATCAACTAACTCAATGCAGGGGTGATCAACTAACTCAATACAGGGATGATCAACTAATTCAATTCAGGAGTGATCAACTAACTCAATGCAGGAGTGATTAACTAACTCAATGCAGGAGTAATCAACTAACTCTATGCAGGAGTAGTCAACTGACTCAGCACAGAGATTATCAATTAACTCAGAGCAGGCATTACCAAATAACTCAATGCAGAGATGGTCAGCTAACTCAATGCAGAGAGGATCCACTAACTCAATACAGGGATGATCAACTAACTCAATACAGAGGTGATAAACTAACTCAATGCAGGAGTGATCAACTAACTCAATACAGGGGTGATCAACTAACTCAATACAGGGGTGATCAACTAACTCAATACAGGGATGATCAACTAATGCAATGCAGGGGTGATCAACTAACTCAATGCAGGAGTGATCAACTAACTCAATACAGGGGTGATCAACTAACTCAATACAGGGATGATCAACTAATGCAATGCAGGGGTGATCAACTAACTCAATGCAGGAGTAATCATCTAACACAATGCAGGGGTGATCAACTAACTCAATACAGGCATGATCAACTAACTCAATTCAGGAGTAATCAACTAACTCAATGCAGTGGTGATCAACTAACTCAACGCAGGGGTGATCAACTAACTCAATGCAGGGGTGATCAACTAACTCAATGCAGGGGTGATCAACTAACTCAATGCAGGAGTGATCAACTAACTCAATGCAGGAGTAATCAACTAACTCTATGCAGGAGTGATCAACTAACTCAATACAGGGATGATCAACTAACTCAATACATAGGTTATCAACTAACTCTATGCAGGAGTAATCAACTGACTCAGCACAGAGATTATCAATTAACTCAGAGCAGGGATAACCAAATAACTCAATGCAGAGATGATCAAGTAACTCAATGAAGAGATGGTCAGCTAACTCAATGTGGCGATGGTCAGCTAACTCAATGCAGAGAGAATCAACTAACTCAGTTCAGCATTTCGCTCTTTTTGCCAAACCAGAGTCTTTTGGAACAGGGAGATAATGTTTTAAATTAAACAATTTTACCATCATTTTGCAACCAGAGGATTTATAAGGTATCAGTATACCTTTAACCCCCCCCCCCCTCCAAAAAGTACTATATTTCACTTAATATGGAAAATAATTCTAGTAATTTCTAAAATGTATCAAAATCTCCCGATGTGGTTGCGTTGGTGGATTAATCTTGTTAAACATGTTGTGGAAAGAATGAAACTTTTTTTTTATTGTTTTACAATTGCTAAAAAGCAAGAATCTTCTGGGAAAGATAGCAAGCTTTATTTAAAGATACATTTTACATTGGGTGTCAACTTTCTTTCCTTTAATGAAACAAGTATGATTTGCAGTTTAAAAAGGAATTTCTCAACCTAAAGGAATTTCTCAAACTTTAAAAAAAGTAAAATAATGTTTTTTATTTTATTTTAATACCAGGTATCACTGATACATGTGAATTAGATAACTTATCTTTGTCAAACAAATGTTCGCTTAGCTGTTACACAGTAGCTCATTTGTATCTTTTCTAACAGCTATGTAACTTTTCTCTACATCTAGTTTCAAACCATACCTGATGCACAAAGACCTAACAGCTCTGACTGGTTAGTAACATTCTGAGAGCAATGGGGACTTTTCAGATGAGCAGAGAAAATTTAAGTTACCTAACTTTTTTAAAGCTTGGTTTGAATGAATGATACATTTTAATAGCTTTCAGAAACACTCTTTACCTATCACATATTATAATAGTCCAACTGCGAGACGTCGTCACTCTGTTTGCAAGCTCGCAAAGCGAGCACGCAATAACTGCATCCCTCGCGAAGCTGTGTTTGTCCGCAAACGCATTTGCGTAGGTGGAGGTTTAAATGCGCCTCACACGCGGTTTAAAAGACGCACGACTTAGAAAAAAAAAACGACCTCGGAACCAACCTTAACGTAACAATCACCCACACGCACGAAAAATATGACCAGAACGGTCGAACCATGCGGACCTAAAAACAGTCAAAACACACCAAATACTAACAAAAAATACATAAAAAGCTTACCCATAGCAAGGGGGGGGGGGCATCCAGGACCTCTGAAAGTGAAGTTACACCTCCATTTAGGTCCAAATTCCTGAGTTCAGACACACGAAAATCCCCTAAGCGAGAGAAAAAATGGCCGCTGAAAAAAACGAAAACAAGGCTCAAAGCCCAGGACTGCACACACACACACACAACCTCGGAAACAACCTTAACGGAACAAACACTGTCACGCACAAAAAATACAACCATAACGCGCACCTAAAAACAGTCAAAACACACTAAATACTCACAAAAAATACATAAAAAGCTTACCCATAGCAAGTGGGGGCATCCAGGACCTCTGGAAGTTAAGTTACACCTCCATTTAAGTCCAAATTACAGAGTACAGACACACGAAAATCCCCTAAGCGAGAGAAAAAATGGCCGCCGAAAAAACGAAAACGAGGCTCTACGACCCCGGACTGCCCAGCCACGTACAACTTACCCAAGAAGGGATCCGAGATAAGCTCGGAAACCCGCATTAACCCCACAGGATCCAAGATAGGCTCGGAGACCTGCATTAACCACATATTAACCATTGGGGACCCCGCTGCAATGAAAATTCAAGATTCCCGCGTTACAGGTCCTTAAAGGACAGTAAAGCTCCTTAAAGGACCCGTTATAAAATCACCCTGTCACTCATGGGGGTTAATATAGACCCCCATAAGCCCTTCATTAACCCTGTCACTCATGGGGGTCAATCCAGACCCCCATAAGCCCTTCATTAACCCTGTCACTCATGGAGGTCAATACAGACCCCCATAAGCACTTCATTAACACCCTCACTCATGGGGGTCAATATAGACCCCCATAAGCCCTTCATTAACTCTGTCACTCATGGGGGTCAATACAGACCCCCATAAGCACTTAATTAACCTCCTCACTCATGGGGGTCAATACAGATCCCTATAAGCCCTTCATTAACCCTGTCACTCATGGGGGTCAATACAGACCCCCATAAGCCCTTCATTAACTGTGTCACTCATGGGGGTCAATACAGACCCCCATAAGCACCTTATTAACCCCCTCACTCATGGGGGTCAAAACAGCCCCCCATAAACCCTGTCATTCATGGGGGTCAATATAGACCACCATAAGCCCTTCATTAACCCTGTCACTCATAGGGGTCAATACAGACCCCCATAAGCCCTTCGTTAACTGTGTCACTCATGGGGGTCAATACAGACCCCCATAAGCAGTTCATTAACCCCCTCACTCATGGAGGTCAGTATAGACCCCCATAAGCCCTTCATTAACCCCGTCACTCATGGGGGTCAATAAGACCCCCATAAACCCCTAATTAACCCTGTCATTCATGGGGGTCAATATAGACCCCCATAAGCCCTTCATTAACCCTTTCACTTATGGGGGTCAATAGAGACCCCCATAAGCACTTAATTAACCCCCTCACTCATGCAAGTCAATACAGGCCCCCATAAGCCCTTAATTAACCACCTCATTGATGGGGGTTAATACAGACCCCCATAAACCGCTAATTAACCCTGTCACTCATGGGGGTCCATACAGACCATCATAAGTCTCTATTTAACCCCATCAGTTCCATAAGGGTATATTAAGACCATTATGGGCCTGTTACAAGCCAACATTAACCACATAAGTGCAATGACGGTCCTCAAGGACCATCATGACACTAAGTATAAACACTACACTGCACTATACCCTCCAATAAAACATTAAATATCAACTAAACACCCTATACACTAACCTATTAACACCTACACTACCTACCTACCCCCTAATAACCCCCACCACTCTAATTACAGAAAATAAAGAAGCCTAAAGTCACAAAAAATAAAAAAATCTACATTACAGAAAATAAAAAAACCTAAGTCACAAAAAATAAAAAAAGGAACATTACAGAAAATAAAAAAAACATTACAGCCCCCCCCCTCACTACAGAAAAAAAAATTACACACCTGAAAAGGAAATACATATAATACAAATACATACAATACATAAAATATAATACAAATACATACAATACATACAATACAATACACCCCTATCTAATATACAATACATTCTATCTATCTAATATACATACCCCAATCTATCTAAATAAAACCCATAATCTAATATACATCCTATCTATCTAATATACATCACACAATCTATCTAAATAAATACCATAATCTAATATACATCCTATCTATATAATATACATCACACAATCTATCTAAATAAATAACATAATCTAATATACAATACATGCTATGCTATCTATATAAAACACATACCCTTAGCTAACATACAATAAATGCTATCTATATATAAGATAATCTAATTCTAAGCTAAAATAAAATAATTAAGACCACTTACGTTTGCAGATGTCCATTAAGATCAGGCACCTTGGGGGAAAAAAAATTAAAAAAAAATAGTGCAACACGTTTACAGTACATAAATAAACATTCTAAACATTCTAAATATTCTACTCACCTTTCCGGCATGTCCTGTCCTTATTCTTTTCTTCTTCTCCGTTGCGGCATCTGTTAAAAAAAACATAACATTAATACATAAACATAAAAACAAAATAAAATAAACATAATCTACATTGTACTTACCTCCCCACGATGTCTCCGGCCTCCTCCTCCACTTCTGCCATGCCCTGTAAAAAAAATAATTTTTTTTTTTTTAAAAGTACTTACATCCGCACTCACGGACATCCACGACGCTAATGAGGCTCCCCGAGACTTTTCCGGAAGAAAAAATGGCGACCTTCTGATTGGTTGAAAACGCTGTCTATCAAATTCACCCAATCAGGAGGCGCCAATGTGTGAGCCAATCAGAAAGGGATACACCCTAAAATACCACTCTGATTGGATAATGCACCTCTCAATCTTTATTTAAATCAATCACAAGGCACAGATGCCTGCAGCCAATCACAATTGAATACACCCCCACAGGGTGATTGGCTAGAGGCATCTGCGCATTCTGATTGGTTGCACTGACAATAGCCATTCACAATGGAATACACCCCCACGTACTGATTGGTGAAGGATTTGCGCATTCTCATTGGCTATTGTTAATGTCAATCAGAATTACAGCCAATGGGAAGGCGCAGATGTCTTCACCAATCAGTACGTGGGGGTGTATTCCATTGTGATTGGCTGATGGCAATAAAGTCTTCGGATTGGTTCAAATAAAGTTTGACAGGTGCGTTATCCAATCAGCGTGGTCTTTTGGGGTGTATCCCTTTCTCATTGGTTCACAATTGGCGTTTTCTCATTGGCTAAATTTGATAGACAGTGTTTTCAGCCAATCAGAAGCCGCCATTGCCAATTTTATTCTGGAACACTCCGTAGGAATCTCATTAGCGTCGGGGACATCCGCCAGGGCGGATGTATGCCGTTTTTTTTTAACAGAGCGGATGCTTCCACGGCCCATCAGGGGCAGAACAGCAGGAGGCCGGAAACTAAATTAGGGCACTGGCGTAAATTGGCTGCAGAAGTGTTTTTTCCCTAAGCTCTACACTAATGTAAATCTTTTGCTCCCCCAGGTTATGGCACTCGTGGAAAATAATCAAAGATTTGCAACCACTACTAACCAAGGATGCACAATTAAAAATATATTCCCCAAACTTCCCATCATTGCATTTAAATAGCCACCAAACCTAAAACAAAAAGTTTCTTAGCAGAAGATTGGCCAATGAACAGCCTAACAAACAAAATTGTAAAAAACGTAAAACTTGTTACAAAGGTCGCTGTAATTATAAGGATGACACAGCCACACATAACGACAAGAACTATAGCATCATAGGGTCATATTCTTGCACATCCTCCAAAGTGGAATACATAATACAATGTACTGGTTGGGAAACAGGCTATTAAAGATTTTACTAAACCAGTGAAAAACTTCACAGAAAGGTGAGTCTGCCCCAAATCTAAAACAGTTATTATACCCGAGTTGAACACCATTTACCCAGAATGATTACTCCATCCAAAACCTAAAAACAAAATATTCAAGAGGGAATTTCAAAAACATCCAGGAGAGAAAAACATTTGAAAATAAAGATGATTATGTTCTTCAAAGGAAAAGGTACTGGACTTAATGTGGACTTGGGTTTTCTGACACATTATCAGAATGTGTTGTAATTCTGCCTCAATCTTTCTCATGTTTGATTGTGTTTGTCCAATAGGAAGAATATCACTGTAAATGCATTTCTCTGATTATTCATGTGTATATATAGATGTGTATGTTTATCGGTGTGTGTTTCCTATGGTTTATTCTGTTGATTCCACTCTATCTGCATCACTGTTTACACTCAAACTGATATTTTTAATGTCAGCAATGCTTCACACTTGATAAAAGGAGATCAAACCTCTCGAAAGCTTTTCACTATAAATAAAACATTTGTCCAATAAAAAAGGTATCACTGATTCTATATGTATGTCCTGTTGCTTTCTAGATAGAGGAGTCTAGAATAAAGAATGTGCTGGCAGGAGTTAAGGGAAGCTATGGGAAGAGAAGCAGGTATGGAAAAGGGGTCTTGATTGGGGGGCGGAAACTATGGAAAAGGGTCTCAAGAAGGGGTGTTTTTATGGGAAGAGGGTCTTAGCTGGGTAGCATTTACAGGAAGAGGTCTTGGGGAGGGGCATTTAGTGAGTTGCTACCAGGAGGCCCAGCTCAAATATTTTACATGGGATGCAAAAATGCTTAATAACAGGAGATGAAAAATAGTGCTAAAAATGGAGTTACAAAGCAGAGTTAAAAAAATTGGGATAGAAACTCCACTTTTTATCTTCACTTTTTAACTCTGCTTTGTAGATCCTTTTTTGGCACTAATTTTCAAAAATGGAGATAAAGGAGGGAGATAAAAGTGGAGTTACAAAGTGGAGTTACAAAGTGGATTTAAAAAGTAGAGATTAAACACTGCGTAGTGTTGAAGCCTTATGTACACCCCAGACATTCATATAGTTCTATAAAGTCCACCATAAGAAGGTATTTCGAGCTTAATTAACATATCAAGGATTTATGTCCTTTCTATTAAATGTTTGTGTAATTTTCAGAGCAATTTAACAGGCTCCTGCAAAATTCTTCTCTACACAATTCTTAAAGGGCTTAGAAAGTTTTTTTTATTTAAATAGACATGTTTTAAAGGACACATTTCAGTAACACTTAAAGAGCCCGTTAATTCAGCACAACTTGGAGCATACCAATGTAATGTACTCCTCAAAACAGAAAAAAATCATAAAAGAAGTGTCTGTTTATATGAGAATCTGGCAGTCCCCCAGGCAGACTGAAAGCAAGAGCTCTGTGCAGACAGCAGACACAGAAATAGGGTTAACCCGTCACACATTCATATGTGCAGGGAAATGACTGCAGAAAACTGCTAAATATCTTACTGGTGGATTAACTGATGGCTGATTACATTCCTAAAAGCAGAGATAAACCATAATTCTTGTGTTCACCGGAGCTTGCAACGGCCATTGTCATCAGATGTTATTAATCATGAACAGTCAGCAGTGTGTCTGTAAACAGACCTATGACTGCAGATCTTTAGGTGTATCAGTGTAATTTAAGAAAAGCTATATATCATGTTAACATAGAATATTGTGCTCATTAAACAATGACGAGCACTTTCAGCGAGGTAAATGGCCCATTAATTATTTTTAAACAATGTATTTGCAGAAGAAAAACTTTGTAAAAGTTGTAAACCACAACTACTTTACCAGTAACTCCTCCATGTCCCTGAGACTTAGAATACTGAGCTGATTGGGTCAAACGTTCAAGCTTAAACTTTTTCTTGTATATTTAAACTTTTATAAGTGTACCATAATATAAAAGAGCAAGTTGTGTTCAGATGAAACGTTCCCTTTAATAAAATAGAAAAGTTAAACTAGAAAGATTTGTTTTTGTACAGATCATTGAGCGGTATACTTTCTATTAGGCTGAGATTTATGACTCATATTGTTCTTTTACAGCTCTCCGGCTGACAGGGACTCGCTCACAAGGGTAAGTCTCCACCTAAAATATTTTATTCAGCACCTTCTTTAAAAAATATAAGTAAGTACTATCATATACATTTTTCAGACACACCAAAACTGTTATTTCCATAACATATATTACTTTTCTTTTAAGATAATATGATGGTACCACCCACCCAGAATACTTCCTTCTTGATCACCAAGAAACAGTGCCAAGTCTGGTTTAAATGGTATTAACAAAACATAATTCTTAATAAAGTAATGTAACAAATATGGATCCATTAAAAAAAACAAAAAAACAACAGGAGCAGTTAAATGTGTGTAGAAAGTGGTCTTTCATTTCAATGAACTGCAGCATATTCCAGCCAGAGCATATAATGGTCGAGATGATGGAGAATTCAACAAGTTTTTTTATTTTAATAAATCATGTTTTGCAACCTTTCTACAGGATTTGTAAACCTACCTTTATTCTGAAGGTGACCTGTTTTTTCACTTGAAAATCTACATTCCCCATCCTGAACTGATCTAGTCTTGAAAAACAGAGATGGACAGATGGACAACTAACTCAATACAGGGATGATCAACTAATTCAATGCAGGGTGATCAACTAACTCAATGCAGGAGTAATCAACTAACTAAATACAGGGGTGTTCAACTAACTCAATGCAGGAGTGATCAACTAACTCAATGCAGGGGTGATCAACTAACTCAATGCAGGGATGATCAAATAACTCAATGCAGGAGTGATCAACTAACGCAATGCAGGGGTGATCAACTAACTCAATGCAGGAGTGATCAACTAACGCAATGCAGGGGTGATCAACTAACTCAATACAGGAGAAAACAACTAACTAAATACAGGGATGATCAACTAACTCAATACAGGGATGATCAACTAACTCAATGCAGGAGTAATCAACTAACTCAATGCAGGAGTAATCAACTAACTCAATGTGGGGGTGATCAACTAACTAAATACAGGGGTGTTCAACTAACTCAATGCAGGAGTGATCAACTAACTCAATGCAGAGACGATCAACTAACTCAATGCAGGGGTGATCAACTAACTCAATGCAGGAGTAATCAACTAACTCAATGTAGGAGTAATCAACTAACTCAATGCAGCGGTGATCAATAACTCAATACAGGGGTGATCAACTAACTCAATACAGGGACGATCAACTAATTCAATGCAGGGTGATCAACTAACTCAATGCAGGAGTAATCAACTAACTAAATACAGGGGTGTTCAACTAACTCAATGCAGGAGTGATCAACTAACTCAATGCAGAGACGATCAACTAACTCAATGCAGGGGTGATCAACTAACTCAATGCAGGAGTAATCAACTAACTCAATGCAGGAGTAATCAACTAACTCAATGCAGCGGTGATCAATAACTCAATGCAGGGGTGATCAACTAACTCAATGCAGGGATGATCAAATAACTCAATGCAGGAGTGATCAACTAACGCAATGCAGGAGTAATCAACTAACTAAATACAGGGGTGTTCAACTAACTCAATGCAGGAGTAATCAACTAACTCAATGCAGAGACGATCAACTAACTCAATGCAGGGGTGATCAACTAACTCAATGCAGGAGTAATCAACTAACTCAATGCAGGAGTAATCAACTAACTCAATGCAGCGGTGATCAATAACTCAATGCAGGGGTGTTCAACTAACTCAATGCAGGAGTAATCAACTAACTCTATGCAGGAGTAATCAACTCACTCAGCACAGAGATTATCAATTAACTCAGAGCAGGCATTACCAACTAACTCAATACAGAGATGATCAAGTAACTCAATGAAGAGATGGTCAGCCAACTCAATGTGGCGATGGTCAGCTAATTCAATGCAGAGAGAATCAACTGACTCAATGCAGGAGGGATCAACTAACTCAACGCAGGGGTAATCAACTAACTCAATACAGGGATGATCAACTAACTCAATGCAGGAGTGATCAACTAACTCAATGCAGGGATGATCAACTAACTCAATGCAGGAGTGATCAACTAACTCAATCCAGGGGTGATCAACTAACTCAATGCAGGGGTGATTAACTAACTCAATGCAGGAGTAATTAACTAACTCTATGCAGGAGTAATAAACTGACTCAGCACAGAGATGATCAAGTAACTCAATGAAGAGATGGTCAGCTAACTCAATGCAGAGAGAATCAACTGACTCAATGCAGGAGGGATCAACTAACTCAACGCAGGGGTAATCAACTAACTCAATACAGGGATGATCAACTAACTCAATGCAGGGGTGATTAACTAACTCAATACAGGGATGATCAACTAATTCAATTCAGGAGTGATCAACTAACTAAATGCAGGAGTGATTAACTAACTCAATGCAGGAGTAATCAACTAACTCTATGCAGGAGTAGTCAACTGACTCAGCACAGAGATTATCAATTAACTCAGAGCAGGCATTACCAAATAACTCAATGCAGAGATGGTCAGCTAACTCAATGCAGAGAGGATCCACTAACTCAATACAGGGATGATCAACTAACTCAATACAGAGGTGATAAACTAACTCAATGCAGGAGTGATCAACTAACTCAATACAGGGGTGATCAACTAACTCAATACAGGGGTGATCAACTAACTCAATACAGGGATGATCAACTAATGCAATGCAGGGGTGATCAACTAACTCAATGCAGGAGTGATCAACTAACTCAATACAGGGGTGATCAACTAACTCAATACAGGGATGATCAACTAATGCAATGCAGGGGTGATCAACTAACTCAATGCAGGAGTAATCATCTAACACAATGCAGGGGTGATCAACTAACTCAATACAGGCATGATCAACTAACTCAATTCAGGAGTAATCAACTAACTCAATGCAGTGGTGATCAACTAACTCAACGCAGGGGTGATCAACTAACTCAATGCAGGGGTGATCAACTAACTCAATGCAGGGGTGATCAACTAACTCAATGCAGGAGTGATCAACTAACTCAATGCAGGAGTAATCAACTAACTCTATGCAGGAGTGATCAACTAACTCAATACAGGGATGATCAACTAACTCAATACATAGGTTATCAACTAACTCTATGCAGGAGTAATCAACTGACTCAGCACAGAGATTATCAATTAACTCAGAGCAGGGATAACCAAATAACTCAATGCAGAGATGATCAAGTAACTCAATGAAGAGATGGTCAGCTAACTCAATGTGGCGATGGTCAGCTAACTCAATGCAGAGAGAATCAACTAACTCAGTTCAGCATTTCGCTCTTTTTGCCAAACCAGAGTCTTTTGGAACAGGGAGATAATGTTTTAAATTAAACAATTTTACCATCATTTTGCAACCAGAGGATTTATAAGGTATCAGTATACCTTTAACCCCCCCCCCCTCCAAAAAGTACTATATTTCACTTAATATGGAAAATAATTCTAGTAATTTCTAAAATGTATCAAAATCTCCCGATGTGGTTGCGTTGGTGGATTAATCTTGTTAAACATGTTGTGGAAAGAATGAAACTTTTTTTTTATTGTTTTACAATTGCTAAAAAGCAAGAATCTTCTGGGAAAGATAGCAAGCTTTATTTAAAGATACATTTTACATTGGGTGTCAACTTTCTTTCCTTTAATGAAACAAGTATGATTTGCAGTTTAAAAAGGAATTTCTCAACCTAAAGGAATTTCTCAAACTTTAAAAAAAGTAAAATAATGTTTTTTATTTTATTTTAATACCAGGTATCACTGATACATGTGAATTAGATAACTTATCTTTGTCAAACAAATGTTCGCTTAGCTGTTACACAGTAGCTCATTTGTATCTTTTCTAACAGCTATGTAACTTTTCTCTACATCTAGTTTCAAACCATACCTGATGCACAAAGACCTAACAGCTCTGACTGGTTAGTAACATTCTGAGAGCAATGGGGACTTTTCAGATGAGCAGAGAAAATTTAAGTTACCTAACTTTTTTAAAGCTTGGTTTGAATGAATGATACATTTTAATAGCTTTCAGAAACACTCTTTACCTATCACATATTATAATAGTCCAACTGCGAGACGTCGTCACTCTGTTTGCAAGCTCGCAAAGCGAGCACGCAATAACTGCATCCCTCGCGAAGCTGTGTTTGTCCGCAAACGCATTTGCGTAGGTGGAGGTTTAAATGCGCCTCACACGCGGTTTAAAAGACGCACGACTTAGAAAAAAAAAACGACCTCGGAACCAACCTTAACGTAACAATCACCCACACGCACGAAAAATATGACCAGAACGGTCGAACCATGCGGACCTAAAAACAGTCAAAACACACCAAATACTAACAAAAAATACATAAAAAGCTTACCCATAGCAAGGGGGGGGGGGGGCATCCAGGACCTCTGAAAGTGAAGTTACACCTCCATTTAGGTCCAAATTCCTGAGTTCAGACACACGAAAATCCCCTAAGCGAGAGAAAAAATGGCCGCTGAAAAAAACGAAAACAAGGCTCAAAGCCCAGGACTGCACACACACACACACAACCTCGGAAACAACCTTAACGGAACAAACACTGTCACGCACAAAAAATACAACCATAACGCGCACCTAAAAACAGTCAAAACACACTAAATACTCACAAAAAATACATAAAAAGCTTACCCATAGCAAGTGGGGGCATCCAGGACCTCTGGAAGTTAAGTTACACCTCCATTTAAGTCCAAATTACAGAGTACAGACACACGAAAATCCCCTAAGCGAGAGAAAAAATGGCCGCCGAAAAAACGAAAACGAGGCTCTACGACCCCGGACTGCCCAGCCACGTACAACTTACCCAAGAAGGGATCCGAGATAAGCTCGGAAACCCGCATTAACCCCACAGGATCCAAGATAGGCTCGGAGACCTGCATTAACCACATATTAACCATTGGGGACCCCGCTGCAATGAAAATTCAAGATTCCCGCGTTACAGGTCCTTAAAGGACAGTAAAGCTCCTTAAAGGACCCGTTATAAAATCACCCTGTCACTCATGGGGGTTAATATAGACCCCCATAAGCCCTTCATTAACCCTGTCACTCATGGGGGTCAATCCAGACCCCCATAAGCCCTTCATTAACCCTGTCACTCATGGAGGTCAATACAGACCCCCATAAGCACTTCATTAACACCCTCACTCATGGGGGTCAATATAGACCCCCATAAGCCCTTCATTAACTCTGTCACTCATGGGGGTCAATACAGACCCCCATAAGCACTTAATTAACCTCCTCACTCATGGGGGTCAATACAGATCCCTATAAGCCCTTCATTAACCCTGTCACTCATGGGGGTCAATACAGACCCCCATAAGCCCTTCATTAACTGTGTCACTCATGGGGGTCAATACAGACCCCCATAAGCACCTTATTAACCCCCTCACTCATGGGGGTCAAAACAGCCCCCCATAAACCCTGTCATTCATGGGGGTCAATATAGACCACCATAAGCCCTTCATTAACCCTGTCACTCATAGGGGTCAATACAGACCCCCATAAGCCCTTCGTTAACTGTGTCACTCATGGGGGTCAATACAGACCCCCATAAGCAGTTCATTAACCCCCTCACTCATGGAGGTCAGTATAGACCCCCATAAGCCCTTCATTAACCCTGTCACTCATGGGGGTCAATAAGACCCCCATAAACCCCTAATTAACCCTGTCATTCATGGGGGTCAATATAGACCCCCATAAGCCCTTCATTAACCCTTTCACTTATGGGGGTCAATAGAGACCCCCATAAGCACTTAATTAACCCCCTCACTCATGCGGGTCAATACAGGCCCCCATAAGCCCTTAATTAACCACCTCATTGATGGGGGTTAATACAGACCCCCATAAACCGCTAATTAACCCTGTCACTCATGGGGGTCCATACAGACCATCATAAGTCTCTATTTAACCCCATCAGTTCCATAAGGGTATATTAAGACCTTTATGGGCCTGTTACAAGCCAACATTAACCACATAAGTGCAATGACGGTCCTCAAGGACCATCATGACACTAAGTATAAACACTACACTGCACTATACCCTCCAATAAAACATTAAATATCAACTAAACACCCTCTACACTAACCTATTAACACCTACACTACCTACCTACCCCCTAATAACCCCCACCACTCTAATTACAGAAAATAAAGAAGCCTAAAGTCACAAAAAATAAAAAAATCTACATTACAGAAAATAAAAAAACCTAAGTCACAAAAAATAAAAAAAGGAACATTACAGAAAATAAAAAAAACATTACAGCCCCCCCCCTCACTACAGAAAAAAAAAATTACACACCTGAAAAGGAAATACATATAATACAAATACATACAATACATAAAATATAATACAAATACATACAATACATACAATACAATACACCCCTATCTAATATACAATACATTCTATCTATCTAATATACATACCCCAATCTATCTAAATAAAACCCATAATCTAATATACATCCTATCTATCTAATATACATCACACAATCTATCTAAATAAATACCATAATCTAATATACATCCTATCTATATAATATACATCACACAATCTATCTAAATAAATAACATAATCTAATATACAATACATGCTATGCTATCTATATAAAACACATACCCTTAGCTAACATACAATAAATGCTATCTATATATAAGATAATCTAATTCTAAGCTAAAATAAAATAATTAAGACCACTTACGTTTGCAGATGTCCATTAAGATCAGGCACCTAGGGGGAAAAAAAATTAAAAAAAAATAGTGCAACACGTTTACAGTACATAAATAAACATTCTAAACATTCTAAATATTCTACTCACCTTTCCGGCATGTCCTGTCCTTATTCTTTTCTTCTTCTCCGTTGCGGCATCTGTTAAAAAAAACATAACATTAATACATAAACATAAAAACAAAATAAAATAAACATAATCTACATTGTACTTACCTCCCCACGATGTCTCCGGCCTCCTCCTCCACTTCTGCCATGCCCTGTAAAAAAAATAATTTTTTTTTTTTTTAAAAGTACTTACATCCGCACTCACGGACATCCACGACGCTAATGAGGCTCCCCGAGACTTTTCCGGAAGAAAAAATGGCGACCTTCTGATTGGTTGAAAACGCTGTCTATCAAATTCACCCAATCAGGAGGCGCCAATGTGTGAGCCAATCAGAAAGGGATACACCCTAAAATACCACTCTGATTGGATAATGCACCTCTCAATCTTTATTTAAATCAATCACAAGGCACAGATGCCTGCAGCCAATCACAATTGAATACACCCCCACAGGGTGATTGGCTAGAGGCATCTGCGCATTCTGATTGGTTGCACTGACAATAGCCATTCACAATGGAATACACCCCCACGTACTGATTGGTGAAGGATTTGCGCATTCTCATTGGCTATTGTTAATGTCAATCAGAATTACAGCCAATGGGAAGGCGCAGATGTCTTCACCAATCAGTACGTGGGGGTGTATTCCATTGTGATTGGCTGATGGCAATAAAGTCTTCGGATTGGTTCAAATAAAGTTTGACAGGTGCGTTATCCAATCAGCGTGGTCTTTTGGGGTGTATCCCTTTCTCATTGGTTCACAATTGGCGTTTTCTCATTGGCTAAATTTGATAGACAGTGTTTTCAGCCAATCAGAAGCCGCCATTGCCAATTTTATTCTGGAACACTCCGTAGGAATCTCATTAGCGTCGGGGACATCCGCCAGGGCGGATGTATGCCGTTTTTTTTTAACAGAGCGGATGCTTCCACGGCCCATCAGGGGCAGAACAGCAGGAGGCCGGAAACTAAATTAGGGCACTGGCGTAAATTGGCTGCAGAAGTGTTTTTTCCCTAAGCTCTACACTAATGTAAATCTTTTGCTCCCCCAGGTTATGGCACTCGTGGAAAATAATCAAAGATTTGCAACCACTACTAACCAAGGATGCACAATTAAAAATATATTCCCCAAACTTCCCATCATTGCATTTAAATAGCCACCAAACCTAAAACAAAAAGTTTCTTAGCAGAAGATTGGCCAATGAACAGCCTAACAAACAAAATTGTAAAAAACGTAAAACTTGTTACAAAGGTCGCTGTAATTATAAGGATGACACAGCCACACATAACGACAAGAACTATAGCATCATAGGGTCATATTCTTGCACATCCTCCAAAGTGGAATACATAATACAATGTACTGGTTGGGAAACAGGCTATTAAAGATTTTACTAAACCAGTGAAAAACTTCACAGAAAGGTGAGTCTGCCCCAAATCTAAAACAGTTATTATACCCGAGTTGAACACCATTTACCCAGAATGATTACTCCATCCAAAACCTAAAAACAAAATATTCAAGAGGGAATTTCAAAAACATCCAGGAGAGAAAAACATTTGAAAATAAAGATGATTATGTTCTTCAAAGGAAAAGGTACTGGACTTAATGTGGACTTGGGTTTTCTGACACATTATCAGAATGTGTTGTAATTCTGCCTCAATCTTTCTCATGTTTGATTGTGTTTGTCCAATAGGAAGAATATCACTGTAAATGCATTTCTCTGATTATTCATGTGTATATATAGATGTGTATGTTTATCGGTGTGTGTTTCCTATGGTTTATTCTGTTGATTCCACTCTATCTGCATCACTGTTTACACTCAAACTGATATTTTTAATGTCAGCAATGCTTCACACTTGATAAAAGGAGATCAAACCTCTCGAAAGCTTTTCACTATAAATAAAACATTTGTCCAATAAAAAAGGTATCACTGATTCTATATGTATGTCCTGTTGCTTTCTAGATAGAGGAGTCTAGAATAAAGAATGTGCTGGCAGGAGTTAAGGGAAGCTATGGGAAGAGAAGCAGGTATGGAAAAGGGGTCTTGATTGGGGGGCGGAAACTATGGAAAAGGGTCTCAAGAAGGGGTGTTTTTATGGGAAGAGGGTCTTAGCTGGGTAGCATTTACAGGAAGAGGTCTTGGGGAGGAGCATTTAGTGAGTTACTACCAGGAGGCCCAGCTCAAATATTTTACATGGGATGCAAAAATGCTTAATAACAGGAGATGAAAAATAGTGCTAAAAATGGAGTTACAAAGCAGAGTTAAAAAAATTGGGATAGAAACTCCACTTTTTATCTTCACTTTTTAACTCTGCTTTGTAGATCCTTTTTTGGCACTAATTTTCAAAAATGGAGATAAAGGAGGGAGATAAAAGTGGAGTTACAAAGTGGAGTTACAAAGTGGATTTAAAAAGTAGAGATTAAACACTGCGTAGTGTTGAAGCCTTATGTACACCCCAGACATTCATATAGTTCTATAAAGTCCACCATAAGAAGGTATTTCGAGCTTAATTAACATATCAAGGATTTATGTCCTTTCTATTAAATGTTTGTGTAATTTTCAGAGCAATTTAACAGGCTCCTGCAAAATTCTTCTCTACACAATTCTTAAAGGGCTTAGAAAGTTTTTTTTATTTAAATAGACATGTTTTAAAGGACACATTTCAGTAACACTTAAAGAGCCCGTTAATTCAGCACAACTTGGAGCATACCAATGTAATGTACTCCTCAAAACAGAAAAAAATCATAAAAGAAGTGTCTGTTTATATGAGAATCTGGCAGTCCCCCAGGCAGACTGAAAGCAAGAGCTCTGTGCAGACAGCAGACACAGAAATAGGGTTAACCCGTCACACATTCATATGTGCAGGGAAATGACTGCAGAAAACTGCTAAATATCTTACTGGTGGATTAACTGATGGCTGATTACATTCCTAAAAGCAGAGATAAACCATAATTCTTGTGTTCACCGGAGCTTGCAACGGCCATTGTCATCAGATGTTATTAATCATGAACAGTCAGCAGTGTGTCTGTAAACAGACCTATGACTGCAGATCTTTAGGTGTATCAGTGTAATTTAAGAAAAGCTATATATCATGTTAACATAGAATATTGTGCTCATTAAACAATGACGAGCACTTTCAGCGAGGTAAATGGCCCATTAATTATTTTTAAACAATGTATTTGCAGAAGAAAAACTTTGTAAAAGTTGTAAACCACAACTACTTTACCAGTAACTCCTCCATGTCCCTGAGACTTAGAATACTGAGCTGATTGGGTCAAACGTTCAAGCTTAAACTTTTTCTTGTATATTTAAACTTTTATAAGTGTACCATAATATAAAAGAGCAAGTTGTGTTCAGATGAAACGTTCCCTTTAATAAAATAGAAAAGTTAAACTAGAAAGATTTGTTTTTGTACAGATCATTGAGCTGTATACTTTCTATTAGGCTGAGATTTATGACTCATATTGTTCTTTTACAGCTCTCCGGCTGACAGGGACTCGCTCACAAGGGTAAGTCTCCACCTAAAATATTTTATTCAGCACCTTCTTTAAAAAATATAAGTAAGTACTATCATATACATTTTTCAGACACACCAAAACTGTTATTTCCATAACATATATTACTTTTCTTTTAAGATAATATGATGGTACCACCCACCCAGAATACTTCCTTCTTGATCACCAAGAAACAGTGCCAAGTCTGGTTTAAATGGTATTAACAAAACATAATTCTTAATAAAGTAATGTAACAAATATGGATCCATTAAAAAAAACAAAAAAACAACAGGAGCAGTTAAATGTGTGTAGAAAGTGGTCTTTCATTTCAATGAACTGCAGCATATTCCAGCCAGAGCATATAATGGTCGAGATGATGGAGAATTCAACAAGTTTTTTTTATTTTAATAAATCATGTTTTGCAACCTTTCTACAGGATTTGTAAACCTACCTTTATTCTGAAGGTGACCTGTTTTTTCACTTGAAAATCTACATTCCCCATCCTGAACTGATCTAGTCTTGAAAAACAGAGATGGACAGATGGACAACTAACTCAATACAGGGATGATCAACTAATTCAATGCAGGGTGATCAACTAACTCAATGCAGGAGTAATCAACTAACTAAATACAGGGGTGTTCAACTAACTCAATGCAGGAGTGATCAACTAACTCAATGCAGGGGTGATCAACTAACTCAATGCAGGGATGATCAAATAACTCAATGCAGGAGTGATCAACTAACGCAATGCAGGGGTGATCAACTAACTCAATGCAGGAGTGATCAACTAACGCAATGCAGGGGTGATCAACTAACTCAATACAGGAGTAAACAACTAACTAAATACAGGGATGATCAACTAACTCAATACAGGGATGATCAACTAACTCAATGCAGGAGTAATCAACTAACTCAATGCAGGAGTAATCAACTAACTCAATGTGGGGGTGATCAACTAACTAAATACAGGGGTGTTCAACTAACTCAATGCAGGAGTGATCAACTAACTCAATGCAGAGACGATCAACTAACTCAATGCAGGGGTGATCAACTAACTCAATGCAGGAGTAATCAACTAACTCAATGTAGGAGTAATCAACTAACTCAATGCAGCGGTGATCAATAACTCAATACAGGGGTGATCAACTAACTCAATACAGGGACGATCAACTAATTCAATGCAGGGTGATCAACTAACTCAATGCAGGAGTAATCAACTAACTAAATACAGGGGTGTTCAACTAACTCAATGCAGGAGTGATCAACTAACTCAATGCAGAGACGATCAACTAACTCAATGCAGGGGTGATCAACTAACTCAATGCAGGAGTAATCAACTAACTCAATGCAGGAGTAATCAACTAACTCAATGCAGCGGTGATCAATAACTCAATGCAGGGGTGATCAACTAACTCAATGCAGGGATGATCAAATAACTCAATGCAGGAGTGATCAACTAACGCAATGCAGGAGTAATCAACTAACTAAATACAGGGGTGTTCAACTAACTCAATGCAGGAGTAATCAACTAACTCAATGCAGAGACGATCAACTAACTCAATGCAGGGGTGATCAACTAACTCAATGCAGGAGTAATCAACTAACTCAATGCAGGAGTAATCAACTAACTCAATGCAGCGGTGATCAATAACTCAATGCAGGGGTGTTCAACTAACTCAATGCAGGAGTAATCAACTAACTCTATGCAGGAGTAATCAACTCACTCAGCACAGAGATTATCAATTAACTCAGAGCAGGCATTACCAACTAACTCAATACAGAGATGATCAAGTAACTCAATGAAGAGATGGTCAGCCAACTCAATGTGGCGATGGTCAGCTAATTCAATGCAGAGAGAATCAACTGACTCAATGCAGGAGGGATCAACTAACTCAACGCAGGGGTAATCAACTAACTCAATACAGGGATGATCAACTAACTCAATGCAGGAGTGATCAACTAACTCAATGCAGGGATGATCAACTAACTCAATGCAGGAGTGATCAACTAACTCAATCCAGGGGTGATCAACTAACTCAATGCAGGGGTGATTAACTAACTCAATGCAGGAGTAATTAACTAACTCTATGCAGGAGTAATAAACTGACTCAGCACAGAGATGATCAAGTAACTCAATGAAGAGATGGTCAGCTAACTCAATGCAGAGAGAATCAACTGACTCAATGCAGGAGGGATCAACTAACTCAACGCAGGGGTAATCAACTAACTCAATACAGGGATGATCAACTAACTCAATGCAGGGGTGATTAACTAACTCAATGCAGGAGTAATTAACTAACTCTATACAGGAGTAATAAACTGACTCAGCACAGAGATTATCAAGTAACTCAATGAAGAGATGGTCAGCTAACTCAATGCAGAGAGGATCAACTAACTCAGTTCAGCATTTTGCTCTTTTTGCCAAACCAGAATCTTATGGAACAGGGAGATAATGTTTTAAATTAAACAATTTTACCATCATTGTGCAACCAGAGGATTTATAAGGTATCAGTATACCTTTAAACACCCCCTCCAAAAAGTACTTACCGTATATACTCGAGTATAAGCCGACCAGAGTATAAGCTGAGGCACCTATTTTACCACAAAATACTGGGAAAAATGAGTGACTCGAGTATAAGGGTGGGAAATGTGCGGCCCCCTGTGTCCCTCTTGTGCCCTCTGTGTCCCCCTCTTGTGTGCCCTTTTCTTGTGTCCCCCCTCTCTCTCCCCTGTGTCTCTTCACCCCTCTCCCTTCCCTGTGTCTCTGCCCCCCTCTCCCTTCCCTGTGTCTCTTCCCTCCTCTCCCTTCCCTGTGTCTCTTCCCCCCTCTACCTTATCACCCTCCTCAACCCCCCTCCTCATTCTCAACCTCCCTTCTCAACCCCCTTCCTCATTCTCAACCTCCCTCCTCAACCCCACTCCTCATCCTCAACCCCCTCCTCATTCTCAACCCCTCTCCTCATCCTCAACCCCCCTCCTCATTCTAAACCCCCTCCTCAACAACCCTCCTAAACCTCAACCCCCCCATCTTCATCCTCACCCCCCCATCCTCATCCTCAACCCCCCTCTTCATCCTCAACCCCCTCCTCAACCTCCCTCCTCAACCTCAACCCACCTCCTCATCCCCTTCCCTTTGTCTCTTCCCCCTCTCCCTTCCCTGTGTCTCTTCCCTCTCTCCCTTATCACCCTCCTCAACCCCCTCCTCATTCTCAACCTCCCTCCTCAACCCCCCTCCTCATTCTCAACCTCCCTCCTCAACCCCCATCCTCATTCACAACCTCCCTCCTCAACCCCCCTCCTCATCCTCAACCCTCTCCTCAACCCCCTCCTCATTCTCAACCCCCTCCTCATCCTCAACCTCCCTCTTCATTCTAAACCCTCTCCTCAACCTCCCTCCTTAACCTCAACCCCCCCATCCTCATCCTCAACCCCCCCATCCTCAACCCCCCTCTTCATCCTCAACCCCCACCTCATCCTCAACCTCCCTCCTCATCCTCAACCTCCCTCCTCATCCTCCCTCCTCATCCTCCCTCCTCATCCTCAACCTCCCTCCTCATCCTCAACCCCCCTCCTCATTCTAAACCCCCTCCTCAACCTCAACCCCCATCCTCATCCTCAACCCCTCCATCCTCAACCCCCTACTCAACCCCCCTCCTCATCCTAAACCCCCTCCTCAACCTCAACCACCTCCTCATCCACAACCTCCCTCCTCATCCTCAACCTCCCTCCTCAACCCCCTCCCCTCCTCATCCTCAACCCCCTCCTCATTCTAAACTCCCTCCTCATCCACCCTCCTCATCCTCAACCCCCCAATCCTTAACCCCCTCCTCAAACTCCCTCCTCAACCTCAACCCCCCTCCTCATTCTAAACCCCCCTCCTCAACCTCTCTCCTCAGCCCCCCTCCAAAACCTCTCTCCTCAGCCCCCCTCCTCAACCCCAACCCCCCTCCTCAACACCTCATCCTCATCCCCCCATCCTCATCCTCAACCCCCCATCCTAAACCCCCCCATCCTCATCCTAAACCCCCCATACTCATCCTAACCCCCCCGCCATCCTCATCCTAATACCCCCTCCTCACTTTACCCCTCCTTATCCTAAACCCACCTCCTCATTCTACCCCTCTAAATACCGCCCGCTCTCCCTAGCATATACCGGTTGCCGCCGCAGGAAGGAGCGGAGGCCGGAGGAGAAGCTGCAGATGGAGGTAAGTGATGGGGAAAGGGAGAGGGGGAGGTATTTAGAGCGGTAAAGTGAGGAGGGTTTTTTAGAATGAGGAGGGGGGGTTGAGGATGAGTAGGGGGGAGGGAAAGAGACACGGGAGGGTTAGAGAGACACGGGGAGTAGAGAGACACGGGGGGTAGAGAGACACGGGGGCGTTTGAAAGACACGGGGGGGGTTAGAGAGACACAGGGGAATTAGAGAGACACGGCGGGGAGGGTAGAGAGACATGGGGGGGGTTAGAGAGACACGTGTGGGGGGTGTGTATAAGCCGAGGGTGCCCTTTTTAGCCTTAAAAAATGGGCTGAAAAACTCGGCTTATACTCGAGTATATACGGCACTTTATTTTACTCAATATGAAAAATAATTCTAGTAATTTCTAAAATGTATCAAAATCTCCCGATGTGGTTGCATTGGTGGATTAATCTTGTTAAACATGTTGTCGAAAGAATGAAACTTTTTTATTTTTTTACAATTGCTACAAATTCAAAAGCAAGAAGCTTCTGGGAAAGATAGCAAGCTTTATTTAAAGATACATTTTACATTGGTTGTCAACTTTCTTTCCTTTAAGGAAACAAGTATGATTTGCAGTTTAATAAGGTGCATTTTTGACAACCCGACTAACAAACTAAAGGAATTTCTCAGACTTTTAAAAAAGTAAAATAATGTTATTTTATTTTAATACAATGTATCACTGATACATGTCAATTAGATAACCTATATTTGTCAAACAAATGTTCGCTTGGCTGTTACACAGTAGATCATTTGTATCTTTTCTAACAACCATGTAACTTTTCTCTACATCTAGTTTCAAACCATACCTGAAGAACAAAGACCTAACAGCTCTGACTGGTTAGTAACATTCTGAGAGCAATGGGGAATTTTCAGATGGGCAGATAAAATGTAAGTTATCTAACTTTTTAAAGCTTGGTTTGAATTAATGATACATTTTAATAGCTTTCAGAAACCTATAGTATAATGGGTAGATAGGGAGATAAAGAGAGGGAGGGCGAGAGCGGGAGAGAAAGAGATGGGGAAGAGAAAGGGAGAAAGGGAGAGAAAGAGAGTCGGAGAGGAAAAGAAAGAGGGGGATAGAGAGAGGGAAGGGGAGAAAGAGAGGAAGGATAGAGAGGGTTAGTTGAGGGGGAGAAAGAGAGGGAGGGGATGGAGAGGAGAGAAAGAGAGTGGGGGATAGGGGGATAGGGTGAGAGAGAAAGAGAGAGAAGAGAGAGGGATAGAAACATGAAGAGAGAGAGGGAAACCTAGTAAAGCTACCAACAAACTCCACTTACATCTCCAAATGATTCAGCTCTAAACCACTTAAATAAATTCAAACAAGGCAGTCCCTACCATTATGTATGTAACACTGTGCATTGTTCCATTGGCACCTGCAGCTTTTGCACATAAAGTATCTCACAAAAGTCAGTACACCCCTCACATTTTTGTAAATATTTTATCATGTCTTTTCATGTGACAACACTGAGGACATGCCCCTCTGCTACAATGTAAAGTAGTAAGTGTACAGCCTGTATAACAGTGTAAATGTGCTGTCCCCTCAAAATAACTCAACACACAGCCATTAGTCTCTAAAATATTGGAAACAAAAGTGAGTACACCCCTAAGTGGAAATGTTCAAAATGTGAGGGGTGTACTTACTTTTGTGACATACTGTATGTACAAAATGTAAAAGAACTCATCTGGTCTGTACAAACATTAAAAATGATTAACCTTCATAAACACTGCCAAAATATCCTAATTACTCACTGATTATCCTATAACAAACTTTCTTGTTAATGGATTTACTTATGGTTTTCTAGGTGGTCTACTTGTTGTTCCATTTAAATCTTTAGAGTATGAAAATCTAAGATCCGCATTGACTTATCTAGAAGCTGTTAGTGCGTTAATTAAAAAAATATTTATCTAAAAACTATTCAATGACTTCTTGTTCCACCCCACCATTCCCATTATTTAGAATTAATCCTATTAGTCTATTAACCAAAATAAAACCTGGTAAAAAGATCAGTGTTTTGATTACATGGCTGAGGTAATGAATTAGAAATAAATCGGAAACGTTTCAATTTCATGGGATGACCAGTAACTTTCATTTATTCAGATTGTTTCCTTCTAATAGAGTCATTTCCATATAATTCTTCCAAATACTCTAGCATCACCAAAAACAAACTGTAGGTACTACAAATAAATTATAATTACGTTAATTTAGATTGACATGAGATGGGTGTAAGCATTCCCCACGAAGGGTCACCAATTTTATTATTGAGTTTCAGAACAAAACATTTAATTCTAAGGTTAAACATGAGTCAATATGGGGGCTATTACATTTTACAAGGTAAAACTTTTATACCGACCAGAGCTAAAGGTTTTATTTACTGGTAAAGAACATAATGCGCAACTAAGAATTAAGCATGAGATAAGGAATGATTAAAAGATTATTTTTTTTTAAATAAATGGAATAGCACGTCACTCTTTTTGAGTTTCTTGTCTAGTTCACTTTAACCTGATAGAAGTGATTAATTATACCAAAAAAGGAAAGATCAACTCTTTGTTACCACCAGTGGTGGAGATATACATGTAGGTGGTCTAATAATGATCAGACCGCTAAAAATAATTATCTGCCTTTTTCTCCTAATTAGGAATCTCCCTGTTGTTGGCCCTGGAGTTTTGACCTGATGCACCAGCAGTAGCTGGTCACCACCAGAGATAATTTCTACATAGGAATCACCAGTCATTATTTAAATAAGAGAGTAATTGGTTATTCAAACTTCCTTAATCCACTGGGGCCAGTCATCGTCTAATTAGACAAATAAAATATGTGGTAAGAATAAACAAATTATTTTCAAATTTGTCAAAATGTAGATCTAATTCTAAAATCTCTCTGACTTCTAATATTTCTTATCTCAGATTTTATTATTGCTTATTTAAACGTGATCTAAATGAAATGTATAATCATACATTTCCTTTTAGCTTGCAGAGGCAACCATTCATTCAAATTCCACATGAAAAGCCGGAATATAATGAAAATGTAGGAAATCACATAACTCAAGCTCGGCTCATTGCATTTTGCCATTTCCAAATATACAAAGAAAATTTATGACAAATTTATGACAACGCTTGGTATTTATTTACTCAGTATACCATCACATTTCCCCATGCGATATCAATACCAATATGGCTGTTGGTGCTTATTTTCACTATTATCTGCAGTCTTCCAATTTCTAAAAATATCTTTAGAAAAGTCTCATTTAATTAATATTTCCACTTGTGTGAATCATCAGTACAATCTACCCTATACACACCATTCATGCGTAACATAATAAAGGAGAACAAAATACAAATAGTGATACATTGGTGAATAACCACACCAAATCATTAAATATTACAATTTTAGATATAGATATAGATGGTATCTTCAACTGTGATACACTCAAGTGGGATTTGTTTTGGTGGGATTTTTTCTTTACTTACATGCCTGATTGAACAACATATTATTTGGGCATCATTCATATAATAATTACCATCATTCATATCATAATTACCATTACATTCCTTAATAGTTATCCATTTAATTCCAATATTAATACTGTAATTAAAACTGTCTTATACTTGGCCATTTTTGGTTTTCTAAGGCCAGGAGAATTCACAATTTCTAACTCGTTTACAACAAGGCTCATTTGAAAAAGAAAGATATGAGGCGTATTTCAGATCATTACATTTTAACCTTACCCAAGGACAAGATTAATAAAGAAATGTTTTTCTTTTCTTTTTATACAACAGAAAACTATTTGTGTCCTGTTAAAGTGTTGGATGACTTTTAATGCCATTTCCACGTTTCTACTTTCATATTCTATACAATGATCTTCATTAAAAAAATAAAAAATAAAATCAAAACTCTTATTTAAGTAATTCGGTAAAATTGGTGCCGCTACTTACGATTCTAAAAATAAGCCCTGTATATATTTTCAAAAAACTAGGCAGGTGGAAATATGCTTGTTATCCTCGTTACATTCATTATGCTCATAATAAAATTCAGTGTGTATTCAAAAAGCTACCAAATGATCTCTTTGTACAATAAACTTTATTTGGCAGTCATGTTGTTTCAGGAGGATGGCCATCATATCATCAAAATATTGCAATTGTCCCATGTTATTCTATTTTGTTCCATTTTTGCAATGTTAGTCCTCTCAAGTATAAAAGTCCAATTATTCGTTCTGATGTTTTCATGTCTTTTACATCACACACTCCCCTTTTTTTCTTCATATTTACACATGGTTGACCCTCTTACCAGGTTTGCTTCATATTAGCATAATATTTTGAAAAATGTCCAGTCATTCCATTGTGTTTTATTTTATTCCATGTTTGGTACAGAGCCCTGACTATAAATTTAAATAAATACTGTATCTCTCCATTTAAAAGACATGGGTCCACCCCGGGTACTAATGCTGTGCTAGGTCGTGATATCATAGTATACTGATGCCAAGTTTCCTCTCTTTCTCTTCCTTCTTCAAGTGCATCTATGTGTTCTCCTTTGTCTCTCTCTCTTTCACTTCTCTATCTCCTTTCCAAAACATATTTTTCCCATTCATAACATCTAAACTTTCTCTTTACGATTGTTCTCTCCTGTATTTGTCTTCTCATTTTTTCACTCCAATGGTCTACCTAATACCTCTCAACGACACATAGGGCAGAAAGGAAATCTGTGGTGAAATATATACATAATCTCATACTAAACAAGGTATAATGGGTAGAATGGTGATTGATAAAAACTCCACTGATTAATCAGTAAGGATAGAAAAGCTCAGTCTGAGTAGACGTACGTCACATGTTTTCCCCACAGAATAAGACATATAATGGTAATCAGAACAATATACATGTATACTGGTCATGCCTGTGGTTCTAACATCAATCCTTATATAGGTGTAAAGAGTTCATAGTCCCACAATGTCCTGAAGTCTCTTGGTGTGGATGTCACCTCATATTCTCTCCTCAATAAACCCTCTCATCCATTCTTCCATTCTCGCTTTGCATGTACCTGACACTTTCGGACATACTGTATATACCTAAACACATACAATTTTACATGTAGTTGTCCGGTAATTGAACCTAGTAAGGATAAAGGTAGAGGCACAAATAGGGCAACATCAAATGTAAATACAGCACTGATCTTCCATCTATTCCAGTCCTGTATACCCAATCTCTTCCTCTCCTACACCTGCCATTTTAGCCTCTCCTCCTTTTTCTCATTCATTCTATTTTCCACCCCCTTTTGCTATCTTTACCACTCTTTTCAGTCACTCCTCCACCTTTCCTTCTGGTACCTGTAATTTCAATGTCTTTTTTTATATTTAAATATATTTTTTTATATAAATTCTATTTATGAAATTTGCTCAACTCTTTACGAAAAAAGTGAAGACATAACGTAATTAATAAAGAAAAACTGAAATTCTAATATTATAAAATTGAAGCTTATGATGCAAGTTCTCCATTTATTGTGAAGATACATCTGATGCATTGAACTTACGGCATCTCTGGCATTGTGACATCAACCCAACCCATTGTTACAATAATCCACTTGGTTTTCTTTTAATAATTAGTTTATCAAAACAAAACAGTTAAATCCTTTGGACAAATAGCAGCAGGGAAAATCCGGTTGAGAAAACCATGCAGAAGTAACTGTCCTGGAGTCATCATGTCCAGCTCAGTAGTGAGGAGCGAAACGACTCTACCGGTTTGAGACCTGGTCCAGGACGAATCATCTCGTTCTAGATCAGTCATGCTGTAGCTAAACACATCTTAAAGCTACACAATGACACGATGTGTTCCTACAAACAGCCACTTTAGGAAAAAAAGATTTACAAAAACACCATAAAAAAGTTTAAAATGAAAAAAAATGGTCACAAGGAATTCCTTGCAAAAGTTTTTATAAAACCAAAGTTTGTGTATTTTTTGTTGATTGTCTTCAAAAGTAGACAGTATTTCTGTGAGTGTGAACATCCACACTATAGTTTATTTACACACAGTGGGGGGTCTGAGAAACTGTCCTGCAAAACGCGTCAGACAAAGGACGAGAAGCCTGTGACTGGAGTCCTGGAGCCCTGAGGAAGCTGTCCTGTCAGGGTATAAACCCCCCCTGAGCTCTGAGTGACCGTCTGGAAGTACGGCTCTGCTTCACTCCCCTCACACTCTTCGTAAGTATAAGGACTTGAGTGTTGTACGTTCTTCTGCTGTCGCTTCCACGAGTTATAGTAGGAAGGGTCACTCATGTAGTGGTTCACAAAAGAATGCTTAGGGAGATCATCTTCATAATCGGAGTCTGAGAGCTGAAAGGTTAGAGAAGAAAATACTATCAGAGATAAGTCCCAAACATAGCCTTATTCAATTAGCTACTTGCATATGCCTTCAACTCATACATTTGGGGTTGGGTGTTTTTTTTAATAAATGTTTATATGCATTCTATTGACTTAAGAAGTCATTAGTGCCAATAAGTAATATTTGCCGAATATGTAGCAATATTAAGAGTGATTTTAAGTGTGTATAAATTTATGAATTGGGCAATTGAATCGGGCCCAATGTAAGCATAATGCCAGCACTATTGGTCAAGTGACAGCTGTAGCATCAAGGAATGCTGGGGTCAGGGACTGCAGTTACCACATTTTTCAGGCAATGCATTGATTACACAGAAGAACTATTAATTCGTTGTATAAAAAATTTAAAAAAAAATTCCCTCCTGATCCCAGACACCGGCGACCGGACTTCTCCCTGGATCAATACTGCCTCTCTAATTATCCATGATAACCCTGAATTCCCTTTTTAATTAGAAATAAATCCAGTCCCCTTTTAAAGTTATCTATCGAATCCGCTGTCACCACCTCCTCTGGTAGAGAATTCCACAGATTAACCACCCTTACTGTGAAGAACCCTTTTCTTTCTTTAAGGTGGAATCTTTTTACTTCTAACCTCAAGGGATGTCCTCTTGTCAGTTGAAAACCTCTTGGCACAAAAAGCTCCCTTGACAAATCTTTATACTGACCCTGGATGTATTTATCGCCTCTTAGACACCTTAAATTAAAACATATTAAAATGGTCAGTGAATAATGCAGAACTACATCCACCAATAATTTAATGTTACAAGACTTAAATGACCACTGTACTATAATAATAATGATTGTTAAAATGAAAGAACCTGCATACGTATACTTGATTTATAATATTTACATGTTATAATGCTAGTAGCTTTACTGTAAAGCTCTTACTTTTATAGGATTTTGCCTGACCTGCTCAGCTGCTTAGTGCCACCACTTTTTCATAATTAAGGTAGCTGTAGCAGACTTCTTGCTGTGTATCCCAGTTTCTGACTAGTCTAGATCAGACCTCAGATCTACACTATTCCGACAGTCTAAGTTATTTTCTCTTTCTTCTCTCCCTTTGATATCTTCTTACGTTCTTGTCCCCACTATTTATCTATAAAAACGGCATCACTTCTGCACCAAAGCTGTTTGTTATGTCTCCTCCATTTTTATTGGAGTCAATACCTCATTACTATGTGACGGGCTCTTGTTGAGACTCACTTCGGATTCCGAGAGCCCTAGCGGTTTCTCAGTCAGTGCAGTGCTTTCGCTCAGCACTGCTCCATTGTACTTATTGCAGATGTCCTCATCAGAGTAATGAAGTCCCCCGGGACTGGGCCGTGGTGGGGACCTTGGAATAAGAAATAGAGTCAATAATGAAAACATATAACCACATTGCAAATAAAACATGGAGAAAGAGAAGGCGGAGAGTAAAATAGGGACAATAGGAGTAGTAGAGAGGGAAGACAACAAATAAGTCTTGAAAATGTATTCACAATGATGAAGACAGGAGGTCTAAGGCTTGAGAAGATTGTATTTTTTTTTTTTTTATGTTTTGCATACATTTTGGATATCAGCTTTTGGAGTTGGTTTCAGAGCTTCCTGCTCCATAAGTAACTACGGTAAGACAACTGGTTTGGGAATATTGCACCAACGGACTAATGTTCTTTCCAACAGAACATATTGGCTATCAAGTAGTTTTTTACGTGCTGTATGTAGTGGATTCTATTTTTATCATATGGGCTTTAAGATTTTTAATTAGTAAAATCTCAATGGAACGAAACCTACACTGAGTGGACAATAAAGGATGGTTGCGGTGCACCTAAATCGGTTAATCAATTAGTCGAGTGAAACCACAGAGGAAAGTTTCTGTTCATCGTCAGCTTGATGGACTCTTCGTTCTCTAGGACTTTCCTGGTTGTTTGAGTAAAGTGGTACACTAGTGTCCCTAGAAGGAATAAATGTGTTGCAACTCATATAATTCTTTGTAATACCCCATTTAGCTCTATACACCCTTACATATACTCCCCTATATGGGTGCATAAACCCTCTACTTATACTGTCTCCTATCTCACCTTGTCCCATTCTTCTTGCAGAAGGTGTTCTTAACATTGAGATGTCTTCTGTTGAGCTCCAGAGCTGTGAAGGTCCCACTGTCTCGCGTTATAGACTCCTCACCGGTGGAGATGTCCTTCCCTGTATAACAATTTCACTATATTTACCAATTTTATGCATCTTTATTGCATCCATTGTTTTTTCTTCTTGGTTATAATAATAATGATTGCTATTAAAAATGACTATTTATCCTATTACTATTTAAAAGTGCTGATTTAACAAACAGATTTTATTTTTAATAGACTTTTTTTAAAAATCCTCATCACAACAATATTTAGGGATATCTCCAGACGAGTTTTTACATTGGTTCTTTTCAATGTGAACCATTACATACTACTTTGTTGGGATGCAAATGTGTTGCCTTATCGGAGTTATACACATGATTAGACAGTAACACGTTTCCTTACCTGTGCTGCAGAACCCATATCTATGGTTTTGTCCATATATGACCAGAGCAAAAACCAGTAGAAGAATTAAGATGATACTGGACAGGGCGATGACCACAAGGAACCACCAGTGCTCATAGAAAGATGTCTCTGCCTGGGCTGTGAGAACACAGAGACAAAGATTACAAGAGGAAGCCTAAGGCAATATAAATATATTCCAATTTCACTGCAATTTAATACAGAAGTAAAGTCCTCAGCTGTACAGTCCAATTACAGAGGGAGCTATAAGTGTGAACCTTTTGTGGAGCTTGGATGGCACTAGAATGATACTAAATGTCCAGATTTTTAGTTGACCAATTTAGGAGGTTATGGTCCATTTATTTTGTAGATTTACTGTGGAAGCTATATATTCAGGATAGACTGCAGTGGCCATGGGGGAATCTATACAATACCTCACAAAATATCTAAAATGAATAAGTTGCATCCAAGGTAGATATAAGATTCAATGTTGTGTTGATGGGTCGTGAGCAGAGCCTGCTGGGTTGCTATGATAAATGAGACTGTAGAGATTTGTAAGATTATGGTCACTCCACTTGTGAAAGATATGTTTGATTAGCTCAGGAGTAATGGAGGAATAATTATGTATTGCTGTCATGAGGGCTTTAGGAGTGGTAAGGCAAATTTGTAGCGTGAATGGGCTCAGTCTTTTTTTCACTGAATGGGAGGTATTAACCCGCCTGGCGGTATGATTATGTCAGTATTTAGAATGTTAAAGCAGTACATAAAAAAATACTGACCTTATCATACCGCCCTTTCCCCCTTATCCTCCTCCCTTTCCCCCTTATCCTCCTCCTCCTCCCTTTCCCCCCTTCCCTCTTCCTCACTTCCCCCCTCTCCAATCACCTCCCTCTCCCCCTTCCCCTCCTCCTTTTCCACCTTATCCTCCTCGATCCTTATCATCCTCCGCCTCCCTCCTTCCCCCTTTCTCATCCTCCCTTGCCCCCCTTATCATCCTCCCTTGCCCGCTTTATCATCCTCCTCTTCCTCCTCCTTCCCCCTAACTCCTTCTCACTTCCCCCTCTCCAATTCCTCTCCATATGCCAGTCAGTGAAGTGACCGGCATATGCTAATGACGGACGTCACAAGCGGTCAGTTCAGGAGGTTAGGGGGAAGGAGGAGGATGATCGGGGGGAGGAGGAGGAAGATGATCAGGGGGAGGAGGATGATAACGGGGGGAGGAGGATGGAGGAGGAGGAAGGGTGTGCTGAGGGGACCCAGGCAATTTTGGCAGCACTGGGCCCCCTGCAGTAACCCCGAGCATGACTCGGGGTTACTGATTTAAGAAGAGTAAATTAACCCAAAGCCACGCTCGGGATTACCGCTTAAGTGATTAAAGGACTAGTGGAAACTGTGCTTTAACTGATCCCATCTTGGTTTCCTATGGTTGGTTAGTTTAGGAGAGTTGTGCTGCATCCTAATACATTATTTTTTATGGATAGATCCCCATCGGACCTTTGCAAATGCATGGCTTACTTGGAGTATTGTGACATTTTGTTTCCCATATAAATAAAAAAAAAACTGTTTAACATATGTTATGTCTTTGGTTTGATGGATTGAGTGCATAATCGATTTGTAAAGGTAAAAAACTCAATTTTAGCTTAATATTATGAAATGCCTGATCCGTTTGTATGGGTCTAGGGAAAAATAGTTCAAACCATTGCAATTCATTTTTATTTTTAATATTTATATTGATCAGAGAGATGAGATTATAGTTTATAAAACATTGAGTGTCTTCATCAGATTTGGAAATTATGATTCAGTTGGAATAAGTTGGTTCATTGGAAATGAGGTTATTTCATTATATGGTCAGACAATTAAGTATGAGGCAAGGAGTCATTTCATTTTTTTCATAATACAGGGCAAAGACCTTTGCTCAATTTTAAACTTGACAATCAGCCCTATTAAATTAGAAGCCCGCATCGGCATCGGGAAGCCTGCAAGGGCTGCGGCTTGAAATTCGTCGGTGTTATATAGCTATTAAATTAGAACATGCCGCGAGTTACGGGCTTGAGACGCAAACCCATAAACCATTTTTCGAACGTTGGATGCACGGCCGTGAACATGATCAATTAGTCAAACCCGTACTTACAGGTTTTGTTGGAGCCAATGGCAACAGAGATCGTCATAATTATATCACTGAAAAATGGAGGTTGGATTTCAAAGTCTTACGGGCTTCAATTACGAGTTGCGACCGGACCCACATTCCAGAATATTGATAAAGCCGTAAATATGATATTCTAGTACATGTGAGTTCCATTATATGTATTAACACATTTATTGCCGTGATCGAACACGGAATTTAAACATGAAAAATATTATTTTATATTGCCGATTTGCGAGCTTCAGAATGTGGTGCTATTTATTGTAAGACCTACCATCACTTTCCCTTCTATAAGTACAGTAGTGTGTCGATATTTGCATTTACAGTGCTACGCATAGGACTTTAACCCACTAGTGGGTCCTCTCTGGTACCCGTTGCCTTTTTGGCTCAATTAATAGCGTGATTGGAAAGTAACAGTTACGAGCTTGACAGATTAAAGGATTTGCGGGTGCACAGTTAAAATTTCCTTGCCCCGTAGCCTTTTCTCGACAGTGCATTGCTTTACGGGGCCAATTTAATAGCCGCAAGGCTTGGAGTCTATGTTACGGGATACGGATTCCAAGGTTGGGGAAATTTAATAGGGCTGAATGTGTCTACTATTTCTTCCAGTTTCATCTGCAAGAGCTATTTGGGACAAATTCATTCTTAGAAATGTTGGAATTCATTTTTAACTGTATTTGAGACGTTGGTAAGGATTTGTAGGGGTGCTCTGATGTTTGTGATCTTATTTTCTCGGTGTGTCTGCTGCAAACATTATGCTAAAAGGTGGCCTGTGCTGTTAGCTTTGGCAAAGGAAATTATCCTGGTCCGACTAATAAATTTTTTTCTATTTAATACTGCAAGTATCAGTAATTGAGTCTTCAAAGTCTGACTTGTTTCCGCTTAAGAATGTCAGATGCAACTCCTAGGTCTATATGTTTCAAGTGGTATAGTTTATTTGTGAGGTAAATATAAAGTTGATTTTTTTCTCGTTTTTGATGGGGCGCCTCTCCAACAAATTAGCTCTCCCTGGGCTTTGCATAGCCAGGGAGAGGACTAGCATGGGGAGAGGACTAGCATGGGGGGAGGACAAGCATGGGGAGAGGACTAGCCTGGGTGGAGGACTAGCATGGGGAGAGAACTAGCATGGGGGGAGAACTAGCATGGGGGGGAGAACTAGCATGGGGAGAGGACTAGCATGGGGAGAGGACTAGCATGGGGAGAGGACTAGCCTGGGGAGAGGACTAGCCTGGGGAGAGGACTAGCATGGGGGGAGGACTAGCATGGGGAGAGGACTAGCATGGGGAGAGGACTAGCATGGGGAGAGATCTAGCATGGAGGGAGGACTAGCCTGGGGGAGGACTAGCATGGGGGTAGGACTAGCATGGGGGGATGACTAACCTGGGGAGAGGACTAGCATGGGGGGAGGACTAGCCTGGGGGGAGGACTAGCCTGGGGGGAGGACTAGCATGGGGGGAGGACTAACCTGGGGAGAGGACTAGCATGGGGAGAGAACTAGCCTGGGGGGAGGACTAGCATGGGGGGAGGACTAGCATGGGGGGAGGACTAGCATGGGGGAGGACTAGCATGGGGGGATGACTAGCATGGGGGGAGGACTAACCTGGGGAGAGGACAAGCATGGGGGGAGGACAAGCATGGGGGGAGGACTAGCATGGGGGGAGGACTAGCATGGGGAGAGGACTAGCGTGGGGGGAGGACTAGCATGGAAAAAATGTTGTAGTACCTGTTATATGGAAGGTTGCCTCACTCAGGCTCTGAGTGAACACAATGTCACACCACCAGCTAGCATCTGTAATTCTATTATAATTCAGATAGTGAGTTTGGCAAGATGTCAGGGCTCTTATTGATGGGAGTATAGTTGAAATGCTGAGGTATAACATGTGTATGGATGTGGTTCCATGCAGATACCAATGAAAGACCATTCCTTAAAAAAATGTTGCCAGGTTGTTACACTATCATGTGTTGGAGGTTTGCAGCCTGCCTATATCATGGTTGCTTTGTAATCGTCCCTGGAAATTAGGTGACTTTTTGTATTGTGGTGTTAAGATCCTGGATATTTCTAGTAAATGCACTGAAACCAGTGATTTATTTGCAATCTTGTAGCTTACCCAGTTTTAGCATAAAACAGACAATAGAGTGCAACAATATGTCCAAACAGTTTTTTTAGACATGTGTGAAGCCAAGGAATCGAACCCAGGTCGCATCAGTGAAAGCACCGAATCCTAACCACTGGAGCACCAGGGAACCCATATATATATATTCATTGGTCTATCAATGTCTTTTGCAGTTTGATGTTCTGATACATAGAACATCTTGTGCTTTTGTGTTGTCATTTAGGGCACCCAAGTGTTCTTTTTGGAAGAGAATGCCTCTTTGGCTATAAAGTATTGGATGGGATTCAGAAAGTGCTTCACTCTCCTCGGAATTTGAGGATGAGGAGGTCTAGTATTTTGTTGGGGTTTTATTTGACTTATATTTTTGTGATTTAAAGAAATCTAGTTGATCTTTCTTGCTTTCCAACTTCTTTTCAATTTTGGACATTATGAAATATTGGATTGTAAACAGTAGGTCATGTTTGGGGCTCCTTAGTTTGTGGGGGGGGGGGGAGGATCAAGTCAAAATGACTCCTCTGGGGCATAAAGAAATATTCAGGCGGTATAGTCCCCTGGTGGTCCAATGGTTAGGAGTCAATGTTTTCACCGCTGTGACCTTGGTTTGATTCAGGGAACCAAGAGGTCACACTACCCTGAAGCCATACAGGGTTTTTGATGACCACCTAATACCAGGAGCTGTATGCTGTGGCCCACTGGAGAAGGAACATGCAACCCACTCCAGCATAGTATCTTTGCCACGAATACCAAGTGGATCCATATAGTGCGTTGTGATCCATGAGGTCACAGAGAGTTGGACACCTCTGAACGCGACAAACACGTAGTCCTTACAATTTATAGTATTCAAGTGGTATATATAATAGACCGAGTACCTAGAATATTTGCAGAGAGGGATACACATTAAATCTAGTGAACCAAACAAGGATGCAGTTGATAAGAAAATAACTTTATTTATTGCAATCTGGTCTTGCTGGTGTTTCATTTATAACACGTTCCTTAAGATGATCCAAGGAATATGTAAGTGGGTGGAACCTTTGGATTTTGGTCTCAGCTACCAGAATTAAGATGGTAACCACTGCAGTTCAAACTGGTCAGATAAACAAAGTTCTGTGAAAAATAGCATGTGGGACTCAAGTGAACAAATTATATGAGATGGGTATGTGGTCCTGTGCTATCTCTGAACATCGAGCTTCCCAGTAGTTGATGATGCCCTGTGGTTCAGCGCCTCTGGTTTGAGTTCTGGATACAGATGAAGAAGAGATTCCTGTTGTAGCTGCAATCTAAACCTAGTACAGGGGGCAAAACAATGGGGCCCAGGGTGCCAATGGTGGTCTCTAGAGCTGCTCAATGAGCGAGGACACCAGTGGCAATGGGAGATTCAGTCCTTTTTGGTTTGGATTGGGAGCTTGGTTTTGCCTCAACGCGCAGCAAATGTTTCTTAAACTGCCTATAAATTAAGATGACCAAGGTGCGAAAAGATTCATACAAGTGTCTAGTTTATTTAGGGGTATAAGGTTTGTTGTTTAAATAGGAGATTTTGATTAAATAATAGACACCGAAACATATCTACTCTATTAGTTATGTCTTACTGTGGGATTTGCTTGTAACAAAATGATCATCTCTCCGAGATAACAGAAATATTGTGCTTCGTTTAATCATTTAATTAATGATTATAACATGAATGAGCTGGCACAGAAAATGCAATCATAGGATTCATTAGTAGGCTATATTTTACTAATCAAGAAACCCTAGCAGAACATAAACAAACAGCAACCAAAGGAATGGTTTCATTAATGTTACTGTCTGTGAGCTCTCTTATTTTGTAGTTATGGAGAGTATTTTCTGCTGTAAGTGTTTAGTTTGGAGGAGCATTTACGTGAAAGCTCAGTGACCCTGACGTTCAGTAATACCTAGATTTAAATTATACCACTTCCATAGAGGAATGTATATACATTATGCGATGATAAATCTCCCAGGATAGCTGAGTGCAGATGGGTATCCAGAAGAGTATCCTGTAAGGCACCCAGGGCCTCATTCAAATTCCATTTGGCCAATTGAATAGGGCTCTATATAAGCACATAGCAATTTTTTTACAGAGGTTTTTAGTTAGTGAACTTCTACCCAAAAGCAAGGTCTTCACTAAGTAAAAACTTCTGTAAAAATTATACTCTGAACTTATATAGAGCCCTATTCAATTGGCCAAATCGCATTTGAATGAGGCCCCTGCTTACTCTCAATACTCCATGAGATTATTCATTATGATCATAAATGAACAATAATTATAGAATTTCAAAGGATCTTTATCATAATGGACTAAGATGGGGTGTTTGCACCAACAGTCCCAACAATCCACCCCTGTGCAAGGGGAGGAATGTATATACATTATGCGATGATAAATCTCCCAGGACAGCAATATATAGTAGAAATATAGAGGCACAGAGCTGAGTGCAGATGAGTATCCTGAAGAGTATCCTGTAAGGCACTCAGGGCCTCATTCAAATGCGATTTGGCCAATTGAATAGGGCTCTATATAAGCACAGAGCATTTTTTTTACAGGGGTTTTTAGTTAGTGAACTTCTACCCAAAAACAAGGTTTTCACTAACTAAAAACTTCTGTAAAAATTCTACTCTGTACTTATAGAGCCCTATTCAATTGGCCAAATCGCATTTGAATGAGGCCCCTAGTCTGCTTACTCTCAATACTCCATGAGCTTATTCATTATGAACAATAATTATATAATTTCAAAGGATCTTTATCATAATGGACTAAGATGGGGTGTTTGCACCAACAGTCCCAACAATCCACCCCTGTGCAAGGGGACGAAAATTAT
Source organism: Discoglossus pictus (assembly GCA_027410445.1). NCBI lineage: Eukaryota > Metazoa > Chordata > Amphibia > Anura > Alytidae > Discoglossus > Discoglossus pictus. The sequence goes on from CM050172.1 coordinate 93,839,669, forward strand.
AAAAATGTACTCTGTTCTTCTCGACCTTCATTGTGTCTGGCTCATCTTAACCCTCCTGTGCCCAGATCTAATTTACTGAGAGCAATTCCAATACTCTATGGTCTCATTTACCCCAATGCACTGTCCAAGTTTATCTTCTGTCCCATTCTCTATTCTATCCTTGAACCATCTAACCAATAAAATGATCCAGATGATCGGAATTAAAATACATGGCTGTAACCCAAATTCATCTCTGTTTTCATGGTTCATTAGAAAATAAAATTGAATTTTGTGATTTTGGGTGTCATTTTATGTATTTTTGGGCTTCGATGGTCTAAGCATTTTCTTTCCTGCTATAGAGAATTTGTTGCCTGCTATGCTGTCATTCATCCTTCTCACCCCATGTCACGTCTAGTCCATCCATGTGCTGTTCTGCTCTCCTCTACATTCCCGTGCCCTGCTACAACCTCCTCTGCTCTTCTCCATCCTACTGTGAAGTGCTCCATCATTCACAATTCATGTATTCTCCTCTTTTCTACCACCCTGTGCCCTTTCATGCTCTCTCCTACTTGTGTCTTGTTCTCCACTCATCTACCTTTCCTTAACCATTTTTGTGCCCCGCCTTGTCGTTCTCTACACTTCTGTGCCCTGCTCATCTTAACCCACATGTACCCTTATCTACTATCCTTCATCAGGCTGGGTCTTACTCTGAACACCTTGGAACTGAGAGTTGGGGTGGCTTAGGTGTTCTCCTAAGGGCTTGTGAGATATGAATCCAAACTGGACACAGACACTCACTGATTTCATACAATATTAGATCTGTGATTTTATATTACAATAAGAATAACAGGATAACCTATTATTTCAACAACTGACTAATATTTTAATTCAGAAAACAATATTTCAAGTTAGTTTACTGAATCTATAGTAATAAAATGATGACTCTAGGAGCAACATGTTACACTTCCTGGGGAAATACAGGAGAATTTCCTGTATAGACATTATTAAACCAATTGGATCATTTTGCATTCAGGACAATGATGCTAACCCAAAGTTTCTTTCTGCTGTGATAGTTTAATGTAAGTTTTCTAAGGTTGAGGTCTCTCATTTGTCATACAAAACCCAACAGAGCCATCTGACCCATGTAGTATGTTCATAGAGAGTTCTATGTGGCTGATGGGTTTGGTGATATCTCTCCAACTCCTATGTTATTCTATGTAATCTCTTCGATAAGTAAAAGCACTCATCTTAGTGATCTTCCTTAAAAAAATATTATTCACCATCCTTACCTCCATGTTAACAATCCCATACTCTGAATCCCAATATGCTAATAGATTTAATGGATACTTTCACTTGTCTGAAAAGCTCTCAGAGAAACAGCATATTCCTTTCTCTCAACTCTAGTCTCCAAATACTCCCCCAACCACCATCTTTAATCTGCCCATGACTTATGTCTGGCTTCATCCACCTTCACACACACCCACATAAAAATTTAAGACAGAGCCTCGTTTAGTGGTATTCCTTTCCTCTCATTATTATATGTTCTTCTAAGTTTTACAGTTTCGTGACACATTTTCTAAGAAAGACGCATTATCTAAAGCTCCCAGTAAGCCTCTTATCTGTGTGTGATTTTAGCTAGATGTATATCCAAAAACACAAGCATGTGGGTCCACACCAGATTCCCAAAGCTTCCTGCCACTTTGTATCGTGCAACGGGTCCGGACAGGAGCAAATGAGAAGAAAACTCATCACCCAGGGAATGCAGTGTTTAAAATGTGATATTTAAAATGCATGATATATTCTTCAGTGTCCATCTAAATGTTCTGACAAAAACATCAAACACCTAAAGCCAATGGAAAACGTCTGCCCTAGCTGGCTCTGACCTCTTCTTGATAAACCACCCTACTTACTAATGACATCCAGCAAGCAGTACACTCCAATTGAGCTACACCTCCCAACCACCTTCTTGACCATATATAGGTAAGTTGGCACCAGGGCTCTTTATGGCAGTATATATCCTTACAATAAGTATCTCCTGATATGCCAAGTATTCTCCAAGCCTGTATATGCTACAAAATATATTGGCTCTTTACATCTAAATAATAGTAAATTATTTGTGATTGTTTTTTTTTTATAATCAGAGCTTTCTCCAGTATTCAGACAATTCCCACCTGATACAGCAGCAGAAGCTGCACTTGGTTCTCCATAGCCCATTGCATTTATTGCCACCACACGAAATTCATAGTTGATGCCTGGTCGTAACTGGTCCAGACTGATTGTGCATGATGTAGCTCCTCTGGGGATGTCCCTCACAAAAATGTCCCAGAGACCTTCATCTGAGGAGGAACAAAAGAAGATAATCATTGTACTACACTGTTACATAGATAGTGATCCGGTCCTGACTGCGGTTCCTAGGCTCTCTAACCAGCTCTCCAACGAGCCAAGCGTGCTGCTGCAGCTCTCTGGCGTGTGACGTCACTCGTCCGTGACGCCACCTAGCGATCACACAACCACGAAAGTCTGAATCACCCACTAGTGGGCGATAGGGACCAGGTTGACTTCCACTGGGCTAGCCAATGTCAGATGAATTGAGCCTTACTATATTCACTCACATATATTTTAAAATGTATAATGGCACACAATATCCTAAATGTATACACTATGAGATCTGTAATCTGTATTCAGTTAAAATAAAGTTAAATAGACACAAAAAGGGTATTAGTTACTACAGGAATGTAAAGAAAATATATAAAAATAAAAAAAATGGCAAATGGTTTTAATTAGAACCTCTTTAAGTGGAAAAACCTTCAAATTATATAGAAGCTAGATTTGTTTTATGTATAGCTGAAAGATCCTCCATCTGAGTTAATTGCCTTTAGGAACATCAATTAAGATTATATATATATATATATATATATATATATATAGGCCGATAACATTTAAGGAGCCAGACAACGGTTCTAGCAGCCTTGAAGGAAGCCCTTCTTAAAGAAATAGGGCCCTATTAAATTCGCGGATTTTGAGTTCCTGTAGCCCGTAAAGTAGCCTGCAAAAGTTACGGCTATTAAATTGGCCTCTTTTAGCTACCCGAAAACGATCTGCGGGTAACAGGCGGAAAACCCAGATGGGTCGCCAAAATTTGAACTCCGTCCCAGCTAAGCCTTTGATCTTTCAAGCTCATAAATGTTACAACCGCAAATCCCTATTAAATTGCTACAATTCCCCAAAGACGCACTGGCGTTCAAATCTGTAGACAGCAAATAGAGACAAAAATCCTACGTGTACTAGAGAGGACCCGCAGGGGGGTTAAAGTCTTGTCCATAGCACTGTAAAAGCAAAAATAAACACACTACTGTATTTTAAATTAAAGAGAAATTGATGTAATGTATTAATATTAATAGCACAATACTCTCAAGCCCGCAAATCAACAATAAAAACTAATTTATTTAATATTTAATTTCCGTGTTATATTGATCCCGGCAATCAATGTGTTAATATATATAAGAGAACTTGCATGGACTAGAATATCATATTTATTGATTATTTCATATTGCATTATTTCTGGGAATCGGGCCCGATCGCAAATTGTACTTCAAACCCGTAAGTGATTGAAATCTAACCTCCATTTTTTCTGTGACGTAATGATGACGATCTCTTTTACTATTGGCTCCGTCTAAACCCTTAATCATGTTCACGGCCGCAAATGGAACCTGCGGACACATGGTTTACGGATTTGCATGTCGGCCACGTGTGTTGCGGTCTTGTATTATTTAATCGCTCTGTAACTCCGCCAAATTTCAAGCAAATTTAATAGGGCCCATAGTATATCTTGGAAAAATATTTAGGAGAAGTAAACATTTTGGAAGCTCTGGCTCCAAGGTCCCTGGGGAATTTATATATAGTGCATGAAAAGGCACCACATCTGGACAACAGTACTACTGATTCCAGAGATCTGAAAGCTCAATCTGTCATCTACGATATGAAATGATAATTCATATGAGGTACATATCGATTAATGCCTATATGTAACTTGATGTCCTTCCATTCAAACATTTAATGCAATATACGCTAACATCACAGTTAGATATTTCCTTCCTTACTTCCCTCACACAAATATATTGATCAGAATGTAAACATAGGACATTGCGCATATATATATATATATATATATATATATAAATATAAATATTTATATTTTCCTGTATAAATATAATTCCTACCCCTGTGTGCTTGGTGGTGATCACAAGAAGTCCCGGAGAAAAGTAGGAGGAACGGCTACCTCTGGACCATGTGCACTCCATCAGAATACATACTGTTACCAAATCCAACATCATGGCCAACCCATGCAGCCCATCCTGATTCCCTCTGTTCACTCACTTTCTGTAGGCTTGCAGTTTCTGTCTTATTAGGACTTGACCGGAACAATTAATTTCTCTTATCACATTGATGAAAGATATGAGAGACCTATTATCTGTTTGGGCTCATTTTCCACATTTAAAGGTTTCGTATCTGTTCTCTCGCAACTGGAAAAGTGAGCAGCAGATGGCAGGGATGTTCTGTGTTTGAATATGTTTTGATAACTCTCCCAACATGCACCTAGGCTGAGATAACTCTCCCATCATGCATTTAGGTTATGGAACCTGTAAAAATTGTTCACTTGGCATGAAACCTAGGATTAGCAAAGCCTTGCAACATGTACTTTAGGTGAGGGAGCTTCCCTTGGCATGTATTTAGGATAAATAACATGCCATTCCTTTATCTCTAATGTCTACATGTAAAGAATGATGGATCCTTCCATCCACATGTAAAGTATACTTCAACTTGCAGAGTCTCCTGCTTATTTTATCTTAAGTCTATTTGCAGGATCTACAAGATTTCCTCTATGTACACACTCCCAAAATCTGCCAAGCCAACATGTTTAGTCTCCTGAATATCCAGTGTCCATCTAGAGTTGCCTTGATTTATTTTGTCCATATTGTATCTTCTATGTTTTGTTGGTCTATGTGTATGTCTTGGACCTATGCCAGTTAGCTCACTCTTTTGTCTTGAATCTCTGGCATTTATATAACTCTTAGAAATTCTCAATCACAGCCTGATCTTCAGTGCTTCCTGCTTGTCTTGACCACTGTTCTGTATGGCCATAAACTGAACCTCCACTAATAGGTTATGTATTTTTGACCAATCTGCGGTTCCTGGCATCCAGATTCTAACATATACTGTATGAACGTGAAACCTGAACGTGAACGTTGATGGTATAAAATCCCTACTTAAGAGACCAAGCCTAGGGTTACCTTTGCTTATACTCCATTTTCTCTCCTTACACATCCCATCTCTTTTAGGCTTCATGTAAATTTAGGATTTTCTGTTTAAGACCTACCTGAAGGACGAGCTTCAATTAGAAAGCCGGTGGTTGGCCTCTCACCAGATGGACCCTCAGACCATTGAAGAGTGAGACTTGATGAAGATTTGCTGACAGAAACTTGCTGAGGAGAGCCAGGAGAACCTGGAAATGAGAAAAGATCTAAGAAAGTTACTTTTATATGGAAGAATACACTATGAGAAATGTGAATAAATAAAGAAAATATATGGAACTGCTTGTACTGATCTATATTTAAGGTGCAAGGGCTAAAATAAAATATTCTTTTTCTGTGGCTTTCTGTGGTCAATTATGGAAAAGCTGCAATTCAAATAAGAGATTTTCGGAGTTCTTCTACAGCCATCTGCAAGTGTCAGCTCTAACATATATGCTCCTTGTACCATATATACTACTGGTAGTGCTGAATATAGACTTCATGGGCCCATTCAATTGCCCAATTCGAAAATTTATACACACTTAATATATTGCTACATATTCTGCAAATATTACTTATTGGCACTAATGAATTCTTAAATCAATAGAATGCATATAAACATTTATCAAAAAAAACACCCAAAGCCAAATTCATGAGTTCAAGGCATTTGCAAGTAGCTAATTGAATATGGCGACATATGTTTTACCTTCCCTACAAGTACTTGTTCATGTAAAAACAACATATGTTTACCAGGACTTACTTCCCAATTGGTATACTTTATCCATTTTCTAAGCCAGTTTGTTATAGAGGGTTTTATGGTAAGTTGTGCTAACCTACTTATAGAATCTAATGCTATTAATATTATTAATATTTGTTATAAGCACTTAAATATATATGGGAAATCAATCAAGCATTTATTTTGCTAGGAGGAGCCATGCAAGAATGTGAAAGAAACTGATTGCCTAAAACTGATTATTAACTAAATAGCGGAGACGTAGAAAACTCAATATTCATTCCAAAATGGTAAGCATCATGACCAATGTATATATAAGAAAAGTCGGTCCAAGAGCCACAATCCTTAAGTGCGTTGTTTGAAATGAGTTATTTGTATATAATATAAAAAACATTCAACCTAAGGAATTAAAATAAGAATTTTTGCACATTTTAACCTTTTACAGATATGGATGATTTGAGTCTTTATGAGCTACAATAACAAGAAAAAAATATATAAAAATGATAAAATAAAGAAGAGCACAAGATATATGTGTTAACATTAGTGAGTAACAACAGAAATAAACAAGACCAAACAAAATAAAAGTGTAGATTTGAAAGTAAAATTGGGGTCAAATATTATATGTTGCAATGGTGCCAACATTAGTCTGGGGTAACAATAAATTGTTTAGTAGTTTCAATATACATATAAATAATTTATATTATACAAAAATATGTTTGTAATTTGATCAGTTAGGCATATTGAAATACAATTATTGGGTAAAACATTTTGAAGGTTTTTATACTACCGGTATTTTAATTGTTATATATTAAAATATAAACTTGAATAGGCTGCAATAGGGATTGACTTGAGGGGTAAGGATAGGGCTAAGTATTTGTTGGTTAAAGCTATTTTAGCAGTTGAGCATATAACATACTCCCATTAGACCATCTGGTAGCCCTAACACAAATACTTTGAATGTTACTCTAATCACCAACATATTAACACAGATACAATTAAATAAAACAGTGTTGTATCAATTATAGAAACACTATGTCTTAAGAACAAAGCAAACCTGAAATAACAAGATATATTTCCTGGGATACTGAACAAGACATCTCTATAGTGTCCAGTGCTTATCTTCTTTAAAGGACAAAAGTTGCCATATGTGTTCCACACCATCAGTTAGAGAGTGGAAAATCATGTGGGAAATGTGTTTACATTTTTAAAATTGATCCAGAATTGACTTAGATATTGTCATTGTAGTTTTTACCTTGAGGCCCTCCCACAAGAATCTGCATAAATAATAAGACTGTAGTCTGTAACTGTTTCACATTATATTCTAGATTTACACTGCCTTTATAAGCAGAGGTTGTTGGTGTAGTGTTAACTGCTTTAAAAAAAAATACATTTTTCATTGGTAAGTCATAGGATTGATTCCTGTGCCTCTCACTTTTTTTTAAATCTCACTAATGTACTTATTTACTCATATATGTCAATTGTGTGTGTAAATTTAAGTGGGAGACATTGTAATAGAACCAATGACAACATTTTGTGACACTGCACATTTACCACTACATCAACACAGTAAGTATAAAAGTAAACACCCCTGTTAAAATGTCAGGTTTCTGTGCTGTAAAAAAATGAGACAAAGATAAACCATTTCAGAACTTTTTCCACCTTTAATGTGACCTATAAACTGTACAACTCAATTGAAAAACAAACTGAAATCTTTTAGGTGGAGGAAAAAAAAATAAAAAAAATAATGCAGTTGCATAAGTCTGCACACCCTCTTATAACTGGGGATGTAGCTGTGTTCAGAATTAAGCAATCACATTCCAAATCATGTTAAATAGGAGTCCGCATACACCTGCTATCATTTAAAATGGCTCTGATTAACCTCAAATAATGTTCAGCTGCTCTAGTTGGTCTTTCCTGAAATGTTCTTAGTCGCATCCCACAGCAAAAGCCATGGTCCACAGAGAGCTTCCAAAGCATCAGAGGGATCTCATTGTTAAAAGGTATCAGTCAGGAGAAGGGTACAAAAGAATTTCCAAGGCATTAGATATACCATGGAACACAGTGAAGACAGTCATCATCAAGTGGAGAAAATATGGCACAACAGTGACATTACCAAGAACTGGAGCTCCCTCCAAAATTGATGAAAAGACGAGAAGAAAACTGGTCTGGGAGGCTACCAAGAGGCCTACCGCAACATTAAAGGAGCTGCAGGAATATCTGGCAAGCACTGACTGTGTGGTACATGTGACAACAATCTCCTGTATTTTTCATATGTCTGGGCTATGGGGTAGAGTGGCAAGACAAAAGCCTTTTCTTATGAAGAAAAACATCCAAGTCAGGCTACATTTTGCAAAAACACATCTGAAGTCTCCCAAAAGCATGTGGCAAAAGGTGTTATGGTCTGATGAAACCAAGGTTGAACTTTTTGGCCATAATTCCAAAAGATATTTTTGGCGCAAAAACAACACTGCACATCACCAAAAGAACACTATACCCACAGTGAAGCATGGTGGTGGCAGCATCATGCTTTGGGGCTGTTTTTCTTAAGCTGGAACTGGGGTCTTAGTTAAGATAGAGGGAATTATGAACAGTTCCAAATACCAGTCAATATTGGCACAAAACCTTCAGGCTTCTGCTAGAAAGCTGAACATGAAGAGGAACTTCATCTTTCAGCATGACAACGACCCAAAGCATACATCCAAATCAACAAAGGAATGGCTTCACCAGAAGAAGATTCAAGTTTTGGAATGGCCCAGCCAGAGCCCAGACCTGAATCCGATTGAAAATCTGTGGGGTGATCTGAAGAGGACTGTGCACAGGAGATGCCCTCGCAATCTGACAGATTTGGAGTGTTTTTGCAAAGAAGAGTGGGCAAATCTTGCCAAGTCAAAATGTGCCATGCTGATAGACTCATACCCAAAAAGACTGAGTGCTGTAATAAAATCAAAAGGTGCTTCAGCAAAGTATTAGTTCTTCCCTCTACCTAAAAGATTTCAGTTTGTTTTTCAATTGAGTTGTACAGTTTATAGGTCACATTAAAGGTGGAAAAAGTTCTAAAATGATTTATCTTTGTCTCATTTTTTTACAGCACAGAAACCTGACATTTTAACAGGGGTGTGTAGACTTTTTATATCCGCTGTATATATATATATATATAAATATAATTATTTCAAAATAAACACAAAATCAACAGTTACTTTAAATTAACAAATACCTTTTTATATAACCTAAAGGACACATTTCTGTAAAGGGAATAAAAATAGTCTTAATGGGGTTTTGAGCCTAGGACCATCACCATCACAGACTGTACACAGCCTGTATGCTTACCTACTGTTTTACACTAGCTAGTAAAATATAATAGGATAATTACAAATCATGTATCCACTAAATCATCCAAAGCCTCTACACCTGATTCTAATGAATATCCATTACATCCCATGTGGTAAAGAGTTTATTACTCACTCAGGCAGAGACCACATACTAAAATAGCCTGACTTCTACATCAATTCAGCATCAATTTTATAAAGGAAAAAACCTTTCCCCATGCTTTTTCACTTTCTAACTAATAGGGGAAAATCACAAACGGTGACTTTTCTGTAATTTAATATACCAAACATAAAGCCTAACATGAGCTACTTATATGTCCCATGCGATGATTGTAAGATGGATATGTGAGTAACAAGGCCGATGAGGAATACCATCTTATAAAAAGCTACTGAAATTTAACAACAACAAAAAAATAACAGTCATTATGTTTATTTTCTTTGCTGTGGTTTAATTTATATTTTTTTACTTTAGATTTATATTTTAATTGCTGAACAAAATGTAGTTATAGTTTTTCTATATCTAAATGTAATTATTTCTATATTGTGTTTCAAGTGGTTCCATTTTTGAGTATGAGTTATGTATGCCATTTGTCTTATTTTAAATGATCACAAATACCGTTTCTGCTTGTACCATCCGTGAGAAGAATTTTTCCTAGTAATTGCTATATAAGTGAATATTGCTAAGATACAACATAAGTGCTTTAAAAATGTAAAGTGCATGCATTTGAACTGTTTTCTCTACAGTGTCTATAATTTGCACATTAAGAGAACATGATAATAAAATAATATATATATATATATATATATATATATATATATATATATATATATATATATTGCAAACGCTGTAATTGTTGGAAGCAGGAATAGTTGTTTGAAACATTGATTACAGTACTGTAACATCTCAGATGTGTTGTTACCTTCAGGAGGTCCTGCTGTGATGTTGGCCTGGAGTTCTGGACCATAGCTGATAGTCCTGGCCTGAACCTGGAAACTGTAGGTGACCCCTTTAGTTAGATCTCGAACCTTCAGCCAACGTTGCTGATTCCCCTTTATATCGACAGTCACCACCTTACTGACCCCTAGAGAGTCAATGAGAGGCCACAGATTAATCTCACTGATAATAAAGAACATGGTTTCAGAGTTGAGTGTTTTCTTCCAGGAGCGGGACTGACTTTTGATAATAGTCAATTATATATAGACATACACTAACACACAGACATACTAACATGCACACTACACTCTGTCTCAGGGTTAATTCTGTACTCTAAGATAAGTTATCTCTCTCCCCACATACAGTCACTTACTAAAACATGCTGATTGCATGTGAGAAACATCTCCAAAAAACATCCTTTTCTCTCAAAAACAATCAAAATCCTAATTCATTTACTGATCATTTTTTGCATTGACTACTACAACTCACTCCTGACCTACGGTTCGCTTACTAGACTCTACCCACTTCAAGCCATCTTAAATTCCTCTGCGAGGCACATATATCTAACCAGCCTTTTCTTGTTTACGCTCCACTCTGACAATCCCTTCATTGGCTTCTCATACGATCTAGAATAAGGCTCTAAATCTGACACTCACCTACAGAGCCCTCAACAACACCGCACCCTCTTAGATATCAGATCAAATCTCCAGATACTCCCCTAACTGCCCCTTTCACTTTTCCCATGACATACGTTTCTTGTCACCTGTCATGACCTCCTCATACTCTCGTCATCACCTCCGCTCACTCTCCAAGACTTTTCTTGCGCAGCCCCCACCTTGCGGAACGTGCGCAGCCCACAATAATCCTTTAATTAAATGGTTCAAATGTAAGAGCACCTGCTAGCTACTTCCTGCTCCTCTTCTCTACTAGACACCTTGACTGCTGCCTCAAATCCCTGTCCACCAACCAACTACAAAATCGCTTACTCTAAATCTCTAAGCTCTCTGCTTAAAAACTCTTGCCTCTTATATCAAATCCCTGGCTCCTTGTTTTACATCTCAAGACTTCTGTTTTAAATCTCCTGGCCCTGTCCATTGATCTGCCCGCTCATCCAATCACGTGTTGCAAATACAAGGAAGGATGTCATACGCAGATATATTACTAGCCTCTTATCAAAATTCAAAATGGTAAAAGCCCTACAACATAATTTCCTGCCACCAGAGCTAAATCTTTAGACCGACTATTAAAAAAATGTATTTAAACCTACCTAAATTCCTGCCCTTTACTCCAAATACATGTTCCCATGTCTCAAATGCCTGGCGCACTATGACAAAATCCACATGTCACTACCACAGTACAATGGCCTTGATTAAATTGAGCTATTGTTGTTTACGGGAGCCTGTAACGTAGCCCGTAATCTAATTTGCGTCTTTTTACGAGCCGCAAACGATCAACAGGTTACAGGCTGAAAATCCCTGTGGTTGTCAAAATCGTAACTTACAACCCATCTAAGCCTTTGATCTTGCAAGCCCGCAAGAGTTACAATCGCAAAGCCCTATTCAATTGCTACAATTCTTCAAGCCCGCAAATTTTCTCACACCCGTAAATGTCAAATGTAGAATAAAATCCTACGGGTAACAGATAGGACTCGCAAGGGGGTTAAACACCTGTTTGTAGCACTGTAAATACAAATAAAAAATCAATACTGCACTTTAAAAGACGGGGAAAGCGATGAAAGACATTAGAATGAATTGCACAACAATCTCAAGCGTGCAAAGATTATTTTTCCGTGTCATATCAATCTCGGGAATCAATCAGTTAAAACATATCAGGCCACCCAGATGTACTAGAACATTTCCTTCATTCATTTTTATTATTTTGTTCATTGCGGGATTGCGAGCCTGATCGCATATCGGCCCCCTAAACGCTAATTGACTGACATGTAACCTCCATGTTTTACTGATGTAATGATGGCGGTCTCATTTTCTATTGGCTGTTTCTAAATCAGGAGTTACGGCCTTGCTTAATTGATCATGTTCACGCCCTGAAATGCTACATATGATTGCATGGTTTAGGGTTTCGGCTTTTGGCTTGTTCAATTGACACGCTCTGTAATTGTAGCAAATCTCAAGCCCGCAGACATCCAGCCTGTATAACGTAATCTGCGGGCTTGCAATTAAATAAGGCCAAATATATCTGCCATAATTACTCATCTCTCGAACAATAAACTGCCCATTACTGGTCAAATCTCCTGCTTTGCGAAAAAATCTCCATCCTCCTGCCTCCACACCGTGGCCCCTTGACAAACATAGATAGGGGAACATGCCGAGCAGATACCAGTATAGCGCGAGACAATAACGCATTGTATCACTGAGCAGATTGCAATGCACATAAAATGATGGCCAAGCAGCAGATTGCTGGGCAAACCACGGACAGATGCACAGAAGGCAAAACAAGACTATTACTGGAATAAAATGTTCCTAATATGAGGAACATATAAGAAATCCTCACAGCCGGCATATTGTGATCCAAAAACGGCTGTGCAATTATACAGCACAATTTCTTACAAAGGATTCAGCATGGCCCTCATCACCATGAGGTCGGTGTCCGACTCACTAATATTCTATTAAAGCACAGACGTTTCAGCTCAGTAATGTAGCCAGACCAATCAGGGTGACAGAGTGTCGAGGGCTGACACTTTATCTCATCTTTCTGTCACTCCAACCTCCAAGCCCAGTCATTACAAGCCCAATGTCAAGATGGCAAAGAGACTCACCCTGTCTCACATAACCACCTAACAATTCATTTCTTGCTTAAAAGACACTGGGTTGAGCAATATAAATGTCTTGGGGATGCTCACCAAGCACAGGAGCCAGGGGCTCGTACACCACTCGGTAACCTTGCAGAATCCCGTTGGCTGCCAGAGGTTCCCCCCAGGTCACATTCAAGGTAGTTGAAGTAATTTCAGAGAAAGCCAGAAATCCAGGAGTACTTGGAGCTATAAAAAGACAAAATGAGATGTATTATATCTATTACATGAAAATGTCCTGTGATAGAGAGAGCTTGATCCGAAGCATGAGCAAATGGTCATCAGGTCGCAAGTGGGCAATCAAGAACACATATATCAAACAAATCAAACCACAAAAAAACAAGATTCCCATCTGCAAATAATTCCGCCATACCTGCCTGCTGAGTAGTGCCCTGGACGGGGTCACTTTTTGGCCCATCGCCTGCGGCATTGAAGGCAGAGACACTGACAGAGTATCTGGTGTAGCTGGTCAGGTTTTTTAACTTGAATGTGGTTTCGGGTAAAAAGAGAACTTTTTCTTTTTCGCTCTGATTGAGGTTATTTGTCTCCCACACGTAAATCTGTTAAGAAGAGAAGATTATTGAACGGGATTATGGATGGTGTTGTCGGAGCCGTCACACATTTGTATCATAAATTTTCTTTGGAAGCAGAGACAGAAGACAGACCATTTTTTTTTTTTTTTTCAGAAATCTCTTAAAAGAGAAAATTCTATAACTCTGAACTAGCACAGGTCTACGTGGGATAATTAAAGAAGACAGTATGGATTTACCATTATTAACTGTTCTGGAGACAGTAAAACCTGAGTCAAGAATGTTGAAGAAACAAGAGGAAGAAATGGTGGAATTCAGGGCTTTGTGTATGAATATAGGATCAAATAACCCAGAAGTAACTGAGCCTAAAGATCGTACATGTGATGGACATAGACAAACTAAATTACATGACAAAAAGATCATACTGGTGGAAGACACCTAATGATATATGTGTATGGGCACAAAAATAAGATAGATATGGATAATGGGCAGAAAAATAAGATACAAGTAGCCGCATTAAATTCGGGGTACGTGTTAAAATGTAGCCCGTAACGTTGAGAGTAGGACTTACGGCTATTAAATTAGCCCAGTATACGTCCCAGCAGGTGACTTTCGGGGTAAGCCGCAGGACAGGCCAAAAAATGCCTATGGGATGTTAACGTGGAGCTACTATTAAATTGCAACAAAGTCACCCGCAGGACGTGAACGTGAAACTTTGAAGCCCGCAATACTTTGATCTGTCAAGCCCGTAACCACTACATTGACAATCATGCTATTAAATTGCAACAAAGTCACCCGCAGGACGTGAACGTGGAACTTTGCAGCCCGCAAATCCTTTGATCTGTCAAGCCCGTAACCAATACAATTACAATCATGCTATTAAATTGCAACAAAGTCACCCGCAAGCTAGCCCGTAACATGCAAATGGAACCCAAAGCTCAACGTGTGCTGGAGAGGACTCGCAAGGGGATGAAGACCAATACGTAGCCCCGTAAATGCAAATAAAAACACACTACTGTTCTAAGGAAAGTGATGTTAGGTTTTAAAATTAATAGCACAACATTGTCAAGCTCGCAAATCGGCCTCAAAAAATACTTCAGTTTATGTTTAATTTTATATCGATCATGGCAATCAATGTGTTAATACATATAATTTAACTCACATGTAATAGAATATCATATTTACGGCTTTATTAATATTGCATTATTATGGAATGTGGTTCCGATTGCAACTTGTAATTGACTTTGAAACCTATCCTCTCCTTTTTCAGTGACGTAACGCTAACGATCTCTTTTTCCATTGGCTGAACTCGTAAATACGCTCTACACTAATTGATCGTCCACAAGGCCGCAAATCCAACATTCTATGAACCAGCTACGATTTGCGTCTCAAGCCCGTAGCTCGCAGCCCATTCTAGTTTAATAGCAACGTAACGAGGCCAAATTTCAAGCCTGCAGCCGTTGCAAACTTCACGTTGGGTTTACGTTCCTCGAATTTAATAGGGCTGTAAGTGGACTTAGGTGGGAGGGATGGGCTCAGAGGTGTGAGACGCAAGGTAGTAAGAGTAAACACAATTGACAGAGGTGAAAGCCACAACATAGACACAGATGAAAAACAATAGGTGAGACACAAAAGGTGAGAGATATACAAGATGGGAATAGCTAGGTAAAAGATGAACACAGTGAGAGTCACTCCTAATTTTCTCACACTTGCATAGTATGTATGTTTCATTAAACTTCATAAAAATAAAGATTAGAGAACACTAATGTTCAAAAGACCACAAGCACAGTTGATCAATAAGAAAACAAGTGATAGATCGTTCATAGCAAAGATCTGACTTAATAACTGAGCCGCCACCTTCCACAAAAAATCATAAACACATTTGAAGGAAAAAAAATTTTGGACAATAACATTCTTACAACAATGTAAAAATAAACAACATCTCACTGTAAAGGTTAAGAAAAACAGCAGTCGCAAAAGAAACCAATTCCTACAATCAGTTATCACCCACAAGTCAATCTGTCGCTGCCTCAGCAACATCACCATGTATCAACAAAATGTGAAGACTTCCATTTCTTACTCCATAATTCATTAGCACAAAGCTGTGTCCCTTATTCTTCTCCCTCTGTATTTTCTATCAGTAAATCAGTCACCCCCATGTCTGTGTCCCTACTCCTCACCTCCATTCCCTCTATACATTTAGCAGTATATGAGCCCCCTCCATGTCTGTGTCGGTACTCCTCATCTCCACTCCCTCTATACATTTAGCAGTATATGAGCCACTTCCATGTCTGTGTCCCTACTCCTCACCTCCACTCCCTCTATACATTTAGCAGTATATGAGCCCCCTCCATGTCTGTGTCGGTACTCCTCATCTCCACTCCCTCTATACATTTAGCAGTATATGAGCCACTTCCATGTCTGTGTCCCTACTCCTCACCTCCACTCCCTCTATACATTTAGCAGTATATGAGCCACCTCCATGTCTGTGTCGGTACTCCTCACCTCCACTCCCTCTATACATTTTAGCAGTATATGAGCCACCTCCATGTCTGTGTCGGTACTCCTCAACTCCACTCTCTCTATACATTTAGCAGTATATGAGCCACCTCCATGTCTGTGTCGGTACTCCTCACCTCCACTCCCTCTATACATTTTAGCAGTATATGAGCCACCTCCATGTCTGTGTCGGTACTCCTCAACTCCACTCCCCCTATACATTTTAGCAGTATATGAGCCACCTCCATGTCTGTGTCGGTACTCCTCACCTCCACTCCCTCTATACATTTTAGCAGTATATGAGGCACCTCCATGTCTGTGTCGGTACTCCTCAACTCCACTCTCTCTATACATTTAGCAGTATATGAGCCACCTCCATGTCTGTGTCGGTACTCCTCATCTCCACTCCCTCTATACATTTAGCAGTATATGAGTCACCTCCATGTCTGTGTCCCTACCACTCACCTCCTCTCCCTCTATACATTTATCAGTATATGAGTCACTTCTATGTCTGTGTCGGTACTCCTCATCTCCACTCCCTCTATACATTTAGCAGTATATGAGTCACCTCCATGTCTGTGTCCCTACTCCTCACCCTCACTCCCTCTATACATTTAGCAGTATATGAGCCACCTCCATATCTGTGTCGGTACTCCTCATCTCCACTCCCTCTATACATTTTAGCAGTATATGAGCCACCTCCATGTCTGTGTCGGTACTCCTCAACTCCACTCCCCCTATACATTTTAGCAGTATATGAGCCACCTCCATGTCTGTGTCGGTACTCCTCACCTCCACTCCCTCTATACATTTTAGCAGTATATGAGCCACCTCCATGTCTGTGTCGGTACTCCTCATCTCCACTCCCTCTATACATTTAGCAGTATATGAGCCACTTCCATGTCTGTGTCCCTACTCCTCATCTCCACTCCCTCTATACATTTTAGCAGTATATGAGCCACCTCCATGTCTGTGTCGGTACTCCTCAACTCCACTCCCCCTATACATTTTAACAGTATATGAGCCACCTCCATGTCTGTGTCGGTACTCCTCACCTCCACTCCCTCTATACATTTTAGCAGTATATGAGCCACCTCCATGTCTGTGTCGGTACTCCTCAACTCCACTCTCTCTATACATTTAGCAGTATA
The DNA here is from genome assembly GCA_027410445.1 of Discoglossus pictus. Lineage (NCBI taxonomy): Eukaryota > Metazoa > Chordata > Amphibia > Anura > Alytidae > Discoglossus > Discoglossus pictus. Next base: position 93,856,921 of record CM050172.1, read on the forward strand.
TGAGCCACCTCCATGTCTGTGTCGGTACTCCTCACCTCCACTCTCTCTATACATTTAGCAGTATATGAGCCACCTCCATGTCTGTGTCGGTACTCCTCACCTCCACTCCCTCTATACATTTTAGCAGTATATGAGCCACCTCCATGTCTGTGTCCCTACTCCTCATCTCCACTCCCTCTATACATTTAGCAGTATATGAGCCACCTCCATGTCTGTGTCCCTACTCCTCATCTCCACTCCCTCTATACATTTAGCAGTATATGAGTCACCTCCATGTCTGTGTCCCTACTCCTCACCTCCACTCTCTCTATACATTTAGCAGTATATGAGTCACCTCCATGTCTGTGTCGGTACTCCTCACCTCCACTCCCTCTATACATTTAGCAGTATATGAGCCACCTCCATGTCTGTGTCCCTACTCCTCACCATCACTCTCTCTATACATTTAGCAGTATATGAGTCACCTCCATGTCTGTGTCCCTACTCCTCACCTCCACTCCCTCTATACATTTAGCATTATATGAGCCCCCTCCATGTCTGTGTCCCTACTCCTCACCCTCACTCCCTCTATACATTTAGCAGTATATGAGTCACCTCCATGTCTGTGTCGGTACTCCTTATCTCCACTCCCTCTATACATTTAGCAGTATATGAGTCACCTCCATGTCTGTGTCCCTACTCCTCACCTCCACTCCCTCTATACATTTAGCAGTATATGAGCCACCTCCATGTCTGTGTCCCTACTCCTCACCTCCACTCCCTCTATACATTTAGCAGTATATGAGTCACCTCCATGTCTGTGTCCTTACTCCTCATCTCCACTCCCTCTATACATTTAGCAGTATATGAGTCACCTCCATGTCTGTGTCCCTACTCCTCATCTCAGCTCCCTCTATACATTTAGCAGTATATGAGCCACCTCCATGTCTGTGTCCCTACTCCTCACCATCACTCTCTCTATACATTTAGCAGTATATGAGTCACCTCCATGTCTGTGTCCCTACTCCTCATCTCCACTCCCTCTATACATTTAGCAGTATATGAGTCACCTCCATGTCTGTGTCCTTACTCCTCATCTCCACTCCCTCTATACATTTAGCAGTATATGAGTCACCTCCATGTCTGTGTCCTTACTCCTCATCTCCACTCCCTCTATACATTTAGCAGTATATGAGCCACCTCCATGTCTGTGTCGGTACTCCTCACCTCCACTCCCTCTATACATTTAGCAGTATATGAGCCACCCCCATGTCTGTGTCCCTACTCCTCACCTCCACTCCCTCTATACATTTTAGCAGTATATGAGCCACCTCCATGTCTGTGTCCCTACTCCTCACCTCCTCTCTCTCTATACATTTTAGCAGTATATGAGTCACCTCCATGTCTGTGTCCCTACTCCTCATCTCCACTCCCTCTATACATTTAGCAGTATATGAGTCACCTCCATGTCTGTGTCCTTACTCCTCATCTCCACTCCCTCTATACATTTAGCAGTATCTGAGCCACCTCCATGTCTGTGTCCCTACTCCTCACCATCACTCCCTCTATACATTTAGCAGTATATGAGTCACCTCCATGTCTGTGTCGGTACTCCTCACCTCCACTCTCTCTATACATTTAGCAGTATATGAGCCACCCCCATGTCTGTGTCCCTACTCCTCACCTCCACTCCCTCTATACATTTTAGCAGTATATGAGTCACCCCCATGTCTGTGTCCCTACTCCTCACCTCCACTCCCTCTATACATTTAGCAGTATATGAGTCACCTCCATGTCTGTGTCCCTACTCCTCACCTCCACTCCCTCTATACATTTAGCAGTATATGAGTCACCTCCATGTCTGTGTCCCTACTCCTCACCTCCACTCCCTCTATACATTTAGCAGTATATGAGCCACTTCCATGTCTGTGTCCCTACTCCTCACCTCCACTCCCTCTATACATTTAGCAGTATATGAGCCACCTCCATGTCTGTGTCCCTACTCCTCACCTCCACTCCCTCTATACATTTTAGCAGTATATGAGCCACCTCCATGTCTGTGTCCCTACTCCTCATCTCCACTCCCTCTATACATTTTAGCAGTATATGAGTCACCTCCATGTCTGTGTCCCTACTCCGCACCTCCACTCCCTCTATACATTTTAGAAGTATATGAGCCACCTCCATGTCTGTGTCTGTACTCCTCACCTCCACTCCCTCTATACATTTTAGAAGTATATGAGCCACCTCCATGTCTGTGTCCCTACTCCTCACCTCCACTCCCTCTATACATTTAGCAGTATATGAGTCACCTCCATGTCTGTATCCCTACTCCTCACCTCCACTCCCTCTATACATTTTAGAAGTATATGAGCCACCTCCATGTCTGTGTCTGTACTCCTCACCTCCACTCCCTCTATACATTTTAGCAGTATATGAGCCACCTCCATGTCTGTGTCGGTACTCCTCATCTCCACTCCCTCTATACATTTAGCAGTATATAAGCCACCTCCATGTCTGTGTCCCTACTCCTCACCTCCACTCCCTCTATACATTTTAGCAGTACATGAGCCACCTCCATGTCTGTGCCCCTACTCCTCACCATCACTCTCTCTATACATTTAGCAGTATATGAGCCACCTCCATGTCTGTGTCCCTACTCCTCACCTCCACTCTCTCTATACATTTAGCAGTATATGAGTCACCTCCATGTCTGTGTCCCTACTCCTCACCTCCACTCCCTCTATACATTTAGCAGTATATGAGTCACCTCCATGTCTGTGTCCCTACTCCTCACCCTCACTCCCTCTATACATTTAGCAGTATATGAGTCACCTCCATGTCTGTGTCCCTACTCCTCACCCTCACTCTCTCTATACATTTAGCAGTATATGAGCCACCTCCATGTCTGTGTCCCTACGCCTCACCTCCTCTCCCTCTATACATTTAGCAGTATATGAGCCACCTCCATGTCTGTGTCCCTACTCCTCACCTCCACTCCCTCTATACATTTAGCAGTATATGAGCCACCTCCATGTCTGTGTCAGTACTCCTCATCTCCACTCCCTCTATACATTTAGCAGTATATGAGCCACTTCCATGTCTGTGTCGGTACTCCTCACCTCCACTCCCTCTATACATTTTAGCAGTATATGAACCACGTCCATGTCTGTGTCCCTACTCCTCACCTCCACTCCCTCTATACATTTAGCAGTATATGAGCCACGTCCATGTCTGTGTCCCTACTCCTCACCTCCACTCCCTCTATACATTTAGCAGTATATGAGCCACCTCCATGTCTGTGCCCCTACTCCTCACCTCCACTCCCTCTATACATTTAGCAGTATATGAGCCACTTCCATGTCTGTGTCCCTACTCCTCACCTTACTCTCTCTATACATTTAGCAGTATATGAGCCACCTCCATGTCTGTGTCCCTACTCCTCACCCTCACTCTCTGTATACATTTAGCAGTATATGAGTCACCCCCATGTCTGTGTCCCTACTCCTCACCTCCACTCCCTCTATACATTTAGCAGTATATGAGTCACCTCCATGTCTGTGCCCCTACTCCTCACCTCCACTCCCTCTATACATTTAGCAGTATATGAGCCACTTCCATGTCTGTGTCCCTACTCCTCACCTTACTCTCTCTATACATTTAGCAGTATATGAGCCACCTCCATGTCTGTGTCCCTACTCCTCACCCTCACTCTCTGTATACATTTAGCAGTATATGAGTCACCTCCATGTCTGTGTCCCTACTCCTCACCTCCACTCCCTCTATACATTTAGCAGTATATGAACCACGTCCATGTCTGTGTCCCTACTCCTGGTCTCACTCCCTAGTAGGATAGTCCCAGATTAACGTCTTCTACTCCCACACAAGATGTATTTTGTCTCCATCACTGTCTTCTTCTGGTTTGGGCACAATCACAGTGTTGAATGTGTGTGATTGCTTAAATAAGAGGGTGTAGTTGAGACAGGGGTCACCACTGAATAACTATTATAGGGACAATATATTTGAAAGTACATAAAATTGCTTACTATTATTTACGGTTGGTGTCCCATTTCTCCCAATAGACGGGTCACCCCTGAGACCCTTGCTATGGCTGTGATATTTCAAGCACCGTCTTTGTCCCTATGACACTTCTCTGTCTTTGCTGTAAGATTATTCTGTATATATGTCTGCCTTATGGCCTTTATGTGTCCGGACTCCAAAATGGTGCCAGGGCTACTCCCCATGATCTTGCTGTGTCTATAACCCGTGAGCCTGCTGTGTCCGATGTCCTTTTTGAATTAGTTAAAGGAATTCAGTCCTACTTGTCCATTATAATCTAAACAAGACACCATTAGAAAAGCTTAAATGGATATTGAAATACTTTTTTGTTGCATCCAATGAAGCCCTTAAAGCAGAAAAAAACTAATTTACGGGTTTAATTGACCCGGGTGCTTGCCCCTGTCAGGCAATGGGCAACAATATAGATGATGTACTTGTTTGCCAATGAAATCTACAGACATATGTATGGTGTTTGCACTTCCTGATAGTTTCAATGAAGTTTAAACAAGTTTTACTTAATGTTTTTGCCTTAAAGCATTAAAAAATAAATTTAGTTCCATGTCCCTTTAATACTGAAGTTGGTCCGGTACCTTGTATCCTTGTATAATGCCGTTTTGGCTCTCAGCCGGTGGAGGATCCCAAGTGACTTCCATCTGGCTTGCTGTTAGTGAGATTACTTGGATGTTCTTTGGGGGCAACCCTGGAGCTAGCAAAGAGAAAGTAATTGATCATTTAACAATTCAACTAATTATTATGATTTAACAATGATGGTTAGTATAAAAAATATGAGTGTGAAGGACATGTGTGTAGGAACCTGTTGAATAACTGAATAACATGAGCTGTACCCCCCCCCCCCCCCCCACCCCCCAATATTTTTTTCTGCTTCCTACACTTATGGTGGAGGACATATTTAGAAACTCAAGGTACTATAATGTTGACATATTCTGAGATTGGGTGGACAGAATTCTGTATATGAGCAGCTTTCAGATATGGTCAGTACATTTAGACTGGGTTGGTACTCATAGAATTGTATATATGTGGATTATGAATTGCAAAAAGACTGGATGGGACATACGAATTCCTGAGTCTTTAAGATAGAAACCTCAGGAGATGCTGGTGTGTAAGCTCCTTGGTTTCTAATAAGGACACCAAATAACATATATACCGTATTTATCAGAGTATAACACGCACTTTTTCTCCCTGAAAATAGGGGGCAAATGATGTGTGCGTGTTCCTCATTCTCAACCCCCTCCTCAACCATCCTCCTCAACCTAAACGCCCCTCCTTGATCTACACCCCCCTCCTCATTCTAAACCCCCCTAAATACCTCCCCCTCTCCCTTTACCCTCACTTACCTGCTTATGCTCCGGCCTCCGCTCCTTCTTGACCCGGCGCGCATGTGACGTCACATGCGCGCCACGCCATTAGCATATACCGGGTGCCGGCACCCGGTATATGCAAATGGCGTGACGTCACATGCGCGCCCCGGGTCAAGAAGGAGGTCAGAGCAGAAGCAGGTAAGTGAGGGGAAAGGGAGAGGGGGAGGTATTTAGGGGGGTTTAGGTTGAGGAGGGGGGTTTAGGTTGAGGAGGGGGGTTGAGGAGGGAGGTTGAGGAGGGAGGTTGAGGAGGGGGTTGAGGATGAGGAGGGGGGTTAAGGATGAGGAGGGGGGTTGAGGAGGGGGTTGAGGATGGGGGGGTTGAGGATAAGGAGGGAGGTTGAGGATGAGGAGGGAGGTTGAGGTGCGTGTTATACGCCAGTGCGTGTTATACGCCGATAAATACGGTAAATATGTGTCATACTAGGACAAATGCTTGTACATAGAAATGCAATGCTTCATCCTGGACAGACGGATCAGGAAACGTAAAGATAAATCCTCCAACTTTCAATCATGACCTTTTGTTCGTGCATTTCTCTTTTTCTGAAAGACGTCTTCCACCTGAACTTTATTAAATCCTTTGATATTTCTGAAGGTTTCTATCGTTCACCCCTTGCCCCTCTGTCCTTTAAGCTTTGCATAGTAAGGTCAGGAAATGTTCCTTACATATTTTATCTTTTAGTCTATGTACCATTTTAGACACTCTTATTTGAATTGTTTCTAATGTATTAGACATGTGTGAGAGACACTATGGGCCCTATTCTATTGACCAATTTGTACATTTATACACACTTGAAACTGCTCTTAATATTGCCACATATTCTATTAGCTACTTGCAATCCGATTATGAGTTCCCCCCCCACAATCATTATGGGCCAACCAAAGACGCAAGTTCAGACTTAGAACTCCATTGGTTTTAGCACAGCTTGAATATTACGAGCTCTAAAAAATTTAAATTACACAATTTTTTTTCTGTCAAAAATATTGCGAGTATTAAATAGGACTCACAAGGGCTTTTTCAAACACTTATTAGAGCTGTAACAGCAATTAAACGTACAATATGGTACGTTAAACGAATGGACAGGCATTGAAACACATTAGAATTAATTGCACAATAGACTCAAACCAACATATTCGTTTTACATATTATTTCTGAGTAACATTGATCCCAGGACTCAAGGGGTTAATACATATCATGAAAACCACATGGACTAGAACAGATGCTCTAATACATTTTATAGATTCCTAGATTGCGAGTACGGTAAATATTACTTATTGTCACTAATTCATTTTGCAGATTATGTGTAACTTCCATGTTTTACTGACGTCATGATGACGGTCTCATTTACTATTGGCTGTGTCTAAGAAGTAAATTATTGGCTTGCTTAAATATTGTTAGATCATATGATCACGACCCCTGAAGGGTTTACGAGCTCAGGCATAAGGAGGTAAATTGTGAGATTGTGTCAATAGAATCTAATCATCTAATCATTTAGAGAAAAAAACACCTGCAGCCAAAATGACAAGTTATAGGCATTTCCAAGCTTCTAATAGAATAGGGCCCTATGGGCCTCAATCAATTCAGGTCCGTAACTCGATCGCAAGTAGCCGATTTCCTGCGATCAATCAAATCGAATTGAATGACCTCCAAGCCCGTAACCCGTTATTCAAGCCTGTAGGACTTCAATGAAATATGGAGGTTGGATTACAAAGTACTACGGGCTTGGAGGTTGAAGCCCATAGGACTTTGGACGAAAATGAAACATGAAATAAAATATTATAATTTGGCGATGTGCGAGCTTGTGAATGTTGTGCTTTTAATTCTCATGTCACCCATTGTGTTCCCCGTCATTTACAGTGCGGGATTGATTTTATATTTGCTTTTAAAGTGCTCCGATTTGTAAGGATTCCTTTTGTGAGACCTCCTTGGACCCAGTAACCTGTGGTTCGGGTTTAGCCATTTGTGGGCTTGACGGAGGGGAAATAGGAGCAATTGAATAGCGATTTGTGATTTTAGCGGTTGCAACTGTTGCAGCCATGAAAGGTCAAAGGCTTTGAGGGAAGCAACTTCGATTTGACGAATCGCGATGGATGGCAGCTTGCAGCAAGTAACTCGATCGGAGCCCGCGAACGGAAGGTAATTGAATATCAAAGTAGCTTGCGACCTCCATTAGCGAGCCTGGATCTCTAAAATGTTTGTAGAGCAGTCATCTCTGAATATGTATGGAAACATGTGGTTACTCTACAGTACCCAAGACAGGAACATCAGGGTGGATACAAGGATGAGTTTATAGTAGTTAAAGACACTTGTCATAGGGCCTCATTCAATTGCTATTTGGCCAATTGAATAGGGCTCTATATAAGCACATATTTTTTTTTTACAGAAGCTTTTAGTTACTAAAGACCTTGATTTTGGATAAAAGATTTCTGTAAAAAAAATATGCTATGTGCTTATATAGAGCCCTATTCAATAGGGCAAATTGCAATTGAATGAGGCCCATAGACACAAATATAATATTACATTTTTATTTATATTTTTGGATCACAGGAAAAAGTATAGAGATAGAAATGTTATATATATATATATATATATATATATATATATATTTGCAGTATAATAAAATATTTCACTAGTCACTATTTTAACCCTTTACTTGCTTAATAGTATTACATTCAATTCAGCTTTTCAGTAGTAGTGCTAGTCTTTTGTTTGCACTGGCGTAGAGGGGTTAAAGAACGGCAAAAGTCGCCATATGTGTCATCAGTTAGAGGGTGGAAAATCAAATGGAAAATTTGTTCACGTTCTTTAAAATTGACCAAGAATTGACTTAGATATTGTCATTTTAGTTGAGCCCTTGAAATCCTCCCACAAGAATCTGCATAAATAGTATAAATAATAGGGCAGCAAACTGTTACTGTTACACTTTGTATTATAGATTTACACCACGAATGAGAGCAGTGTGGTGGTGTACTGGTACGTATTCTGTTTTATAGATTTTTTTTCATTGGTAAGTCATAGATTAGATTCCCCTGCCTTCCACTTGTTGTTTTTTTTTTGTTTAACTAATGTATTTTTGATATATTTATATATATCGTAAGAGTATTAATAAATATATTAGTAAATTAAAAAACAAGTGGAATACATTGATTTCGATTTTCTTTGAAAATTAAGTATAAAAGTTAAACTATATATATATTGAATAATTATGTGAACTCGTTAGTTGAAATTACAGATTTAGTAATAAAAAATATCAGTCTTTGTGGAGATTTGAATCCAAGACCATTACATCACAGGCTTAGACTTAACCGCTGTCAAATTCAAAGTCTCTACATCTCTATTGATCGTAACTCCATGAATGCAGCATTCATTTTAAAAAGGAAAACACTTTTTCCAGATGCTCTTTTACCGTCCATATAACGGTGTAGAGCACATATGTGACTTTTGTGGCAATCAATATTTTGTAAATACCTTGCATTGCCGTGCTTTCCCCTGCTTCTAACATTAAATCTACATGTCCTTCACACTCATGGAAACCCTGCCTAGAAAACTGCCCTTGGAGCCATGCACGTGGATTCATTGGAGTTGTTATTATTTTGTCTGTAGTTGATATAATTTCTTATTAACAAAGATTTCACCTCCCAACATGCTACGTACATAAGTGAGGCGTGTTGTGATGAGCTATAGAGGAGCTTTGTTATTCCTATCCCCAAGTTGTGGTAATTCCTACAGGGAATTGAGAGCCCTGCGATGAGTGTACGGGCCGCTCATTGCAGGGTTTCTTAACCTGCAAGTTTGTGCTTGGGAATGCCATGTGCCTCTTTCCACCATCTCCCCCTGTCCCTTTCCTGTGTGTTTCTCCTCTGTGTGTCTGCTGAATGCTTGCGTGTTACACGCTGACTGCCGTTTGTTTTATTTTTAAAGTCCCGCATGCCTGTCGTTGTTCGTGTGTGTTACTGTCTTTGCCGTTGTGTATTTTCTAAGTCCTGCATGCCTGGCTTTGCTCAGACTCGTTTTCATCCTGTTTCATATTTTTTAAGTTTTTCGTCCGCAATTTTTTTTCTTGCTTAGCTGAATTTCGAGTGGCGAAAAACGCCAAATATGGCTCAAAATCGCTTGCAACCTCACTCCAAGGCTTCATTCTTCTCCCCCTGTGCCATGTTTTTATTATTATTTAGCTTGTTTTTCGTGGTTTTGCAGGCTACGTGCTTCAACTGCTCGCCTCGCTTTGCAAAGGTCATTGCAGCTCATTGGAGCCTAAGTCCCACAACCTTCAACTGCTCACCTCGCTTCGCTCACCTTGCAGCCTAAGTCCTGCACGCAACTTAGTCCCGCATGCACGGCTCGCCTCGCTTCGCAAGGCTTGCAAGTTCGTTACCAACATCACAAACATGCGTTTCAGCATGACGTTAGGCGCATGGTGGCTTGTGATTGGCAAGATATGTCATTACACAAAAAAGGTAATGACGCGGTCACGCAAATGACGTCACCACGCAATAACGTAGTTGCACGGTTGTGTGACATAGCGGTAAATGGATAAGCAGTGGGCTTTAAAAGCCCTAACAATACTGATGTCAAGTAGCCCATGAGTAAGCCCTAAGTAGGGCGAAACGGATCGCTGGGACTATTTTTGAAAAGCGCAAGTACTCTGGTTATCATAATTTATTAGGGAAGTATAGTTACATGGTGAAAGGTGGCTTGTTATTATTTTGTACCCTTATCACTACTGTGAATTGCTTGTTTGCACTAATGATATACAGCAGTATGTGGTCTTAGAGAGTTGAGAGTTGGTCAGTACTATGCATGCTTTTTCTACGATGTTTTTAACTTTTACTGAGCTTTATAACTTCCCAAGGATTAGCAAAGTAATTTGCCATATTAGGGAAGATATTATGGGATACTAATATAGTGCATTGGAGATATAGATTATTTATTTTAGAGGGGGCTATCCCTTGTCATTATAGTCTCCTATTAGAGCACTCCTTGTAACTAATTGCTTTAGTTTTCCCATTTATATTTGACTAAGCTCTTTATGAGTATTTTTCAGTCTGTTCCTATCCATATAGCAATCTTTTTTCCTTTTTTTGTTACTACAATTTTCAATGTAGGATAATTTGCCTATGTAGATTGATCAGTTTTTTTTATGGGACTTCATTGCGACCTTCACAAACACTTTTGTCTTTTTTCCAGTGTTGTAAAGTAGAAACATAATTAATACCCACGCAGTCTACCACCCTGTCATATTGCTGTGAGACTGGCGCTGCCCACCCCGCAGGTAGCACAAATGCTAATGAGTTCATCAGGTTGTTTTGACAGATGCTGAACCTCATTATCCGAAATTCTTAGTTATCGCTTCATTAAACGACAGAATCATACAAAAGACAATTCAATCACACCTAACTCCTAGATATTTTAACAGCAGCATTAATAACCCAAGATAAAAATAAAGTTAACATATTTTGAATGTTTGCCATTGGCAAATTATCATGCAATTATCCTTATACAATTAAAATGTGAACGACAGGCTTGAGCACGGCCATTATTGTGACGCCCATGTAGTATAATAAGATAATGAGTTTGTTGGTAGAACCCGATTGTTATTTACATTGTTTGTTTGACTTCAGTATGGAATAGTGTATATCGCACGGAGGATTCGTGTACCACTTAACATTGCATCCTGTTCAAAATGCTTTTAAAAGGATCTAAACCATTAGTTTGTTGTAGTATTGTAGTCTAAAAAAAAACATTGAGCAGACAAAACAAACGATCCACAGTATATATGTGTAGATACGTATTTGTATGTCAACTTTGTAAAAAGAAAAATGACTATTTATATATAAAAAAAAAAAAAAAGAAGAATTGAAGCCATGGCTGCAACTTGGCTACTAGGGAGCAAGATTAAATGGCAATGTAACTCCCTGTAAGTGCTCTTCACGGTGTGAAAGAGCACACAATTGTATGTTAAAATGATACATTTTTTTAAATTACACTACATTTTTAAGTCTGATTACAAACAGTCTATCCTGCCTACTGACAGTTTAATGATTAATAATAGACAGCAGAGCGGCAAGGACACTGATTGATAGGAGTTTTTCCTGAACTCAGGAAAGCACTCAAAAGTTAACCCACAACTGACCTGTTAAGATTAATATATTGAGCATTAACGTTTTATTTTTATTTTGGTCCTTAAATGGAGCCAAAACTGCATGTTTGGGAGTGGGCAGTCAGAGACACATGTAAACACAGACTTTATGTTATTGAACGCTCAGTGACATATGCACATATTTAAAAAATTCATAACTTCAACATGCTTTTTAGAGATCTTTATTGTGATGTGGTCCAAATTTTGCTGAATTAGGTGGCCCTTTAAGTCCCTTGATACCTTCAAATCGATGAAAAAGAAAAATATATCTAATACAGATTTACTACTTAATATTTAACAGTTCCTTCCACAACGTGCACAGCTGTTTCTCATCAGTACCATCAATTGTTGCAGCTTATTATGGCCCTCATTCAATTGCAATTTGGCCAATTGAACAGGACCCTAAATAAGCACATAACATATATTTTTTAAAGAAGTTTTTAGTTTGTAAGCATCTATCAAAAAGCAAAGTTTTCACTAACTAAAAACCTCTTTAAAAAAATATGCTATGTGCTTATTTAGACCCCTTTTCAATTGGCCAAATCACAATTGAATGAGGGCCTCTGTATTTGGTCAGAACCACCAACTTCAAAACATTTTCCATATTCTTTTCCATCCAATATCTGTTGGTATAGAGGACATATGGGGACAAATTAGATGTTGGTCACACAAATGTTGCGCATGCACAATGAGCCGCTCATTGCAGGGTCCCCTTCCTCCTCCCGCGCCTCCTCCATTCCTTCCCCCTTATCCTCCTCCTTTCACCCCTTATCCTCCTCCTCCCTTTCCCCCCTCCAATTTCCTACCTTTCCCCTCTCTCCTATCTTCTTACTCTGATCTGAGGAGCTCCTGCTGCTGTTCCCTCCCCTGCAGCACGTCTTCTTGCTGTGACCGAAACCAGCATATGCTAATAATGTGACATCACATGCGCGTCACGTCATTAGCACATGCCGGTCCGATCAGAGGCAGAAGACGCGCTGCAGGGGAGGGAACAGCAGCAAGAGCTCCTCAGATCAGAATAAGAAGATAGGAGAGAGGGGAAAGGGGATAGGGATGCAATTGGGGGTAAAGGGAGTAGGATAAGGAGGGAGGAGGAGAATGAGGGGAAGGAGGAAGTAGGATGGGAAGGAAGGAGGAGGATAAGGAGGAGGAGGATAGGGGGAAGGAGAGAGGAGGAGGATAAGGGGGAAGGAGGATATGGAGGAGAATAAGGGAGTGAGGAGGAGGGGAAAGGGGAAGGAGGGGAAAGGGGAAGGAGGGATAATGGGGAAGGAGGGATAAGGGGGAAGGAGGAGGATAAGGGGGAAGGAGAGAGGAGAAGGAGGGGAGGATAAGGGGGGAAGGAGGGAAGAGGAGGGGAAAGAGACACAGGGGAGGGAGAGGGGGAAGAGACACACAGGAGGGAGATGGGGAGAAGAGACACAGAGGAGAGGGGGAAGAGACACAGAGGAGGGAAGAGAGACATAGGGGAGGGAGGAGGGGGAAGAGTCACAGCAGAGGGAGGAGAGGGGAAGAGTCACAGCGGAGGGAGGAGAGGGGAAAGAGAAAAAAGGGGGGGAGAGATACAGGGGAGGGAGAGATACAGGGGAAGGAGAGAGACACAGGGAAGGGAGAGAGACGCAGCGAGGGAGAGGGGGAAAGAGACACATGGAGGGAGAGGGGGGAAAGAGACACAGGGGAGGGAGAGAGGGGGAAAGAGACACAGGTGAGGGAGAGGAGGAAGGAGGGGGAAAGAGATACAGGGGAGGGAGAGGGGGGAAGAGACAGGGGTGGGAGAAGAGGTAGAGGCGGGAGAGGCTTGCGATGTTCACCTCCCATCAAGTAAAGGGTGGAAGAGGTAGAGGGCGGGAAAGGCTAGAAATGAGAGCTCATCGTGAGGCAGGCAGGTTACGGTGGGTGAGCTGCACAATGTGTGGCAAACAGCATTGCAAGGCTTCAAATTTTATTGCCGTCATTTTTGATGGGCAAGTCGAAGTAGACATGGGCAGAGAGGGAAGGAAGGGAGGAAGAGGATGATAAGGAGGGAGGAGGAGGATGAGGTGAAGGAGGATGGGAAGGAGAGAGGAGGATAAGGAGGAGGATAAGTGGGAAAGGAGGATAAGGAGGAGGAGGATAAGGGGGAAGGATGGAGGGGAAGGGGGAAAGGAGGAGGATAATGGGAAAGGGAGGAGGAAGATAGGAGGGAGGAGGAGGAGGATAAGGGGCAAGGAGGGAGGAGGATAAGGGAGGGAGGAGGAGTGGAAGGGGGAAGGAGGGAGGAGGATAAGGGGAAGGAGAGGGAGGATGAGGGGCTCGCGATGAGCTCTGAAGGTGCTCACATTGGGTGGCAAACAGCATTGCCAAGCTTAAATTTTATTCTCGTAATTTTTGACGGACAAGTAGCTAGTGTCTAAGAGGGAACACAATGTGCCAGACTTATGATATGCAGACCATGGAAATCTTCACATTGGCCAACATTTGTCAACAGACAAGTGGCTAAAAAATCACACTGAATAAAGTGTATACGTAGTCTGGGGTACAATTTCTCTTTATATATCTGTATAGATGCCATGGCTCTGGTATGTCCCCGGATAAAGAGGTATGTCCCATAATTCCATGGAGATATCTAATTACTGGACATCATTATATAAAGAGTTATGCCTGAGAATTCCACAGTGCTATCCAATAATATCACTTCTGGGTCGCTACCTTGTTGTGGTGAAGGGGCTTGTGTAACTCAATGCAGCTGTGAGCTATACCATGTAGGGGCAGCCAAGATGGGCAGGTTTAAGCAGAGAGGTCCGACAAAAAGTGGGCCACTGGAGAAGGAACTAGCAACCCACTGCATTATCTGTGCCAAGAAAGCCATACGGGTGAGCGAGCATAACTAGAAACACAGATAGATGTGCCTGGTGCTCTGCATCCATATGGTCACCAAGAGTCAGACACAACTGAACAAAATAAAATGTAATACCAACACATCCTTGTATAAAGAGATATGTCAAAGAATTCCAAAGGACTGTGTGATAATAAGAAAAGTTCAGTATTGAGTTATTTCCCAGTATTCATTTGGGTTATGCAATAAAGGGAGGTCCTTATGTAAAGAGCTATGTCTCTGTACCCAGTGTGGGTGTATAATAACAAGATGTCTACTACTGCAATTGTTCCTGTAATTTTGATAAATAGCATATTTGAAGAACCTGATTAAAGATGTCACAGCATTAGAAGCTTTGGAAATTAAATTAGCATCGACCACTTGTGGTGATGAGTAATTTTTAATTTTCATGTAATGTCGTGGAGGCCTAACATCTCTGTGGGGATGGTTGCTATAGGGTTGAGAGGAGATTCTATCTTGAAGTAGCTGAATGGCTAAGTGCTGTGTAAAGGCTCCTACAAAAATGAATATAATTGCTGTCTCCTGGGAGACCAGAGTTGATTATGAAGGTCAGGGCTGGAGTTATTAGTATACCATATGTGTCCCCCATGTATAGGTAAGAGACAGGATGGATTATTTGCTTGCATTAAATGCAGTTTACCACTCTTTACGACTCTTAAAATTGAAAAAATGAGCTGCATTTGAATGACAATTATGTAAAAGTATTTTTAGGACTTTGGTATTGGAACTGCCATTGTCATGATTTTAAGAGACACAACTGTTATTTAATTTCAGCTTAAACTTTTTAGTGACAAAAAAATAAATGTTTAGTCTCCAGACATGGACTCCTTGCTCACCGTGCCGTCGGAATTTCAGCTACATCTTACTGATGACGCCCATAGAGGCCGAAACGTATGTCTGGGGTTTGCTGTTTCTCAAGTTCAGGGTAGAATTGCCTGGTATTTTGGGGCTGGGTCACTCTAGTGAGTGGGACCAGACTGATATACTACAGGATATTTCTTCCTATAATGGGCACACATGAATTAAAAGAGGTTGCTCTCCGAGTGGGTTATGGTATCCATAGAAGTAATCTATTAAGGTTAGTTTGTTCTCTGATTGAGCCCCTTTGACTTTAGTTTTTGAAATGTTTTAGTCTTTTACAAATCAAGTTCTCCAGTATTTCATCGAGCACACCACCAACTACGGTTTTCAATCTATTACATCTGTATGGTAGGTATCCAAACATGTTAGCCATCTCTCCCTAGTTATTATGCTCGTGTATTTGTGAGTGTGCATGTGTATGTGTTGTGTTCATTCATTTGTCTCATTTGCGGGTAATACAAATGCAAAAAGTCTCTGACTTACAGTTACACAAACAAATAGTCATATACAACTTACACAGTGACACAAATAGTGATAAATAACTAGACAGTGAGTCACAACAATGACAATAAAACTCAGCAAAAGTCAATGACACACATGGGCAGTGACATACTGACACAACTCAATTGACATGTGGCAAACACCATGATATTCTCACACTGAGCTTAAGTTGATCATACATCTTACCTGCCTCGCCAACAAAGACTTCTACTGGAGGGCTGGCTGGACCTTCGCCCACAGCATTATACGCGGTCGCCAAAACTTCGTATCTTTTAGACTCAGTCAGCTCTGGGGACAAGAAAACAAATGAATCTCTCTTGAACATTCATAAATATCAATATGTATCTGATGCACCATTTAAATCAAGAGATTGGTGGTAAATACGGTACATTGGGTGACGACTAGCACCGTGTAATCAGGCCATTGTGATAATGTGAGGAAAGCCTGGCTTATTGGGTTAATGTTATTATATGAAGATGGTCTGGAGATTTGTGACCAGGTTACTTACGTGTTAATTCAAAGGACGTTAGGGATGAGCTGAGACTGGCCGCTTGGAAGCTGCTCTGGGCTGTTGAGAAATATTAAAAAAGGAAAATAATTAAACATTGGAAATTTAATATTCACCAAACAATTCTAGTGACCCCATGAGAAAGTACCTGTGTTACTATATACACAATTTAGGATCTGGATACTCACTTGTCTCTTGTGACTGCTCTGGCACCAGATTGTCTACTACATTCAGCTCTGGCCACACACTGGTAACAGACTCCAACTCTCGGTAGTAAATATGGTAGCCCAAGAGGATTCCATTCAGACTCTCATCTCGTGGAGGCTGCAATAATATTGGTAAAAAACAGTATTTTTGTCATATATTGAAAGGGTTTAATGGCATAACTAATTCGGAATACATCTTCAATATTTTGCAACTACAAACCCAGAACAAAATGTTTTAAGCCGATCAACTATGATCTCCAACCTTAACATTCTAGATTTATCATGTATTAACCCAAAGTTTAACATTCTAGATTAATCATCTATTGACCCAAAACATAACATTCTAGATTTATCATGTATTAACCCAAAGTTTAACATTCTAGATTAGTCATCTATTGACCCAAAACATAACATTCTAGATTTATCATGTATTAACCCAAAGTTTAACATTCTAGATTAGTCATCTATTGACCCAAAACATAACATTCTAGATTTGTTATGTATTAACCCAAAGTTTAACATTCTAGATTAATCATCTATTGACTCAAAACGTAACATTCTAGATTTATCATGTATTAACCCAACGTTTAACATTCTAGATTGATCATCTATTGACCCAATACATAAGATTCTAGATTTGTCATGTATTAACCCAAAGTTTAACATTCTAGATTAATCATCTATTGACCCAAAACATAACATTCTAGATTTATCATGTATTAACCCAAAGTTTAACATTCTAGATTAGTCATCTATTGACCCAAAACATAACATTCTAGATTTATCATGTATTAACCCAAAGTTTAACATTCTAGATTAGTCATCTATTGACCCAAAACATAACATTCTAGATTTGTCATGTATTAACCCAAAGTTTAACATTCTAGATTAATCATCTATTGACCCAGAACACAACATTCTAGATTTATCAAGTATTAACCAAAGATTAATAGCCTAAATCTAAAGGAGGAAGGAGGGAACAGTGAGTGATTGTAAAGATGAATGGATAAGAATGAAATAGACCCAATGCCCATCCCCTATCACTGGCTCAGAACCACTTGCATCATTCACTGCGACAATTGTTCTCCAGAAATGTATCCCTCAAAATACACAACTTCCTCCATGTATCACGGATCTCTCCAAGGTCCTGCAGAGGCATCAAAATCTATTTTTTTTTCTAATTTAAGAAATTCATGTATACATTTTTCCTGCTTAATTATGCTAAATCAGAAATAAAGAGCCTGATTCAATTCTAAGCCCGCATCTTGTGGTATATAAGTCGTATGTCTGTGGGCCTGCTCTGGGCTCTCGGTCTGCTACAAGTCAATTGCTATTCAATTGAAGAAGACCGCAAGTTATGGTCCCAAAGCCAAAACCGTTAACCATGCAACTGTATGTAGCAGTTCAGAGTGGGCTTGATCAATTAAGCAAGGCAGTAACTACTGATTTAGAAACAGCCAATAGAATCTAGAATACAATTTAAAATCATGCACCCTATGCACTCATGTCAAAATACTCTCCCAACCTCTTCGCTTTCCTAATGACCTTCTTCTATCTACCTCTCTTATCCCCTCCTCTCACTTCTCCCTACAGGACTTTTCAAATGCTGCCCCTATTCTTTGGAACTCCTTGCCTTGCTCCACTAGATCCTGCCTCAAATCCTTCAAAACAAAGCTCATCACCTTCAGCCTTAATATACACAATGCATTGTACCTCACCCTTCCATACCTCACCCATACCTTTTAGACTGTAAGTTTCCAATCTTGTTTAGGGAAAGCACTTTGTATAGCTGTATAACCTCAATAACAGAACCCTTTATTATTTTCCAATGTGTTAAAATAGTTTTTTGCCTTTTATTTACCCCGTATAGCGCTACAGAGTATGTTGGTACATTACAAATAAATGATAATAATTAAAAAAAACGATAATAATCATGGACACAGGTACAGTTATCTTTAGGTACTTAAGCATATTCCAAAAAGTCGATCTCAGGTCTAACAACAGGATATGTCGTACTTACCTGCCACTGGATTAGGATGGAGTTTGTGGTGCGCGGAATCACAGTCACTGAAGTGGGTGCCTCATCTGGGACTGAACGATACATTATGTGTCAGACATGATGCGTTTCCCTTATCATATTATACTAATGCATATAATGTTAATCCTTAGATTGTAAGTCTGCGAGTTTCTATCCTAAGTACTTTGGGAATTCACCATGGACATTGGATTCCTAGCTCAAAGACAGGGCCCTCCTTGCTTTGCTAAATGTTAATCTGTATTTATCATTGTCTGAACCTAATTTATGTACAGCGCTACGGAATATGTTGGCGCGTTATAAATAAACTATAATAATAATAATGTTCAGAATAAAACATTAATACAACTTCGGGAATATTGGGAGGAAAAAAAGTCAAGTGGCTGTACACCCAATTAGTTGTGTATTAAACTGAGCGCTAGAAAATAAACACTTGAATCATGTCAATGAACAATAGACTCCCAAGTCTCCCTAAGACAAAAGCAAACCGATCACATATTTATGAGGAACTAAAGTTCATAATGGTCAGAATATTCATAAAAATTAAAAACTAAAATAAACACAGACTTTAATTTGTTAACCCTCATATGCAGGTATCGTGTGCATTGAGCTGCCATTGGCGTTCCTGATTACCTGCTTTGGCAATGGGGATAAGACACTGGGTATTTTGCATTATGAAGCATATTTTATCATGTTAGGTCCCATACCAACATGTGAAGCGGATAATCATACAATGGAGGCTCCCTGCACATTGTATTATATTTAAAGTGATACAACAGAGATTCCAAATATGGTCTAATTTAAAACTATAGGTAATAACAAGTATTTTTTTTATTGAATGCTATTAAAAAATTGCATTTTCTTACTAAAAACTAATATTAAAGTTTAGCTTTGAGTCTGACTGGTTCACCCACAAACCAATGTCCCATTATTTTGTAAAGAAGAGATCATTGTCTTAATTACTTGATTAGCTCCTAACGAATCGGGTCTATTGTCTTCTTATTCATTGGATGCACAGAAAACAATAGGCATGCTCATATCCAGGTCATGGCATAACTTTAAATAAGCTATTACTTATATAGTATGCTTTCTCTAGATATTCCCTATCAAATCTTCCTTTCTGTGTTTTTATATTAAAGTATTTGTGAATGTACATAAAAATAATATGGACTTCGGACCATCAATTCAGTTCCACAAAATACATTCGGACATTTGTAGATTTTGTAAGAATGAAATGACTATTTTTTTATTTTATTTATTTATTTATTTTTATTTTTTATACAACTAATTAATTAATAGTTAATCCGCATATTGCAGATCAGAGTAGATCTTAAAAGGTTGAACTTGATGGACTAAAAGTATTTTTTCAACCTTAAATACTATGTAACTATCCCAGCCGTATGGTTTCTTTCCTTGAAGATGCCCCAACGTCTCAGAGTGGATGCTTTGATATATGGGCACCAACGTTTCCATTTCTTCTAGCACTGAAGTAGGTGCCCTATAAGGATCTTAGACCATATAACCTATAGATGTTTGATAAGACGTCTCATTATAACATTTATAATTATGGAAATGCCCGATCTGTGTGTATTGCTCGGAGGGAAGTCTATGTCTATGGTGCATTATTAGAGCCGCACTCGTATTATAGTATCATGGAACATTAAAGGGACATGGAATGCATAAATTGTGCTGAATTAAGTGGCCCTTTAAGTACAAACTGTCTTTGATTTTGCGGTCTGGTAGGAGAGATGCAATAATGAAGCTGCTATTAGGCACCCCAGGACTTACCATCCTGCAGGGTGGTGACTGGCACAGTTTCAGCACTCCACGCACTGTCTCCAATATCATTGGTCGCTTTCAGACGGATCTTATATGAAGTGAAAGGGTTAAGCCTGCAATGAAACACATGAACAGGAATAAACCGAGGATACACCATCATTAAGACCATTTAGTTTCAAGCATTAATTTATTTACAGTGTATAGCACTGATAATATTACAATGTGCTCAGAAATAATTAACTTGTCCCTGGCTTCCATGTCCTGCTTAAATATGTCACTATTTGCACAAATCTGTCATTTCAAGGGTGGCTGCCTCGAGGAATTGCATTGTATGATGAGCAGAGATTTGCGTGGTCTGGAGGGAATGCCTTGTAATGTCAGCATGATATTACTGTATTATATCTCATAGTTCAGCAGAGCTCGGTATTTAGCAACTGCCTATTGTACTTGGATACATCAGTTTCGCCGGGGTCCCCAGGGCATCCCTTGTGTAGGATGAGAGCACAGCATAAAACTGCCCTATTCCCTTCTGCCACATAACAGCACAGCGACTCCACAACACTAAAGGGACTCGATCTATATTTGGGTTTTTCCATTTGGTTCCAAAAATCCAAGTAAACAAGATGCATGAAATAGTGAGAGGTTGTTTATATGATTGTTCCTGTGTGACCCTCCCAATTATTACCCCATTGCTTTGCTTACTGTGCGAAACAGAATATAATTTACGGACTTGATGGATAAATCAGATTCCTTGCACCATAAACGATACCAAATTACAACTGTGTAATTGTATATAACAGTTGAATGAGTTTTGACCTAGCTAAAATCTGGGGTGGAGCTACCACTGGGATCCCCCTCTAGGGAGGGCTCCCGTGCAGTCTATTTTTCCACCCACATTGGCCCATACCCCTCTGTCCCCGGGCCCTAAGGTCTCACTAGGTTCCCCTCTTGTGTGATTCACAGGGGGAGTTCATTTGTGGTTGTTCTTCTTTGCCTCCCCTTCTTCAGGGAATGCCAAATGACATCCGTGTGTGTGTGACATCATTTGGAATTCCCTGCTGGGAAAAAGAAGAACTGGCATGGGAGGCAGAGAAGAAGAACCACCAATAAACTCTCCCAGATCCTGCTAAAAAGTCTACATGAGCAGTAAGTTCTAGGGGGAACTTACTGATATATATATCATTGCCTATTTATCATTTTATCAGCCAATGAAGTAAACTCACACTTTGATGTCACTGCCAACAATGCCTCGAACTGAAGCAGCCACATTTGTGTGTAACAGAAGGAGCGGCATGATGACCATTGTTGAGCCACATTTGGCTCTAGATCCATAAATTGCGCCCACCTGCTATAGATATTATGAAGTACTTTATCAGATTAGTTTTATATCATACCATACTTACAATTCCACTCTACCACTTTAAAACGGGCAATACTCTCATGTTGGGTTATGTTCCTGCATATGTTTCGTGCCATTTTTGATGTCTGGGGAGTAGGTTTATGATGGGGTATTCATAATAAAACAGGACAATGCAAAGTTGGCAACTGTAGTAGAAATGAGCACACAAATTCATGTGCAGGCTTGATGTGAAGGCTTTAAAGGGGATATCTATCGTACCTGTCAATGACACATGAGCTTGACTCATGGCTGATGGAGGAAGAGAAGGTTTGCCATTCTCCTGCCGGTAGTTTCTGCACCTGCACAGTGAGATACCGGATGGGAGATGATCCATCGCTGCCAGGAACCCAACGCAAGAGGAGACTGCGAGATCCCACCTCGGAAGGCGGAATAAACAACTCTCTGGGAGGTGTTGGGCGATCTGAAATGGAGAAATGCCTTGGTTAAAGACAAGTGGATTAGATCTTAGTTGCACGGACACTATATATTAAAGTGTTTTTGGTTGAATGTTGAATAGTGGCTTAGAAATAATATTTATTTATAAGTTGATTAGGTACAAAAGGGAAAAAGAATATAAGGTTCAATCACAAACAAAACAATTAACATTCCCTTAGCAGCATGATACATCAGATGAACTCAAACCATATTTTTTAATTGGATTCGTACTGAGATCCAGCTCCATAAATGGTCTACTGACTACGTATGTATAATTCACTATTGGATATACTATTACTCTATTGTGACAAACTCGCACAGAGACGTAAGAGAGTTCTGGAAGATGGATTTGTGAGCCTGAGGATGGATAGAGGCATTTTCCCAAGACAGCAGTGGGGGTGCTTAATGCTCTCTCACATCACAACGAGGGTTGCAGCTGTTAAATGATCAAGACAGTTTGATGAGGAGTTGAGTTGCAGATAGAGCCCAGAGAGGAAGAGTTGCAGTGTAAATTTACAGTTGGGGGAACTGCAGCTTGGAATCATTGGATTCAAGAGTAGATAAGCCAGCCCCTGAGAAAATAAGGTATTTGTGCCATGTAGTAAAGACTGAATCTGCAGCGTGGGATCTGGAAGATGTCCTCTCAAGAACTTAACATTTGGGTTGTTTACTGTTTGTCCATCCCAAGGTTAGTTGAGAGTGTACATGGATATTTCGAAAACTGTCCCAAAGTTATAGGTAGTGCTCAGAAAGAGCTAGGCCTATTTTTTTTTTCTTTTTTTTTTTTTAATGATTTTTGGCCCTGGCGAACAAGCAATAAAAAGTTTGAAACCGCATTGAAGCCTCCTGTGTGTAGGTGTTTCACAATAAGTGTCAGAAACACAGCAAAAACTAGAGAAGAGAAGGTTAGTTTGTGTGTGCTTAGACCTGTGGCGTGATGTTGATTTTAGATATTATGATGTTCTTCCAGTGTGAGATGCACTGTTGGCCATATGACCCACTTCCCAGGCTTGAATAAACTATTAATATGACTGGATCCACTGTCAATTCAAGGATCAACTTCTTGTGCTCTTAGGTTTGCTGTTGATACATAGTAACACAAGTGGCAAATACATATCTTGTAGGAATCAGTACATTTTTCTGCACATTATTTACATCAGAGGTATATTCACAGTGTGGTGAAGGTCTCATCTACAGTTTAGCATTGTATGGGGGAATAACATGTGTGTACATATCTGTAATAATAAAAAGTTGTAACTAAAGCAGTACATAGTGATAACGTGCAGTCTGTGTGAGCTATTCTGTGTTCTCGAGACATCACTCTGGAGCTTCCTGCAAGGTCAAGTCTATTTTGATAAGAAAGATACAAAGTGCTTTTTCATTTAAGCACATCTTGAAGGGAAGAATCAACTCCTTGATTCTTGGGATTGATGTAATGGAAATAAAACGTAAAATATATTTTTTATTGCAGATTTGCAATCTTGAGACTGTTGTGCAATTCATTCTAATGCCTTTCATTGTTTTCCAGTATTTTAAAGTTCAGTAGTGTGTGTTTATTTCCTTTTGCAGTTATACAAACAGGTGATTAATCCACTTGCACGTCCTATCTAGTACTCTAATGTTTTGATACATTTGCCATTCACAGATTTAAAGGCAATTACGGGCTACTTGAACGCTTGTAATTGAATATGGATTTTGCATCATTAGCACTGGTAACATTTGCGGGCTTGAAACATCAAAGGAGGAGATAGGACAGATTTACGTTTTTGACGTGATTTTGAGCCTCTAACTCGCAATTGGAAGGCGAGTAGCTAAAAGTAGCCAATTGAATATCAGTAACATTTATTTTTATTTTTCCATTATGGGCTCATGTAATTGCGATTCGGTCAATTAAATAGGGCTCTAAATATGTTATGGTAGATAGAATAATGATTAAAAAACCCTCTAATGTATATCCAGGAAGGAAATAAAAGATCAGAACATAGCCATGGATTATGTACAGTGGGTTCTTAAACATAACTGGGAGCAGGGCCCATAGTCCTAAACGGATTTACCATGTGTTGTGGGCCTGAGGCAAAAAGTTGGTTTGTTTTGAACCTAATTTACATGTCATGAGCCAGAATGCTTAGCTACATTGGAAACACTGCATACTGAGAAGTTCCCTGGGGGAAAAAACAGGTCTCTTGACATGTAAATGTACTCAAAATTATATTTTTTCCTGCATATACATGAGTTTGAGGGCAGAATGTTGTATTTGACAGGAACTATAAAGTCTTGCCCCCTTAACTGTAGCCATCTACTTATAAAATATTTTGAAAATCCCATATATAGTTGTCAGCAATACGGGTTGTTGCTAACGCAAAGTGAGGGCCGCAGTTGCTGGCAAGGATCGCCGAAAACGCTCATTGTGCTGGAGGAGATGAGCTCCGTAGCCGCTCATCCCTATGACCCCGTACGACTTAGGCAGGGAGCGCAAAAGGTGCTCCCTGTGCTGGTGGAGATGAGCGCCATAGGCGCTCATCCCTATGACCCAGCACGATTTAGGCAGTGCTGGTGGAGATGAGCGCCATAGGCGCTCATCCCTACGACTCATGTAACTACACATCAACGCAAAACTCAATTACACAATTCAGAATGACCCGTAGCAGTTTGTAAAAAATTGCGTTAAAAAATTACGGCCCGCAACACTTCCAACAAGGAATGCGAGACTTACACACAAAAAATACAACTTAACGGCCGAACCGCGCACATACAAAAACAACACCACCACCAAAATTAACAAAAATACAAAAAAAAATCACTCACAGCACGGGGGGACAGCCACGATTTTTCGATTTTCCAAACACGAAAATCGCCTAAGCGACCAAAAAAATTATGGCCGAAAAAAACGAGGCTACACGACTAATAAACACGCAAAAACCCGCCAGACACATCAGACTGCAACACAAGACTGGACAGGGTATAAAATACACTATTAGGGAGGACGCTAAATGCTCCACAAACGCCTAACACAAACACAATCACCGCCATTTCACAACACTAACTTGCAACTAATAACATTACCATTACAACATGCAGAATTACACACCTAAACAAACGCTTTGCGCTCGCGCACGCAGCCTATTTATACTACACACTGCACACATTGCTGACACACCTCAGCTCAGCATCAGTGCAAATGTACATTGTATGCTGCAGGAAAACCAAAAAAGATTGGTAGCTCTTCAGGATATTGCTTGCTGCATATGTTAATTACAAATAGGTAAAGTATATTAATTTATGATTTTATTAATTAATTAATTATCATTAAAAAATACATATTGAGAAAAAAAAAAGGACCAGACGTCAGGATCACAATAAACGCCGAAGGCGTTCAGCGCATGGCTCACAATGAGCGCCAAGGATGCTCAGAGGAGCAAAAGTACACCAGGGGAGAGGCTCGCAATGAGCGCCGAAGGTACTCAGACGACTAAAACATTTACTTTGTATAGCAAACAGCATTGCCTGCCTTACAATTTTATTGCCGTAATTTTTTGACGGTCAATTCGCTAGTCTACATATAAAAATTTGCAAAATTATTTTAAAATGAAAAAATAAGGAAATTTAACAATGTAGGTTTATCCAGTTTCCACAATATCTCTTCATTATATATTATTTTTACTTCTATTAAAGGGATATATAAGTATGCTGGATTATTAATGCATCTGATAGAGGATAATTAGTAGTGTATGCAAACATTTGTTTGCATGAAAAAATCCAAAAATAAACATTTAAACACTTACCCTGAAGTCAGCAAAATCTCTTGTAACTTTTGACAGTTGAACATTAGAGTTAACACCCTGAAAACCAAGTCTAAATTAGCAACAAATTTAAATTTGGCCAATCAGGTTAGTGGAAACTTTTAAATTAAGTCTGGGTTGCTGTTTCTGCTGCAAAGGAGCCTGGGATATGTAGTGCATCACTGATATGTCTGCTGGGTTAACGTTGCTCTCCTAATGCTGCATGCTGATTGGGGGGGGCGGCAGTTGCCTGTGTAGACACCCCCTGGAGGCGTCAACGTAATCATTAGAGGGACTTTTAGATATTAATACAAATAAAATGTTTTATGAGATGTGCTGCAGAAGTGTATTAACCCATGAAACTTTCATATCCCGTTAATGGCAGTCAGTACAGAAAACTAATGTCAGGTCAAGATGTGGTGGTTTGATGTAATAGCTCTCCAGTGGAGTTCAACATCTTCATATACAAATGGAATTAAAAACAATATAATATAAATATAATTATAATTAAAGAGACCAATATTCTAGTCTAGTAGGTTTTATCCACTTTGAACTCTACTTTTCATTACAAGGCACTGTACACGATGCTGTCAGGCTGGATACACTTTGCTTCCTTTGTTATATTTCCTTGAAATGAAGATATGGATTTTGGATCAATTCTTGTCATGACACTTGAATTAGAAACAAAGTGAATAAAACAAAAAAACTAAAAGCATTTGTCAGGGCTGGCTTTAGTTCCAGTATCCTGGTATAAGTGATCTCTCTTTGAACCTTGGGGCTGACTGCGGCAATCAAAGCGTGTCCTTGATCATTAAGTGGATGGGAACACGCACTGTGGGTAATTACACCGGAAGGTCACCTACTCACACAATTACCATCAGATCACACAGCTCCTGTACATTTATAGGACATTCCACCTTTTATATTGAAATACCACTGTATTTTAGGGAAAATGGCATGTTTTTGAAGCAACAAACTAACGATATTAGCACTTTATTCTATTTACCTATAGAATGCGTCTATCTTGTCTGACTTGGACACTTCCAGATAACTTTGAGGGTAGTTTGTATCTAGTGGAGGAAGGGGTGGCGGAGGATGGTGGTGAAATCAATAGTTGATTTTGGATTTGACACTATCCCTCATTCCACCTGTAGATGCTCAAAAGTTGACAACTTGTATCGATCATTAATTAAATACTATCCTAAAGTGGTCCTTATGATATTTGGGCACAATGTACAGATCAAAGGAGAAACAGATGAGACCCCGAAATCCAATTTCATGAACCACTTTGCATTAGCTCAGACATCGGACAGGGACACGGTGGTGTACGGGGGGTATGGTCCAACGCAAATAACATCATGCCAACACAACAGACGATTTAGAGGAAAAAATTAATTATAAAATATACAAGATGCTCATATAGCAATTTTCTGTATTATTGGTTCCTGCCACCTCAAACCCTATTTAAAAACAATTTTAAGTCTCTTTAAAAACGGGGAATCAAACTCATACTAAAAAGTATTTAAAACAGATGGCTTACCACCATACGAATACAACGTATAACAGTTACACACTCCAGCCTCATTATTTATACAGGTTTTTGTGGGACGCTTCAAGAACTAAACTAAAATCAATAAATTCTTGATCAATTTTAAAAAAGTAAACACATTTTCCACATGCTTTTCCACCCTTTAACATATGGCAACTTTTGTGGTCCTTTAAGTTGATTTTTAGACCAACTCAAAGAGAAATTATCTCTGATATTAGAGAATACGAGCTGAAATATTGTTTAGTTAAATCGAAGAATAAACCAAACAATAAGATAACGGTGGGTTTTGTAGTGAATTGGCAGTCGCGGAAATTCATTTCCTGGTATTCTCACTCATTCTTCGAGATAACACTGATTAGGCGTGAATAATGTTATCATTATCCACTTCCCTTCAGTAGTGCTCGGTACTCTACTCCAACAACTGTCTCAATGTCCCACTGTTGGGGTTATGACAAATCTCCAGTAAGCCTATGTGTTCTTACCTCTCTTTTCTGTTGTTATCACCATTGCTTCAACAGGTACTCCCCAGCCTCGCCTCGTCTTGGCTGATGTGCGGAAAATGTATGCCTGCTCCGGCTGGAGATCCATTGCAGTAAACTGTCGGACGGTTGAACCAACTTCCACAGTGATGAACTTCTTGCTGCTGCTAGAGGCCAAACGATGCGCTATCTGATACCCTAAGATATAGAAACATAAAAAAGAGAGTGGCACATTAGAAAATATGGACTATGATAGGGGGAATAATGTATCACTTGAAGGAAGTATTGGTGCTGTACTTGGGAGACCTACTGGACTGAAATGATGAAGTATCAAGAACTCCTGGAGAAGCTCTTCTATATTTTTCCTATAGGACATAGTTCATTAGATGTGACAACACCAACACTTTTGTACATTATATACATGCAAATAAACTCACAATGCATGTTCACGCTTTTAATCCAAATAGCATTTTCATGGCTCCTTTTAGGCATATACTTGCTGTATTACATTACTTTGAAGCATAGCATAGGATGGATTATGCATAAACCCACAGACAGCTGTTTCGACATGAATTTAATCTTTTCAGTTGGGCCTGGTTCCTAGCTTGTGTGTTAGAATTTGTGGGAAGTTTGTTTACCACAACATCTTTTAGCTTATGGTGGGCAAAAGAGTGAAGCCACCACCGTATAGAGTACAGTAAATAAAAAGTAACTTTGTGTACTTTTTTTAATGTCTAAAAATAAGTAAAAAAATGTATTTCCTGCTCAGAATTCTCAGAAATACAGTTAGTGCACTGCACTCTGGAAAACTGGGCAGGGCCATGCAAATGAGAAACACAATGCCTTTTCCACTTTTACTAATTCAAATACAATTTTTCTCCTTTTTAGGCATATCCCTGCTTTATTGCACAGCTTTAAAGCATAGCAGAGGATGGATTATGCACAAGCCAGGAGACCTACGCACAGACGACCTTAAAATGGATCTCCTCAGTGTGTGGCTGTTTTTTATCTTGTTCAATAAATTGTGCGTTCGATTTTTTATTTTATTTACGGTACTATTGAACTCTATATTTAGGAGGCTTCTATCACTCTTTTCCCCTCCATAAGCTAAATGATGTTGTGGTAAATAGCCCTTCCACAAAATCTAACATACATGACTGTATTTCTGGTAAACCTGAGCAGGAAATTAGTTTTTTTAAACTCATTTTTAGACATTCAAATGTGATCACTATATATATATACAGTGGATATAAAAAGTCTACACACCCCTGTTAAAATGTCAGGTTTCTGTGTTGTAAAAAAATGAGACAAAGATAAATCATTTCAGAACTTTTTCCACCTTTAATGTGACCTATAAACTATACAACTCAATTGAAAAACAAACAGAAATCTTTTAGGTAGAGGGAAGAAAAAATATAAAAATAAAATAATATGGTTGCATAAGTATGCACACCCTTAAACTAATACTTTGTTGAAGCACCTTTTGATTTTATTACAGCACTCAGTCTTTTTGGGTATGAGTCTATCAGCATGGCACATTTTGACTTGGCAAGATTTGCCCACTCTTCTTTGCAAAAACACTCCAAATCTGTCAGATTGCGAGGGCATCTCCTGTGCACAGCCCTCTTCAGATCACACCACAGATTTTCAATTGGATTCAGGTCTGGGCTCTGGCTGGGCCATTCCAAAACTTTAATCTTCTTCTGGTGAAGCCATTCCTTTGTTGATTTGGATGTATGCTTTGGGTCGTTGTCATGCTGAAAGATGAAGTTCCTCTTCATGTTCAGCTTTCTAGCAGAAGCCTGAAGGTTTTGTGCCAATATTGACTGGTATTTGGAACTGTTCATAATTCCCTAGGCCCCAGTTCCAGCTGAAGAAAAACAGCCCCAAAGCATGATGCTGCCACCACCATGCTTCACTGTGGGTATGGTGTTCTTTTGGTGATGTGCAGTGTTGTTTTTGCGCCAAACATATCTTTTGGAATTATGGCCAAAAAGTTCAACCTTGGTTTCATCAGACCATGACAACTTTTCCCACATGCTTTTGGGAGACTTCAGATGTGTTTTTGCCAAATGTAGCCTGGCTTGGATGTTTTTCTTCGTAAGAAAAGGCTTTCGTCTTGCCAGTCTACCCCATAGCCCAGACATATGAAGAATACGGGAGATTGTTGTCACATGTACCACACAGCCAGTACTTGCCAGATATTCCTGCAGCTCCTTTAATGTTGCCGTAGGCCTCTTGGTAGCCTCCCAGACCAGTTTTCTTCTCGTCTTTTCATCAATTTTGGAGGGAGCTCCAGTTCTTGGTAATGTCACTGTTGTGCCATATTTTCTCTACTTGATGATGACTGTCTTCACTGTGTTCCATGGTATATCTAATGCCTTGGAAATTCTTTTGTACCCTTCTCCTGACTGATACCTTTTAACAATGAGATCCCTCTGATGCTTTGGAAGCTCTCTGTGGACCATGGCTTTTGCTGTGGGATGCGACTAAGAAAATTTCAGGAAAGACCAACTAGAGCAGCTGAACTTTATTTGGGGTTAATCAAAGGCTCTTTAAATGATGGCAGGTGTATGCTGACTCCTATTTAACACGATTTGGAATGTGATTGCTTAATTCTGAACACAGCTACATCCCCAGTTATAAGAGGGTGTGCAGACTTATGCAACCACGTTATTTTTCTTTTTTTTTTCTCCCTCCACCTAAAAGATTTCAGTTTGTTTTTCAATTGAGTTGTACAGTTTATAGGTCACATTAAAGGTGGAAAAAGTTCTGAAATTATTTATCTTTGTCTATTTTTTTTACAGCACAGAAACCTGACATTTAACAGGGGTGTGTAGAATTTTTATATCCACTGTATATATATATATATGTAAATATATGTGTGTGTGTATTTATATATGTGTGTTTGCATAAGTGTGTGCGCATATATATATATATATATATATATATATAGTATGTATTATGTATATTTGTATATATATATATATATATATATATATATATATATATGCATCATGTTCTAATCTGGGTGACACAAGATGACTGGTGGATGCTGATGTTTTTCTCTAGGGGGTAATGTTACTATCAGACCCAATTTATGCTCCGAGGGACACTGGGAGGTCCATGCTAATGTCTGTTCTGACTGCACAGTATTTTCTGAGCACTAATCAGTCCAGACAGCTCTTATCTCCCTTCAGTCCTGTCTGTATCAGGCCTTTGATAGCGAGTTACAGTCTGACATGCAGTATTAATAATTAAACATCACAAAGCAGTGAGAGAGGAAAAAACAACCAGTATCACAACAAAACAGCACCAAGGATGTCACTGGACATTATCCTGACTTTTTGCAACAGCATGTCAGAGTAAGGAAAGCGCCTGACAGCAAGGGAAGAGCGCCGTGTCAGTGGAAAATCACATCAACTATCCTACCTACCCAGAAACATTATGCTATAGCTTATTTATATATTTGCTTTAATTAAATATAGTTTAACATTAAAAAGACACAATAAAGGAAAGAAGTTATGCATTAATCCTTAATATAGTTATATTTCCTACTTCTAATAAAAAACACTGTATAGAACAGAATTTAAAAGGGACTCTGTCACCCCAACAGGAAGCCAATTTTATTTAAAAGTGCATTTAAAAATGTCTACACTTTGTACTAACAGTTTTTCTCAACAGCAAAACATGTATGAAATATTTAGAATTGATTTGGTGGCATCAGTATGCTAATGTGCGGCTCAGTATGCTAATGTCCGGCTCAGTATGCTAATGTGCAGCTCAGTATGCTAATGTGCGTCCCGGAGTGCTAGTGTGCTGCTCTGTATGCTAATGTGCGGCGCAGTATGCTAATATCAGGCTCCATGTGCTAATGTCCGGCTCAGTATGTTAATGTCCAGCACAGTATGCTAATGCGCGGCTCAGTATGCTAATGTGCGGCTCAAAATGCTAATGTGCGGCTCAGAATGCTAATATCAGGCTCAGTGTGCTAATGTCCGGCTCAGTATGCTAATGTCCAGCTCAGTATGCTAATGCGCGGCTCAGCATGCTAATGTGCGTCTCGGAGTGCTAGTGTGCTGCTTTGTATGCTAATGTGTGGCTCAGTATGTTAATATCTGGCTCAGTGTGCTAATGTCCGGCTCAGTATCCTAATGGGCAGCTCAGTATGCTAATGCGCAGCTCAGCATGCTAATGTGCGTCTCGGAGTGCTAGTGTGCTGCTTTGTATGCTAATGTGCATCTCATTGTGCTAATATACGGCTCAGTGTGCTAATGTGCGGCTCAGTATGCTAATATAGGCCCAGTGTGCTAATGTGCGGCTCAGTATGCTAATATACGGCTCAGTATGTTAATGGGCAGCTCAGTATGCCAATGCGCGGCTCAGCATGCTAATGTGCGTCTCGGAGTGCTAGTGTGCTGCTTTGTATGCTAATGTGCGGCTCAGTGTGCTAATGTGCATCTCATTGTGCTAATATACGGCTCAGTGTGCTCATGTGCAGCTCAGTATGCTAATATAGGCCCAGTGTGCTAATGTGCGGCTCAGTATGCTAATATACGTCTCAGTGTGCTAATGTGTGGCTCAGAATGCTAATGTGCGGCTCAGTATGTTAATGGGCAGCTCAGTATGCTAATGCGCGGCTCAGCATGCTAATGTGCGTCTCGGAGTGCTAGTGTGCTGCTTTGTATGCTAATGTGCGGCTCAGTGTGCTAATGTGCATCTCATTGTGCTAATATGCGACTCAGTGTGCTAATTTGTGGCTTGGTGTGCTAATGCACGTCTCATTGTGCTAATGAGCGTCTCATTGTGCTAATATGCGGCTCAGTGTGCTAATGTGCTGCTCAGTTTGCGAATATACAGCTCAGTGCTAATGTGCGGCTCAGGGTGCTAATATCCGTCTCAGGGTGCTAATATCCGTCTCATGGTGCTCATGTGCGGCTCATAATGCTAATATACGTCTCAGTGCTAACGTCCGGCTCAGGGTGCTAATGTGTGGCTCAGTGCTAATATATGGCACAGAGTACTAATGTGCGCCTCAGTATGCTAGTGTGCAGCTTAGAGTGCTTGATTAGGTTGGTAGAAGGGTCTGACTGCCAGATAACATTGCAAGTCTTTACTTTTTAAAGAAGAAACTATAACTGGTAAAATCATTCTGTTTCTGGTTGGTTTATTTGTGTGTCACAGTCAGGTTTATGTCGATCACAGCTAGGGTTGCACAAGTGGAGGAGCTACTGCTGGTGCAGCAAAGTAGGGGCCCTCTGATACCTGAGTAAAAGGGTTCTCTTAATTTATTAAGTTAATTATTTTATTCGTTTTTTGCCCTAGGAGTGATCTGACCACCTACACATGTTTGTCTTTTTGATTGACCCCTACAGGCACCTATCCCCTTCTGGATCACTACCTTGTCTTGGTGAAGCAGCTTATGTACCGCAATGAAGTTGTGAGCTATACCATGCAGGGTCACCCAAGATGGACAGATCATAGCAGAGAGATCAGACAAATCACAGACTACCAGAGAAGATACTGGCAACCCACTCCAGTATGTTTGCGAAGTAAACCTTGAGGGTTACGGAGAGGTGTACCTTAAGGACATATACCTGCAGGATGTTATCTCTCTGGCTTTGTGCATTACAATGTCCCTATGATCAAATCTTCCAGTAGTCCATTATTAGCTATAACAAACCGATTGCTTCTCATCTCTAATTGCAGCATTGGCAGAACATTTGTTATACCGAAAAACTAAAGAAAATGTCACATGTAGTACATATTACATTAATATATTAGTTACTGTTTCATCATTCAGTTATGTCCAACTCTTCGTGATCATATGGACAGCAGGACGCTAGGCACATCTTGTGCCTGGTTGTGCTTATCCATAAAGTTTTCTTGAAAAAGATAACGGATTGGGTTTCCAGTACCTTCTCCAGTAGACCATGATTTGTCTGCTCTCGCTGCTATGACCTGTCCATCTTGAGTGACCCTACAGCTCACAGCTTCATTGAGGTAAACAAGCTCCTTCACCACAACAAGGTAGCATTCCTAAAGTAGTAATATATTATATAAATTTAAAATTCTAATTAAATTCTGATTGCCACTTTGGGAACCTTCAACAGTAAGCTGGCTAAAGATGCCATAGCCAAGAGTAGATGTAAGGAATGCACACCAAGTCCTTGTTAGCCACAAAATAATTCTACCGGATCAAGAAAACCCTCAAGGTTTTCTTGGCAGTAAAACTGGAGTGGGTTGTCTGTTCCTTCTCAAGGAGAAGAGGCTGTATATGTCCTTTCCTGTCTGCCTACGTCTTATGAAGTCATGAAAGGGGAAGTGAGAGATCCCCTTCTGGAATTTTCCTGAGCGCAGACAATTTCTGCAATGCAATAAGTCATTAATAAACTAGCATGGGGATTAACTGCTTTCTTATCTAAGTGACCGTAAAGAAGATAATAGGGCCACCTGCCTTATGGGAATAGTCAAAACCACTGGGGTTCATCTTATCTGAATCAAGCTCTTTCTGGCGATTATCCACAGATATTCCTGGTACCCGCTACCTGCTTGCTGGCAGTGTCATTACCTTGTTGTACAGTAAGTTTATAAAAAAAAGAGATTGAGTGCTTTTGCGCATATATATATATATATATATATATATATATATATATATATAAATATAGAGTCATGCTTAAAAGTTTATATAATATATGTATATATAAGTAATATATGTGCCATTTGTAAAGTAAACATGAGTGAGCAGACATTTCTTTTATCACTTATGGGATTCATATTAAACTGTAGGTTATAACAGGATGGCGCAATCATAAAACAAAACATAGCAATAAAGAAAAAAATGAAATCACCCCGTTCAAACGTTTGCATACCCTTAGTTCTTTTAAACATCAATGACAGCATGCAATATTTTGTAATAGTTGTCTATGAGGCCCCTAATTCTTGCAGGTGGTATAGCTGCCCATTCGTCTTGGCAAAATGCCTCCAGGTCATGCAAAGTCTTGCATGAACCGCACGTTTGGCTCGATGATATTAAGGTCAGGAGACTGTGATGGCCACTCAAGAACCTTCACCTTTTTCTGCTGTAACCACTAGAGGGTCAATGGCCTTGTGCTTAGGGTCATTGTCATGCTGGAAAGTCCAAGAGCGTCCCATGCACAGACTGCATGCAGAAGGATGCAAATTGTCTTCCAGTATTTCTGATAACATGCTGCATTCATCTTGCCATCATCTTTCACAAGATTCCCAGTGCCTTTAGAGCTCACACCCCCCCCAAAACATCAGAGAGCCACCACCATGCTTCGCAGTGGGGATGGTATTTTTTTCACTTTAGGCCTTTTTGACCTCTCTACAAACATAGCGCTTATGGATGTGACCATAAAGCTCTATTTTGGTCTCGTCGCTCCAAATTACAGTGTGGCAGAAGCTGTGAGGCGTGTCAAGGTGTTGTCGGGCATATTGTAACCAGGCTTTTTTATGGCATTGGCGCAGTAAAGGCTTCTTTGTGGCATCTCAACCACGCAGATCATTTTTGTTCAAGTATCGTCGTATTGTGCTCCTTGAAACAACCACAC
This sequence comes from Discoglossus pictus, assembly GCA_027410445.1. Lineage (NCBI taxonomy): Eukaryota > Metazoa > Chordata > Amphibia > Anura > Alytidae > Discoglossus > Discoglossus pictus. The sequence continues at coordinate 93,892,457 of CM050172.1, forward strand.
CATCTTTTTCCAGAGCAGCCTGTATTTCTCCTGACGCTACCTGTGGGGTTTTCTTCTGGCAGGTGTGGCTGAAATCTTTCTTGGTCTACCTGACCTTGGCTTGGTATCAAGAGATCCCGATTTTTTTAATTTCTTAATAAGTGATTGAACATTACTGACTGGCATTTACAAAGATTTGTGTATCTTTGTATATCCTTTTCTATCTTTATGAAGTTTCATTAGCTTGTTACTCAGGTCTTTTGACAGTTCATTTCTGCTCCCCATGGCTCAGTATCTAGCCTGCGCAGTGCATCCACATGAGACCTAATAAACTCATTGACTATTTATACACAGACACTAATTGCAATTTAAAAAGCCACAGATTTGGGAAATTAACCATTAATTGCCATTTTAACCCGTGTGTGTCACCTTGTATGTCGGTAACAAGGCCAAACATTCAAGGGGTATGTAAACTTTTGATCAGGGCCCTTTTGGTGATTTCTGTTATCATTATGATTTAAAAAGGAGACAAACAACTATGGGATAATAAATGGCTTCATATGATCACTATCCTTCAACGTAAGACATACTTTTTGCATGATCAATCATATTTTCAAAATAAATGCCAACATTTCACAATTTCTGCCAGGGTATGCAAAATTTTGAACAAAACTGCAGCTAGAGCTTATTAAACAATGACTACATATCGCACACTGGCGATCCAGTCATTAATCAAAGTGTCGATAAGCTAAGATGTGAAGTGATCCCAAAATATGTTATATGCAGAATGTAAACTCTACTCTATGTTTTGCTTATCACTTTGTTCCAGAGATGATATTTCTGAGTAAAATTAACCAATTGGTTTCTTACCCAAAATAATGCCATTAGGCTCCTCCGGTGGCTGCCACACAATTCGCACTGATGTCAACTTCACCTCAGGAAACACAATTCTAACAGGAGGACCTGGGACTAAATATAAAAAAAGAGACAAGTTATATAAAATAAATGTAGTGGGTCTGAAAAAACATGAGAACAAACAGCTATACAAATAAAGAACAATGCACTGAGCAAACCACAAAAGGGTAGATAGACGGTATCCATTAAGAGATCAGTCACATGTGATTAGTTCACGCGTTTCACCACTCATGCAGCTTCAATTAACACACTGCAGAACAATGATCACAGCATAGAGCTGAAGGTGAATTAGAGAAGAGTGTTTCCTAATTCTGAAGAAGCTGCATGAGTGGCATTGATATATATATAAATATATATATATATATATATATATATATATATATATATATATATATATATTTATATTTATACACACAACTGCCACACTATTAAATATTTAAGTTTAGGATTATGTTTCAACATGTCTCTCAAACCAATTAATTAATTGTCCTTTTCTAATGTATTTAGTAGGTTAGCAGATTGTTTAACAAAAAATGTTCCTACACACTCTTTTTTGAGAAAAAAATATTATCAATCTCTCAATCTATCTGTACATCCATCTTTCGTTCCATTCAGCTGCCCATCCAACCATCTCTCTATCCATTCATCCACCCATCCATCCAACCTTATATCCATGACAACTTTTATCCATTCATTTAACATTATATGCATCCATCCAACCTTATATCCTTGCACCATTTTATCCATCCATTTACCCAACCTTACATCCATCCAACCTTTTTTCCATCCATCCATCCATCTTCTGCACACCAAAACTGTCCTTTTACACAAATTAAACCACTTAACACATATAAATAAATATATACATATATAAGCTTTATCCCCATCATTGCTTTAATTGCTTTATGAGCAACACTGTAGATTTTGATAGTAGACTTGTTCGAAAAATTGAAATTCTTCAGTTTCATGAAAAGCTTTAATAAAATTAGAAATCATTAGCTAGAAAAATCACAAAAAATTGTGCAAAAGTGCATCAAATTAATTAAAGGGATTATTTAGGCAAATTTGACATCTGTTCAAATGGAGAGAGCCTCTGTTTATAAATGTAATGTAAATTACCATTAAATGACAAAAAGTTTTTTTTTTTTTAACTATCTTCCATTGTTTGAGCCACAATAAGCTCACCAGGAACAGCCCACTATTTTTCACTTTTTTACTCAGATGCAGGCCGCCATTTTTCATTTTGCGTAGAGATTCACAGCTGTGATGGCAGTAATCTAGATACTGATTGAGGGTAGATGATGAATTTATAAGCACTGACACAGAGCCTCATTCAATTTGAAACCTGCATCTTGCGATATACAAGCCGTATGTCTGCACGCTTAAACTCTGCTACAATTCTGGTGCTATTCAATTGAACAAGCCCGCCAGTCAGGGGCCGAAAGCCGAAACCTTAAACCATGTACTCGTACGTAGCATTTCAGGGCGGGAACATAATCAAGTAAGCAAGGCCGTAACTACCCATTTAGAAACAGCCATTAGGTCAGTAAAACATGGAGGTTACATGTCAATCAATTAGCATTTGGAGGTCCGATACGCAAAACACAAACTAATAAAAATGAATGCCAATACTGTTCTAGTCCATACGGGTGGCCTGATATGTATTAACTCATTGATTCTTGAGATTGATATAACCCCGAAATGAAACATAAAATAACATTATTTTTATTGCTGATTTGCGAGCTTGAGACTGTTGTGCAATGTCTATCATGGCTTTCTCCGTCATTTACAGCGCAGTATTGATATTTTGTATTTGCTTTTACAGTGCTACGGATATGTCTTTAACTCCTTTGCTGGTCCTCTCTAGTACTCGTAGGATTGTCTTCTACATTTGCTGGTTACGGGTGTGAAAACATTGGGCCCTATTCTATTGCCCAATTTGTAAATGTATACACACTTACAATCATTCTTAATATTGCTGCATATTCGGCAAATATTACTTATTGGCACTAATGAATTCTTAAGTCAATACAATGCATATAAACATTTATTAAATAAAACACCTAGTTGAGTTCAAGGCATTTGCAAGTACCTAATAGAATATGGCCCATTTGCGGGCTTGCACAATTGTAGCAATTGAATAGCGAATTGCGATGGTAACTCTTGTGGACGTGAAAGATCAAAGGATAAGATGGGTTGTAAGTTCCGGTTTTAACAACCTCAAGGATTTTAAGCCTGTAACACGTAAACCGCTTTTGGCTCGCAAAAAAACGCCAATTGAATAGCAAATTAACTTACCGTCTCCCTTACAGGCTACTGTAACTTACAATTGCTCAATTGAATGAGGCTCATATTCAGGTAGGGAAAACTGAAACTGAGAGGCAATCTAGAGACCTCAGCCGGGGTGAAAGATTAATGAAATAAAGGGCTTATTGTGGATTAGGAAATGCAAGATACGTAAATCATTCAGGGACTTATTACGTCAGCATGCGGGAAAGTGCTCTGTCCATTAGTATAAGAGTTAATGGTCTTTTTATTAGACTGAAGAAGCTTTTTATCTCACTAGGAAGCAAAAACAATATCCTGGTAAAAACACTGTTCATTTTAATAATAATAAAAATACACATTACTGCACTTCTTACAATGATCAATCAATAAGCAGCATCCCAAAAACTAGAGATAGTAATGGTGGTGACATTTCTTTTTTTATAGTCAGTCTCCATTCTTCCTTTCCCTTAATGGTCACAGTCACTTATCTCCTCCAATTTGACAACATTTGAGCTTAGAAAGTGCTTTCCCAAAGCACCTTAAAAGATTGGAAATCCGCTACTTACAATCTAAAGGGTATGGAAGAGACAGAGACCTGGGGAAGGGTAACAGATAATGAATAGCAAGGGTTAGGAGGAATTGAAAGTTTGCTTAGGTAGGAAGAAGTGCAAAGTTAGAAAGGTTTTTTTCATTTTGTGGGAGAGGGAAGGGGTCTGATAGAAGTCAATTGAGGTGGAGCCAAGCTACATACAGTAAACATTTGTAAGGGATTGAAATATTGGTAGAAAAAAATATATTCCCCCAAATATAATAACAAGTATACAGTAGTAGTAATATTAATTATGATATTGGCTCCGGGGATGGGACAACTTCCGTAGTCTTCTCCTTACCTCTAGGTGTGTAGGAAGTTCTTAGAATCTCACAGAGTTTTCCCAGAGTTGGCCTGTGTTAAATAGCATAACTAGCAGGCTGTTGGCTGTAGGCACCACCCATCCGTTAGCTAAAGCGGTGACCTGGTAGATGTACTTCACACTATCCTTATGCAATGTTACTGTTCCCCCACTCCAAACTAATGTATTGAATCATCCTTGTTTGTACCTTGTCATCCAATCTCAACAATTTGTTGTTGTCCTTTTAAGTCTGAATCCAGCCAATAATATCCTCTATGACACCCTTAGAAGCTCAGTTTACCCCACTACACTCACTGATGAGGCCCATTAAAGGCTGAAACATACATCTGAGGTTTGCTGTTTCGCCTGGGCAGGGTAGAATTGCCTGGTATTTTGGGGCTGGATCACTGCTTTGCATGAGACCAGACTGATATACTACTTATTTATCCCTGTGAAGTACAAATTAAGTACACAAGTGAGCTAACAAGGTTGCCTTCTGAGTAGGTTATCACGCCGATAGAACTAAATTTTCGAGGTTAGTTCATTCTCAGATTGAGCTCCTTCTGCTTTGTTTTTGTTTACAGAAGCTCAGTTCCTCATGACCCTGATGTCCCTGATAATTATTTTATTGGAATAAAGCAGTATATATTATAATGTATAGGTAGGAAAATTCCAGGAGCCTGGGGGCTCAACCTCCTATAATGTTACTTTTGGATGCTAAATATTCCTATAAAAATCGGTGGCATGCTTGACTGGCTTCTTGAAACAGCATATGTGGCTCCCAATTATTGTATATTTGTGTCCACTTTAGACTACTACAGTACTACAAATTATTCAGTACAGCATTTGACTCTAAATATGTTAAATTTTATTTGCTATTAGGCACCCAAACTTCTCTCACCGAATAAATAATTAATTTATAGTTGGAACACATACAATAAGACAGTAAATCAAATAAATTCAATACAAGAGGGAATAGGTAGCAGGTGGAAAGAAGCAGGTCAGTATATATTGGAATATATTAGGAAAAGATGAATGGTCAGCGAGAAATGTCAACGGTCAGTAGAGCAAAAGAAGCCAATGAGTGATTGGAAATAAATAATAGTGGCAGATGAGGAGGACAAATACACAACTCACCATCATCCTTTGTCCGTTCCACTATTGGAGGAGAGCTCAAAACTCCATCCCCAATCCTTGTAAAGGCCAGAACTTGTATCTCATATTGAACATACTTCCGTAAACCATCCAGAAGGACGGACAGGGTCTGGTTTCCTTTCACAAGAAGACTGTTGGAATCAGCGTTGGAGCTCTTCTGTTTGTAGACAACCTGCACAACAAGTAGAAGAGAGACAATGGATTGATGACTGGAGCCTGTATGTATGCTGAGCAGTATAGAGGAATATTAGGAATTGACCAATTCCACATTTATTCGAAGGAAAATTTAATAGTAAGTACTTTACTTTTAAAATAGTTTTATTACATATTATGGAAGAGGAGAGTCTCACTCTTCTCACACACATGAATTAAAAAAATAAAATGAAAAAGGCAATGTCCAGTCCCTAAGCTAGAGAGTTCAATACAATAAAAAATGTTTGTTTATGACCATTTGCTATTAGGTTGAAATAATATATATTTTCATTGGCTCTTTAAAATCATGACATATTCATAGAAATATAATATTGGAATAGCATAGTCATGGTAGAAACATTATTTTGATCATTATTCTGATATAATATATAATATTCAGGATTTGAACACATCTTGCACATACCTTGTACCCAAGTATAAGGCCATTTTGGTGGGATTCAGGAATGGTAGCCCAAGAGAGCAGGATCTGTGTGGAGCTTACTGCTTCTGTGCTCACATTTGATGGTGGTGCAGATGGAACTGCAAGAAAAGACCTTTTATGTACTTAAACTTTTAAACGATGTAAAAGTTTAATAAGACTTAAAAGCTGGATGTGATTCTCTCTCACAGGTAGGTGTCAGAAGGGATGTTTCAAGACCTCTTTGTGGTTTTCGTAGTGCACCCCAATATACAGTATGTTTCTATGATCTATGAAGTGTACTTGTGAGGTGTCAGGTATACTGACAAAAAACACTCACATTTCTGTATATTTCTATATAAGAGTATGCACCAATGATTATATATATATATATATATATATATATATATATATATATATATATATATATATATATTCATGTGTGTCTATGTGATCTAAATCCAAGTCTAATGGAAAGACACAAACACACTCAATTCCTTGAAAAGATATACTTTTATTATGCCATAAAAAACATACTGGCCAATGTAGGAATTGGACAAAATACCCTAAAAAATATAGGTACAACTTAAAGGTAAAAATTGGTAAAAAAACACAATATAAACCGTGATATCATAAAAGACACGAAGGTCTCAATGTTTATCAGTGGTAAAGTACCCTAAAAATGTGTATGTATGTAAATGGTAGATCAAACGCATTTCACTGCTCTTTGTCGCAGCTTCCTCAGTGATTGGAGTTCCTGGTGTCCAGTGTTGTGTGTCTGGCCAGGAACTAGTTGAGTTGTGCTGCCGTCTAGCTGCTTGGCAATAATCAATAATAACTGCAGTAGACAGAGTGGATTTGCTAGATGTTCCCCTGGTAGGATTATATTACCAGTTAGACCCCTGCCTGTTTTGGACCTCATTTAGGATTGAAGAAAACATAACGTCTAATGAAACTGACACCAACCATATGTGCTGGGACTTTTGGTTGATTGAACCCCTGGAGCATTTAAGCGCCCAGGATGTCAAGTGAGATTCAAGCCTGGGCAAATGAGAACCTGCAGCCCAGTGAGATCCGAAAGTCCAGTGAGTTCAACTGGCCTTAAGAAAACCAAGTCAGATCATCAGCCCAATTACATGGCTCACTTAGAGAAGAATAACGATGTATGTAAAATGTATAGGACTTGTCTAATATGTACAGTATCTCACAAAATTGAGTACACCCCTCACATTTTTGTAAATAATTTATTATATCTTTTCATGTGACAACACTGAAGAAATGACCTTCTGCTACAATGTAAAGTAGTAAGTGTACAGCCTGTATAACAGTGTAAATGTGCTGTCCCCTCAAAATAACTCAACACACATCCATTTTCCCTCCCCAATGTCATGTGACTCGTTAGAGTTACAAGGTCTCAGGTGTGAATGGGGAGCAGGTGTGTTAAATTTGGTCTTATCGCTCCAACACTCTCTCATATTGATCACTGGAAGTTCGACATGGCACCTCATGGCAAAGAACTCTCTGAGGATCTGAAAAAAAGAATTGTTGCTCTACATAAAGATGGCCTAGGCGATATACACACCTTTTTTGAAAGGCCCCAGAGGCTGCAACACCTAAGCAAGAGGCACCACTAACCAAACACTGCCATGAAGACCAACGAACTCTCCAAACAAGTAAGGGTCAGTGTGTTTGGGGACTGGGAAACTGGTCAGAGTTGAGGGAAAGTTGGATGATGCTAAATACAGGGATATTCTTGAGCAAAACCTGTACCTCTCTGTGCGTGATTTGAGGCTAGGATGGAGGTTCACCTTCCAGCAGGACAATGACCCCAAACACACTGCAAAAGCAACACTTGAGGGGTTTAAGGGGAATCATGTAAATGTGTTGGCATGGCCGAGTCACAGCCCAGACCTCAATCCAATAGAAAGACTTAAAGATTGCTGTTCACAACTTGAAGGAGCTGGAGCAGTTTTGCATGGAGGAATGGGCAAAAAGCGAGGGGCCGCATTTGCGGAGGTGGAGGCTCTACGGCGCCTCACAAGCGCTTACAAACACACAATGACTAAATACAGACTTACAACTTTCAAAAATACGACCTTAATGGCCGAACCGCGAGCAGCTCAAAACATTAAAAACACAATAAATACACAGAACAATGACATAAAAAGCTTACCCAAGGGGGGGCACCCAGGACCTCTGCAAGTGAACTTACATTTCAATTTAAGTCCAAATTACCGAGTTTAGACACCCGAAAATCCCCTAAGCAAGAGAAAAAATTACCACCGAAAAAAACAAAAACGAGGCTACACGACCCTAAAGCTGCAAAACACCACCAAGCACATACAGATTTTCCAAAAAGCCGTACGAGGTACAAGATACACCATTAGCAAGGACGCTACATCATACACACCCGCGTACCACATACACATTCGCCGCCATTTCACAACATTAACGTACAGAATGCAGAAGCACACAGCTACACTAACGGTTTCCCCTCACGCACGCAGCCTATTTACACTACACACTACACACATTGCTGACACTTACACCTCAGGTCAACAACACTGCAAATCTACATTGTATGCTGCAGGAACATCAAAACAGATTGTCAGCTCTTCAGCACAATGCTTCCTGCATATATTACTTAGAAATAGGTAACGTATAGTAATGTATTAATTTATTAATTATTTAATTAGCATACAAAAAAACATAGACACAAAAAAACACTCTCAATAAACACAAAAGCCATTCACTGCGCGACTCACAACGAGCGCCAACGCTGCTCATAGCACACAAAGCCTTGCAATAAGCGCAAAAAACAGATCACTGCCGACCAAACAATAACAGCAAAAGAGCCTATTAGAAAAAAAAATACCACAGCCAACAGCCTCGCAATGAGCGCCGAAGGATCTCGGACCACTAACAAAATTAATGTCTGGCCCAAACAGCATTACCTGCCTTACAATTTTATTGCCCCGTCATTTTTGACGGGCAAGTTGCTAATTTGCATATATATTTCAACTTCTACTATACTAAAACAATAAGAGCACCTTAGGTATATGTGGAATTTAAACATTAAGGAATAAATAAAAAGGGGGAGGAAAGCATTAACTGGAGATGTTACTCGGCCCATTAGTGATGTAAACCATCAATCATCTCTTGCAGAAATGATTCCAAGGAAAACAGATACATATCACGTCCTCCCTTCCGACATTGTTTGCAGTTCTGCTCCAGTGAAGCGGCAACTAACTGAATTTGTTCATTAACATAAAGGAATCCTCATATAACAAAGCTTTATATACACTCTCTGATGTCCAAGGCAGCTCCTACTTCTACTTGAGAGTCTCTTGAACTGAATCTTGAAACAAAGAGCTGAAGCAGATAAAAAAGAAAGAAACTTACGGTGCGTTGGATGTTTTTTTTTCCATATAATTCCCTACGCTAGCTCTAGGAATACTCTTGTGTTCGTTCTTCCATGTTTTTCCATGACGTTAAAATGTTAATTGTCAGGCCATATCAAACATTTTTTAAGTTATATTTATTAAAAAAAGCTAAAAATATAGGGCCTTATTCAATTGAGCTTTCGATTAGTTACTGTAGCCCATAAGTGAGGCCGCAAGTTAATTTTCAATTCAGTTGGCGTCTTTTTGGTGGCTCCAAGCGGGTTATGGGCTTGAAAAAATTCCTATGCTTAAATTCGTAACTTACAGCCTCCCGAAGACTTTGATCTTTCACAGTCGCAAAACCGGTAAATGGCAACAGTAGCAAAAAATATACTGCGGGTTCCAACTAGGATTCGCAAAGGGGTTAAAGACATGACCGTAGCACTGTAAATGCAAATAAAAAATCAACACTGCCCTGTAAAACACAGGGAAAGCGATGAAAGGCATTGGAATTAATTGCACAACAGTCTCAAGCCCGCAAATCTAAAACTAGAAAATCATTATTTTTACGTTTTATTTTTGTTTTAGGTCAATCTCGGGAATGAAGGGGTTAATACATATCAGGCCACCCACATAGACTAGACCGGTTTCTTTATTATTTTTTATTGACTTGCACATTGCAGGAATACGGGTCTGAAGGCAGATGGGACTCATAAACGCTAATTGATTGATGTGTAAACTCCATGTTTTCCTGACATCATAATGCCTGTCTCATTAGCTATTGGCTGCTTCTAAATGAGGAGTTACGGGTTTGCATATATATGACTGCATAGTTTACGGTTTTGGATTACGGCCCGTATAATGCGGGCTTGTTCATTTTGTATAGCTCCGTAATCGTAGAAGAGTTGAAGCCCGCAGCAAACATCCGAAGTCCAAATTGTTATTTGCGGGCTTGTAATTGAATCAAAGTTTGCAACGCTTCATACTGATTGCATAGTAAACACAGATACTGTCTATAGGTTAATTAACTCTTCGTTTTTTTTAACACTTCGTAAATCAATGTTATCAGAACACCTACGACATTTGCAAAAGGGAACAACTGATCAGTTGATGAATGCAGCTAAAACATTTTTTATATTTCCAACCATTCATTTTCATGTAAAAGTTGTTTAAAATATATTTTCATTGGAACCATCTCTAGATTGAAAAAATAAAACAGATAAGAAAACATTGAGCATCTCAACGGCCTTATTAAATTGTTATTTGGCCAATTGAATAGGGCTCTATATAAGCACATAGCATACTTTTTTACAGAAGTTTTTAGTTAGTGAACTTCTATCCAACAGCAAGGTTTTCACTAACTAAAAACATCTTTAAAAAAAATATGTTATGTGCATATTTAGACCCCTATTCAACTGGCCAAATCGCAATTGAATGAGGCCCTATGAAAGCAAAATAAAGGACCTTTGGATGCTAGATATTTTACAGTGTGCTCATTATTGTTTATGTATATTTCCATTAATGTTAACCTTACCTGACTCTCTGGTGCGTCCTCTGACCAGGTCACTCCAGGGTCCTGGGCCAATAGAGTTAAATGCCTGTATCTTCAGTTCATACTCTGTCCATGCCTCCAGTCCCTCGATGGTGCACTCTCGCTTTAGACGGTCGCTCACAATGTGCGTGTACACCTGCCCTTGTTCACCTTGAGAACGGGGCCTCCAGTACTGGATTCTGTATCCCACAGATTCTGGGTTACTGTTGTACTGTGAGTCGGGTAGCGGCTGTAATGGAGCACAAGACATGGGTCACATGGGTAAGATCGCACCTAGAAGTGACACATGGAACAGAAGAACCCAACAAAATATTATAGGGAAATTTGTAACATCACAATTAGGTGTAGCAAATTACATAGGTGGAATTATCACAAGATACTGTATTAAAGACGTAATAATGAGAAGATAACGACGCAGGACTAAGGCCAAATGAGCGGTTGCGCAATACATGGGACGTTTCATGAGTAATGGCATAATGAAGTTTAGAAGAAGTCAGAAAAGTAAAACAAAAATAAGTTGTATCCGTAGAAGGAGATCACAAAGGTCAGGTCATTACCAGACACAACACTTCCATACGTGTAGGACCAATGGAAATGTGGGACATATCCCACTATGGGTATCAATCACTGACCTAGAAATGCTGATACTGGCAATTTATTTAATTAATTGGGCTTTACATTTACATGTAAAACATATTATCCAGCTGTAGATTAACTTATTTGTGTATTCATAAACTTATTTTCACATTTTTTTCTGCTCCCACATGGGAGAACGCACAGACAACCCAAGGAAAAGGATACAAAGAGACACCACGGAAAGAAATGGCCATCCCACTTGTCAGTTCATGATGTCACACAACTTAAGTACCCCACATGGGAGGTCCTATTGCTAACAATGAAATGTAACATGACACAAAATATCCGAACAATAAGGTAGCAAAAAGAAGTCATACTAGTCAGGTCACAATAAGATACAACACAAGAATGAGTTCACAAGGATTTTAAGATTAAAGAAAAAGATGTGCATCAAAAAGTGAAGGTAGTTCATTTCCTATTCTTTCTGTTCATTTTCAGTTGTTTTGCTTCAAAATCTTGAACTTGAAACGAAACGAGGGCCCCCGTTGCTGGCAAGGAGCGCGGAAGGCAACTGCGGACTTTAGCTCCCACGCGACCGCAACATTTACGGACTTAGCATCCGCAAATACGAGCCACACCACTTACAAACAAAAATGTTACAACCTCGCAAAAATACGACATTAGCGGCCGAAACCCGCGCACATGAAAACACTAAAGCCACAAAAAATACACACAACAAACACATAAAAAGCTTACACACAGCAAGGGGGGCACCCAGCACCTCTAAAACTGAAGTTACACCTCAATTTAAGTAGAAATTAAAGAGTTTAGACACCCGAAAATCCCCTAAGCGAGAGAAAAAATGGCCGCCGAAAAAAACAAAACGAGGCTACAATACCATAAAGACGCAAAACACCACGAAACACATACAGATTTTTCAAAAAAGCTGTACGGAGGACGGAAAATCAGCCACATCCGCGTACCACACACATTAGGCGCCATTTTACAACACTAACTTACACAATGCGGAAGTACACAGCTACCCTAATGGATTTCCCTCGAGCACGCAGCCTATTTACACTACACACTGCACACATTGCTAACACTTACACCGCAGCTCCACAGCACTCAAAACACACATTGTATGCTGCGGCAACATCAAAACAGATTGCCAGCTCTTCAACACAATGCTTCCTGCATATATTACAGCCAAATAGGTAAAGTATATTCATTTATTAATGTATTATTTATTTGATTACCATACACCAAACAGCATTAGTTCATTTTTTGACGGGCAATATTCTATTATATTTATAGTAGCTGAAACATAGAATAATTCCTAGGTTGTCTCGTCTTTACCTATTTTCAGCGCCTTTATAAATGTAATCAGCTCACATGCAAAATAACAATATCTAAGATGTTTGGGCTTTGCAAGAATGCAATTGTGAAGATGTTCATTGTGTCTTTTAAACCTAGAGCAGAGAGCTTCTTAGACAACAAGGTTGTATTTTATGTATGTGATGTAAGTGTCTGTTTTGTTGCATGTTAATGCAAGGACCACTGCAGTCCATGAAAAAAACACTTGTTTGTCAAGTATGTACCAGACTAACAATATTAGCAGCTACATAAGCCATGGGCATAAATCATTTTTTTAAGAAAATCAGAATTTTTCAAGACATTATGATGTGTGTCCCAATGCCTTCCATAATGGCCTCCTGCTACTGGAAACCCACAACCATAGGTGGCACAACATCTACATGTGTGTACAATTGCTCTAGTTCAATAACATTTTCTCTAAATCTTCATATACTACTGTTTTTCCTGTGAAAGTCACTTTTTAAGTTATGTGGAAAACATTTAGGAACTATTTTCCTTCCATATATATATAAATAACACTTCACATGTGCAGTTTCTACTAAATAATTAGAGAAGTGTAAAGCATCTGAAGCTCACAACATCTTACCACCCAACGAATCAACAGGGTGGTCTCACTGCCGGTGCGCACAGTCACACTCCCAGGGGCTACATCTGGAGAGGCTTGCAGTGTCTGGATCACACGGGATGGTTGACTGAGAGGACTTTCGCCAACTATATTCACCTGCTTCATCCGAAATCTGGAGTTGGAGAAACATATTTCAATTTAATAGATAAAGATAAATATAACTTAAGTGATGTTTGAGGTTTTCTCGAAAGAAATTGAGTTCCTTCCAGTTTGTCACTATCTATCTATCTATCTATTTATTTTTTAGCTAGTGTAATTATGAAAGAAAGATCATTTCAACATACAATCTTGTGCTCTTTCACACCATGAAGAGCACTAACAGTGAGGAAAATGTCCCGTTAATGCACTGGAGAGACTCTGTTCAAATACTCTGAATAATTTTTAATTGCAATGTCCACTATTTGTATGGAGATTTGGAGATTCAACCTCTGTCCGTCTATCCATCCATCCATCTATCTATCTATATATCCATCTATCTATCTAGATATCCATCTATCTATATATCCATATATCTATCTATGTATCTGTCTATCTATCTATCTATCTATCTATCTATCTATCTATCTATCTATCTATCTATCTATCTATCTATCTGTCTATCTATCTATCTATCTATGTATCTGTCTATCTATCTATCTATGTATCTGTCTATCTATCTATCTATCTATCTATCTATTTGTCTATCTATCTATCTATGTATCTGTCTATCTATCTATCTATCTATCTATCTATCTATCTATCTATCTATCTATCTATCCTTCTATCTATCTATCTATCTATCTATCTATCTATCTATCTATCTATCTATCCATCTATCTATCTCTCTATCCCTCTATCTATCTATCTATCTATCTATCTATCTATCTATCTATCTATCTATCTATCTATCTCTCTATCTCTCTATTAATTTATCCATCTATCCATCTATCCATCCATCCATCTATCCATCCATCCATCCATCCATCCATCCATCCATCCATCTATCTATCTATCTATCTATCTATCTATCTATCTATCTATCTATCTATCTATCTATCTATCTATCATCTATCTATCTATCAAACTACATATGTATATGTCTGTAAAATATGTTTTTACATTTTGTGTAAGCAATGGTTTCATTAAAAAGGTGACTTAAATAAATTATAATGTTTATTATCTGACATGACACAAAGTTACCAGGCAGAAGAACATCAAATATCTATATATCTGGCAAAGACCATTGTGGTTATCGAAACATTGATTTTTTTCAATATTTTTGGAAATAAATATTTCTAACTAGAAGTAAAATCAAGGATTTCAAATGATATCACAGAATATAATACGGAATCTTCTTGGCAGCAGTTACAATATCAGCAATGTCATCATTCTGTAATAGCAGGTTTTGTTGTTTATTTTTGGTCAAATTGGCTATAGATTAGTTTGTAGTAAAAGTACAGCATGGCGACTAAGCACTCACCTGTAGTACGTATAAGGAGTCAGGTTTGGGACTTCAAGCATCTGGGAATCAGCCTCATTCTCTACCACAGACAACATGACCCATTCCTCCTCATCACCGATTACTCCAACCTAAACACCAAGAGAAATACCAGTGTACAACACCACCAGCCACGTCTCTCGTTTCATTTTCTGTCAACCCCAACTAAAAAAAAAATCTAATATCATGTTTAACCAGTGAGGCCAGACTTTCAATGCATAGGGCAAACATGACAATTAGAGACGTAATCTTAAATCTTCCCTTTGAACACATTGTGCTTATTTTATGATCTAGGAAATGTCATCTCAACCCTCATCATTGAAGACTGAACTTGGAGGTGTAATCTCAAACCTCAAGAATGAAAACATAGGATGAATCTGATGAACTTGAAGATGTAACCTCAAACTTCACAAGTGAATTCATACAATTGAACACATTGAGCCAGTTTGACAAACTCAGTGATGATTTGGGGCAATATTCTGGACTCTGAATTATGACCTAAAAAAGCTTATATGCAGACTCTTCCACAAATATACTGTCACCTGGCTAGTGCACACCCATTTTGTGCATGATTTTGCACTGCTGAATAAGTTACTGTAAAACTTAGAATATATGTTGTATACAAAAAAAACAAAACAACATAACAGAAACATATTAATTAAACTAATCACTGATCATATTTAAACAAGTAGTACTGAGGTAAGAAATGCAGTTTTGCATATATATATATATACTATATTACACAGGTATCTACTAAATCCATACATCTGATGATATGTTTGACAAAGTAGCGTTCACAGCAGAGAAACGCACGTTAGGGTGTGTCTGTCAAGACGACCCAGAGGAAGCTTTGTTCAACAAGAGAACAAGGAGGAGGCAGTAGTTCTCTTTTCCAATTTTATTAACTTACTAAGTGGGTAGTTGCTTTCTACCCATACATGCTCAAGAGATTAAGCACTCCAATAACCCAATAACTAGTTTTCAATTCTAAACGTTATACTTCCATTATACTCATAGCACCAAAGGCTATACATTAGTACCATTCACTTCCATATTTGCTTTTATTTATTAAGCAGGGACTGGATAAGATTTGGGGCAACATGTGGATGGAGAGCATTTGGCATTTGTTGTTTGAGAGACTTATATATTGGCAACTCTTGGGCTTCTTTTGAAGACTTGAAGGAAAAATTTGGGCTTCCTCATAAAAGTTGGCTTGAATATAATAGACTTCTGGCTGCGTTCAGAGATTCAATCTATTCTAGTTTTAAAGTTAAATCTTTAACTTCTTTTGAAAAACTAATGATTCTAGAAGATAGAAAGCACTTAATATCTAATTGTTATAACATCTTGCGGGAGGAAATGGATAAATGCCCTTTTAACAAATCTAAAATTTGGCAACATTCCTTTAATCTCTCTTGGTCAGAAGAAGAATGGTCCGATTCATTTATTCTCACAGATCAAATAATTAAAAATACATCATACAGAGAGCTACACTTTAAATTAAGTACTCAATGGTATTATGTTCCAACAAAAATGGCTCAGATTACTAAAAAAGATAATCTGAAGTTTTGTTGGAGGAACTGTGGTTTGGTGGGTTCACATGCCCATATATGGTGGAGTTGCCCGATAATTCAACTATTTTGGGAAACTTGTTTTGGGCATATTAGGAATATTTTGGGCATTACCATTTCCTTTTCTGTAGAAAATGTTTTATTTCACATTTTTTCGAATCAGCTTGCTCTGGACGTAATTGCGTTTTTACTTCAGATATTCATGCCATCTAAACTATTGATAGCAAGGAGATGGGGTCAGTCTTCCGTTCCCTCTTGGGGTGAAATCACATATATGGTAGATAGAAACAGAAATCTTGAAAAATCTCTTCAAGAGCAAGGTCTTATAAAAATAAAACGTTATAAATGGAAAATTTGGGATCAAAATAAAGATCTTTCTCGGTTATGATCTAAGTTTTAATATCTCTGGGACTTAGCTCCCAGAAATTATAATTTCTGGTATAAGTCCACAATATGTATTGTAAATGTATGTCTTGTCTTTTTCTTTTGTGTTTTTTTTTTTGCTGTGTATTCTGTTTTATATTTTTATATTGTAATTGTCTACTTTTGATACCAATAAATAAAAAACAAAACAAAAAAAAAAAAGATTTGGGGCAACAGTATTTTATTGTTCCTTCCAGTAAGGAGGGTCATAGTTATTTTTTACTCGGAGGAATTATTTAGGTGTATTTTATTCACCATTCCTAGCCCATATTAATCCAACTTCAACCAACAGTCACAAGGGATATCTTATATCTAAGTGTGTTCAATTGTTTTTTGTTCTATTTTACTCAGCACTGTTGTCTTGTATACAATTAAAAAAAATAATAAAATATATAAAATTACCCAATGTATATCTTGAACACAAGTTAGGTATTTTGGGACAAAAATCCAATACCCAGTATTTTTGTCATTTGTATATTACACAAACTGGCACCCATATTTTTGCACAACAAAAATAGCCACTTTTTGCTTCATGATGCACATGGCATAAAGTCTATCACTGAATCTTTATGAAGTGAGATATGATCTGTTTTAAAAGACGACCAATAAACAGTGACCATACATCTTCAGCCTGAATTAATTTAGAAAAAGTCCCTCAGAATTAAAATGTCACCCCATTTATATACCCCCATAACAAGTCTCAACCGTCTCATGATCAGTCGTACCTGTCCCTCCACAATCCATTTGCAGATAGAGGTCTTCCCATCATACCCTGGCCGAAATTGGACAGTGGCAGAGCGTGGACTAATATTGGAGATAATAAGATTAGATGGAGCTCCAGGAAGTTCTGGAAGAGAAAGCAATTGGACATTTATCACAAATTAGATTTGGGAGCTCTGAACTACAATAAATATAAGTCGTTTTTTCACAAAACAACATTTTTATATAAAAACATATTCCAAAATTTAGCATTTAGAATAATTTCCCATGGGAACCGATATTATTATCCTGTTTATAAACATAAATTAGATTGGTTTATCTGATAATACATGTAAAAGGATTAATGAACCTGTTTTATTAGTATTGGTGATGATAAGTTATTAGAGAGGTCCGGGTCACTGACCTGGAGGGACTGCAGTAGAAATCGTGGAAGTGGAATGATGACCGACGCCCTTTGCCGTTAGAGCCGCCACCTCAATTGTGTACGTTGTAAGAGCAGAAAGCCCAGTGACCTTGTACTCCAGAGTGGTGTTATTGAGAGTTTGGGTCCAGCCAGACTCATTCTTGCCATAAATTTCCCATGATATGCGGTAGCCTAAAAAATAGAAATAATGGGTTTAAAAAGTGAAAATGAGATATAGAAAGAAGAATAAAGGATAAAAAAAAGAATTCAGAGTATAATCATAAATATGAAGAATAGGGAATATGGAGAATAAACAGGAATACAGGAAATAAATAAAAATATGGACAATATGGAGCAGGATTAAGTAGTCAAAAAAGGATGGACTCATAACCAAGTAACACAGAGTTTATAGTCAATATTTTGGAGTATAAAGGACTCCTGGTAAAATGTATGTGATCATTTAGGATATATTGTACAATAAACGGCATTAGTGGTGCAATATACTGTAATGGAATATACTGAGCTTGAATACAATGTGATGGAGAAGATGTGGTCCATGAGATGAAGCATCTGGATTCATGATGCTATATTATGGAGCAGACAGGACTCACAGTGCAATATGATACACCATATAGGGCTCATGGAGCACTATGATGGAACAAACATGACTTGACGTGTCCTGCTAACTCACACTGGCTGCTGGACACTTGTCTCCAGCCATGTGTTTTAGTTTAAGACCAGCATTGGGTCTTCTGAGACTCCATCCCTGCACAAAGTGCTGCATAACAGAGACTAACGAGCAGCAAAAATCACTGTGTGTTGTGCTCTGCAAGTACTAGCCAAGCAAGCAATATATCCAATCACAAGCTGTCCATGTACATCCAGCTCCTCCTAAATCAAGGTTTTCCCTGAGACTGAGGGGGAGGATGAGATTTACAATAAGGGCGATGGGCAATTTACCAAAGCAGCCTGGCCTCTGAGCACTGACAGCCTCACAAGCTGGAATTATACAGCAAGAGCTAGAGGAATAAACTGAGCCCCGATATATCAGGACAGGCAGACACAGGGCTCACCTAAATATACAGCCATACACACTGCGGAGCAATCTGACAAGTACAATGTGAGCTGCAGTGAGGGGACTGGGGGAGTCTGATGATTGATATACACAAAGACATGTATGTTTATATGACTCAGTGCGCACATGTTTATCTCTGTTAGTTTATGCACACCTAAAAGACTACACGGCCATCCCTTCTTGGTATGTGCTATTTCCTGTATTACCAGCACCAAATAGTTAACAGTACAGATAACAATTTCTCACCTTCAATACACTTGTCTGGTGCAGAGCGGAGGAGTAGAACTGATTGAACGCTCCAGTGATATTTATACACTAGCATATTGCCCGTCAAAAAATGACGGCAATGAAATTGTAAGTGAGCTAAGGGTGTTTGGTGTATATAATGTGGCTGATGTAGCGTCGTTCGTTTTCTATGTCGTGTGAGTTTTTCGGAATATCCGTAGCTGTTTGGTGGTGTTTTGCGTGTTTATGGTAGTGTTTTGCGTGTTTAGTGACCTTTAGCCTCGTTTTCGTTTTGTTCGGTGGCCATTTTTTCTCTCTAAACTCCTAAATTTGTGCTTAAACTTGCAGAGGTCCTCTGTGCCCCCCCCCCCCCCTTGCTGTGGGTAACCTTTTTAGGTGTTTGTTGTTTGTATTTGTTGTGTTTGTAATGTTTTTGGCGTTGCGCAGGTTGCATCCTTGTTTTCTCGTAGGTCTTTTTTGGCAAATACGTAGGTGTTTGGTGGTGTTTTGCGTCTTTAGACTGCTGTAGCTTCGTTTTCGTTTTTTTCGGCGGCCATTTTTTCTCTCGCTTAGAGAATTTTTTAGTGTTTAAACTCTTTTAATTTGAGTTAAATTGAGGTGTAACTTTAGTTTTTGAGGTCCTGGATGCTCCCTCTTCCTGTAAGTAAGCTTTTTATGTATTTGTTGTGTGTGTTTGTTGGATTTTTGATGTTTTGATGTGCGCGTGTTGCAGACGATTTTTGCCAGGTCGTAACGTGTCTCGTATTTTGTTTGCATTACAACGTAAATTTTGCGAGGGTCGCAGTTGCTGGCAAGGAGCGCCTTCTGCTCCTTCTGGTTTGTATATATATATTATTGTATGAAGTACAAGCTGCCATCTCTCATTTGTGGTATTATATCTCAGGTAGATAGTTCCAATGGTAATTATACATATTTATGGGTGTGTGGATGGTTATGTGCTGGTGAAGCTCCCTCTGGTTTGTATATACAGTATTATTGTATGAAGTACAAGCTGCCATCTCTCATTTGTGGTATTATATCTCAGGTAGATAGTTACAGTTATAATTATACATACTTGTGGGTGTGTGGATGGTGATTTGCTGGTGAAGCTCCCTCTGGTTTGTATATACAGTATTATTGTATGAAGTACAAGCTGCCATCTCTCAGCGTGGCGCTAATTCTCAGGTAAGGGAGCTGTACTCAGACTGATCACTGAACCTGCCGGTAACTCAGGATGAACCCCGTGAAACATCTCAAACTGGCATTTCAATTATCTAAGAAAGAAAACCAGAAGCCGAGCACCGGCCTCCTCTAATACACATTTATCTTGTATCTCTGGATGTGAGGACGCTCTAGATACCACATGGTGCTCACCGATAATGATGCCATTTTTCTCTGCAGGCTCCTGCCAGGTGACCTTTAGAGAGGTATCCAGGATCTCACTGAAAGTCAGGTGTCCGACGGCTCCAGGAGCTGGAGAACGAGAGAGAGAGAAAGACAACACGTTTTTGTGTGAGAGAAGAGAGTAATTGAAAATGAGAAATAAAAATATATGAGTGTGAGACAAGAAGAGAAAGAAAGAAAGAGAGAATGTAAGATGGAAGGAAAGAAGGGAGTAGAAATGACTCCAACATGTCACCCAACATGTTCTCCAACAAGTTCTCCAACATGTAACCCAATGTTCTCCAACAAGTTCTCCAACATGTCACCCTTTAGTACATATGACATTGGGCTCCATTATGATATTATGTGATCAGGATATGTAACAGTGTGATACAATATTACACAATGTGTCCATATGATACACTGTGATACTGGATATTATGTGACATAACATGATACTATTCTATGTGACAATATCACGCAACCATTTGATGTCATTTCATAGAAAATGATACAACAATTTGACACTATGTGATATAACATGGCACAATACAATAACATATGAATAAAATAATACCATGTGACACAATATGACACGATGTGATTCAGCTTTATCCTTTGTGATATAATTTGACGTAAAATGATACAGTATCACATTATGACATCACAGTGTGGTATATTTTTCAAGCAATAAATATTTGAGGAATAGTGGAACAAAATGGGAATAGATAGAGTTTAAATCATAAACTATCTACACTTCCTATATTTTCTATGGTAGTTATTTATCAAGCAGGAAAAATAACTTTAGTTCTGTTCGATGATAAGCTTCTATAGAAAATATAATATATGTTGATATTTAATATACCCCAAAAAGTAAAATCCATACCACTCCTCACCCTGACACACCCAATATGCCCCTGTCTGATTCTCTGTGATAAATAATTAGTGTTTGAGATCATTAAACGCTGGAGATTAAACATGAAGAAGTGTCAGGAAAATAAAAAGAAGCAAGAAGCAGATGTGCAGCCTCCATGCTACGTGTTATTTACTAGCGAATCCTCATAGTCACCCAATTATCTCTGGAGAACACGTCATCCCTCCTGACCCGCTCTGCGGTCTGACTCAATTCTATCATTTCTGGCAGGAAATTGTATTTTATATTTGATTCCCTGGATGCCAAAGCTGTCTCAGTCTTTCTATACATTCCTGCACAGGTTGGTGATAGTGGCCGTGCTGGACTTTGCTCAGTATCAGAGAAACACTCAGAAAGGAGCACAGATAAAGTATTATTTTTGCCATCAGGCTTGCGGTTTATGGGCTTAGTCAGGAAACCCTTTGACAAGTTATAGGTTGTACCGAGCAGAGATAAGCAGTGAGGGATGAATGTATTACTGCTGGTAATTAATTTGCTAAATCCTGTTCTCCATGAGGCTTTTGGAGCGCAGTAAGAACCAGACAAAGGATACGATAAGTAGAAGGAAATTTAGTAAGGATTTTAAAAAATCATCTACAGGAATGGAAAGAGAAGAATTGGGAAGAAAAATCCCCAGAAACCTTATACCATAGCCCAATGACACAGACAGGCCCCAATACCACTAATAACAAGACACAAGATGTGCTGGAGTTGGCACAGCTACAACATAGGACATAAAGTCCTAACGCCCTGAACAGGTGGACATTTGTGCATTTATTTGCGATCATGGTTTGTTGTGTTTATTGTTTGAAATATGGTTGATGTAATGAAAATGGTGAAATGTGGCCTACAGCACTCCAGAGCCCATACCATTAGGTTATCATGGCCTTAAAGGCTTTAGTTTGGGATGATTATGACTCACCGCTTGTTGCTTATAGGTGGCATGAATACTGCCCCTGTGGCTACCCAGAAGGAACTTCCTTATATGGTCATGGGGCTTTTTCCACTTTTTCTATTGATAAAGGGTAGGCTAACTCCAAACCATCTGGCCTATCAACAGGCCTTGTTCAGGTACTATCAGAACCGATACCACTAGGTTATCATGGCCTTAAAGGCTCAAGTTGGTGATAATTATGACCAGCCACCATTTATGATCACCATTTGTTGCTTATAGGTGGCATGAATACTGCCTCTGTGTCTGGCTACATGGAAGGAACTTCCTTATATGGTCCTGGGGCTTTTTCCTCTTTCTCTATTGTTAAAGAGTAGGCTGACTCCAAACTATATGGCCTACCTACAGGCCTTGTTCAAGTACTGTCAGGACCCCAGAGCCGATACCACTAGGTTATCATGGCCTTAAAGGCTCTAGTTGGTGATAATTATGACCACCAATTATGATCACCATTTGTTGCTTATAGGTGGCAGGAATGGTGTCCCTGTGTCTGGCTACAAGGAATGAACTTCCTTATATGGTCCTGGGGCTTTTTCCTCTTACTCTATTGTTAAAGGGTAGGCTGACTCCAAACCATCTGGCCACCTACAGGCCTTGTTCAAGTACTATCAGGACCCCAGAACTGATACCACTAGGTTATCATGGCCTTAAAGTCTCTAGTTGGTGATAATTATGACCACCAATTATGATCACCATTTGTTGCTTATAGGTTGCAGGAATGGTGTCCCTGTGACTGGCTGCATGGAAGAAACTTCCTAATATGGTCCTTGGGCGTTTTTTACCCCCTTCCTATTACAGTTTGGTAACCCGGAAGAACTCCCTCTGGTTTGAAGTGTTCACTCCCCTACTGTGCCTATTGTTTTCCACCTATACATATCTAGTGATTTTCCCAGTAAAGTTACTCTTTTTGGAATTCACATAACCAAAGTGTGGCTTTCATTTTAGAGGAAAAGCTTTTTATTTTTTGGGGGAATCATTGTTGCACCTTATGCTGGTATTCTGTAACTTGTCCTGGCTCTTGCAACTTGTCCTGTAACCACTATACAAGCTACAAATCTGTAACTCATCTTGGCCTGCGGTAGCATTGTTGGAACTTGTCCTAGCTCCAGTTCATATCCTTTTAGTGTGGATACAAACAAACCTCCAACCTGCTGGGTAGAATCGGTCTAGTGATCGTTTCAATCCAAACCAAGCAGTGGGTTGTGACAATGTGTTACATTTGGTTATCAAATATAAATTAAGAAAGTAGCACAATCTACCAACACAGATAAGATATATTTCCTTTATTTGGAAAGCTGCTGTACTCAATGTCATATCACGCCTGTGTCTGTAAGACCCCAAATTGGCCCTATGCCTGTAAGAACCCAAATTGAGGTTTATTGAGCACTGCTTGTCTATGGCAGGGTGGTAAAATGCTTCTATGCTTTCTGAGCTTTGTGTAATGATATGTTAATTAGACTAAACACTATAGGATCTATCTATGCCATGTCAAAGGGCAACTACTCCTTACTTGGACTCCAGCTAGGAGATTAGTATTTGTTCATATAGATCATATTTTATAAGTACATTAATAAAGGTTATATTTTACTTACAGAAGAGCTGTGCCTTTAAGAGAAGAAATGAAGCCTGCGCATTTAAGAACTCAATTCCTGCAAGTTTCGCTTGATAGGTTTCTAGTGAAACTGCCTATATCAAAGTCTCCAGCAGGGTGAAGTGGTGTTGGGAGACATAAAGAACAAACATCCCCTGTGCAAGTGCCTGATGTTGTAATGGACGCTCTTTCCAAGCAATAACCTATCTCATCCTTCTACTCGTCTACATTGCCACCATCCCATTGTCCCTCATGTCCTCTCAGTACTGTACAGTTAAAGTGAAGTTAAATTCTCTGTTATTTGATGTAATTATTGTTTTTTTAACTGATATCTGTTTAGTTTTCACGTTTTGTATCCAAAAACAAAACCATCAGTTCTAAATAAAATATGAAAAATCTGGCGTCAGGAACGGATTATTTAAATTTACATTGATTCTTATGGGAAATGCTTCTTTGGTTCGAATCATGCCATCTGGAACGGATTAAGGACTTGAACCAAGGTACCACTGTATTATTAATGGTTATTTTGACTGACTTAAGAATAAATATAATCAAATTAACTTGTTCTCTTTTAATATGATCTGACATTAAATGCTACATTTAACATAGAGACAGACACCCAATGCTACGGATTATATCAAAACAGCGTTCCATAAATCTTGAATTTTGGTATATTCACATCATAAATTATTATTATTATCATAGTTCATTTATAACAGGCCGACATATTCCGTAGTGCTGTACATAAATGCATATAACCCCTTGGCCTCTTGAAAACCCCAAAGAATTAAGTTGTCTATAACATAATAGAAATTAACTACATCTTATCAGACTAATATTAGTAATTTATTGAGTGATGTAAACGCTTGGAACATCCATTACGGAATCAATGTAGTTTTGGAAAAACTTCACATATTTGTAACAACTGTAGCAGCAGCCATCACATATATAATTGTCATCAGTGCAGGTTGTCAAAAGTGATTGCTAACGCTGCGGCCCTCGCGAAGCAAGGGGCCGCATTTGCGGAGGTGGAGGCTCCCACCGCAGAATTTACGGAATTAACATCCGCAAATACGACCCGCGGGACTTAGAAAAAAAATATTACGACCTCGCAAAAAAACAAAACCCGCGCACATGAAAACATTCAAACCACACAAAATACACACAACAAACACATAAAAAGCTTACCCACAGCAAGGGGGGCACCCAGCACCTCTTAAAGTGAAGTTACACCTCAATTGAACTCAAAATTCAAGAGTTTAGACGCCTGAAAATCCCTTAAGCAAGAGATAAAATGGCCGCCGAAAAAACGAAAACGAGGGTACAGGACCCTAAACACGCAAAACACCACCAAACACCTACGGATTTTCCGAAAAAGCCGTACGAGGTGCAAGAACAAGGACGCAAAATCAGCCACGTACCACACACATTAGGCGCCATTTTACAACACTAACTTACACAATCCGGAAGTACACAGCTACCCTAACGGCTTTCCCTTGCGCATGCACACTATTTACACTACACACTGCGCACATTCATGACGCTTACACAGCAGCTCCACAGCACTGATGCTGCAGCAACATGAAAGCAGATTGCCAGCTCTTCCGCACAATGCTTCCTCCATATATTACTTCAAAATAGGTAAAGTATATTAATTTATTAATGTATTATTTATTTCATTACCATACACCAAACAGCATTAGCTCACTAACAATTTCATTGCCGACATTTTTTAACGGGCAATATTCTAGTATAAGCAATAAACATGAAAGCATTTTATTGACAGGCATCTCTCCACTGTGCACATATTCAGAAGCAGTGGTCCTTCAACATCTCTTTATAAATATGTTATATGAATGGCCAATATAATATCTAACACGGCGCAGAGTAACAGACAAATAACATGTACATTTAGTGGTTGTACTCACTGTCTTCATCCGTCTGTACTTTCTGGGGTGAGCTCTGTGGCCCATCACCTGGGGTGGTGAAACACAGCACGGATGTGAAATAGGAGGTGAACTTCTTCAGGCCTGTGATGTACCCACTGTGAACACCATGAACATCAGGTGCTACAGGCACCATTGCCACTATCTTGGGAGCGTCCGTTGGCCAGGCCAGCAGCTGGAAACATAATGGAAAACTGTCTACTGTTCATATAATAGTTTTTGAACTATATTCCTCACTGTATTAAAAGTTATTTCAAACTTACAATAATTTCACAAGAACATAAAGGGTGTTATTTGCACCATGGGTGCTAAAGTCCCAGAATTACTGTATATACTCGAGTATAAGCCGAGTTTTTTTTGGGATATATAACTATTATCACTTCATAAACCCTGAACATTGCCATTAATCCATTTTATCTCAGATTCCAATACAATAAGTATATATCAAAGCAACAAATTATTATTGAAGAATGGTGGTTACATCCTGTATGTCTTCAGCTTTGGAGGTGAACAACAATGCAATTTGTAAATTGTGTGAAACTAAATTACACTAAATATCATAATAAAAAGATATCCGATCAAATGTTATACTCGTTTTCTTCCATGTTTTAATAAGACATATTCTGAGACCTTGGGTTGTGGAGTTATTCTCTGTGTGATCCATCGCAGTTTGAAGGAGATCAGTTTTTTCCTTAATGTCTAACCCACTGGTTATCTCCTCATTATTGTTTGGCCTGTTTGGAAATATACTCTTCACATCAAACTCTACCAGTTGGGATATATTATATTCTAATCAAAATAACATCCATTTGATAATTGTCTATTCTCATAACAATACTTCTTGGGTTATGCCTTGTTCTCATCATAATCTGACCTGTAGGGTTTGTCTTTGCATCACACTCTGGCCTTGAGTATATCAACTATTGGCTTATCCTGTTTTCCTTCCTTGGAGTCTTACCCAATCTCGTGATCTCTACAGATCATGGTCTGACTATTTAAGTTATGTTTCTTATCAAATGACATGTTATTTTATCACAGCATGTACACATATGCCCACTATAAGACGCTCTACAAGTGCACCGTGTCTACCTTGTATCCTTGGTTAATCCCATTGATGAACTGCTGTGGTGGAGGATTCCACAGAAAGTGGATTGTTGTGGAGTTCACAGCTTCAGCACGCACGTTCTGAGGAGGAGCTGTGGGAACTGCAAATAAAACAAGAACATCTAAGAAAACAATCATAGGATGAAGACAATCCAACCTTACAACTTTAGGAATTACATAGTAAGGTTACTGATATATACACAGATTCATAGATGCTCAAACAGTCACAGAGACACATGAAGGCATGGGTGTAGGAACTGGGGGGGACGAGGGAGACAACCCCCCCCCCCCCCTAAACTTTTCAAAGTGTGTGTTTATGTGTAGAGAAGCAGTTGTGTGGTATTTTTATACTATATGCGGTATCCCCCCCCAGATTTTCTTTGGCTCCTATACCCATGCATGAAGGTCTACCCAGAACTTCACAAACACACATACCAGAGCCCTAAACACACACAAAGACCTATAGGGTACACATCAATCCACTCAGATTCACACCAACATAGACAGACACACATAACCCACATACAAATTCACATATAAAATCACAGAGCACATAAAGGACATGTGATAGAGCACACAGACTAATCACTGGTGTAAAGATGTCAGTGCAGAGGGAGGGAAGAAGCTGCCAGTCAAGTTCTACCTTTACTGGACAACCAATCAACCATAGTTCTAACTATGCAGACTTTTGTTGATAGCGTAATATCTTTATTTTTTACTAGCTTGTCCGAGCTTGCCATAGCTTTCCTCCTGAGAAGCAAACATCATTTAATTTCATGGCTACAGTCACCATCTGCAGAGATTTTGGATCCCAGGAAAAGAAAATCTTTCACTGCCTCCACTTCTTTCCCATCTATTTGCCAGGAAGTGAGATTGCTGTTTGCCATGATCTTCATCTTTTTAACATTGAGCAGCAGGCCAACTTTTGCACTCTTGTCTTTTACCCTCATCATCTGGTCCTTTAGTTCCCCCTCACTTTCAGCCATCAAAGTAGTACCATCGACGTAGCTGAGGTTTTTGATATTCCTTCCAGCAATACTGATTCCGGCTTTGGATTCATCCAGTCCGGCCTTATGCATGATGTACTCTGCACATAAGTTGAATAAATAAGGTGACAATATACAACCTTGTCTCACTCCTTTTCCAATCTTGAACCATTCTGTTGTCCCATGTTTAGTCAATGACCATGGCTTCTTGGTCCACATACAGATTCCTTAGGAGGTGGATGAGATGCTCTGGCACTTCCATCTCTTAGCCACATTTAGTTGCGATCCACACAGTCAAAGGCATAGAATATGAAGCCGAAGTAAATGCTTTTTCTGTAACTCTCTTGCTTTCTCTATTATGCAGCGGACGTTGACAATTTGGAGCCCGATTCAATTGAGCAATTGTAAGTTACAGTAGCCCGTAATGGAAGGCGTAAGTTATTTTGCTATTCAATTGGCATCTGTTTGCGGGCTACAAACCGTTTATGGGTTATAGTCTTGAAATCCTTGCAGCTGTTAAAACCGGAACTTACAGCCCATCAAAGACTTTGATCTTTCACGTCTGCAAGAGTTCAGATCGCTAAAATCACAAATCGCAAGGCAACTGCTACAATTCCTCAAGCCCGCAAATGTTTTTACACCATAAACGGCAAATGCAGGAGAAAATCCTATGAGCACTAGAGAGGACTCGCAAAGGGGGTTAAAGACATGTCCGTAGCACTGTAAATGCAAATAAAAAAATCAATACTGCACTGTAAAGGATGGGGAAAGCGATGAAAGACATTACAATTAATTGCACAATAGCCTCAAGCTCACAGATCTGCAATCAAAGATCATTGTATTTTATGTTTCAATCCCGGGTTATATCAATCTTGGGAATCGATGAGTTAATACATATCAGGCCACCCACATGGACTAGCACAGTTTCTTCATAAATTTGTATTATTTTGTGCATTGCGGTTTTGCGTGTCTGATGGCATATCAGACCTCTAAATGCTAATTGATTGAAATGTAACCTCTATGTTTTACTGATGACATGATGACGGTCTTATTTACTATTGGTTGTGTCTAAATCAGTAGTTACGGCCTCGCTTCATTGATCATTTTCCCGCCCTGAACTGCTAAATACAAGTGCTTGGTTTACGGTTTCAGCTTTCAACCCGTAACTTGCGGGCTTGTTCAATTGAATAGCACCGGAATTGTAGCAAAGTGCGAGCCCACAGCAAGCCCGCAGACAAACGGCCTATATACAGGGCTTCTAATGGAATCGGGCTCTTGATCTCTTGTGCCTCCTACTTTGCAGAACCCGGCTTGCACATCTGGTAGTTCCTAGTCCATATATTGTTGGACTCGAGCTTGTAGGATCTTAAGCATTACCTTGCTCGCATGTGAAATGAGTGCCATTGTTTGATAAATGGAGCACTCTTCGGCACTGCCTTTTTTGGGATTGGGATGTAGACTGACCTTTTCCAGGCTATTGGCCATTGTTGAGTTTTCCAAATGTATTGGCATAAGGCAAGTAACACTTTCACAGCATCATCTTATAAGATTTTGAATAGTTCAATTGGGATTCCATCAACTCATGCACAAAAAAAAAGAAAGAAACACACACATACTACGCAGCAACACAAGAGACTACATACTTGCACATATGGTACACAGGTAGATACATACACACATGTGCACAAGTACACCATCACAGACATACACTGCACTCATAGATATAAAGTATACATGCACTCAGATACAAATACATAGGTACACAAAAAGACCCATAGACATAGGCACACACAATACAATAAAAGCTTATTAGAACTATCAAGCAGAACCTTATCTTATTTCTATTTAAATAGGATACATTTCACTTTCATTAAAATGTAAAAAGAATCAATATAAATCATTATGCTGCACAAATACCTGCCACGGGATGAAAAATTATTTAAAAAGAAAACGTTCGAAGGAGCGGAATAAAGTCCCCTTTTTCTGGCCCACAATGGGGAATATGATTAATAGTGTAATTTATCGCTAGACCTCTTTATAGAAAACTAACATGTGCATTTTAATGAGCGCGCTTGTGGAGACGGATAGAAGTGGAACATAATGTGGGTCCTAATAGCACTGGCTGGTAACATAATGCACTTGCTATTTATATCAGTACAATCTGAGGATTAATGTCCGGGAGTTTGGGGTCCGGTTTTATAGAGATTTTGGGAGCATGTTCGCGGCTGGGCTCTGAGCGTCTCATACTGAGCCCAGACACGTCCATACATTAGTTTTTACATCATACTGAGGTGGGAAAGTTGTTCCCTGACACCTACAGAAAAGCCGCGTGTCAGACCACACATTTACATTAATTGCAGGGAGTTGCGCCTGGCAGGTGATGTATTATATCTCAATTGCTGACTGTCAGTTAATGGGCAAAATTCTCCAAACTCAGCACAAAAGGTCAAACACACTGCAGATAAAAGGCAGAAAATGGGCTTAAAATCAGAATAACAAGGAGTGCAGTGCACAGGTGGTCTATGTGTCTCTCTACGGGATCTATTAATTAAATATCATGCAAAAAGGGGGAAATTAGTACTTCACTCTTTAAAATGATTATGGGAAATGGTAGTGTGGAGCTCATATTTATATTGTCACAAGCCAGCTGGGTATATTACTAAAGTCCATAAATATATATTATCACAGGCTATGTGTACTTATTACCATAGGGTACGTGCCCAGATTACTATAATCTACTCATGCTTGTTACCATAGACTATTACCATAGGCCACATCCCTATAGACAACATGTGCACATTACCACCAGTATACATTACCCCGAGTACTGTGCATACATTATCTTATTCCAGGTGTGTATATTACCACAAGTTACATGTAGTTTACCACGAGCCACATGTGTACATTATCACAGGCTCAATGAGTTAGCTATCACAAGGCTGTATATCCACATATGGATGGAAATGCCACCAATCGCTCTCTATGTTTTAGACTGGAAAATGTGAACTAGAAATAAGCAAGCATTCATATCGACAATGAGTGCGGAAAAGAGCTATAATTTGCCAAGTGCGCTCAAAAGCTACAGCAGAAGATGTTCTCTAGAGCAAGCAATTTATTGGAAGAACATACATGTCTACATTACAATACTTTACTTGCGTGTGCATCACATAGGCTCCACATTAGAGCCTCATACATGCATGTACACACAAAGAAAGAGGCACACATATCTCCCTCTGCATAAGAGACCAGGGCACACACATTAAAGAACATTGGACACTGCAATCGGCGCTCATTGGAAGCCTTTCTTCCCACCTACTGTACGGGCCGCTCATTGCAGGTTTTGTTAACCTGCAAGTTTTGTGCTTGGGAATGCCATGTGTCTCTTTCCACCATCTCCCCCTATCCCTTCCTTAGATCTTTCTCCTCTGTGTGTGTGCTGAATGTTTGCGTGTTAGGCGCTGGAGGCCGTTTGTTTTATTCTCAAAGTCCCGCGTGCCTGGCGTCGTTGGTGTAAGTGTTATTGTCTTTGCCGTCGTGTATTTTCTATGTCTGACTTTGCTCAGCCTCGTTTTCATCCAGCTTCTGAATATTTTACATTTTTCGTCCGCCATTTTTTTCTCTCGCTTAGGCGATTTTGGATTTGCGAAAATCTGCAAATATGGCTCCAAATCGCTTGCAACCTCACTCCCAGGCTTCCTGTCTCTCCCCCTGTGTTGTCTGTGAGTGTGTTATTGTATTTGTAATTTACGCGCTTGGTTCGCAGTTGCAACCCTCAAAATGCAGCCTTAGTCCTGCGCCGTACACGGCTCGCATTGCTTCGTGAGGCTTTGGCGCTCATCTAGTCTAAGTCCTGCTCTGTACATGGCTCGCCTTGCTTTGCGAGGCTTCTCAGATGAGCGCCTTCACCCTCATCCAGCCTAAAGCGTGACCAACATGACAACTATATATGTGATAAACACACACAAACATAAATGCAGACATGCATGTTTCTCCACGTAACAGCCTAGGATATCAATATGTGCATTCATGCTTGCACACAGTAGCTTTACTTCTGCCACAGAGCCCATGTGTCATAGACACATACATGTAAATATACACACAACATATCTGCACAGACACACTCTGGGTTTGCAATGCTCATCATCCAAATATTCTGATACATTTCTTGGGTAGTGTAGATGTAACTCGTCTGCTTTATTTGTAATGTATTCAGTGTATATGAATGCAGTACAAGCGGCTCCTGTTTTATGAAGGAAGATTAATATCCTTACAAATGACAGCAGACAGACAATCAATAGGGGATGATAATAAAAACACGCACAATCAGAGACATCATTGTCTGCTGTGGGGATGCAATGAGCTGGATACTTCATATATAGATAAGAAGACAATGAGATGATAAAAATGCCTAGCAAGCTCTCAGGATGCCAAAACATGAAAATACCATACAATGTCCATGAAAATACCATACAATGTCCATGAAAATACCATACAATACAATGTCCATGAAAATACCATACAATGTCCATGAATATACCATACAATGTCCATGAAAAAACCATACAATGTCCATGAAAATTCCATACAATGTCCATGAAAATACCATACAATGTCCATGAAAATACCATGCAATGTCCTTGAAAATACCATACAATGTCCATGAGAATACCATACAATGTCCATGAGAATACCATACAATGTCCATGAAAATACCATACAATGTCCATGAAAATACCATACAATGTCTATGAAAATACCATACAATGTCCATGAAAATACCATACAATGTCTATGAAAATACCATACAATATCCATGAAAATACCATACAATGTCCATGAAAATACCATACAATGTCCATGAGAATACCATACAATGTCCATGAAAATACCATACAATGTCCATGAGAATACCATACAATGTTCATGAGAAGACCATACAATGTCCATTGCACTCTTTCCAGTACCCATTGCTGGTTGTCCTCTCTACCTGTGTGAAAATGTCACTAGTATCTGTACCTCATTTTGTCCATGGTCAAGGCGCCATGATGAAAAATCTCAGATACATGTAAATAACCCTGATCGAAGTGAAGTTTCAGAACTAACCCAGTGGGTGTCTTTTTATCTACCTCTTCCACTCTATTAGACAGAGCAGAATGGGGTCTGTTTATCTGTCACGTACCACCATTAGCTTCAACAGATTGGATATGCCTCTTACACCACTGACCCATAAGGAGAGATTTCAGTCATAATACAAACTCTGATCAATGTGTAATTTCATAATGGATTCAACTGTGGTCTGTGGATCTGTCTCTTACAATCCATTAACAAAAACACAGTGGATCTCTAATGCTCTATTATTCCGAAATGACCAGGCCTAAGTGTGGTTGTTAGTTATGTGTCTAACACTACAGAAAAATGGCAAGCAGGGTCTTGTACGTGCCTTATTTAGCCCCATACTCACCTCCCTGCAAGGTGTATTCAATAACAGGATGGCTGAAAGCTCCCTGCCCAGCCGCGTTATACGCAGAAACTTGGATCTCATATTGTGTCCAGATAATCAGATCCTTCACTAAGCAGTTGTTAATCTCAGGGTTTGAGATGTTGATATACTGATATTCTCCAGGAAGGCCGGCCAGACGATATCTGTGTTAAAAAAACAAAATAACTACCAGTGTGTAGGCCAGGCAACGAGTCAATAACATGCTCTATATGTCTGTGATCAACAACATTGTGCAAACAAACAAAAAGAGCAAGATAAATCATCCAATCAAATCAACCATTGCAATCATACAGCGACATCAGGTTATTGTGAGGTTTATGTTTTTGGGGGGAATTTGTTGTGAAGTTCTTGTTTTAAAAGGACATGTAAAGGTGTGATATTAGTCACACAGAATGAGAATACTCCAGACTATTCCATTAAAATCCAAGTGAACATTATCAGCTCATGTGTGCAGGGGATTAGTCTGCACGTCCTGCTGTTGTCCATCATTAGATGCTGCAGAGCAAATCCGTCTTCATATTTGTTTCTTAGACAAACAGCTGTAACATCTGATCCCTCTCTCTTCATCTCAGTCTTCCCCTTGCCCTATGTATCCCCATCTCCCCTCATGCCTCTCCCTCCATGTGTCTCCCTCCTTCCCCCATGCATCCCTCTCGCCCATGTTCCCTACTCTCCCTCCATGCCTCCCCTTGCCTCTCCCTCCCTCCATGTGTCTCCCTCTTCCCCCATGCCTCTTCCTCTCCCCCATGTCTCCCTTTCTTCCTTATGCCACCCTCTTCTCTATGTTTCCCCCTCTCCCTCCATGTCTCCCCCATGTGTCCCCCCCTTTCCCTTCTCCCTCTCCCCAATGTCTCCCCTCTCCCTCCATGTCCAGGATCCCGTTATAACAAGTACTTTTGCTATGAATATAATTTCATACATTTGTTGACTGGAATAAATAACCTTCTACTAAGAGAAGTCTTACAAATACCCTTACCCACAAGGAGAGAATCTGTAGTCACTGACATTAGGGTCTCTATAACACGCCAGCATTGTGTATATTTCCGTAATAAACGTCAGTAAAAACAACCTTTACAATGGCTGTAATTAAAAATAATGTGACCTTTAGTTGAAAAACTTACATACAAAATTGCTATTTGAACATGAATGTGCTGCCCCTTTCTTGATTTCAAAACTTTTATTGCTAGTGTTAGATTATACTAAAAATGACTCTTATTAATCTACCATACCCTTTATCACGTATCACTACTTTTAACATTTTAAATAATTTTAAATCAATGATAGAAGAAATAAAACACTGTTGTTAAAACAACTTTTCAGTCTAGGGTAATAGATCCTCTAATTAATGAGCAAATGATACCAGCTAATAGATGCTAGACATAAAAAGTTGAAAAACTTAATTCTACCATAAAATGTCACTAGGAAAGCATATAGAATGAGAACACAGTTTGCTGGGCCATACCTGAACCATTTCATGAGTACCATACAACCATAAAATGTCAGAAACATGGATGGGAAGACTGTACCACAAACAGGATGACTATTGGTATATCCATTGCTACTTGGGTCCATAAACAAGATGAATACTATACCACCATAAAATGTCTCCGAAACATGGATGGGAAGACTGTACGACAAATAGGATGACTATTGGTATATGCATTGCTACTTGGGTCCATAAACAAGATGAATACCATACAACCATAAAATGTCTCAGAAACGTGGATGGGAAGACTTACCACAAACAGGATGAGTATTGGTATATTCATTGCTACTTGGGTCAATAAACAAGATGAATACCATACAACCATAAAATGTCTCAGACACGTGGATGGGAAGACTGTACGATAAATAGGATGACTATTGGTATATCTATTGCTACTTGGGTCCATAAACGAGATGAATACCATACAACCATAAAATGTCTCAGAAACATGGATGGGAAGACTGTACCACAAACAGGATGACTATTGGTATATTCATTGCTACTTGGGTCCATAAACAAGATGAATACCATACAACCATAACATGTCTCAGAAACATGGAAGGGAAGACTGTACCACAAATCGGATGACTATTGGTATATTCATTGCTACTTGGGTCCATAAACGAGATGAATACCATACAACCATAAAATGTCTCAGAAACATGGATGGGAAGACTGTACCACAAACAGGATGACTATTGGTATATTCATTGCTACTTGGGTCCATAAACAAGATGAATACCATACAACCATAACATGTCTCAGAAACATGGAAGGGAAGACTGTACCACAAATCGGATGACTATTGGTATATTCATTGCTACTTGGGTCCATAAACAAGATGAATACCATACAACCATAACATGTCTCAGAAACATGGAAGGGAAGACTGTACCACAAATCGGATGACTATTGGTATATTCATTGCTACTTGGGTCCATAAACAAGATGAGAGTCAGATACGCACCTGAGGATATATCCATGTAGTATCCCATTGTGATCACTCTCTGAGGGTGGCTGCCATTGAATCATAATGGACTGGTTGGTGCGCCCACTTGCTACAATGTTCTTTGGTGGTCCACTTGGGGGTTCTTCAGGTAACATCAGTCTAGTGACCAAGAGAAGAAGAGATCAAGAAGAAAGAAAGGGATATAATCAGGGGGCATGGACAAGAAATAACACCTTCTATTAATTCTAGGGGATAGATGTGAAACTATTCGGGAACAGAAAACAACTTGCAAACAGTCACCAAAAGACTGAATTAAGTCAGTAATAAAAAAGTGTTGAAGAGATGATTAGTAAAAACACAGCTTCCTTACATCAGATGGGGCATCACAAACTGAGCTCCTTGCTCAATAAGCCACTAAATGATTACAACACTGACTTACTTTAATGAGGACATGTTTATCATTATCTAAATATTATTTTGTTTTTAAGTGCAAACTTTTTTTAAGTTCCTACCTGAAATGTTCTTAAATGTTACTCAACGATTATTAGTGATTTTTCAGACGAGATAGAAAGCCTTAATTTCAGTCGTAACGTTATTAAAATTCTATCTTATGCTTTAACGGATCAACATTCTTTGCAGTTACGTGTCACAGAAAACATCAAATAAAATAAACTGCAGATTCATTAGTTTAAGTGGTTTAAAGTTACAAATCAGAAATATAAGGATAATAAGCATCTCATCAGATACATTATGTGTATTATGGTTGCAGGCTCCTAAATGAAGTAAATGGTGATGAAGACAAAGGACCATATTCAATTGAGGATTCGGACGATCCGGTAGCCAGTAAGTTAAGTTGCAAGTTAATTTGCTATTCAATTGGCGTCTTTTTGCAGGCTCAGAATGGCTTCCGAGTTATGGCCTTGAAAAAATGGTGACGGTTAAACTCGTAACTTACAGCCTCCCAAAGCCATTGATGGCAAATCGCTATTTAATTGCTCAATTTCCCCAAGCCTGCAAATGTTTTCACACCTGTAAATGGCAAAAGAAGTAGAAAATCCTAGAGAGGACCCGCAAGGGGGTTAAACACCTATTCGTAGCACTGTAACTGCAAATAAAAAATTAATACTGCACTGCAAATAACGGGGAAAGGCATGAAAGACAGAATAAATTGCACAACAGTCTCAAGCTCGCAAATCGGAAGGAAATTACATTTATTTTTATGTGTCATTTGGGGGGTTATATCGATCTCGGATATCAATGAGTTAATACATATCAGGCCTCCCACATGGACTAGAACAGTATTGGGATTCACTTGCATAATTCTGTATTTTGAGGGTTTGCGAATCTGATCGCATATCAGACCTCCTAACCTAATTGATTGACATGCAATCTACATGTTTTACTGCCGTAATAATGACAGTCTAATTTTCTATTGGCTGATTCGAAATGGGCGGTTACAGGCTTGCTTAAATGACCATGTTCCCACCTTGAACTGCCACGAACAAGTGCATGGTTTACGGTTTCGGCTTTGGGACAGTAACTTGTGGGCTTGAGCAATTGAATAGCATCGTAATCGAAGATGAACGGGACAACACACTCACAGACATTGGGCCATCTTCAATCAAGTTGCTGGCTTGGAATTAAATATGGCCTAAAGCCCTTACCTCAACAGGTAAATATCCATTCCATCATAACTTACAGGACCGTTAAAGTTACTTATTAACAATATGCTGTTTTGTAAGACCAGATCTTGATAATTGCTGAAATTATTTTAATAAGTGGAAGAGATAAATGTAACCTTTAATTTATTCACTATAATATGTGATTATGTGGTAGTGGGGGTGAGATTTATCATGCAGTTTAAAGAGCAGTGAACATAGTGAAGCCAAACTAGGACATACTTCTGACTCACTCAAGGGATCTGCACCGGCCAAGTTATAAAGCAGTACAGAGAAGCCATGGCTAGGGCTAGATCAGGACCAGTCAATACACACCATGGTCTGAATAACGACACCGGTCCAGTCCTAGATTAAATAATGTCCCATAAAATAAAAATTCCAACTTGCCCTCATCGCATATATTTTAGTGCCGGTATGTGTTTACAAATGCAGCCTTACCAATTTTTCATCTGGTGGCCCATGGACATAATTTGGTGTACATGAGCAACCCAACATGCATGCTTAACCATGTTTCTTTTACCAACATAGATACTTCCTTACAGATCATAGACAAAGTAGTGGTGTTCAAGATGCTTCCAGATCTTGATATTCAAGAATAATATTAGTCTATTTTAACATAAATATTTTCGACCTTGGAGAACTTTGTTAAATGTATTTACTGCCCCTATTCTAGACTCACTTGCTGCATCTAATCAGGTTTTGTTTCAGGGGGTGAACTTGATATTTGCACAGGTATGAAAGCTATAGAGATTACAGTATTTTCTTAATGTAAAAACAATTTAGTAATTTTTAAAATACCCTCTTTTAAAGGTTTCAAAGCAAAGTGTGATTTTAGTGTCCCTATGGAATGGGACACAGCAACGGTCATCTCTTCAAATTAGATAAAAATACATTGCATAAGCAAAGTCACCCATTCAATGTGTTATCTTTTTATGTTATTTAATTTAATTAATTAATTAATTTGGCCCAGGACTCTGCACACTTCTTCTTTGCTGTATATGATTTAAATTTGGAAGCCCCAGCCAGCTCAGGCTGAATTATTTCAAACAGTAAGGGATGTAAAATCATAATATGGGGGTGGTACAGTAATGCTAAAGTTGTAGAGGGTGTGGGATTTATATGCTAATGTGTCCAATATGGCTGCTGCCTTGTGCACAGAAATAGCACTCAATCTATGTAACCTTAGTGAAATAATTATACTTATTAATTATACTTAAATTATAACAAATGCACCACTGTAATGTATTTTGTTTTTTAAAAAGGTCATCGTTGTTTGTTAGGCAGAGACTATTAATAACATTATGTAGTTTAACATAAATAAAAGTTATTATTTATTCTTGATTTTTAAGTTGTCTGTTTTCTCCTCAAGCAGGGCTGCCTTTCTCTACATTCATGTGCTTTGTCAGGTGGTGTGGTCAGCTCTGTCTGAATGCTGAACCATCATGGAGTTTAGAAGCAGGCTGGGCTATGATGTCACGTCCCAGGCCCTGTGAAGTCATTAGATCCAGCACCATTGTATACACAGAGGTAACAGCTCTATTGAAGCCTGCTTGGAGCTGCCCCATAGGCTCTGTCCAGTGACCGAATGCGCCTTCATAGCACCGCCCACTTTAATGAGCATGCTCAGTCAGAGCCAGAATCTGACTGGTCAGATATTTATTCCAGGCAGAGCTGGCCACATCCAAAATAGACATTAGAATGTGGAAATAAGAAGCTCTGCTTGAGAGAAAACAGACACATTCAAAAATAATAAAACATTTTTAATTTGTATTTATTTTAAACTGCATATAACTTTTTATAGTCTCTACCTACCAAACCAATATTTGAGCATAACATAAAATTGCAAACTTTACGGGCCCACTTTAAGTACTGTAGCTTACAATTAATAAGTTATATCACTAACATAAAGCACTACGGGCTACAATCAAACTAAACATATTACAATTCCACCGGTTCTCAGACTTTTATGTAAAAGAGAAAATACATAATTGTAAAGAGACTCTGCATAGTGAGAAGGAACATTCTCGGCTGTAACCATCTTTTTTTTCTGAAACATAAAAAGTCAAGAACAAAAGAAAAAAGCAAATCATACTCCACACTACTAGAATATAAAGAGGTTTCACCTGTCATGGAAGCAATGGTTTCAGAATATTAAATTGAACTAAGTAAAATTATAAGGATAAGTGCATGAAAAATCTCTCAAAGAGCCACCAAAAATTGAATAAATATTAAATGTTAATGTTTAACAATATATAGGAAAACTATAATTAAACATTTTAGATTATCTCTCGACTAAATGAGAATTGTAAAAAATGGCTCGGGCAAAAGTAAGTAATATTCGTAAAACAAAACACATATTAGGATTCTAAGAAATTCTAAGAAAATAAGATTCTATATTCTGTTTATTTAAAACACCTATTGCCAACCTTGTATGTACGATACATTGTGCATTTTTGTTCATTTGGACAATGTTTTTTTTAGTACAGAATTAGTTTGCCATATACAGGACAAGCTCAACTAAATAGTGGAGTATTGGAGAACAGTTGGAGAACCTCTCAATTCCTATGCTACCTTATGGGCATTGGTTGACATCTTCAAGAGTTCTCTAACACTTCACCCTACAGATCATAGGGTCCATGATTTCAAGTCTGGTATATCTCATCCTCATGGTGGGTCATGATGACAGTTATCATAAGAGGTATGACATTACAATAGATGCTCCATGGATGTTATTATGAAAAGTTTGGATTTATATAATGGAAATCTATGACGTAAGTTGAAGTTTTTAAGTTCACATCACTCCTAGGTGTCTGAAGATTTGTTGAACGTATATAAAGGTTAAAATACTATTCAATATTTCCAGACAATGCTTTCAGGCTAATCCTTATCCAACCTCAGGACCCTTCACAAAGTTTATCATAGTGTGGTAAATATATACAATAAATAAAATCGGAACTCAAAATATATTTTAGGTAACAATATTCTATAAATGTGCAGAAGCATAAGAAAGAGATGATGATGATGTTTGATTTTCTCCGATTCAGAAGGGAACTTTCTGTTATATCAGGGGTGGACCACAGGAAAGTTCTCTCCTATACTATAAAAAAGAGATAATGCACCCTGAATGAGTTATAGTCCCATAAAACAAGCTAAACCCCTTGCCTAGGTATCCAATTATTTTATTTCAAGAATTATGTAGCATCATCTTTACAAAAAACGTCACTAAAACATCTGCCCATGTGTAGTTTATACATGTTTTCACCTCCTGGTTGCTGTGCTGTATTGGCCTTTTCCAACACGATTAACGGCACATATCCGAAACTGGTATGTCCGGGCGGGTGTGAGACCACTCACTGTTGAGCTGCTTATCTTTGGGTCAACATCCGGCAAATGGACTTTCCAGGGAGAATCTGGAGAAACAGAAATACATAAAATAGCTATTCCTAGAAGTGCTTCTTCATGTCAAACTCACAAAATAAATGAGATAGAGAAAATATAATCAATGCAATCAGATCTTGTGGGTTCTGCAGTCAATTTCTGGAAAGTAATGCTAAAGATGTCAAAACGTAATAAATAAAAACTATATTCATTACCATTTTAATGGAAAAGGAAGCAAGCGTGATCAAGACAGATGGGCTGTGTATTTTACTAGCCATCTGTTTGGCAGTCCATTATCAGACCACACCCATGAGTGGTTCTGTCAGATCGGAGAGAATAAAATATCACTCTCATCAACAATATTTCTTCATCCAATATTCTGCAGGTATGGAAAAAATAAATCTGTCTGACCAAATGTTAATCCAGGTCCCCAGCTCTCTGAGATCTTGTCACACCGCTCTCCAATCCCATCCCATACTACACTATGTTCACATCGCCCTATATCCACATTACAGTGGTCTTATCACAAATTGTTACTTTTAATGGTATCTTACACCAGTAATATTGCAAAGCTCAATCCCATCATCTAATGGTAAATGCTTCGGAGGATGTGATGAAGCTGGAGCTCTGAAACACGCTTTATGGGAATGTCCTAAAATTCCACCATTATGGGAAGAAACATATTCGTTAATAGAAATACTCATAGGATTCCCTATCCCTAGAAAACCAGTATCAAAAACATCAAAGGACACATAACTCCTAAAAAATCAAATATTTTTAGCTACTAGACATGTCATAACTAAAAACTGGACATCAGATAAAGCTACAATAGAAGAAAAAAAAGGAAAATTCAGTATATATACCCTATGAGCCTCATTCAATTCGGAGTCGTAAGTCCATCGCAAGTAGCCAATTTCCTGCGATCGAGTTGCTCTACTTTTACTCTGCTATTTAATTGGTCAGGCCCTCAAATTAGGCACCATGCGCCTAACTAACTCGGAAAAGAGACATTTTCGAAGATCACAAAATAACGTCTCAAATTTTCCCCTAACCCCGGCCCCCAATTTTTTTGTTTGTTCACTCGGATACAGATACGGATGTTAAAGATATTTAACTGACTTACATAAAACAGAGAAAAAAAATAGATATGGAAATATATTATTACTCTTTAAATTTCTTGATTTATAACAAGTTATGAAAAAAATGGAAAAAGGAGAAAGGATATTTCTATATTGATGTATATTTACGATATATATGTTGATTATTTCAATTTCTCTATTATTACAATAAACTATCTTACAAAATACTACCTAATACTACTTTCACAATCATCAACATCAATCTCCCACAACCATCATGTAATAAAGCAATGCATGTGACACTAACCTCTCGTGACTCCGCGCTCTCATCACGCAGCTCTCTACTCTTCCAGCACACATTGTTCTCTCGTCACCCCACACTCCCGTCACACTGTTCTCCACATCATGTTCCCACTGCACCATTGTCACATTGTACAATACAGAGTTAGCTGCAACATAACTTCGCTTCTCATGACCCAATCTACCTATAACAGTTGCCTTAATACAGTATTTCTTCTATATTTGAACATTAGCCGCCATTTTTATTTTACCATTTTATTTTTATTAGGATCTGCTCATTTGAAATTTCCCATAAAAAAAATAAAATCGTTCAAACTGGCAAAATACCAAGATAAATAGCACACCTTGAACGTGCACATCCATTAGAAATTGGACCACGCTTGGAATTGCTAATTTCACGCCTACATTTCTGTTATTCCCTGGGGCATAGAGCCAGTTAGGTTATAAATGTTGAATTTTAAAAATTATTCAAAGTACATTCATCGCTGTAATGGCTTTTTGACAGCAGAATCCCTGTAATTAGGCTTGGTTCATTAATAAGGATATTCAGAGAATATAATGGAACACAGGACCACGGACTTGTGGCAAGCACTTTTCATAAGCCAACTGTTTGAAATGAGATAATGTCAACACTGGAAAATATTGGCTGTGATGATGTATATCCTGTGTAAAAAAGTGGTTTGTGTCGGTGGATATCACCACTGTTTGTATTGGTGGTCAATTAATTTTATTTGTCGGTTGATATTAATAGTTTGTGTCTTTGGATAACACTAGGCTGCTCCTCTAAACAAGTTTCTACCAACAAGGCGCTTGGATTAAAAGCTCCAAAATGGTCTAATCTCAAGGAGCAATATTGTCAGACCAAGATACCTTCCCCAACAGCTACCTAGAGTAAATCTTATGGTTTTATTGCCAGTGTTCAAGAACTTAGCGCCTCATTCAATTGCGATTTGGCCAATTGAAAAGGGTTCTATATATATTTTTACATATTTTTAGTTAGTGAAGACCTTGTTTTTGGATAGAATTCACTAACTAAACTTCTGTAAAAAAATATATAGGGCCCTATTCAATTGGCCAAATCGCATTTGAATGAGGCCCTTAGCGTTTAATTATGGCACTATCATGATTGTACAGAGGAGTTGATGGCACTGCAGGCGGATGATCTGTTTATGTCCTCAGTCTACGGAATATTTTATTTATTTTACCCTCAGCACACAATAAAATAGATCAGGCTAAGGCGTGATACACTGCACCTGACAGGTTTTGAAAGGCATATTGGTATTTAATGGAC
Source organism: Discoglossus pictus (assembly GCA_027410445.1). Classification (NCBI taxonomy): domain Eukaryota; kingdom Metazoa; phylum Chordata; class Amphibia; order Anura; family Alytidae; genus Discoglossus; species Discoglossus pictus. The sequence continues at coordinate 93,936,218 of CM050172.1, forward strand.
TGAGCTGGTGATTATGTGAGTCTTTAATATGCAAATTACAGTTTTCTACTGAAAATGAAACACATAAAGGCAAACTGTTGCATGGATACCATCCACAAAAATAACAGCTCAATGTCGAGTAAATCAGTTTGAAATATATTAATTGACCAAAAAACTTCATTATAGCTCGGTGATGGGTGGTGGGTTATATAAATCAACAACAGCTGCTATACCTGCAATGCACACAGAGCTTGTATTAGGTGACACTTGCAGAGGAGGGCACAATGTTGCGGATAAGAGAGAGGCGGAGGAAGGTTGTGTCTGATAATAGCTAAGCAAATTATACTCTCAAGGTAAGATATCTGGCATTTTTTAAAATATTTGTTGCAAAGTTACTTATAGACTGCAAGCATTGGATAGCAACTAACACTAGAAGACCACAACCACCTTTGTACCGATAAGACCAAATGATTATATCATCATATATATAGTTGTCGTAATTGCGAGTTTGTTTGTAACGCTCTGAAGTTGCGAGCCTTACACACAAACTTGCAATACTGACCGTGCAATGCACATGCACGGTGAGAGATGGGGGAAAGAGACACGGCAGGGGTGGTGGGGGGGCAGTGGGAGACACAGGGGAGGAAGTGGAGGGAGACACAGGGGAGGGAGATGGGGGAAAAAGACACAGGGGAGGGAGAGGGGGGAAAGAGACACAGGGGAGGGAGATGGGGGGGAGACACAGGGGAGGGAGAAGTGGAAGAGACACAGGGGATGGAGAGGGGGGGAGAGAAACATGGAAAAGAAAAGGGTGGAATAGACACAGGGGTTGGAGATGGGGTGAAGGAGACACAAGAGAGGAAGAGAGTGGAAAGGAGACTCAGAGGAGGGACATGGGGGAAGAAACATAGGGGAGAGAGATAGGAGGGAAGGAGACACAGGGGAGGGAGATGGGGGAAGAAGACAAAGGGGGGAGAGAGGGGAAGAGACACAGGGGAGGGAGATGGGGGAACAGATACATGGGAGGAAAAGGGGGGAAAGAGTCACAGGGAAGGGAAAAGGGGAAAGAGACACAGGGGAGGGGGGAAAGAGACATGGGGAGGGAGATGGGGGAAGAAGACATATGGGTGGGAGATGGGGAAAGGAGACGCAGGGGAGGGAGAGGAGGAAGGAGACACAGGGGAGGGAGAGGAGGAATGAGACACAGGGGAGGGAGAGGAGGAAAAGAGACACAGGGGAGGGAGATGGGGGAAGGAGACACAGGGGAGGGAGATGGGGGAGGAGACACAGGGGAGGGAGAGGGGGGAAGGATACATAGGGGAGGGAGATGGGGAGGAGACACAGGGGAGGGAGAGGGAGAAGGGACATGGGGTAGGGAGAGAGGGAAGAGACACATGGGAGGGAAAGGGGGAAAGAGACACAGGGGAGGGAGATGGGGGAAAGGAGACACAGGGGAGGGAGAGAGGGGAAGAGAAACAGGGGAGGCAGATCGGGGAAAAGACATAGGGGAGGGAGATAGGGGAAAGAGACACAGGGGAGGGAGATGGGGGTCAAACACAGGAGAGGAAGATGGGGAAAGAGGCACAGGGGAGGGTGAGGGGGAAAGAGGCACAAGGGAGGGAGAGGGGAAAGAGACACAGGGGAGGGAGGGCAGAAGGAGACACATGGGAGTGAGGGAAGGAAAGAGACACAGGGGAGGGAGATAGGGAAGGAGACACAGGGGAATGAGATGGGGTGAGGATGCACAGGGGAGGGGGGAGACACAGGGGATGGAGAGGGGGGAAAGAGACACAGTGGAGTGAGAGGGGTAAATGGGGGAGAGACACAGGAGAGGGCGAGGGGGGAAGAGACAAAAGAGCAAAGGAGGGGGAGAAACACAGGGTAAGGAGAGGGTAAAAGAGACGGAAGGGGGTTGTGGCAAGTGACTAGTAGACATAAAGTATATAATGGTTCTATGAGTGATCTAAACCAGCCCAAAAAAATAAAGATTGCCATAGCTATAAGCCAGTCATCATGATTTGGTTACTGGGCATATTAGGCATAAGATAAGGCTAAAGGGGAGCAGCTGGATGCATTCACGGTGATTGAGCACTAGCCAATAAAAAACGTGCGTTTCCCTTCCTTCATTTTATTTCTCATCATTAAACTGAAAGAGTTTTGCCCCAAACTTCCTCTCAAGCACATTTGGTATAGATTTGTGTGACTTTGTGTTTTTATTAATGTGTGTTCTTTGATTGTGTGTGTTTATATGTGTCTGAGCATGTGCTTATGTGTGTGGGTACCTTTTCATGCCTCTATGAAAGAGAAATTTTCTGGAGAATAGGAAATTGGACCCTCCCAAAGGAAAAAGAGGCCAATACAGACCTAGGGATCTGTTATATCTTCAGTATGGAAGATACCTGGATGGCATTTCAGGAGATGGCATGTTCATAGGTATGCTACAGAAAATATGTAATGGCACAAACTAGTTAAAACTGGAAAGACTGCACCCTTAGTGGGCATCATCCCACTGGACACACTTACCTAGCCATTACAAGGTGCCTCTAATTGTATAAAATTATTATATTTTTTTTATTAAAGTATGTCTGTCTCTATGCAAATGAGTCTGTGTACATATTTCCATCGTTTTTTTTGTTTTTTGGTGGATTTTTCTGCCGTGGTACGCCTTTTCATGTTTGTGTGGGTCTGCGTGCATACGTTCATGCTTATGTGCCACTCTATTTATTTTTGCATCATAGCAGGAGTCGAAAGACCACAGTGTTTGTTGCAAAATAAAATAGTACTTTTGTGTATAAAAATGCATACAATTCCTAATTAAGAATAACCTCTGGCTATTGACAGGAGATTTTCCCAAGTATCATCTCGGCTGCTGGCTTTTTCGGATCATTATTGGGATGTGCTGCCTCCTGACCGCAACTCGGCTACTTTTAATTATACTCCAGAGGTCCTGTTTTCAGTAATACGTGTGAAAATCAGTTAAAATGGATGGGTTAATTATCAGTCATGGCAATACCTGATGTACAAATGATATATTGTATTTACTAATTGTATGATTACACCTTGTGCTTATGTACTGTAGGATTTGACATTGGAACTATTTATAATACTATACACTGTATTTATTTAAGTTGTCCCTAAGTTACCCCAATTGTTGATATCCCTTTTGGGTCTCTGTTAGATTGGATGCAGCTTTGTATTATTTATTAGAATTATCTATTATTTGTAACGCGCCAACATATTCCACAGCGTTATACAGTGGTTAAATACATGGCAAAACCCAAAAGTAACACGTTGCAAAGAATGGAGGGCTTTGTTTTTCAGCTTAAAATCAATTCTGACATAAGATTGAAAAGTTGCTAGCTTACAATCTAAAGGGCATGTTATTAATGTCTGATGAGTGCGATTTGGTACAATCCCACCATTAGTTGCTGCCACTTGTGTGGTTCCATTGGTCCGTTTCTTTGTCTTGATGAATTAGGGCCTACAAGCCAGCTTGTGGAGTACATTTGGCCCTCCAGATAGGAGGTCGCCATGGAGGGACACATGGACATTGTTTTATAATTACAGTATACTATTCTTGTGCAATATCTATTCAAGCCTACTGCATATGTAGCAATACCTTGTTGTATTGATATATTGATGTTATTACAGTAGTTGTTACATTTATTATAACACTAGCAATATCCAAATAATTACTCATTGATAATACTGTACATTTTTTATTGCAACACTTTTTCTTATTTAACCAGTTTATAATAAATCGGTTCCATTTTTTGTTTGAGATTTATATGTGGAAATTTTATGTGAAGGTCTGGAACACCACTGAGATTTGGTCCAATTGTGTACATGGTATATGCTGTATTCCCTCGTGAAATTATGTTGTCTTTATTCTGTATGATTACTTATGTTATGATTACATATTGTATTTACTCTACAATTACACACTGTGCTTACTCACATTTTCTACAGTTACACGTTTCTCCAGATTAAAGTTTTTGCAAGTTTTACAAAGCAGACCATTGACATTTTGGGTGTGTATATCCAATTCCTAGTCCTTGCAAAGTTTAGTGAATCTACCTCATTGTTCTTTTGATCACACATAGTACATATACCTTGCATGATTATGTTCTACTAGTCAATTGCCCCTCATAAATGATGGGATAATATTTGATGTGTCTCTTCCCCCCTCCCCTGTGTGTCCCCCCCCTCGCCCGCCCCTGTGTCTCCCCCCGCTCCCACCCCGGTGTCCCCCCCTCTCCCGCCCATTTGTCTCTCCCCCCAACCCCTGTGTCCCCCCCCTCACTCCCCTGTGTCTCTTTCCCCTCTCCTGCCCCTGTGTCTCTTTATCCCCCTCTCCCACCCCTGTGTCTATGCCCCCTCCCTCCCCTGTGTGTCCTTCCCCTCTACTGCCCATGTGCCCCTCCCCCTCCCACCCCTGTGTCTCTTCCCCCCTCTCCTGCCCCTGTGCCCCACCTCCCACCACTGTGTCTCTTCCCCCCTCTCCCACCCCTGTGTCTCTTCCCCCCTCTCCCTCCCCTGTGTCTCTCCCCCCTCCCTCCCCTGTGACTATCTTAAAAGTGACAGAAGGTTTTTTCAACCATTGTAGACATCTACATCAGTTGACTTTTACCACTTTCTCTAAAGTGAAACTATTGGCGATTCACTAACCTAAAGAGAAGAAACAACATATATAATACACATCGGAGCTACTCCTGAGCGCTACAGTTGTTACACTAGGATCAACTACATATAATACTTAATTACTAGCAACTTGCCCGGCAAAAATGACGGCAAAAAATTTTGAAGCCTCGCAATGCTGTTGTTTGCCACAAATGCAAAGGCTCGCCCCCTCTCAAACTTGCAGGTCTCGTGATGACCGCCTTCCCCCCCCCCCTCTACTTTACGGGCCTCTCGATGAGCGCCTTCGGTGCTCATTGCGATCCTTTCCCCCCTCTAACTTGCCAGCCTTGCGCTGAAACCACCTCCTCTACCTTACAGGCCCCGCAATGAGCGTCAAAGATGCTCATTGCAGCCATCAAGAAACCCGTAACTTTCAGACCTCGCGATGAGCCTTAATTGTACATGCGCAAGCCCGTAATTTTTAACATACCATGACAGTCAAACTCGCAATTACAACAGCTATATATGTGATAGTATGACAACTCATTGCATTTACTGATTGTACATTTAGGACTTGAATTCACTAAATCGTTTGTTGTGACATTTCCAAATTATCTCGCCTTGTGCCATATGAACTTTAGACCTTAGTGAATCTTACTCACTGTTTTCAGAGACTTCCACCACATAGTACAGGATAGGGCTATTTCCATCGAATGGGCGCACCCAAGACAAGTCAACGGCTCGATTGTTTGTGGAGTCCAACACGGCCAAGAGATTCTGAGGGGAATGAGGCAACTCACTGGAAGAAGAAAAAATGAAAAACAACTAAGAATCAGATGATGGTATCTCGTCTTGGCTCTGCCCAAAAAGAAAACAAGTCAGTGAATCCTTCACAGAGGGGGGCGATCACTCAGAGCTCAGTTTTGAGGACTTGTATCTTGTGTCCTTGTATCATCATGAGCCAATTATACACTGAGCCATAGATATCTGTTTGTACGACGGCAATCACAGCAAGGGCTTCGGGAGACATTAAATTAACCTTGTGATAATGATCTGAAATCAACTTTTTGTACATCGAACTAAACAGGAAAATATTTATTTTATTCTCAGTTGAGCAGCAGGATCCTCAGTGGCTCCTTTGTGAATTATCAATGGAAAATATGATCTAAAAGCCAATCACACAGCAACTATTTGGTTTATATACAGAGTATTTTCTCTACTGAGGTTAATTTGTTTTTTGGCAGCAGACTGCAGAGTGGTTAATATTTTATTCTGATCATTGCAGAAAAAAAAGATGTAACAACCCACAAGGTCCTCGAGGAATTTCTGAGCATTTAATTGTTCTTGTTTAATAATGTTTGATATCTTCAATCAGAAATAGAGAATCAGAACGACTGGATCTGAATCACAATTTACCATCAGACTTCTAACTGGTATCTTTCACAGCGTCCCACCAGAATAAAAAAAGTTTTTGATGCTATTACCTGTGGTGGACCTAACACTGGTGCAGCAGTTGGAAAGCACTGGGGCCCACGACAGGTTAGGGGCCCTCTGCTATATGGAATATTAATGTATTACGTTAAGATCACTGATAATTACTTAATAGAATTGCTATTATTTTTTGACTCTATAACAGATAACAGAGCTTAAAAGGACATGGAAGTTTTATTTTGATTGTTGCATTAGAAAAAGGGTATTTGATAATGTGTTACTGTGTGATTTTTTTCTTCAATAAGCCAATTAGATCTAAAGAGTAAATTATGCTCTTTGCATTTCATGTTCATTTCAATGATAATTAAATAGGGTTTTCCTAATATTTTTTCGTGCAAAAAACAACTTAGTTTTGCTTTTTAAAGCATGTCACTTTAAGCAAAAATTACATGAAAACATCCACCCTTTTCCTATTGACTTTAATTCATGCTTTAAAATATCTTTTAAATTTAAGCTCAGCTATCTAACACTTCCAATCAAAAAATGGTAAGAACCAATTGTAATTATATTTAATTTCTGCAATTGCTGTCTTTGCTGTCACTTTAAGAAGAGGCAGCAGTGTGTCAATAGAAATATCAATTTAGGATTCCACACAATATACAGTGTTTAAATACTATAATCACTTTAGGATTGGTAAGCCCAATAGCAGGGGTGTAGGAACTGGGGGGGGATGATTAGGGGACACAAAAATAGAAAAAATAAACTTAATCATGCATTACCAGATTTGGCTACTATGCGCTTAATAAGTTGGTATATATATATAATATATAAATATATACTGTATCTGCTTTCAAACCAATGACCATATTTCACTGATATCTTAAACCATTTCTTCACTGTGAAAAACTCTCAAATCAAACATAATGACAATTACATTTGCTAATAACGGCATAGAGAAGAAACATCTGTCTCTTAAAGATGCCAGGTTAAAGCATATTTAATAACCATTTAAAGGTTTATCTTAAATTCAACTTTACCTAATCCAAAACTGCTGTAGCAGTATTGTTTTAATTATTTATTCATATTAAAATAGTAATTATTTTTTTATGCCATTTTAAATATGCAGCTTGAATTGTATCAGTGAAATGTAACTTCTGCTGTGCTTTGATGCAGTTTCTGGAAGGTTCAACCTTGTGTCAATCTTTTTTCTCTGTGAATTGCTATAGTTGGAAATCTTATCCTCGCAAAGCAAAACCATTAAGATTTGCATCATAAATGCTGTAAAAAAATGACACAAAGATAAATCATTTCAGAACTTTTTCCACCTTTAATGTGACCTATAAACTGTACAACTTAATTGAAAAACAAACTGAAATCTTTTAGGTGGAGGGAAGAAAAATAAAAAATAAAAATAATGTGGTTACATAAGTCTGCACACCCTCTTATAACTGCGGATGTAGCTGTGTTCAGAATTAAGCAATCACATTCCAAATCGTGTTAAATAGGAGTCAGCATACACCTGCCATCATTTAAAGTGCCTCTGATTAATCCCAAATAAAGTTCAGCTGCTCTAGTTGGTCTTTCCTGAAATTTTCTTAGTCGCATCCCACAGCAAAAGCCATGGTCCACAGAGAGCTTCCAAAGCATCAGAGGGATCTCATTGTTAAAAGGTATCAGTCAGGAGAAGGGTACAAAAGAATTTCCAAGGCATTAGATATACCATGGAACACAGTGAAGTCATCATCAAGTGGAGAAAATATGGCACAACAGTGACATTACCAAGAACTGGAGCTTCTTCCAAAATTGATGAAAAGACGAGAAGAAAACTGGTCTGGGAGGCTACCAAGAGGCCTACAGCAACATTAAAAGAGCTGCAGGAATATCTGGCAAGTACTGGCTGTGTGGTACATGTGACAACAATCTCCCGTATTCTTCATATGACTGGGCTATGGGGTAGAGTGGCAAGACGAAAGCATTTTCTTACAAAGAAAATAATCCAAGCCAGGCTAAATTTTGCAAAAACACATCTGAAGTCTCCGAAAAGCATGTGGGAAAAGGTGTTATGGTCTGATGAAACCAAGGTTGAACTTTTTGGCCATAATTCTTGCCAAGTCAAAATGTGCCATGCTGATAGACTCATACCCAAAAAGACTGAGTGCTGTAATAAAATCACAAGGTGCTTCAACAAAGTATTAGTTTAAGGGTGTGCATACTTATGCAACCATATTATTTTATTTTTATATTTTTTCTTCCCTCCACCTAAAAGATTTCAGTTTGTTTTTCAATTGAGTTGTATTAAAGGTGGAAAAAGTTCTGAAATTATTTATCTTTGTCTCATTTTTTTACAGCACAGAAACCTGACATTTTAACAGTGGAGTGTAGACTTTTTATATCCACTGTATGTTAAAGGGCCACTTAATTGAGTACAATTTGGACCATGTCACAGTAAAGATCTCCTAAAAGCATGTTGATATACTTTTTGAATACATGCATTTATCTCTGAGAATTCAACAAAGTAAAGTCTGTGTTTACATGAGGCACTGACTGCCCACTCCCCAACCTGCAGGTTGTAGTGAGCAAAAGAAAAAAAAAGTTAACCCTCAACAAATCAATCTGGAATGCTGGAATCACCTAAACGGGTCAGTTATGGGTAAACTTTTAAGTGAGGGTTAAAACTGCTATCAATAAGTGTTCGCACCTCGTGGCTCGACTCTCTGTTATTAATCATAAAACTGCCAGTAGGCAGTATACACCGTGTTTGTAAACAGACTTAAAACTTTCAATTTTTTAGCTGTTACTTGTGTATTTTAAAAAAATAGATAATTTTAACATAAATTATTTTGCTCGTTCACACCATGAAGAGATGTAAATGGGCCTTTAAGTTTTTAATGGGGTATATAAATAAAACAGCGTATAAATATTCTGCTTGCATAGAGAATTAATAAGCATCTTTGTACTGTAATGTTTTTTTCGCAGTTTGGAAGCACTCACATTACTTCTAGCCGGGCAGCTCTTGAATCATTGCCACCTAATGATGTAATGCCACAGGTGTAGTTCCCAATATCACCCGACCACGTTTGGCTGATGGAGAGGGAGCCATTGGGCTGTAATGTGATTCTCGAACTGCTTACTGGGTCAATTATAATGCCGTCCTTCTTCCAAGCAAACCTGCAGATTACAGTGTCTGAAAATGTTATTAACAAGTGGAAATGAGAAAGCAAATTGAATATAGGAAGTGTAAAAAATATATTTAGTGTTCAGAGCTTTCTGTTAGAGCCAGCACCTTGCAAACAAGTTTTCTATTACCTGCCTTTATCTATGTGTCAGCATATGGATAGAATAAATACAACATATATTGTAAATATACACAGCCTAAATGCAACAAAGGCTCAGAATGAATAAAATCTAAATGGAAGAATTGACCAGAGAATACAATGTAACTGTATGACCAATGTTAATATACAGAATGAGTACATTTTGATGTAGAATCATAATTAGCCCAGTGTCAATATAGAAGCACAACAAATTCTCTAAACGAGCAATCAAAATTATTTAATGTTAATGCAGGAAAATTCAATTTGAATATTTAAATAGGAAGAATTAATTGTAATTTTAGAATCAGAACGGATGTGGCAACAGAACTAATTGAACGTAAGCATAGTAGCAGCATGAATACAGTCTAAATGTACATTATAAGTAAATCCAGTACATAGCTTGTATAGCGTCTGAAGACTTTCATTTCTATAGAAAGCAAGAACACTTGCAATATTGGTGCTTGTATCTCTGTTCAAGACAGACAAGTCAGACTATAGAATAATACTATGATCAATAAAACATTATCCCCAAGAAAAAACTTTCTCAGGCAGGACACACATCAGATGACGCAATGTCCACACATTATGGTGGCGCATGTATTTACTTATACATGTATGTGTGAGTATGTGTACATATGTTGGTGGATGGGAGAAAAATTGTTCCACTCTATCTCTGATAAGATGTTGCTATCTATGAGTCGGCTGTCTCTTACAAGAGAATGTTTAAAGAACAAAAAAGTGATATAGTTATTAATGGGTACATTAGTTATTGGTACAGTACAAGAACTCCTATTTACTATTCATATCTCTGACCCAGTGAGGAACAAACACAATCAATAAGCAAAGAGTTCAGGATGATACACAGCACCCACCTGATAGATACCCGGGGGTCGTGACTTGCCCCACAGTGCAGGGTGGCCGTGGTGCCCTTAATAACACTGCAGTCATCTGGAGGGAGGGAAATAAATGTGCGAGCTGGAAAAGACATGAGGCACAATTTTGTTAATAACATGACCTTTCTCGCTTGAAACTGAGAGGTTGTATATCATCAATGTCCCCACAATATGTATGGATGAAATGAGAGGTTGTATATCATCAATGTCCCCACAGTATGTATGGATGGACTGAGAGGTTGTATATCATCAATGTCCCCACAATATGTATGGATGAACTGAGAGGCTGTATATCATCAATGTCCCCACAGTATATATGGATGAACCTAGAGGTTGTATATCATCAATGTCCCCACAGTATATATGGATGAACTGAGAGGTTGTATATCATCAATGTCCCCGCAATATGTATGGATGGACTGAGAGGTTGTATATCATCAATGTCCCCACAGTATGTATGGATGGACTGAGAGGTTGTATATCATCAATGTCCCCACAGTATATATGGATGAACTGAGAGGTTGTATATCATCAATGTCCCCACAGTATGTATGGATGGACTGAGAGGTTGTATATCATCAATGTCCCCACAATATGTATGGATGAACTGAGAGGCTGTATATCATCAATGTCCCCACAGTATATAGGGATGAACCTAGAGGTTGTATATCATCAATGTCCCCACAGTATATATGGATGAACTGAAAGGTTGTATATCATCAATGTCCTCACAGTATGTATGGATGGACTGAGAGGTTGTATATCATCAATGTCCCCACAGTATATATGGATGGACTGAGAGGTTGTATATCATCAATGTCCCCATAGTATGTATGGATGAACTGTGAGGTTGTATATCATCAATGTCCACACAGTATGTATGGATGAACTGAGAGGTTGTATATCATCAATGTCCCCACAGTATATATGGATGAACTGAGAGGTTGTATATCATCAATGTCCCCACAGTATGTATGGATGGACTGAGAGGTTGTATATCATCAATGTCCCCACAATATGTATGGATGAACTGAGAGGCTGTATATCATCAATGTCCCCACAGTATATAGGGATGAACCTAGAGGTTGTATATCATCAATGTCCCCACAGTATATATGGATGAACTGAGAGGTTGTATATCATCAATGTCCTCACAGTATGTATGGATGGACTGAGAGGTTGTATATCATCAATGTCCCCACAGTATATATGGATGGACTGAGAGGTTGTATATCATCAATGTCCCCATAGTATGTATGGATGAACTGTGAGGTTGTATATCATCAATGTCCACACAGTATGTATGGATGAAATGAGAGGTTTATATCATCAATGTCCCCACAGTATGTATGGATGAACTGAGAGGTTGTATATCATCAATGTCCCCACAGTATATATGGATGAACCTAGAGGTTGTATATCATCAATGTCCCCACAGTATATATGGATGAACTGAGAGGTTGTATATCATCAATGTCCCCACAGTATGTATGGATGGACTGAGAGGTTGAATATCATCAATGTCCCCACAGTATATATGGATGAACTGAGAGGTTGTATATCATCAATGTCCCCGCAATATGTATGGATGGACTGAGAGGTTGTATATCATCAATGTCCTCACAGTATGTATGGATGATCTGAGAGGTTGTATATCATCAATGTCCCCACAGTATGTATGGATGAAATGAGAGTTTATATATCATCAATGTCCCCACAGTATGTATGGATGGACTGAGAGGTTGTATATCATCAATGTCCCCATAGTATGTATGGATGAACTGTGAGGTTGTATATCATCAATGTCCACACAGTATGTATGGATGAAATGAGAGGTTTATATCATCAATGTCCCCACAGTATGTATGGATGAACTGAGAGGTTGTATATCATCAATGTCCCCACAGTATGTATGGATGAACTGAGAGGTTGTATATCATCAATGTCCCCACAGTATGTATGGATGAACTGAGAGGTTGTATATCATCAATGTCCCCACAGTATGTATGGATGAAATGATAGGTTATATATCAATGTCCCAACTGTATGTATGGATTGACTGAGAGTTTATATATCATCAATGTCCCCACAGTATATATGGATGAACTGAGAGGTTGTATATCATCAATGTTCCAACAGCATATATATACTAAAGACTTGCCCATCAAAAATGAAGGCAATACATTTTGAAGCTTTGCAATGCTGTTTGCCACACAATATAAGGCTCTACCCCCTCTAACCTGCTTGCCTTGCGATAAGTGCCTTTGGCGCCCATTGCAAGCCTCTCAATAAACGCCTTCATCACTCATTGCGTGCCTCTCCCCCCCCCCCCCCCCCTATACCTCCCACCCTCTACTTGACGGGAAGTGCTCATTGCGAGCCTCTCCCCGCCTCTACCTTTCCCACCCCGGACTTCTCCCCCCTCTACTTGACGGGAGGCATTCATTGCGAGCCTCTCTCCCCCTCCTCTACCACACCCCCACTACTTCCTCTCCCTCCCCTGTGTCTCTTTGCCCCCTCTCCTATCTATTCCCCTCTCTCCCTCCCCTGTGTCTCCTCCCCCTCTCCCTCCCCTGTGTCTCTTCCCCCTCTCCCTCCCCTGTGACTCTTCCCCCTCTCCCTCCCCTGTGTCTCTTCCCCCCCCCCTCTCCCTCCCCTTCGGCACTCATTTAGAATACAGCAAGCAAACAGTATACAAATGTATCTATCTACATGTATAAGATAAGGCCTGAAAATATTTTTTCAACAGTAAATTTCAAGAAATATAATGTTTAGATTGCAATCTGGGAAATATGGGTGGCAACATGCAAATGAGCTGACACAGTTTGTTAGTCTTTGGTAAAAGCTTTTGTTATAACAAAGCTTTATAGAATGTTACAATTTCCAATTCGTCAATCAGACTGTCAGCGAACAGTGTTTGACTATCCTACCATTTCAGAATGTATGGTAGCCTGTGAGGTCTGATTCAGAGTAAAACAGGAGAGTGCTTACTCCATACTGTTAAAGCAGCTGAGCCATTCACAGCACCCACGGAGTTAGCAGCCAGGCAGGTGTAATTTCCAGCATCGTGAGGAGAGACAGGAGAGATCTGCAGCCCACCAGACTCAAGTAGCTGATACCTGGGGATCTGGACTGTGCCACTGGCTAGTATCTGGTTACCTTAAAGACAAAATAATCATTAATGTCCACTGAGAAACAAATACATAAATATTCTGATCCAGCGTAAAGAAATCACCCACCATTAGAAACAGCAGATAATCACTGCATCATGGGCAGTGCTCTTCATTAGCTGGATAATTACTTTATTAATTAAGCTTCCCTTGGCATCAATCGTCTTATCTGCTTTGGTTGGGAGGCAGCCAATGAAGAACACTGTCTACACCACTTTAAATCTAACATAGCTACCACCCCTTGATGCTCTTACAATACTGGAGTCCTGCCACTGTACTCCTCTAAAACATGCTCTTTTGAAGAAATGCACTTCTTATTTGTAAACATCTCAATAAATATGCTGTTTAATTTATTATCATATTATAATTACCCTTCATGGCGAGCAACCATTTTTTATTTAGTAGATAAGAATATTGGCTTGGGAAGCACTAATAATGTGTCTCGCTGCAGGTTAGAACCTGCGGCTAGACAGAAAATCCACTGAAAGTCAGGTGACGTACAGTCAAAGCCACAAAATGCCTTAAGGAGTATGTTGTATATGTGGAGGCTTTCGGCACAATGTCCTACAACAAGCACTGTGCAATGGGACCAGCCAGAATATAAAGGTCCTGAGACTACCAGATTGGCTGGCAATACCAGATTGTCGTGTAGTTGATAAAGTGTGGAGCGATGACACATAGTGCAAAGCAGCAAACAAACAGTGGAAGCCGTCCTACCAGAAACCTCAAGCTGAAATAACAATCATGTTGGCCACTAGAGTAGTCCAAATGATCATACAGACCTTTCTTCCATGTTATCGCTGGTTTAGGGGCTCCTGTCACTTCGCAGCTGAAAGTGGCCACCATACCATCAGTCACTGTGGTATCAGCTGGAGGAATAGTGAAATTTGGAGCCAAACCTAAAAAATATAAGAGGAATTAGCTCAAACACTAGAGATAGGATTAATGGTATTTTGATGACAGCAACAAAAAAGACCGACGGGACTTACACCGCAAAATTTACGGACTTAGCATCCACAAATACGAGCACAACAGTCTCAAGCTCGCAAATCTGCAATATTTTTTACGTTTATTTTCTGTGTTATATGAATCTCAGGAATCAAGGAGTTAATACCTATCAGGTAACACACACAGACTATAACAGTTTCTTCATTTATTTTTATTGATTTTTAAAACGCTAGATTGTGAGCCCGATCGCATATCGGACGTCAAAACACCAATTGATTGATGTTTGCACTTCATGTTTTACTGATGTCATGATGACGGTCTCATTTACTATTGGCTGTTTCTAAATTTTTACTTACAGGCTTACTTAATTGATCATGATCATGCCCTGAAATGCTACGTATGGTTACATGGTTTATGGATTTGGCTTTCGGACATGTAATTGCGGGCTTTTTCAATTAAATTGATCTGTCATTTTCAAGCCCGCAAACTTACAGCCTGTATGATGAGGCCCTATGTCTAGTATTCTTTGCATTGAAGTCGACTATCGCAGTGAGATATCTTAAGGCAGACAATCATGGTGAGTGTGCTTTAACTAATCTTTGTATTAAATAAAGGACACTAGAAAGATATTAATTTCAAATTATCAGGTCATAATCAGTGACAATACCATGTCCAGTTCTGGACATCATATAAAAGGTGAAATATTGGAAAACACTTGAAGATGTCAATTCATAGTACACAAGCTCCACAGACTAAGATACAAATGGTTAGTCTGTTTTTGGCTATGGTGTTAGGTTAGTATACCATGGATGGCCACAAGGTACCTACATGGTAGGGGGGACTTTTAAATGACATGAGGGTTCCTATGGATAGTGATAGAGCCCTTGGTTTCCATAGGGATTACCATAGGTAATAAGTCCATGGGGGTCCATTGAGACCATCGTGGGACACTGCTTATTTTTTTTTTTTAGTAGGTGAAGTTGTTAATGGGAGAGTGGGCCTAAAAGCACCTGGGCTCATTTTAGCAGGACATAGGCGGTGGGGTTGTTAGGGTAGGTTTGGTCTGGTTACCCACTCAGAGATCAGCCTCTTTAGCCACTTGCGCCATTCTCAGGGAGAAATATCCTGTATTATAGTTGTGCTGAAAAGTTTGCATACACTGGAAGAAATTGTGAAATGTTAGCAATTATTTTGAAAATATGACTGATCATGCAAAAATGGTTTTATTTTATTGAAGGACAGTGATCATATGAAGCCATTTATTATCACATAGTTGTTTGGCTCCTTTTTAAATCATAATGATAACAGAAATCACCCAAATGTCCCTGATAACAACTTTACAAACCCTTAAATATTTGACTCACAAGGTGACACACACAGGTTAAAATGGCAAATGAAGATTCATTTCCCACACATGTGGCTTTTTAAATTGCAATTAGTGTCTGCCTATAAATAGTCAATGAGTTGGTAGCTCTCATGTGGATGCACTGCACAGGCTAGATACTGAGCCATGGGGAGCAGAAAAGAACTGTCAAAAGACATGCGTAACAAGGTAATAAGGCTGACAAGATCAAATTGTTGGATCCTACAGCTGTTTATCCTAAGCCAACCTCATTAACTTGATTGGCTGACCACATGAAGCAGTTCAGCTGGATGATCTTCCCCTAGGAGGTGGTTAAAGATTATAAAAGCAATAACTAAATATACTTATCATCAATTTTAAAAATACATGCACATAATTATCTGATGGAGCACAATGAATTTGATGAGTTCTATCACAAAATCATATTTTAAGACAGAGGATAAAAAGTTCAGGGGAAGTGTGCAAGAGGCTTGCATGTGAAAAGCCTTCCAGCAGACATTGTATGGACAAATAAATAATTCAAGCATGCCTGAGATTCACATAAGGCTGTGAGGATTTATTAAGTCAAGCTTTTTAGGTTGACAGAATATGCATACTAAATTGGCCTATTATTTCTCATCTGCAGTCAAAATATATGTTAAGTTTCTTTGAAATGCCAAAAGAACCATAGATTTTCTCACAAGGTAGTCAACCGTAATGTTAAGTAATAACCTTTCAGTCGAAAAGAGAATGTCTATATTTTCATCTCCTATAAGTGGACTATCTTAGTTTATTACAGAAATGGGAAAGTAAATTGTTGAGCAGAGAGCTTTAGAGCACACAAAAATAATCAGGAGGAAATAATCACTTTCTGTGCTGTGTTAAAGCCACAATATTCCCACAAAACTCATTGCCATTTTCCAGTTAAGTGAATTATTGACTAGCATTTAACGTATTTCCTGCCACAGAGAACCCATTGCTGCAAATCTATTATATCAAAGGAGAAGAAAAAAAAAACCTCACTATTCAACATCATATTGTATAATCAGGTTCAATCTCCCGGCGATTAGTTCCTTCTCCAGTGGGCCACGGCATACAGCTCCTAGTATTGCTAGGTGGTCTCCCATCTTAGTACTGACCAGGCCCAACCCTGCATGGCTTCCTGACTGTAATCAAACCCAGGTCTGTGGTGAAAGCACTGTATCCTAACCACTGGACCACCAGGGAGCACCTTATGAGCTAGTTCTAGGTATATATTATATGGTAAGCAAAAATATGACATGTTCCTCTCTTCCCCTCTCCTCTCTATCTCACCTTCCTCTTCTCCAGCTGTCTCTTTGTATTTAAACCCAGATAAAATCATCTTGATAGATAGATAGATATATTTCTGGTCGATAAGTGCAACCCTATAGGGCCTTCATACATCAACAATAATAAATTGAGGCTTCAAAAAAGTACGTTAGGTAGAATAATGGTTCCTATAAACCAATCTTAAAGAATTATGGACAACATTCTCTTTAAAAGACTATGTTTTACATATTACAATTTGTTTATGAACAAAATATTGAGTAAAACATTTTTAAACTTAATTTTAACTAGTATTAAAAAAAAACACAGAGCCTACTGTTGTACGTAGGTTTCTTTGAAAGAGAGGAGCAACTTCTATCTATCTATATTACTGTTCATTGACTATCATGGACAACCTCTTAGCTCTCAGACCAGTTACATATTTGAATATTTTTTGTGCTCTGAATCATTTGAAAAAACAAAACACACCGTGACACAAATACAAACCAAAAAATGATGTACCCCTTTTATGTTTGAAAAAGATCAAATACTATTCTATCAAATTATACACATTGATATACATAGAAATACTTCCCTTAACAAGACATTACCAGAAAAAATGCCTTGGGCATTTCGAAACAGATTACAGGTATGAATTCACAGTAGTATCAGTTTTCTTTATTTTGTATGAATTACCTGCAGTTCACATCATCTTTCTCTACTAAAGCAAAGATCTCATCTACCAGGCATTGTTCTTAATAAACAATATATCAGTTAGTAATTATGTTAGGTATATTTATTAGTTTCCAGCTCTGACATTTAACCTAGTCTGGTTTCTAGATTCTGAAAATTTACAAGGAAATAATCTGGGAAAATCTAATAAGAACTGCAAAATTATTAAGTTGTTGTGTTAAAACACTAGGGCTGTGTAGGAAGAAGGAAATATACAAAATTAACAGTTAACAAATACAGCATTTATGTGTTTGTTTAGAAAGGTGATGCTACTTTAGACCAGGGGTCATCAACATTTCCTTACCTCCCACTGGTGATACAGTAACTCAATTTCCCCATTTCTGGTTACATAAATCATGTGACCCTAGCGATGTATCGCCCTATACTTACTAGATAGTGATCCGGTTCTGACTGCTGTCCCGACGCTCTCTCACCAACTCTTTAACCAGGCAAGCATAGTGCTGTGGGTCTCCGGCGTCTGACGTCACTCGTCGGTGACGCCACCTAGCAATTACCCCGCCATCCACAATTAAAGCTTTTTACGTTGACTAGCACTACGTTCAGATAATAATATCCAATTAACAAGTCCATTGGAAGTCATTGCCCAAGGGTAGCACAACTCTTACAGTGCCATAAGGTAAGAGATGCATTTGGGCATTTGTTTTATGCAGTAAAAACATGAAGCAATCTAAGCTCTTTGTTTGCCTGTGCAATAAGAGACTATCCTGGAGACAAGTCATTAGAGGATTGTAGGTGGTATATAAAAATTAAACAATGCAAATTAATATTTGTTATAAAGGGGAGTGTGGACAAATCTTTATGCAGCACCACACAGAATAGGATGGGAAATACATATCTAGGGCTCAGACACAGAAACACCTCAAGATTAGATGGACCAATACAGGTCAACTCTCAGACGTATTCATCCTCTAGTAAGGTGCACGTACTTGCCAGACGACAGTTCAGAGTCACCAACCTACTAAGACACTTTTTAGATTTAGGATCACCATTGTAGAATCACCTACTTGTACATGCCCTACTGGCAGTCAGCATATGCTTCAGGACAACCCCTCTACTCATATGTACCAACAAAAAAGGGAGGGGGGAAGAAAGAGTACTAACACCTGGTGCAGGTCACCAACGCCATGATGGAAATAACACAAGTAATAAAAGTGTCAACTCTCAGCTCGAATGACCTAAAAAATTCATGAGGTATGTATAGTGCATCTGATCTCATTTCATAGAGAAAATTGTATCAGGGACATCCATTATTATGACTCATCAATGTTGTCTTATTATTATTGCTGTTTCAGTAGTATCTGCGTCAGTGAAGTTAGTACTATCTCTGCAATTAACATCTACATTGTTGATGATTGTAGACAATTAACTCATACCTCTATTTTTCTGAATAGATGCGTGTACTGTAAATTATCCAGTGTACATTAGTATGAAGCAAAAGAATACAATTTTGTGTATTCAAGTCTTTTCTCTAAGACATTGAGAAACTGAGGAAGCTTCAGCAGCAAAACATGTTTATCAACTTTACATCCCAATGCCAGACTTTTATAGATAAGTCCATTGATTTCAGACCTTGTGTATATATATATATATATATATATATATATATATAATTTAGTTTTACCTACATACCTCTTATGCTGTCGGTGGTCAATATAGCCATACCAGGAACAATATTATTTATACTTCTATATGGTGTCATAAGACAATAACACTTCGTATAAGCGCATTTGCCTGATAACAAATTCATATAGATGTACCTTTAACATGAAAAGCCCATTACGACACTACAATATATTCTGAAGAGGCAATGACCAGGCCCTTTTGAACCTCCATGGAACGAGATTTCATGTAAACTAGTGAGCTATATATAGACCTCATGAATTTTTGAGGTCATTCCAGTTGAGAGTTGATACACTTTTATTCCTTGTCTTATATCCATCACAAAGATGGCGACCAGTACCAGCTGATTGTGTGCTTTCTTTTCCCCTTCCTTTTGTTGTTGTAAGACAGCAGCAAAACCAGTAGCAAAGACAAACACAAGAGCAACAGAAGGGGAGTAGACTATCCACGGCAGTTACATACACTATTTGGTGATCCAGTTATGAGTGCCAGACACATGAATCCCAGACACAAAGACCCTAGTCTATACAGCCTTGAGGCGAAACGATCTACACAACCACTAATGAAGTCAACACTAATGGGAATCTGACCAGCATGCAACTCTGGAGCACCTGCCCAATTATTAATCAGTCAGCACATGTGCAAGGAGGTCCCAGCTGCCAACCACTGTTCATACTCGGATCACCCCTCAAGGATAAATAACTATTCCCTTGAGCTAGGGAACCATTCTAGGTAACACATATGACAAATAACGTCTCAGAAAAAGCCTTTGAAAGCACATCACAGAGGCAAGTCAGCTGCCAAACATTACTAGTTAATTGGTCAACACCCCACAATGAGTTACCCATCTGGAATCAACAAGCATTCTGGAGCACTCACATGTTCAACCACTACACAAACATATGTTACATTAATACTAATCATTAACATATGTTAAATTAATACTATTCTACATCAAACAGCATTCAGTACCTCTATTCAATATAAAAAATCTCACAGAATAATTACTTTGCTGTCACACATCCTTTGTGAGCACCCACCTGCCCAAATACTACACATATAATGACCTGATATACTCACTTGTCAAATCTAGATATGTCTGCATCTGAATTTCTCCAGCTTCATTTTTAGCAAAACACTGAAAAATTCCCAAATCTTCTGGGTGCAGACTCTCAATCTGCAGTGATCCATTTGCTAGTGTCTTGTAACGAGGGTCCTGCAGCATGCTGATTTCCTGGGCGTCTTTGTACCAGACCAAGCTTGGAGCCGGGACACCTATGCGGGGAAACAAAGCGAAACAAGTTATTGCCCACAGCAAGTTTTCAGACATCCATATTTATATAAAATAAACCTCATATTTTTCTTATTTGTAGAATAGCAACAATAAAACCATTCTCTTCAGATCCACAGCTAGAGGGAAATTTGTCTCACGCTATGGAGTGTGGCACAGAGAATCTCATCGAGATATTTTGCATTTCAAATAATACATTTATGCATCAGCTCAATACCACAGACACATTTCTAGAGCATATTTCTAATAAGATGCAAATGTCTAGTTAATGAAAACGAGAAAATCTGGATCTGAGTTGATGGCTAATGATGGATGAAAAAATGTACTTGTTGTATATATTATTATTATTAAAATTATTATCATTTATTTGTAACGTGCCAACATATTCTATAGCGCTATACAGGGTTCAAGGCAAAAACAATAGCAAAATTTATACATTGCAAAAAATGGAGAGCCCTGTCTTTGAGCTTAGAATCCGGTGTCCATAGATCTTTCCCCAAAGCGCCATTCAAGATTGAAACTCGCAGACTACAGTGCCATTGTGAATTATCATTTTTGAAAGAATGCTTTTGAATCAATCTAATCTTTCAGTGTGGTAAAATTATTCCAAAATAAAATAAACCTAATAAAAATAAATAAACATTTTTCTCAGAAACAATTATTTGCACCCAAAGAAATTCTTATGAACAAAATCTAATTGACATATAATACGTTCACATTTTACCTTTTTAGCACACCTGAATTTTTAGGAGCGTTTAAATGGTCATTCATTACTTGTTTCAATGGGATATTAATATGTATATACAGTGGATATAAAAAATCTACACACCCCTGTTAAAATGTCAGGTCTCTGTGCTGTAAAAAAAATAGACAAAGATAAATCATTTCAGAACTTTTTCCACCTTTAATGTGACCTATAAACTGTACAACTCAATTGAAAAACAAACTAAAATATTTTAAATGGAAGGAAGAAAAAAAAAATGCACACCCTCTTATAACTGGGGATGTAGCTGTGTTCAGAATTAAGCAATCACATTCCAAATCATGTTAAATAGGAGTCAGCATACACCTGCCATCATTTAAAGTGCCTCTGATTAACCCCAAATAAAGTTCAGCTGCTCTAGTCGGTCTTTCCTGAAATGTTCTTAGTCGCATCCCACAGCAAAAGCTATGGTCCACAGAAAGCTTCCAAAGCATCAGAGGGATCTCATTGTTAAAAGGTATCAGTCAAGAGAAGGGTACAAAAACATTTCCAAGGCATTAGATATACCATGGAAAACAGTGAAGACAGTCATCATCAAGTGAAGAAAATATGGCACAACAGTGACATTACCAAGAACTGGAGCTCCCTCCAAAATTGATCAAAAGACAAGAAGAAAACTGGTCTGGGAGGCTACCAAGAGGCCTACAGCAACATTAAAGGAGCTGCAGGAATATCTGGCAAGTACTGGCTGTGTGGTACATGTGACAACAATCTCCCGTATTCTGCATATGTCTGGGCTATGGGGTAGAGTGGCAAGGCGAAAGCCTTTTCTTACGAAGAAAAACATCCAAGCCAGGCTACATTTTGAAAAAAACACATCTGAAGTCTCCCAAAAGCATGTGGGAAAAGGTGTTATGGTCTGATGAAACCAAGGTTGAACTGGTGTGTAGACTTTTTATATCCACTATATATATATAAGGTTATGCATAAGACATCCATAAATGCGAGGAAGACCAGAGAATACACAAATGAAATTAGACAAAATGTTGTTGACGTTCATATATTAGGCAATGGCTAAAAAATTACCAAAAAATTGAAGATACCCATCTCCATTGCTGGGGCAAAAAAAAAGAAGCCTCAAGTAACTATAACTGTATTGAACCTGGGAGAGAACACAAGTACATTCTGCCCCAGCAGACAACAAGGATGATATAACTTTAATTGAAACCAATGGAGGAGTTACTGCTGGTGCAGCAGGTGCATAGCATTGGGGCCCACAACCAGGTAGGGGTTCACTGTGAGGAGGAATTCTTAATGTATTAGTTGAGAGGGGCAGACAATTATTTTATAGAAAGGTGACTTGATCTTAGAAGGGGTGACCACTACAGTCTATCTTTTATACTGTAGAGAAATCACAAGAGAGCAAAAGTAATTTTGCACTAGTATTATTTTGCACTAGTTCCACGATTGATTGAACACATGATGTGTGATCAGATGAAGACAAATAAGGTGTTTTAGAACAAAAAACAGGTGGGTCATGCAAAAAAGAAACTAATCCCCACTATGAATTATGGTTGGGGATCTTTGATGTTGTGTGGCTACGATACAGAACATAATGGACTCCATTCAATTCTGGGACATTTAAGATCAAAATATGGCTGCCACGAGGCTGAAACTGAGTCATGGTTGGATCTTTCAACATAAATGATCCAAAACATACCTCCTAATCCTCACAATTTGGTTTACTGACTAAAGAACAAAGCCATCGCAGTCTTTGACCTGAATTCCATTGTGGGTGAGCTAAAGATGCGAGTCCTCAAACAAAGACCAAAGTTCTGGAGTGATTCTATATGCTGGAATGATCTCAGATCTCTTTTATATTTTATCATACCTCATCCATCATTACATGAGAAATGCATAGTACTAAGTACTAAGTGCTGGGGTACCAATAATTTTTTTTTTTTTATATATTTTTTTAAAATAAATTATCTCAATGGAAGGTTAACCTTTTTAGTTCATATTTACCAAGTGTGTCATCTGCCTTGGTCAATAGGGGCCAGGACCAGGGCAGCACATTTATGTATGTAAGTTTTCATGACTTAATTATCTGTATAATATTTAAAAGTGACTAAATGATATAGATAGATAGATAGATAGATAGATAGATAGATAGATAGATAGATAGGTATGTATATATATATATATAGAGAGAGAGTTATCGGTCAAATAAGTTTTGGCGTTCATATCACTGTTATTGACTACACATGCATTAAGGTGAATACTGTATTTATTGATGTCAGTGGCAGAGCTCCCGAACTATACTTTCTCAATTTTTATTTTTTTATTGTCTTCAAACAATACTATCATCACATATACTGTGTTACATAAATTATACAACAGTTGTGACTTCATTGCCCCATTTACAATCGATGGATATCCCAATTAGGTGTTTTTAATGTTTTTGTCGTTCCCCAGTGTGTTGTCTTAATTAGTTACTACACAAGGGAGACACCAAATATACCCAAGAAACATGAATGATAAATCTAGATTTTTATCTTGGAATAAACACTGAAATAGTAAAAAGATCCATCCTACAGGATCAATAAATCATTTAATTTACAATCATTAGACATTTGTGAATGCATTTTCTAATTTAACATAGAGGTGTTGGTGTGTTCAAGCAGATCAGATGTTTCCTCTTGAGGAAAACTCACATTACTCCTAGAAATGAGCTGATATTGATCATTTCTGAGTTATCCAGATGTTTTGTAATGATTAGCCACTTTACAGGTAATTAATACAAGTGTCTCTATCACATCCCTCTGAAGTGGGTACCTCTCAGCATCCTGTTATAGTATAAAACATTCTCAGTAAAAGCTCACGTATCCATCTGTCCTTATCCACATTGTATTATGTTTTATCTTTGCTTACCTGACGCCTGACATGGAAGGTCGATGTTTTTATTCACTTCGGTGACAATCTTTCTTGGGAGTTCAGTTGTGAAATACGGAGGTTCTACACAAAGACATAAAAATAGTAGACTTGGTTGAACCATGTGTGGTCAAAGCTCTAAGTTCTCGCTGCGCCAATGATAATTATTTTACATTGCGTCAAAGACGTGATAATAGTTGTGATTTTGCCTGAAACATTGGATGAAATAATTACAGGTGAAGGTGATCTTTTGTGTGGATCTCTTCCGTTTCTGTTCATATATGTATATAATATCGCATGGTCATATAAATGTGTGTACGGTATATTGTGGCCAATTTAATGGTGCCATCAGGAGTCAACACAACTCGGTAACAATATATATTACTATTTATTATTATCTTTTTTTATATTGCGCCAACATATTCCGTAGCGCTGTACAGGGGTTGAGTACATGGCAAAAGATTGAAAACTCGCAAACTTACAATATATATTAACAATACAACATGGACTACCATTCATTACTATTTTATGAGTACTGTAGCTTTCTGTTATAAAACTGAGTTTAAGCCAGAAAAGACATGGTAATGGTATGTTGGGAAACACAAGGTTCAGATGTACTAGTAAACATAAAGTGATGCCGACTAAGGAAACACCAAGGTGGAATGAGCTACAAACACAAGATGAGGAGAGATGCAAGTGTCTGTCATCTGGAATATCTAACATGCAATGAATTAGGAAATATAGGGTCGGAAAAGCTTGGAAATACAAAAAGAGGAAGTATTGGAAAACACAATGTATGGGTGAGCTTGAAGACACAAGACTATGTGAACTTGGAAACCCATTGTTGGTAAAGATAGGAGACACAAGATTGGGAGACTTTGAATACAGTGGTAGGTAAGCTAGGAGAAATAAAAATGTCAGTGAGTAAGGAGATAGAAGATGAGAGAGAGAGCTGTGTACAAAGTGTAAGTGAGCAAAGAGATGCAAGATAGAGGAAGCAGGAAGTGTTCACGAGCAAGGGGCACAAGATGGAGGTAAGCTGGGAAGCAAGGAGATACAACATGAGGGTGTGCAGAAAAACAAAAGAAGGAGGAGAACTGGAGGATACATGATGGGGAAACCTGGCAAGACAAAATATGGAAAGCTGTAATTCACAATATAGAGGATGCTTGGGAAAAAAGACATGGAGGAGCTCAAATAGAAAAGTTCAGAAAGAGCTAGGAAATTAAAAGTGGTACTGAGAAGGTATACAAAGGTGGGGGTGCGCTTGGAAAAAAATTTGGGGAGAGAGAGGAAACACAAACTGGGTAGTGGTGGGCTGGTGGACCGAACATGTGGTGGGTTGAGAAACATAATATTGGGCGAGCTAAACATAATATTGGGCAAGCTAAACATAATATTGGGCGAGCTAAACATAATATTGGGTGAGCTAAACATAATATTGGGCAAGCTAAACATAATATTGGGCGAGCTAAACATAATATTGGGCGAGCTAAACATAATATTGAGCAAGCTAAACATAATATTGGACAAACTAAACATAATATTGGGCGAGCTAAACATAATATTGGGCGAGCTTAACATAATATTGGGGGCAAGCTAAACATAATATTGGGCGAGCTAAACATAATATTGGGTGAGCTAAACATAATATTGGGCGACCAAAACATAATATTGGGTGAGCTAAACATAATATTGGGCGAGCTAAACATAATATTGGGCGACCAAAACATAATATTGGGTGAGCTAAACATAATATTGGGCGAGCTAAACATAATATTAGGTGAGCTAAACATAATATTGGGCGAGCTAAACATAATATTAGGTGAGCTAAACATAATATTGGGCGAGCTAAACATAATATTGGGCGAGCTAAACATAATATTGGGCGAGCTAAACATAATATTAGGTGAGCTAAACATAATATTGGGTGAGCTAAACATAATATTAGGTGAGCTAAACATAATATTGGGCGAGCTAAATATAATATTGGGTGAGCTTGTGACAATGGAATAAGAAACTACAAATTGGGCACAAGCAAAAGGAATCAAGCTTGGGTGAGCTATGAATTATCAGACAATAAATCTTTTTAGTTTGGGTAAGATAGTATAAATGGTAATATGTGTGTATTTGATTACTTTGAAGCTAAGTTAGGTAATATGCATTTTAACAGATTTAGGCATACAAGTCAACACAGCTTGCTCATAACAGACACAGTTTCTCGTCTGACTACCGGGAACTGACTGTTTTATTCTCCAGTTGGAAGAACAACCCCAGAGGCCTCATCAAGTTCTATTTTTATAGCTCAGTATTTCACGGCATAGATGGTTTTAGAGCCAGAATAAGTGTAAACACCAGTTTATGGGGCATGTTTATGATGCCACTGAACCCATGTCAGGTGGACATGGTAATTTAGAAGAAACAAAACCGTAAAACAAATATGCAAAAATAGGATCATAGTATTGGAATTTGAGCAGAGGCCAAACTCATCTGTGCGGAGTATTTAATAATAAAAAAAAGCACAAAGAGTGATGCGCATAAATACAACGGTGTCAGATGTGCTATAGAACAGTACAGAGAAGGTTGTGACTTGGTTAGATCATTAGTTTCTCTGGATACACTAATTCAGAAAATATGCAGAAAATAAATTAGCTCTTTCTCCAATTTTGGGGCCTGATTGTCCATCTAATATATATTTAAACACATGTTATCAGGAAGGTCTCAGGGATATAATCCAAACGTGCTGGTCAGACCATCTATATGTGTCATATTAATATGGTATAGGAGCATTATCTCTCATTACATAGTATCAGCATGGTCTATTCTCCAAGAACGTCCTCTGTTAGACAGGTTTCTAATGAATTACAAATATATAATTTGTAAATACTGAATACAATTGGCATTTTTTCTGATCATTTTGCATTGTGTAACATTATATGACACTGAAATCCACTGAAATAAAATACCATTATATAGATATTAACTACAAAGGTATCACTCTGGGATACAACATATTTTATTAACATTTTATAATATTTTATTGGGTATCATTAAAGGTTTGAGGCTCACTGAGTTAGAAATGTCTTCAGCAAAAGAGGTTTATGATGCATCATCGGAAGATGGAATATACTTTTTTTTATCCCTTACCAGTCTTCTGCGCAACCCGACTGAGGCATTAACACAATTTTATAGCCTCACAGTTGCTCCATCACCTGGTCCATATATCCACCCAACATTGTCTACACAAACTCATCCATAAAATATGGCCGGCACAGTCACATTCAGCACCTGCACCTCCGATCTGCTCCTATCAGTGACGGATAAATGTAATGGGAAACAATTTGCTCTGTTTCCCTCTATCTAGTTACAGAGTTATTGCTCTTTTTCTAACCAGTAATTTTATACATAGGGCATAAAATATATTCTACATACAAATAAAGCGTCTAAAACACAGGGCACAGATAAGCCACTAATCAAAAAGGCACCAACATTTTATGGCTTCCCCGGTGACTGTTTTCTTATCACTTCCAGAGAACTATTAAGGTAGAGGGAGATTGAGACACAATATTCAATGTGTTACACAGCTCGTGGGCTGAAAGCACAGCAGCAAAATTAAGGCAGTCACAATAAAATCAGATAAACAAAGAGAACCTGAATTATATTCAAAAAATAAATGAATTGCAGAAAGCTCTACGAGAAAAGAAGGTGGAAAGGAAATAATACCCTTGAAGAAAAGTCAAAAGTGCGCACAATACTCCTCTGAGAATCATGACATTCTGCATAAACAGGAGCCGGAGATGGATTATAAATAATGTGTAATGTTTAATAGAAAATTGTATCTTCAACAAGTGTTTGTACAGAGGCAATGAATCAAATAGTTGGGGTGAGATTGAAGAGTGGAGGATACCAGAAGGAATCTCCCAGAAGATGTTAGTGGTTAGAAGACGACTGATAATATTTTACTTTATAATAAAAGTTCATGATGGTGTGAGAATAGAGTTGAATAATACGTTTGCAATGAACATTGAGTTTCGCAAATAAAGCAATAATACTGATAAAATCTAAGTAAATGTGTATAGGGTCAAATAAA